>NC_069417.1:23665911-23688411 GCF_026875155.1 Cherax quadricarinatus | reverse complement strand
TCACCTGATTTGGCTATCGATCAAGCTAGTTAGTGTCCGCCTCACAGTCAACGTATGCCCCAAACCGCTGACAGAGATGTCAATTTAATTCCTGTAACAGAGGTCTGGTAGCTTGGGGAGGTAAGGGGAAGATGGGTAAGGAATTGGATATTAATGAAAGAGGGGAGTGGGTTTAAGATTTGGTTTAGAAGACAGTAGAAATGAGGGAGTAACTGAATGGTAAAGTGGCCCAACCACTTTGTGCGTATATTATAATAGGTGCCGTTTGTTACCGTCGTTTTAAAGTATAATAATCAGATTTAAAGTGTATCGCTTCCATCAGAGACACTTGTTTACGAGATGCATACGTGCATGGTAGCGAACTGATGGGAGGTATACTTTTGTAATTGCATTTTCTTGGAGATGAGGCAGCGAGCAAGTTGTTCGGCTGGTTGTAGGGCGCTGGCTGGAGCTGGTGGTCGGTGGGTCCTGCGATAAGTGGGTTTTCAGAAGCTACTTGGTTAGATGTTAGGTATCCAGAGTAAACACAGTTTGATCTGTCTTGAACATAGATTGGCTCTGGTGGTCCCCGTTCTTCAGGGTGATCACTCATGATCTTTAGTCTTGGGAAGTCTTCCCTGTATATGAAATGTCGGATTCTTTCTTAGAGGGACATCCTGTGGGTCCTATTTTGGAGGGGGGAGGGGGGATTTTCTGTGTCTGGCATATAAAGTTCTTTCATGAAATTAGTTCAGGAACTGCTGTCGAAGTGTCGTATGAAGACAGTTAAGACTTCGATGGTGATCCCTTCATATGTATGAAGGGACGGTGTTGAAGAGTCGAGGTCCCTGCACACTTACTGAGTCCTCCTATGCTTTTCATTGGAGGTCACATGCTCTTCTTTGCCTGTTCAACCAGGCTGTTGCTTTTCGCAGCCCTGATTCTGCAGTCACAGCCTGGTTGTTCTGGCACTGTGTGTGGTTCCACGAGCAGTGCCATGGTAGTGCTGGAAGGTAATAGTGAAGGGTGGCAGAAAGTGGCAGGGAATGGCAGGGAGGGGCAGGAAGTGGCCGGGAGCCAGCGGCACTCGGTGCCAAAAGTAACTAGTATTCTAACTGAAAACCTAGGTCACACTGTATCTCAAATTCTAAACTCTCTCTCTCTCTCTCTCTCTCTCTCTCTCTCTCTCTCTCTCTCTCTCTCTCTCTCTCTCTCTCTCTCTCTCTCTCTCTCTCTCTCCCCTGGAACACCCATTAACCAAACATTATTACACACACACACACACACACACACATAGCGAGTCATGGTACGTGGCGGTGTCAGAGTGGGCACCTGTGACCAGCGGGGTCCCGCAGGGGACAGTCCTAGGACCAGTGCTGTTTCTGGTATTTTTGAACGACATGACAGAAGGAATAGACTCTGAGGTGTCCCTGTTTGCAGATGACGTGAAGTTGATGAGAAGAATTCACTCGATCGAAGACCAGGCAGAACTACAAAGGGATCTGGACAGGCTGCAGAAATGGTCCAGCAATTGGCTCCTGGAGTTCAATCCCACCAAGTGCAAAGTCATGAAGATTGGGGAAGGGCAAAGAAGGCCGCAGACGGAGTACAGTCTAGGGGGTCAGAGACTACAAACCTCACTCAAGGAAAAAGATCTTGGGGTGAGTATAACACCAGGCACATCTCCTGAAGCGCACATCAACCAAATAACTGCTGCAGCATATGGGCGCCTAGCAAACCTCAGAACAGCATTCCGACATCTTAATAAGGAATCATTCAGGACCCTGTACACCGTGTACGTTAGGCCCATATTGGAGTATGCGGCACCAGTTTGGAACCCACACCTAGCCAAGCACGTGAAGAAACTAGAGAAAGTGCAAAGGTTTGCAACAAGACTAGTCCCAGAGCTAAGAGGTATGTCCTACGAGGAGAGGTTAAGGGAAATCAACCTGACAAGGTGGACAAAGACAGGATGTTCGAGAGATTGGACACAGTAACAAGGGGACACAGTTGGAAGCTGAAGACACAGATGAATCACAGGGATGTTAGGAAGTATTTCTTCTTGTTTAAGATATTACAATATAACCTGTCAATTAACCAGTTACATTCGTTCAAAACGTTCGTTCAATATCACTATAAAAGGTTCGTACGAAATCACCATAAAACGTTCGTTTAAAACACCATAAAACTTTCGTAGAAAAAACTATAAAATGTTCGTTCAAAACACCGTAAAACGTTCGTTCAAAACACGATAAAACGCTCGTTCCAAACACCATAAAACGTTCTTTCAAAACACCATATAACGTTCGTTCAAAACACTATAAAACGTTCGTTCAAAATCACCATAAAACGTTAGTTCAAAAATGTATAAAACGTTCGTTCAAAATCACAATGGCGCGTTCGTTCAGAACACCGTAAAAAAAGTTCGTTAAATCATAAAATCTTCGTGTAATGGCTGTGATGCCACTAAGTCACGTGATCCCCGGAGGATGGGGAGGGGGAGTGGGAGAGGGATGAGTGAGGGGGAGGGATGGGGAGGGGTGGGGAGGGTATGGGAGGTTGGGGAAAGGTGGAGAAAGGGAGGGTGTGGGAAGAGAGGTGTGGGGAAGGGAGGGTGTGGGGAAGAGGGGTGTGGGGAAGAGGGGTGTGGGGAAGAGGGTGTGGGGAAGAGAGGGTGTGGGGAAGGGAGGGTGTGGGGAAGGGAGGGTGTGGGGAAGGGAGGGTGTGGAGGAAGGGAGGGTGTGGAGGAAGGGAGGGTGTAGAGGAAGGGAGGGTGTGGAGGAAGGAGGTGTGAGGAAGGTGTGTGGGGAAGAATTGGTGTGGGAAGGAATTGTGTGGAGGAAGAGTGGAGGAAGGGAGGTGTGCAGGGTTGGAAGGGAGGGTGTGCAGGAAGGGTGTGGAGAGGGGAGGGTGTGGGGAAGGGAGGGTATGGGGAAGGGAGGGTGTGGGGAAGGGAGGGTGTGGGGAAGGGAGGGTGTGGGGAAGGAGGGTGTGGGGAAGAGAGGGTGTGGGGAAGGGAGGGTGTGGGGAAGGGAGGGTGTGCAGGGTGTGGGAAGGTTGTGGGGGAAGGCATGTGAGAGGGGGGGAGGAAGAGATGTGAGATGGGAAACCAAGCAATGGTAAAGCTAGAGGACAGTGGGTCACGTATCCCCATGAACCCTTGAGTCAGGGGGATGGGAGAGAGAGAGAGGGATGGATAGGGGGAGAGGGGAAGAGGGTGGGAAGGGGATGAGGGAGGGAATGGGAGAAGGGAGGAGGGAGGGATAGGGAGGAGGGATAGGGAAGGGAAGGAGGGTGGGATGGGGACGAGGGTGGTAAGAGGAGGGAGGGATGGGAAAGAGGGGGAGAGATGTTTGTTTACTTAGTCAGCTGATCAGTGGAGTCAGCTGATCGGCCTCCCTTCATTTACTCTCCACATACCCGTATCCTCTCTTTCTCTCTCTCTCTCTTCCCCCCCTCTCTCTCTCTTCCCCCGCCCTCTCTCTCTCTCACACGCACACACACACACACACATCAAATGCAACATTTGGAACTCGGTGTTCATTAAGAAATGCAAGAAACCCCTCTCACAGGCCCTAAGTATACTATGGAGAAGGAGCTTAGACACAGGCGAGATTCCACAGTCACTAAAAACAACAGATACAGCACCACTCCATGAAGGTGGCAGCAAAGCAGTAGCTAAGAACTATAGACCAATAGCTTTAACATCCCACATCATAAAAATCTAAGAAGTAGGATAGCAAACCACCTGGACTCCCAAAAATTGCACAACCCAGGGCAACATGGTTTCAGAGCAGGTCGCTCCTGCCTATCGCAACTGCTAGACCACTATGATATGGTCTTAGATGCACTGGAAAACAGAATGGAGATGTAGTATACATAAATTTTCCAAAAGCCTTTGACAAGTGCGATCATGGTGTAATAGCACACAAATGCGTGCTAAAGGGATAACTGGCAAAGTAGGCAGATGGATCTTCAACTTTCTAACCAATCGCACACAAGGAGTAGTGGTAAATAGAGTTGAATCGGATGCTGCCATAGTAAAGAGCTCTGTCTCACAAGGCACAGTACTCGCACCTATCTGTTCCTCATTCTCATATCAGACATAGACAGAGATGTAAACCATAGACAGCGCTGTATCATCCTTAGCAGACGATACTAGGATCTGCATGAGAGTGTCATCCATTGAGGACACGGCAAAGCTCCAAGAAGATATAAACCAAGTTTTCCAATGGGCAACGGAGAACAATATGATGTTCAATCAAGACAATTTCCAACAACTCCGTTATGGAAAATTGTAGGAAATAATAACTAGGACTGAGTATACTGCAAACTCTAATCACACAATAGAGCGGAAAAGTAATGTGAAGGACCTGGGTGTGGTAATGTCCGAAGACCTCACCTTCAAGGACCACAACAATGCCACTATCACATCTGCGAGGAAACTGATAAGATGGATAATGAGAACATTCAAGACAAGAGATGCTAAGCCAATGATGATCCTTTTTAAATCACTTATTCTTTCTAGGCTAGAATACTGCTGTACATTAACATCCCCATTCAAGGCAGGTGAAGCTGCAGAACTAGAGAATGCACAGAGAACCTTTATACTGCACGTATAAGTTCCATCAAACACCTTAACTAGTGGGAGCGCCTGGAAGCACTTGACTTGTGCTCACTAGAGCGCAGGCGAGAGATGTACCATAATCTACACCTGGAAGATTCTGGAGGGACTGTTCCCTAATATGCACACGAAAATCACTCCATACGAAAGCATAAGAATTGGCAGGCGATGCAACATACCCCCAGTGAAAAGTAGGGGTGTCACTGGTACACTAAGAGAAAATGCAATGAGTGTCCGGGGCCCAAGACTGTTCAACAGCCTCCCATCAGCAACCAGTAGACCCCTGGCTGTCTTCAAGAGGGAGCTGGACAGATACCTAAAGATGGTGCAGGATCAGCCGGGCTGTGGTTCGTACGTTGGATTGCGTGCGGCCAGCAGTAACACCCTCGTTGATCAGGCCCTGATCCACCGGGAGGCCTGGTCGTGGACCGGGCTGCGGGGGCGTTGATCCCAGAAATACCCTCCAGCTAGACTACAGGTAGCAACAGCAGTAATAGTACTAGTAGAAATAGTAGTAGTAGTAGTAGTAGCGATGGTGGTAGTAGTAGTAGAAGTAATAATACTAGTAATAACCGTAATAATAATAATAATAATAATAATAATAATAATAATAATAATAATAATAATAATAATAATAATAGTGGTAGTGGTGGTATCAGTAGTAATAGCAGCAAAGTCGGACCGAAACGTCGTCGTAAGCTTCTCTCTTTTATGTGCGGGTTATTTGTGTATAGCAGTAATAGTAGTAGTAAAAAAAGTAATACAACTACTAACAGCAATAGTAGTGATAGTAATAGTAGCAATAGTATTACTGGAAGCAGTAGGAGTAGTAGTAATAGTCGTATCAGTAGCAGTGGTGATAGTAGCAATACTATAGTAGTAGTAACAATAGTAGCAGTAAGAACATAAGAAGGAACACTGCAGCAGCTCTACTGACCCATGCAGTACCAGCAGCAGTAGTAGTACTACTGCTATTACTACAGACAGTGTCTGTGGCAGTATCACAGTGTCTGTGACAGTACCACAGACAGTGTCTGTGACAGTACCACAGACAGTGTCTGTGGCAGTACCACAGTGTCTGTGGCAGTACCACATAAAGTGATTGTGGCAATACCGCAGACAGTAGCTGTGGCAGTACCACAGTCAGTGACTGTAGTAATACCACAGACAGTGGCTTTGGCAGTACCAGAGACAGTGGCTGTGACAGTACCACAGTCAGTGGCTGTGGCAGTACCACAAGCAGTGGCTGTGGCAGTACCACAAACAGTGGTTGTGACAGTACAACAGATAGTGTCTGTGGCAGTGCCACAGACAATAGCTGTGGAAGTATCACATACAGTGGCTTTGGTAGTACCACAGCGTCTGTGACAGTACCACAGACAGTGTCTGTGACAGTACCACAGTGTCTGTGGCAGTACCATAGACAGTGTCTGTGACAGTACCACATACAGTGTGGCAGTACCACAGACAGTGTCTGTGGCAGTACCACAGACAGTGTCTGTGGCAGTACCACAGATTTAGATTTTGCCACCGAAGTGGCTAGTTTATTGTGCACATCATATCCATCCTGTGGACGGTAGCGCAAGAACATATTAATACACAAAAGGCCTAGGATCTAGGCCCAAAAAGGGTTAACATGTATACATATGGATTTATATCTACATATCTACGGTTCACTTACCTCTTACAAGAAAATTTAGGAAATTTGCTTAGTATATCTGGTATCTTATTTTCATTAATAAGATATCTTGACATGTCATATAGATTATTGTACTGTCTATCTCTATATTCTTCAATAAGTGGACATTTAAGCACATAGTGTTGAAAACAGTGACCATATGCCTGGTCACATAATTTGCATTTGGTTTGATCATCATCTGTGTCCCCCAAACTATCAGAAGTACTTGTAACGAAGCCTAAGCCTGGCCACTACAACATCAGTCAGTCTGTTCACATTGCAAGATGCTTCATGAACATACTTATCTACGTTCATGTTATCATACTGGGTTATAGATCTACTCAGGCTTCTAATTGCATTCCTATAACATTCATTTTCATTATTTACTTTTCTCCTAATATTATTCCTAATGCTAGACACAGATATACCAAAGTTATATTCTACATTCTCCTTCAGGGTACCCTTCTTCGCTAACATATCAACTGTATCATGAAGGAGTAAACCAATATTTGATGGGATTCGTAGCAATTGTACATTAGTTCCCTTTTCCCGGATTTTTGAGTATCATACCTGGTTTTTCCAATGTGCATGTTGTTGGAGCCATTATATGAGTCAAGAGCCTTCAGTGATGACATAGAATCAGTAATGATGATAGAGTTGGGGCCATTAGGATTGTAAACAATTCAGTTTGCAGTGCAGACGTCCAGTTAATTTTTATGCTTAACTCAACAGATAGTGGCTGTGGCAGTACCACAGCGTCTGTGGCAGTACCACAGACATTGGCAGTACCACAGACAGTGTCTGTGGTAGTACCACAGACGTGTCTATAGCAGTACCACAGTGTCTGTGGCGGTACCACATAAAGTGACTGTGGCAGTACTACAGACAGTAGGTGTGGCAGTACCACAGTCAGTGGCTGTAGTAATACCACAGACAGTGGCTTTGTCAGTACCAGAGACAGTGGCTGTGACAGTACCACAGTCAGTGGCTGTGGCAGTACCACAAGCAGTGGCTGTGGCAGTACCACAAGCAGTGGCTGTGGCAGTACCACAAACAGTGGCTGTGGCAGTACCACAGCCAGTGACTTTGGCAGTACCTTAGACAGTGGTTGTGGCAGTACCACAGATAGTGGCTGTGGCAATACCACAGACTGTCGTGTGGGTTCGGAGGAGATTCTGGGAGTAATACACTAGAAGGGTGTCTTGGAGGCATATAATTAAGGTAATCTGAGGGGAGCCCAGAGCCTTGCCTTGTCGTAGGCCGTTCAAATGAGCGGAACTCGTGACGTCATAGCTAGCCAAGAAGTGTCTCTAAAGTAATGGTTAAACAGTATACTACACAGTACATAATACTACTAATGGCTCGGTGACGCTAATGTATGGCGTGAACACACAGAAATTTTTTTTTTTGAATATGAATAAGTTGATATAGTAACACACAGTTGAAATACTTCTACCTATGATTATCATCTTAAGATTATTTAATTTAATCACAAACCTGCTAGGGTGAGATTTACATAATGGATGATTGTTCATCTTCTTGTGGGGATCAAAATTCTGAGAAACGGTTTAACTCAATGCCTGGATGAAGATCTTGAAGTGGTATTTACAAATGTACTGGGGATTCCCATTATTGTGTGTATATGTAAAGAATAACGACAATCCGGTTGTTCGTCTGTCTGGTTGTAAGAGTAGATTATTATTTATACAATCTAGGGGAGAACGCTAACGGAGGATTATACACCCTGGGTGGGGTGGATGTGGAAGCATCAGGCTTAATTGGGGAATGGAGCACAGATCCAATTTCCCTAAAAATCAAGAGGCCCCTACTTCATATCAAGAACCTTCCTTGAGGGGTAGTGTAAGAGGTAGAGGGTACAGGGTCAGGAGGACTGTCAGAGTCTGTCTCACTTGTCTGAATATTAGGAAAATCATCATCACAAACTTCATATTATCTAAATGCGATTCTTTATACTGGCCAATACTGATTTCTGTAACTTTATACCTATTGTCGCTGACATGTTCAACTACACGATATGGACCAACAAACTTTTGATCGAGCTTAGGCATTGCAGATGTTTTATTAAAGTTAGTCACCTTAACTCTCGAACCTTCTTTAATTTTGGTCGGCTTTGCTCGAGTATTAATGACTCTTGTGAATTTTGCTGGTAATCTCTGAAGCGTTTTTCGGATTCATGTAAAAACACCTTGAGCTAAATTGGTACGAGTTGCTATGAAATCATCAGGATTGTAATTTGGTTTCGGATTAGAATACAGCTCATATGGTAAACGCTTATATACACCGTACAACGTATAATGTGGAGTATTACCTATAGAAGCATTGTAAACAGATTTTCTTGCACACTGAACATCTGGTATAACTTCATTCCAGGTTGCACTACTGAGATTAATAGTGGCTCTCAACACATCGAGTACTTTCTTACTGAAGGACTGGACAGGCTCAGTGGAGTGGATGGACTCTCACCAGTTGAAATAGTTAACGCTATGACAAGAAATATTAGCAAGGGAGAACGGAGCTTACTATCTCTTACAGCATTTAATGATTGCTCGACATACAACTCTACCTTGCAAGGATCCCTGTCAACTAGGATATTATCGTCATCTGGAACACGAGGTACAACAACAGACACTGGTGAGTGCACTAGCCACGACAGAAACGTCTTCCTGCAGACAGTCTGTGACATCAACAAGAGATGGCATTACTCACTGCAAGTAGTCGTTTTTCAACAAGGTGTCCCCTGTGGAGGAACAACCACTTAAACAAGTGGTCATCGCAGGACAGTAATCTCAGTACCCAAGGTTGTCTGAGGCTCCTCTGAAACCCGAGGCAGCTGTACACTACACTGCGTGCAAGATATTGTAGGGACTAGATTCCAGATAGAAGTGACAGTTCTATCAGTGTCTGACCGCTTGGTTACGTTAATAGTTAATGCACATATCTATAATGACTTAATCTGAACTTCACATTCAGCAGCACTGCGACGAATCTCGGATACAAGCTGTGTAAACAACTATATTGCCTAAGAGCTAGATGTTGTCTTTCAGTCAGTAAGGGACTATTAGGATTTTGCATAAGTACGACATTGACCTCACTATAGTAGGTCGTTCAAATGAGCGGGACTCGTGACGTTATAGCTAGCCAGGGAGAGTCTCTAACTCAGTACTACTGACAAGACAGTGGATTTTGCAGTACCACAGATATTAGCTGTGACAGTACCGCAGACAGTGTCTGTGGCAGTACCACCGTAGTGGCTGTGACAGTACCACAGACAGTGGCTGTGGCAGTACCACAAACAGCGGCTGTGGCAGTACCACAGACATTGGCTGTGACAGTACCACAGACAGTGTCTGTGGCAGTACCACAGAGAGTGGCTGTGGCAGTACTACAGACTGCAGCTGTGGTAGTACCACAGACAGTAGTTCTCTTGTCCCATTACCTAATCTCGAAATACACTGTGAGGTCTTCTGTTCTCTCTCTCTCTCTCTCTCTCTCTCTCTCTCTCTCTCTCTCTCTCTCTCTCTCTCTCTGTCTCAGTGTACCTGGTATCAGAATGTTAAGAAATGAACCAGACACCGTCACTAGGAATCTTACTAAATTTCTAGAGGTAAATACACATAGATCTAAATGGTTTGTGAAAACCTGCAATTATATTAAGTTTTATAACCTGCACGAACTGTATCACTGCAGATAACAAGATAATTTCGCCCCTCCATGGAAGATGTGTTCATTTAATATCACATACCTGCAAGTCCCTCCCAAGAAGCTCATTACTGGACATACCTTCCTTAAATCACTTGTAAAAACAACTGCTCAAGGAGACATCTCTCACTTAACTATTAGTAATAATTTAGCACAAGTTATATACACTGATGGATCCAAGCAGGAGTCTACAGGCAGGGCTGAATGTGCTCTTGTTGCAACCTTCCTAGTTAAGAACAACCGGAACTTTGTTGAGCTAGACAATTGGGTGTCTACACTGCAAACTGAATTGTTTGCCATCCATATGGCGGTAAAGTTAACTTACGACACTGAGCTTCACTCTTTGTTTATTACTGACTGTGTCATCACCGAAGACTCTTAATTACATAATATCTCTCATTGGAGAAGCCAGTTATAGATACTGAAATAACAGGAAGAAAGGAAACCACACCCCCGGCCGGGATTGAACCCGCGGTCATAGAGTCTCAAAACTCCAGACCGTCGCGTTAGCCACTAGACCAGCTAGCCACAATAAGATTCATCCAACTAGGTATATTTCTACACCATAGGAAGGTTAGCACAGGCACCTCTGTGACCACAAATGCAAGTTTTTACAGACGAATCTCCAGCTAGCGTGGCCGTGACGAACTCTAGCTCAAGTCCCTTCACTGCCGTCAACATGACTCAAGAAATCGTAATGACACGATTGCAAACAAACCATACCCCCGGCCGGGATTGAACCCGCGGTCATAGACTCTATGACCGCGGGTTCAATCCCGGCCGGGGGTATGGTTTGTTTGCAATCGTGTCATTACGATTTCTTGAGTCAGGAAGAAAGGAATTCATGTACAAATTCTGTGGATTCCATCACACTGGATTACTTCTTCATGATAAAGGTGAAGGAAAATGAAGAATAACTTTGGTGTACATGTGTCTAGCAACAGGAATAAAACTGAATGGTACGGAAATGCAATTAGAAGCCTGAGTAGATCTATAACCCACTATGATAACATGAAAGTAGATAAATGCGTTTATGGAGCGACTTGCAATGTGAACAGACTGATTGATGTTGCAATGGCCAGACTTAGGCTTGGTTACAAGTACTTCTGGCAGTTTGGCAGACACACAGATGATGATCAAACTAAATGCTTCATTGACCAATTATTGAGTAATAAAGATATAGACAATATAAAAATCTTTTTGATATACCAAGATATCTTATTAATGAAAAAAAGATACCAGATATATTAAGCAAGTTTCTTAACTCTGGTTGCAACAGACAAGTGAAGTGAAAATACAAATCCAGATGTACTCCTGTAAATCCTATTAGGCCTAGTTGCTAGGCCTCTTGTGTGTTCATGTGCTTTAGTCGTAACCTCCAAGAATGGATATGGGAGTGTACGATAAACTAGCCACTCCAACAGCAAAAACGATAATCTGTCTCTGTCTGTCTGTCTGTCTGTCTGTCTCTCTCTCTCTCTCTCTCTCTCTCTCTCTCTCTCTCTCTCTCTCTCTCTCTCCTCTCTCTCTCTCTCTCTCTCTCTCTCTCTCCCCTCTCTCTATCTCTCTCTCTCTCTCTCTCTCTCTCTCGTAGACCAGCTGCAGCTTAGTAACCCGACACGATGTACTGGAAGGCGGCACGTAGAGATTGATGAAAGAGTAGTAGGGACGGTAGTGATAGTGGTAGTGATGGTGGTGATAGTGGTAGTGATGGTGGTGATAGTGGTAGTGATGGTGGTGATAGTGGTAGTGATGGTGGTGATAGTGGTAGTGATGGTGGTGATAGTGGTAGTGATGGTGGTGGTAGTGGAAGTGATTGTAGTAATAGTGGTAGTGATGGTGGTGGTAGTGGAAGTGATTGTAGTAATAGTGGTAGTGATGGTGGTGATAGTGCTAATGTTGGTAATAGCGGTAGTGACGGTATTGATAGTGGTAGTGATGGTGTGATGTGCTAGTGACGGTGGTGATAGTGGAAGTGGTGGTAGTGATAGTGGTAGTGATGGTGGTGATAATGGTTGTGATGGTGGTGATAGTGGTAGTGATAATGGCGATAGTGGCAGTGATGGAGGTGATAGTGGTAGTGATGGTGGTGATGATGATAGTGGTAGTGATAGTGGTGATAGTGGTAGTGATGGTGATGATAGTGGTAGTGATTGTAGTGATAGTGGTAGTGATGGTGGTGATTGTGGTAGTGATGGTGGTGATAGTGGTAGTGATGGTGGTGATAGCGGTAGTGATGGTGGTGATGGTGGTAGTGATGGTGGTGGTAGTGGAAGTGATTGTAGTAATAGTGGTATGTGTGGTGTGTGGGTAGTGGAAGTGATTGTAGTAATAGTGGTAGTGATGGTGGTGATAGTGCTAATGTTGGTAATAGCGGTAGTGACGGTATTGATAGTGGTAGTGATGATGTGATTGTGCTAGTGACGGTGGTGATAGTGGAAGTGGTGTAGTGATAGTGGTAGTGATGGTGGTGATAATGGTTGTGATGGTGGTGATAGTGGTAGTGATAGTGGCGATAGTGGCAGTGATGGAGGTGATAGTGGTAGTGATGGTGGTGATGATGATAGTGGTAGTGATAGTGGTGATTAGTGGTAGTGATGGTGATGATAGTGGTAGTGATTGTAGTGATAGTGGTAGTGATGGTGGTGATTGTGGTAGTGATGGTGGTGATAGTGGTAGTGATGGTGGTGATAGTGGTAGCGATGGTGGTGGTAGTGGAAGTGATTGTAGTGATAGTAGTAGTGATGGTGGTGGTAGTGGTATTGATGATGGTGATGGTGGTAGTGATGGTGGTGATAGTGGGTGGTGAGGGTGGTGGTAGTAGGGATGGTGGTCGTAGTGATGGGGGTGGTAGTAGTGATGGTAGTGGAGTAATGGTAGTGGTAATGATGGCGGTGGTAGTGATGATGGAGGAAGTGATGGTAGTGGTGGTAGTGATGATGGTGGTAGTTTCAGTAGTTGTATTGATGGCGGTGTAGTGATAGTGGCGGTAGTGGTAGTAGTTGTAATGATGATGATGGTAGTGATGGTGGTGGTAGTTCTGGTAGCTGTAGTGGAGGTTTGATGGTAGCGGTAATTACGATGGTGGCAGTGGTAGCAATGGGAGTGGGTGGTGGTGATAGTGATGGTGGAGGTAGTGATGGTGGTGGTAATGATGGTGGTAGTAGTGAGGAAAGTAGTGGTAGTGATGGTGGTAGTAGTAGTAGTAGTAGTGATGGTGGTGGTAGTGATGGTAGTATTAATAGTGATGGTTGTGGTGGTAATGAGGGTGGTGGTAGTGATGGTAATAGTTAGTAGTGATGGTGGTGGTAGTGATGGAAGTGATAGTGGTGGTAGTGATGCTAGTAGTAGTAGTGATAGTGGTGGTAGTGATGATAGTAGTGGTAGTGATGGTAGTAGTAGTAGTAGTGACGATGGTGATAGTAATGGTAGTTATGGTGGTGGTAGTGATGGTGCTGGTGGTAGTGATGATGGTGCTGGAAGTGATGGTTGCAGTGGTAGTGATGATGGTGGTGGAAGTGATGGTGTTGGTGGTAGTAATGGTGTTGGTGGTAGTGATGGTGTTGGTGGTAGTGATGGTGCTGGTGACATTGATGGTAGTAGTGGTAGTGATGGTGCTAGTGGTAGTGATGTAGTGGTGATAGTGATGGTGGCAGTGGTAGTGATGGTAGTGGTGGTAGTATTGGTGGTTGTGGTAGTGATGGTGCTGGTGGCAATAGTGGTAGTTATGGTGCTAGTGATAATGATGGTAGTGGTGGTAGTGATGGTGGTAGTGGTAGTGATGGTAGTAGTGGTAGTGATGGTGCTTGTGGTAGTGGTGGTAGCGGTGATAGTGATGTTGGCAGTGATGGGATGGTGGTAGTGATGGTGGTGGCTGTAGTGATGGTGCTGGTGATAGTGATGGTAGTAATGATAGTTATGGTGCTGGTGATAGTGATGGTAGTAGTTGTAGTGATGTTGGTGGTGGTAATGATGGTAGGTGGTGTGAGGGTAGTGAGTGGTGAGTGAGAGTGGTGGGTGATGGTAGTAGTGGTAGGTGATGGTAGTAGTGGTAGTGATGGTAGTAGTATAGTGTGGTAGTGGTGGTGGTATTGATGGTAGTAGTGGTAGTGATGGTGCTGGTGGTAGTGATGGTAGCAGTGGTAGTGATGGTGCTGGTGATAGTGATGGTAGATAGTTGTAGTGATGATGCTGGTGGTAGTGATGGTAGTATGCGGGAGTGATGGTGCTATTGGTAGTGATGGTTGTAGTGGTAGTGATGGTGGTGGTGGTAGTGAATGGTAGTGGTGGTAGTGATGGTGGCAGTGATGGTGGTAGTGATGGTGCTGTTGGTAGTGATGTTGCTGGTGGTAGTGATGGTAGTAGTGGTAGTGGTGTTGGTGGGTAGTGATAGTAGTGGGTAGTGATGGCAGTAGTGGTAGTGATGATGCTGGTGGTAGTGATGGTGCTGGTGGTAGTGATGGTATGGTGGTAGTGATGGTGGTAGTGGTAGTGATGGCAGTAGTGGTAGTGATGGTAGTGGAAGTGATGGTGCTGGTGGTAGTAATGGTAGTAGCTGTAGTGATGATGCTGGTGGTATTGGTGGTAGTAACGCTAGTGATGGTGTGGTGGTGGTGGTGGTGGTGGTGGTGGTGTGGTGGTGGTAGTGATGGTAGTGGTGGTAGTGAGGGTGGTAGTGATGGTGCTGTTCGTAGTGATGTTGCTGGTGGTAGTGATGGTAGTAGTATTAGTGACGGCAAGTAGTAGTAGTGATGGTGCTGGTGGTAGTGATGGTAGTGGTGGTAGTGATGGTGGTAGTGGCAGTGATGGTGGTAGTGGCAGTGATGGTGTTGGTGGTAGTGATGGTAGTAGTGGTAGTGATGGTGCTGGTGGTAGTGATGGCAGTTGTGGTAGTGATGGTAGTAGTGGTAGTGATGGTGGTAGTGGTAGTGATGGTGCTGGTGGTAGTGATGGTAGTGGTGGTAGTGATGGTGGTAGTGGTAGTGATGGTGTTGGTGGTAGTGATGGTGTTGTGGTAGTGATGGTTGTAGTGGTAGTGATGGTAGTGGTGGTAGTGATGGTGCTGGTGGTAGTGATGGTAGTGGTGGTAGTGATGGTGGTAGTGGTAGTGATGGTGTTGGTGGTAGTGATGGTAGTAGCGGGAGTGATGGTGCTATTGGTAGTGATGGTTGTAGTGGTAGTGATGTGGTGGTGTGGTAGTGATGGTAGTGGTGGTAGTGATGGTGGCAGTGATGGTGATAGTGATGGTGCTGTTGGTAGTGATGTTGCTGGTGGTAGTGATGGTAGTAGTGGTAGTGGTGTTGGTGGTGGTAGTGATAGTAGTGGTAGTGATGGCAGTAGTGGTAGTGATGATGCTGGTGGTAGTGATGGTGCTGGTGGTAGTGATGGTAGTGGTGGTAGTGATGGTGGTAGTGGTAGTGATGGCAGTAGTGGTAGTGATGGTAGTGGAAGTGATGGTGCTGGTGGTAGTAATGGTAGTAGCTGTAGTGATGATGCTGGTGGTATTGGTGGTAGTAACGCTAGTGATGGTGGTGGTGGTGTGGTGGTGGTAGTGATGGTAGTGGTGGTAGTGAGGGTGGTAGTGATGGTGCTGTTCGTAGTGATGTTGCTGGTGGTAGTGATGGTAGTAGTATTAGTGACGGCAGTAGTAGTAGTGATGGTGCTGGTGGTAGTGATGGTAGTGGTGGTAGTGATGGTGGTTAGTGGCAGTGATGGTGGTAGTGGCAGTGATGGTGTTGGTGGTAGTGATGGTAGTAGTGGTAGTGATGGTGCTGGTGGTAGTGATGGCAGTTGTGGTAGTGATGGTGGTAGTGGTAGTGATGGTGGTAGTGTAGTGATGGTGCTGGTGGTAGTGATGGTAGTGGTGGTAGTGATGGTGGTAGTGGTAGTGATGGTGTTGGTGGTAGTGATGGTAGTTGTGGTAGTGATGGTTGTAGTGGTAGTGATGGTAGTGGTGGTAGTGATGGTGCTGGTGGTAGTGATGGTAGTGGTGGTAGTGATGGTGGTAGTGGTAGTGATGGTGTTTGGTGGTAGTGATGGTAGTAATGGTAGTGATGGTGCTGGTGGTAGTGAAGGTAGTGGTAATGATGGTGGCGGTGGTAGTGATGGTAGTGGTGGTAGTGATGGTAGTGGTGGTAGTGATGGTGGTAGTGGTAGTGATGGTGCTGGCGGTAGTGATGGTAGTTGTGGTAGTGATGGTGGTAGTGGTAGTGATGGTGGTAGTGGTAGTGATGGAGCTGTGGTAGTGATGGTAGTGGTGGTAGTGATGGTGGTAGTGGTAGTGATGGTGCTGGTGGTAGTGATGGAAGTTGTGGTAGTGATGGTGGTAGTGGTAGTGATGGTGGTAGCGGTAGTGATGGTGCTGGTGGTAGTGATGGTAGTTGAGGTAGTGATGGTGGTAGTGGTAGTGATGGTGCTGGTGGTAGTGATGGTAGTTGTGGTAGTGATGGTGGTAGTGGTAGTAGCATGGTCATCCAGGCTACCGGACTGTTACAATGTACTATATCCTCCACAGCCTGACTGAGGTATTATTGAGAATGAAGACTCACAGGTCTCACACATCAACTTAATTTATTATCTAAAACTTTACTTCCCTTCATCTCCACCAGATGTCTCGTTATCATCATGTTATCCTTCTCTATAGTTTGATTTCTTCCTTTCAGTCTGCTTTATATTTCCTCTATAGACAGAGAGAGACGGAGTAGCAGAGATTGAATGATTGAAAGAGAAGAATACAGACACAGTGATAGACTGACAGAGATAGATGGAAAGAGACAGAGTGACAGAGAGACAGTAATAGAGAGAGAGAGAGAGAGAGAGAGAGACAGACAGACAGACAGAATGACAGAGAGAGACAGTGTGCTAGAGCTGCTGTACACACCAGAGACTTGTTTAGGTAAAGATCGCGTGAGATAGACACTGTTTTCAATATAGAAATAAAACGCTACCTTTGCTTCGAAAGGTCAGAGTTGACATTACACGTGAGTGTGTTGCAGGAACAGACGTGTGTGTGCGTTGCAGGAACAGATGTGTGTGTGTGTGTTGCAGGAACAGACGTATGTGTGCGTTGCAGGAACAGATGTGTGTGTGTGTGTGTTGCAGGAACAGACGTATGTGTGCGTTGCAGGAACAGATGTGTGTTGTGTGTGTTTGCAGGAACAGACGTATTGTGTTGCAGGACAGTTGTGTGTGGTTTCAGGAACAGAGTATGTGTGCGTTGCAGAAGTGTGTGTCCCAGGAACAGACGTGTGTGTGTGTTGCAGGAACAGACGTGTGATGTGCGCTACAATCAGGAACAAAACGTGTGTACGTGTTGCAGGAACAGATGTGTGTGCGTGATGCAGGAACAGACGTGTGAGTAGAAATGTGGTGAGACGAACGTGTGTACGTGTTGCAGGAACAGGTGTGTGCGTGTTGCAGGAACAGATGTGTGTGCGTGTTGCAGGAGAAAACGTGTGTGCGTGTTGCAGGTACGGACGTGTGTGCGTGTTGCAGGAACAATGTGTGTTGCGGTCACACGTTGTTGCAGGAGAAACGTGTGTGCGCCTGTGTTGCAGGACAGGAACTGTGTGTTGTCGGTTGTTGCAGGAAACACAACTGTGTGTTGCAGGTACACAACTGTGTGTTGCAGGTACACAACTGTGTTGCAGGTACACAACTATGTGTTGCAGGAACACAACTGTGTGTTGCAGGTACACAACTGTGTGTTGCCGGTATACAACTGTGTTTTGCAGGAACACAACTGTGTTGCAGGTACACAACTGTGTGTTGCAGGAACACAACTGTGTGTTACAGGCACACAACTGTGTGTTGCAGGTACACAACTGTGTTTGCAGGTTTTTACACAACTGTGTGTTGCAGGTACACAACTGTGTGTTACAGGCACACAACTGTGTGTTGCAGGTACACAACTGTGTGTTGCCGGTATACAACTGTGTTTTGCAGGTACACAACTGTGTGTTGCAGGTACACAACTGTGTGTTGCAAGTACACAATTGTGTGTTACAGGTACACAACTGTGTGTTGCAGGTACACAACTGTGTATTGAAGGTACACAACTGTGTGTTGCAAGTACTTCTGGCAGTCTGGCAGACAGACAGATGATGATCAAACTAAATACGAACTATGTGGCAAGCGTTATTGTCACTATCTTGAACACTATGTGCTTTATTGTCCACTTATTGAGGAATATAAAAATACAGTATAATAACCTATGTGACATGTCAAAGTATTTTATTAATGAAAATAAGATACCAGACATAGTAAGCAAGTATGCTGTATGGTCTTGCAACAGATAAGTGAACTGTAGATATAAATCCAGATGTTCTCCTGTTAACCTTTCTGAGGCCTAGTTCCTAGGCCTTTTGTGTATCCATAAATGCTCTTGCGCTACCCTCCAAAGGATTGACATTGGAGTGAACAATAAGCTAGCCGCTTCGACGGCAAAATCTTCTTCTGCAAGCTTCTGATGAGAGACTATTAACAGTCTGAAAGGCCCTGAGCTCCATCACCCCCTGGCTGTCTTGTTTATATACAGAGAGACATACACCTCACTGGGTACATATACGTTGTTTATCGTTGCATACACGTCTACAGTCATATATTAACGCGCTTTACATTGCAAGCGTCAATTACATTAATAACGCACTGAACAGTGCAAGCATCAAGGACAGTAACGCGCTGTACAGTGCAAGCATCAAGGACAGTAACGCGCTGTACAGTGCAAGCATCAAGGACAGTAACGCGCTGTACAGTGTATCAAAAACATTAATAACGCGCTGTACAGTGTATCAAAAACATTAATAACGCGCTGTACAGTGTATCAAAAACATTAATAACGCACTGTACAGTGTATCAAAAACATTAATAACACACTGTATCGTGTATCAAAAATTAATCGCACTGTACAGTGATCAAAGCATACTAACGCCTGTACAGTGTTCAAAACTTAATACGCGCTGTACAGGTATCAAAAACATTATAACGCACTGTACATGTATCAAACTTATAACTCGCTGTATAGCGCATCAATAATGACTGTTCAGTGCACGTCAAGGCGTTAACTGGTCGGTCCGTGAAGCAAGGAACATTCCGATATTTTTTGTTGTCAGTGAAATAATATTTCTCCCGGGTTCGCCAAAGTTTAATTATTTCGCGTTTATTCCTTCAATACTGAATATATATATATATATCTATATATATATATATATATATATATTATATATATTATATATATATATATATATATATATTATGTATGTATATACGTATATATTACCTCATCTTAGCTAATTAAATGATTTCTTGCGTAGTTCACCATCAAGTAAAATTGTATTAAACATAACTCACATAAGACTGCCATCCCCACGAGTCCCTTTCTGGGCGGGGCAGATGGCAGACCAGAGGCCTAGCTTCTCCCTACGAGCCCCGTGAGGGCGGGGAATGTGGCTAGGCCTAGGGACAGTTGGTCCCAAAGATGAGGGGGTACTTGTACCTCCTCCCATGGGAGACTTACGTCTCGAGACACTCCCCAGATAGGGAGCCAAGGCCGGGTCACCACTACTTGGAAAAGACCCGGGCCGGGAGAGTACCGGCGAATAAAAAAAAAATAATAACTCACGAAATCGTAATGACACGATTGCAAACAAACCATACCACGGGCGGGGATAGAACCCGCGATCAGAGAGTCTCAAAACTCCAGACCGTCGCGTTAGCCACTGGACCAGCTACCCACAATAAGATTCGTCCAACTAGGTATATTTCTAGGTATATTTCACGGCCACCCCTAGCTGGAGATTCGTCTGTAAAAACTTGCATCTGTGGTCACAGTGGTGCCTGTGCTAACCTTCCTATGGTGTAGAAATATACCTAGTTGGACGAATCTTATTGTGGCTAGCTGGTCCAGTGGCTAACGCGACGGTCTGGAGTTTTGGGACTCTCTGATCGGGGGTTCTATCCCCGCCCGTGGTATGGTTTGGTGTATTTAACATAGTTCACCATCTAAAGAGTTGGTTATATTTTAACCTAGTTTATCATCCAATGAAACTACTTTTGACGTAGTCCCCCATTCACTCAATAATTTCTAACGTAGTTTACCATTCAGTGAACTAATTTTCCATAGTTCATTATCCAGTTCAATTAAAAAATTGAAATAATTTACCATCCAGTCACATAATTTCCGACAGCTTTCCATCCAATAAAATGATTCATTATAGGGTACCATTTAATAAAATATTTTCTAAAATAGTTTACCATCCAACACTTTTTTTATAGTTTAACACCTAATAAAAAAATTGAAATAGTTTACCAGCCAACGACATTATTTTCCTATAGTTTACCATCTAATAAAATATTTTCTGAAATAGTTTACCATCCAATGACATTACTCTTCATAATTTAACATCTAATAAAGTAATCGAATTCTTATTCAATTATCCATTGTAATTTAAGAGTTACATTTTCTGCCAGCCTACTTAATTGCCTGTTTAATTTGTCCTTCAGCCTATTAAACAGGAACGTTCTCTCTGCCTTTGGCATTAACTGTTAACGATTTAACTAATTAACAGGATCAGATCCACACACTAAGAGGATCGGAGCCACTAACCAACAGGATCAGTTCCATTAACAAGTTCAGATCACTAATAAGATTCGATTCACTTAACTAATCAATAGAATAAGATCCGCTAACCAACGAAATCGACTCCACTAAGAGGATCAAATCCCTCTAGCAAGAGTAGATCCACTAAGAGAATCAAATCCCTCTAGCAAGAGCAGATCCACTAAGAGGATCAAATTCCTCTAACAAGAGCAGATCCACTAAGAGGATCAAATCCCTCTAGCAAGAGTAGATCCGCTAAGAGGATAAGATAAGATAAGATCGTTCGGATTTTACCACTAGGGATTCAAGACCCTCAGGATAACCACTAAGAGGTCAATCCGTCAGCGAGGAGCAGACACTAAGAGGTCCTTAATCCCTCAGCAAGAGTGCGACCACAAGAGGACTAAACCCAGTCCCATTGCAGCTCGGCCTAAGAGGACAATGTTGTAAACAAGGCGGATTTTCCCCTAAGGGAAACGAACCGGCCTCTTTAAACGGAGTTTTGACAGACCACTAGAACCATCCCTCTAGCAAGAGTAGATCCACTAAGAGGATCAAATCCCTCTAGCAAGAGTAGATCCGCTAAGAGCATCAAATCCCTCTAGCAAGAGCAGATCCACTAAGAGGATCAAATCCCTCTAACAAGAGCAGATCCGTTAAGAGCATCAAATCCCTCTAGAAAGAGCAGATCCACTAAGAGGATCGGCTCTACTAATCAACGTAAGTAGCAGACACTGTCGTTCACAAAGGAGCGCGCCAGGATTGGCCATTCCACCAGCCAATAGGATTATCCCTGGACTTCAATAGCCAATCAGCGTGGCGGGAGCCAGACTCACTCCAACTACTCTTAACCACTTAACAGCCTCATTACCGAGTGTCACCTTGTTGAGTCCGGGTTATTTAAGTGGAAGGGAGGGGGATGCAATTCTTGCTGGTGCAGGGCTCTTGATCCGATTAATTGGAGCTATCCTTTCCCTCTCCCATCCAGCTTTCCAAGTGATGCATGGCCCTTACAGGTTCAGCGCTTCCCCTTTGATTAGAATAAGTAACTTAGAAAACATTATATGTCTTGCCGAATAAGGCGAGCGAAACTTTCTCTTTGCAATAATTTCACAAAAATCATTCTGAATCTATCGAAAAAAATATATTTTATTGTGTTTGTTTATTATTAAATTATTGTAAACTTATCTAAAATATATTTAGTTGGATTAGGCTAAATTAAATTGTGCTTATTATAATAATTTTAGGTAAGTTTTCTAAGGGTCTTTTGGTACAAAAGTATTAATTTTTACATTAACATAAATGAAAAAATATATCTTTAAACGTATAAGAGAAAATTTGAAAAAGGACTTAATTTTAAATGAGTTCTTGCTAACTGACCAGTTTTACCTATTCGGCACGACACACACACACACACACACACACATTGCTAGTCACGGCATTATGCCGCCCCTCTCCCCCACACGTACCAAAACAAACACATACCATGAAAGATTATAATATATTTGCACACTTACTGAGGTTTTAATACTTGGTGCTGCGTCTTTACGTTTAATCACGTCCCTCAGCCATGTAGAAGGACTCTCACACAAATTCTTGAGGGTTTGGGGAGGTATATTATGCCATGCCTCATGTAGAGCAGCCTCCAGCCGCAGGATGGAACTGATATCCTTGCCCAGTAAACTTCATTTCACTATTGATTAGAGGTTCTCAATAGGGTTTAGGTCTGGGGAATTGCCTGGCCAGTCATTAAAGAACCTCACCTCACAGTCCTTAAGCCACTGAAATACAGATTTGGCATTATGACACGGTACACTGTCCTGCATAAAAAAAACTTAGCTGCACACTTGTCAAACGCCTCAGGTAAATTGTCACACAACTCCAGGTAATTATACTGATTCA
>NC_069417.1:23633411-23660911 GCF_026875155.1 Cherax quadricarinatus | reverse complement strand
CTTTCCAACGGGATACCAAATCCTGAGGAAAGACAGAGGGAACAGGGGGGGTGGAAGAGTGGCATTGCTGATCAAAAATCGCTGGAATTTTGATGAGCTGGAGAGAGGAGACTGCGGAGAAGAAAGTGATTACATAGCGGGAACGCTTCACTCTGGAGGTCCCAAGGTGGTAATAGCAGTGATGTATAACCCACCAGAGAACAGCAGTAGGCCAAGGCAAGAGTACGACGAGAGCAATAGAGCGATGGTTGTCACACTGGCTAGAGTGGCCAGAAGAGCTCATGCATGCAGGGCAAAAGCTCCTGATCATGGGTGACTTTAACCACAAGGAGATCGATTGGGAGAACTTGGACCCACATGGGGGCCAAGATACATGGAGGGCTAAGATGATGGAGGTGGTACTGGAAAACTTCATGTGCCAACACGTAAGGGACACTACAAGAGAGAGAGGAGAGGATGAACCAGCAAGGCTGGACTTAGTATTCACTTTGAGTAGTGCAGATATCGAGGACATCACATATGAAAGACCCTTGGGGCCAGTGACCTGTGTGTTTTAAGCTTCGAATACACAGTAGAGCTACAAGTGGAGGGAGAAGCAGGAAGGCCAGGACGAATGAAGCCAAACTACAAGAAAGGGGACTACACAGGAATGAGGAACTACCTGACGGGGTTCAGTGGGACAGAGAACTGGCAGGGAAGCCAGTTAATGAGATGATGGAATATGTAGCAACAAAATGCAAGGAGGCTGAGGAGAGGTTTGTACCCAAGGGTAACAGGAATAATGAAAAGCCAGGATGAGCCCATGGTTTACCCAAAGGTGCAGGGAGGCAAAAACCAAGTGTGCTAGGGAATGGAAGAAAATATAGAAGGCAAAGGACCAGGAGAATAAGGAGAGCAGTCGTAGAGCCAGAAACGAATATGCACAGATAAGAAGGGAGGCCAAAGACAATATGAAAACGACAGAGCAGCGAAAGCCAAATCTGACCCGAAACTGTTGTACAGCCACATCAGGAGGAAAAACAACAGTCAAGGACCAGGTAATCAGGCTAAGGAAAGGAAGGGGAGGAGAGACAACAAGAAATGACCGTGAAGTATGTGAGGAACTCAACAAGAGATTCAAAGAAGTGTTCACAGAGGAGACAGAAGGGGCTCAGAAAGACGGAGAGGTGGGGCACACCACCATGTGCTGGACACAGTGCACACAACCGAGGAAGAAGTGAAGAGGCTTCTGAGTGAGCTAGATACCTCAAAGGCAATGGGGCCAGATAACATCTCCCATGGGTATTGAGAGAGGGAGCAGAGGCGCTATGTGTACCCTAACAACAATATTCAATACATCTATCGAAAGAGGGAGATTGCCTGAGGCATGGAAGACAGCAAATGTAGTCCCAATCTTTAAAAAAGGAGACAGACATGAAGCATTAAACTACAGACCAGTGTCACTGACATGTATAGTATGCAAAGTCATGGAGAAGATTATCAGGAGAAGAGTGGTGGAACACCTAGAAAGGAACGATCTCATCAACAGCAGCCAACATGGTTTCAGGACGGTGAAACCCTGTGTCCACAAACCTACTGGAGTTCTATGACATGGTGACAGCAGTAAGACAAGAGAGAGAGGGGTGGGTGGATTGCATTTTCTTGGACTGCAAGAAGGCGTTTGACACAGTTCCACACAAGAGATTGGTGCAAAAACTGGAGGACCAAGCAGGGATAACAGGGAAGGCACTACAATGGATCAGGGAATACTTGTCAGGAAGACAGCAGCAAGTCAAGGTACGTGGCGAGGTGTCAGAGTGGGCACCTGTGACCAGCGGGGTCCCACAGGGGTCAGTCCTAGGACCAGTGCTGTTTCTGGTATTTGTGAACGACATGACGGAAGGAATAGACTCTGAGGTGTCCCTGTTTGCAGATGACGTGAAGTTGATGAGAAGAATTCACTCGATCGAAGACCAGGCAGAACTACAAAGGGATCTGGACAGGCTGCAGACCTGGTCCAGCAATTGGCTCCTGGAGTTCAATCCACCAAGTGCAAAGTCATGAAGATTGGGGAAGGGCAAAGAAGACCGCAGACGGAGTACAGTCTAGGGGGCCAGAGACTACAACCCTCACTCAAGGAAAAGATCTTGGCGTGGGTATATCACCAGGACATCTCTCTGAAAGCGCACATCAACCAAATAACTGCTGCAGCATTTGGGCGCCTTGCAAACCTCAGAACAGCATTCAGGACATCTTAATAAGGAATCGTCAGGACCTGTTACACGTGTTACGTTAGGCCCATAATTTGGAGTATGCTGCACCAGTTTGGAACCCACACATAGCCAAGCATGTAAAGAAACTAGCAGAAAGTGCAAAGGTTTGCAAAAACAAGACTAGTTCCCAGAGTTAAGAGGTATGTCCTAGAGGAGAGGTTAAGGGAAATCCAACTTGACGAACACTGAAGAGGACAGGAGAGATAGGGGAGACATGATAACGACATACAAATCTGAGAGGAATTGACAAGGTTGTACAAAGAAGGATTTTCCAAGAGATGGGACATTGCATCTCAAGGGGACCACAGTTGGAAGCTGAAGACACAGACGAATCAAAGGGATGTTATGGATGTGTTTTTCCTCAGCCTCAGAGTAGTCAGTAAGTGGAATAGTTTGGGAAGCGATGTAGTGGGAGGGAGGTTAATACATAGCTTTAAGCAGAGGTTATGTTAAAAAGCTCACGGTCAGGAGAGTGACCTAGTAGGATCGTGAAGAGCGGGGCCAGAGCTTGGACTCGACCCGCAACCTCAACTGGTGAGTACAACTAAGTGAGTACACACACTAAAAACAAGATCGGGCACCATTACACACACACACACACACACACACCTCACACACACACACACACTCCACACACAACACACACACACACACCACACACACACACACCCACACACACACGCAACACACTAACACAGACACGCACACAAGCGTATACATATAAAACACACATGTATATTTATTTATGAAAGTAGTCGAGAGGAGATCCGTGTGACTGACCATACCTATGCTTCAATTATACTTTAAAAGTCTTCAATACACAAGCAAATCTCTCAGTGGGCAGATACATAGATGGGAGCGCTGTACCTACCTCACCTCACACCAGAGGCAACTATCTACGCGAGAGCACAAAATTTTCCCCCCCAGTTGACAAACGACGGCAACAGAGCCCAAACAGTAGTAGCTGTGATGGTAGACGGTGAGGGGTGTGAGAGTCTCGGCAGAAGTAATGACAATTATCTTTCAATTCTTTATTTTGCATCCCCATACCTTCTGTGGGCGGTGGTCAAATTATTAACAGGGGCACGTAATGGGCCCAAGCCTGGGCCCAAGTTTGGGAGTAGCTGAACAAGTTACAGTGGTAATGAATTGTTACTACTAGGTTTTAATTGGTTACAGTTTAAACGGGTTGTTTATGTCGACTAAATTCGTCACAATATCATACAGGTTTAGTTAAGTTTAAACCTGATTGTTTGTGAGTTATTTACAATAGGTAAAGTCAAGGCATTTTTCCAGAATGGTTAATATTTTACTGTAGATAATATACTTTGATATTTCTTAGGCAATTATGACTTGTCTCTGAATTAATTAATTTGATCATATTCCAGCACATAATGACGCAAAGTGTAACAATGGTTCAGGTGGTAAAATTTACGTTCACTTATGTTTACAGCAGCTGGTGGTGTGGACTCCCAGAGATACTTGTGGGCCATCTGAAGCCTGGCAGTAGTGATATCCAGGAATCTTCTGGTTTTGTTGGATGCACCATAGATATGTGGCTCCTCCTGCATGATGAGGTTCGACTGGAGTTCTTTTCGTAATGTTGTCCTCGTGGTATTGGTTGACAGCCCATGACTCTAATCAACTCCCTCCTTGCCAATTCACCAGATCTATCAATGTATCTGAAAACCACTGTCTACAATCCCGCCATAACCGTGTCTGGGTTCTGATACATATATGGAGTTACGAGCATTTATGGATGATGCAGAACCACTTACAATTAAGGTGACTTCCATAGATACATAGACGCACTTGAGTGCACGGAGTATAGCAAACAGTTCAGTTTGAGGGACAGAAGCCCAATTGTTGACGTGTGCTTCAACTTTTGTATGGAAGTCATCACTCTGCCCGACACCAGCTGCACTACCAGCTGCACCAGTGAATTGGTGAACACAGTCATCAACATAATTTGTGGAAGAGAGTACTGTGTGACAAAGGTATCAATACAAATGTACGGCATCTTACATGGCATTAAGACGAAGCTTTGGCTGTGACTTAATAAGGTTTCCCATGGTGGTGCGAGGATGTATCATTGTTTCGGTACTTGGAATAGATCATAGAAAAACTGATTTAGATGGGGTCAGTTCCAGTTTCGTGATTTAGTTGTAGAGGTGTACTGAACAGTGCTGGAGACAGTTTGGAGGTGTGCTCACTAGTGTTGGAGACAGTTTGTAGGTGTGCTCGCTAGTGCTGGAGACAGTTTGCAGGTGTGCTCACTAGTGCCGGAGACAGTTTGGAGGTGTGCTCACTAGTGCCGGAGACAGTTTGGAGGTGTGCTCGCTAGTGCTGGAGACAGTTTGGAGGTGTGCTCACTAGTGCCGGAGACAGTTTGGAGGTGTGCTCGCTAGTGCCGGAGACAGTTTGGAGGTGTGCTCGCTAGTGCTGGAGACAGTTTGCAGGTGTGCTCACTAGTGCCGGAGCTGTTTTGAGGTTTGCCCTCATAGTGCCTGGAGACAGTTTGGGGGTGTGCTACTAGTGCCGGAGACAGTTTGGAGGTGTGCTCACTAGTGCGGAGTCAGTTTGGAGGTGTGCTAGCTAGTGTGGAGCAGTTTGGAGGTGTGCTCGTTAGTGCGGAGACAGTTTGGAGGTGTGCTCGCTAGTGCTGGAGACAGTTTGGAGGTGTGCTCGCTAGTGCTGGTGACAGTTGGAGGGTGTGACTCGATAGGTGCTGGAGACAGTATGGAAGTGTGCTCACTTGAGCTGGTAGACAGTTTGGAGGTGTGCTGCTAGTGCTGTAGGCGTTTGGAGGTGGCTCGCTAGTACTGGAGCCAGTTTGGACGTGTGCTCACTAGTGCTGAGACCAGTTTGGAGGTGTGCTTTGCTAGTTGCTGGAGACAGTTGGAGGTGTGCTCGCTAGTCCTGAGACTGTTTGGAGGCCGTGTGCTCGCCTATGTGCTGGAGGACAGTTTGGAGGGTGCTTGCTAGTGCTTTAGACAGTTTGGAAGTGTGCTCACTAGGCGTGGAGGACAGTTTGGAGGTCGTGCTTGCTAGTGCGGAGACAGTTTGGAGGTGTGCTCGCTAGTCTGGAGACAGTTGGAGCGTTGGCGAGCTTAGTTTTTTGGATGGAGACAGTTTGGAGGTGTGCTCGCTAGTGTGGAGACGTTTGGTAAGTGTTGCTCACAGTGCTGAGGACAGTTTGAGGTGTGCTTGCTAGTGCTGTAGACAGTTGGAGAGTGTGCTCGCTAGTGCTGGAGACAGTTTGGAGGTGTGCTCGCTAGTGCTGGAGACAGTTTGGAAGTGTGCTCACTAGTGCTGGAGACAGTTTGGAGGTGTGCTTGCTAGTGCTGTAGACAGTTTGGAGGTGTGCTCGCTAGTCCTGGAGACAGTTTGGAGGTGTGCTCGCTAGTGCTGGAGACAGTTTGGAGGTGTGCTCGCTAGTGCTGGAGACAGTTTGGAAGTGTGCTCACTAGTGCTGGAGACAGTTTGGAGGTGTGCTTGCTAGTGCTGTAGACAGTTTGGGGTGTGCTCGCTAGTGTGGAGGACAGTTTGGAGGTGTGCTCGTAGTGCTGAGACAGTTTGGGGAAGTGTGCTCACTAGTGCTGGGAGACAGTTTGGGTGTGCTGCTAGTGCTGGAGACTGTTTGGAGGTGTTGGCTCGCTAGCTGGAGCAGTTTGGAGGTGTGCTCGCTAGTGCTGGTGACAGTTTGGAGGTGTGCTTGTAGTGCTGGAGAACAGTTTGGAGGTGTGCTTCGGCTAGTCCTGGAGACAGTTTTGAGAGGTTGTGCTCGCGAGTGTGGGAGGGTCAGTTTGGAGGTGTGCTCGCTAGTGTCTGGAGACATGTTTGGATGTGTGCTCACTAGTGCTGGAGGACAGGTTGGACGGTGTGATTGCTAGTGCTGTAGACAGTTTGGAGTGTGCTCGCTAGTGCTGGAGACTGTTTGCTGGTGTTGCTCGACTAGTGATGGGACAGTTTGGAGGTGTGCCTCACTAGTGCCGGGAGACAGTTTGGAGGTGTGCTCGCTGTGCTGGAGACAGTTTGGAGGTGTGGTCGCTAGTGCTGGAGACTTTGGAGGTGGGCTGCTAGTGACGGAGACAGTTTGGAGGTGTGCTCGCTAGTGCTGTAGACAGTTTGGAGGTGTGCTCGCTAGTGCTGGAGACAGTTTGGAGGTGTGCTCGCTAGTGCTGGAGACAGTTTGGAGGTGTGCTCGCTAGTGCTGGAGACAGTTTGCAGGTGTGCTCGCTAGTGCTGGAGACAGTTTGGAGGTGTGCTCACTAGTGCTGGAGACAGTTTGGAGGTCGCGTCTCCAGTGCTGGGAGGAAGTGTGTAGGTGTGCTCACCAGTAGTGGAGACAGTTTGGAGGTGTACTCACCAGTGCTGGAGACAGTTTGGAGGTGTTATAACCAGTGTTGGAGAGAGTTTGGAGATGTGCTCACAGTGCTGAAGACAGCTTTGGAGTGGCTCACCAGTGCTGGAGACAGTTTGGGGTGTGTCACCAGTGCTGAGGACAGTTTGGGGTGTGACTCACCAGTGCTGGAGACAGTTTGGAGGTGTGTTCACCAGTGCTGGAGACAGATTGGAGGTGTGCTCACCAGTGCTGGAGACAGTTTGGAGGTGTGCTCACCAGTGCTGGAGTCAGTTTGGAGGTGTGCTCACCAGTGCTGGAGTCAGTTTGGTGGTGTGTCACCGTGTGACAGACAGTTTGAGGTGTGCTCACCAGTGCTGGGAGTTCAGTTTGGAGGTGTGCTCACAGTGCTGGAGGGTCAGTTTGGAGTGTGCTCACCCAAGTGCTGGAGTCAGTTTGGAGGTGTGCTCACCAGTGCTGGAGTCAGTTTGGAGGTGTGCTCACCAGTGCTAGAGACAGTTTGGAGGTGTGCTCACCAGTGATGGAGTAGTTTGGAGGTGTGCTTACCAGTGCTGGAGACAGTTTGGAGGTGTGCTCACCAGTGCTGGAGACAGGTTTGGAGGGTGCTCAACAGTGCTGGAGACATTTGGAGGTGTGCTCACCAGTGCTGGGAGACTGTTTGGAAGGTGTGCATCAACTAGTGCTGGAGACAGTTTGGAGGTGTGACTCACTAGTGCTGGAGGACAGTTTGGAGGTGTGCTCACCTAGTGCTGGAGGCATTTTGGAGGTGATGCTCACCAGTGCTGGAGACAGTTTGGAGGTGTGCTCACCCAGTGCTGGAGACAGTTGGAGGTCGTGTCACAGTGCTGGAGCCAGTTTGGAGGTGTGCGCACCAGTGCTGGAGAACAGTTTGGGAAGGTGTGCTCCCACCCCCCCCCCCCCCCCCCCCCCCCCCCCCCAGTGATGGAGACAGTTTGGAGGTGTGAATCACCAGTGCTGGTGAACTGTTTGGAGGTGTGCCACAGGCTGGAGACAGTTGGGGTGTGCTCACACCAGTGCTGGAGTCAGTTTGGAGGTGTGCTCCACCAGTGCTGGAGACAGCTTGGAGGTGTGCTCACACAGTCGCTGGATAGTCTGTTTGGAGGTGTTGCTACCATTGTGGAAGTCAGTTTGGAGGTGTGCTCTCCAGTTGCTGGAGTCAGTTTTGGAGGTGGTCGTATGCTCACCCAGTGCTGGGAGCTGTTTGGAGGTGTGCTCACCAGTGCTGGAGGACGTTTGGAGGTGTGCTCACTCCAGTGCTGGAGTCAGTTTGGAGGTGTGCTCACCAGTGATGGGTCAGTTTGGAGTGTGCTCACCAGTGCTGGATACCCCCCCCCCCCACCCCCCCCCCCCCCCCCCCCCCCGTTTGGAAGGTGTGCTCTCCAGTGCCGGCGACAGCTTGGAGGTGAGCTAACCAGTGTGGATTCAGTTTGGAGGGTGCGCACCAGTGCTGGGAGTCAGTTGGTGGTGTGCTCACAGGTGGAGTCAGTTTGGGAGGTGGGCTCACCACCCCACACACCCAATGCTGGAGTCAGTTTGGAGGTGTGCTCACCAGTGGCTGCGAGTCAGTTTGGAGGTGTGTCACCATTGCTGGAGACAGATTGGTGTGTGATTCTCAGTGCTGGAGTCAGTTTGGAGGTGTGCTCACCAGTGCTGGAGTCAGTTTGGAGGTGTGCTCACCAGTGCTGGAGTCAGTTTGGAGGTGTGCTCACCAGTGCTGGAGTCAGTTTGGAGGTGTGCTCACCAGTGCTGGAGACAGTTTGGAGGTGTTTTTTTTGGCTGGACCAGTGGCTGGAGACAGTTTGGATGTGATGCATCACCAGGTGTGGAGTCAGTTTGGAGGTGTGCTGACCAGAGCTGGAGTCAGTTGGAGGTGTGCTCACTGTGCTGGATGGACAGTTTGGAGGTGTGCTCACCAGTGCTGGAGACAGTTTGGAGGTGTGCTCACCAGTGCTGGAGACAGTTTGGAGGTGTGCTCACCAGTGCTGGAGACAGTTTGGAGGTGTGCTCACCCAGTGCGGAGACAGTTTGGAGGTGTGCTCACAGGCTGGAAGACTGTTTGGAGGTGTGCTCACCAGTGCTGGAGACAGTTTGGAGGTGTGCTCACCAGTGCTGGAGACAGTTTGGAGGTGTGCTCACCAGTGCTGGAGACAGTTTGGAGGTGTGCTCACCAGTGCTGGAGACAGTTTGGAGGTGTGCTCACCAGTGCTGGAGGACAGTTTGCATAGTGTGCTCACCCAGTGCTGGTGGCAGTTTGGAGGTTGTCGCTACCAGTGCTGGAGACTGTTTGGAGGTGTGCTCACCAGTGTGGAGACAGTTTGAGGTGTGCTCACAGTGCTGAGGGGGACAGTTTGAAAGTGTGACTCACCTGTGCTCAGGAGTCAGTTTGGAGGTGGCTCACCAGTGCTGGAGTCTTTTGGAGGGCGTGCTTCACCAGTGCTGGAGTCAGTTTGAGGTGTGACTCACCAGTGCTGGAGACAGTTTGAGGTGTGCCCCTCACCAGTGCTGGGAGTCAGTTTGGAGGTGATGCTCACCAGTGATGGAGGACAGTTTGGGGTGTGCTCACCAGTGCTGGAGACAGTTTGGAAGGTGTCTCAACCCAGTGTGGAGTTCAGTTTGGTGGTGTGCTTCACCAGTGTCTGGAGACAGTTTGGAGGTGTGCTCACCAGTGCTGGAGACAGTTTGGAGGTGTGGTCACCAGTGCTGGAGACAGTTTGGAGGTGTGCTCACAGTGTGGGAGACAGTTTGGAGTGTGCTCCACCAGAGTGGAGACAGTTTGGAGGTGTGTTCACCTGTGCTGGAGACGTTTGGAGGTGTTGCTCACCAGTGCTGGTGTCAGTTTGGAGGTGTGCGCACCAGTGCTGGAGACAGTTTTGGAGGTGGCTCACCGTGAATGGAGACAGTTTGGAGGTGTGCTCAACCATGTGCTGGAGACAGTTTGGAGGCGTGCTCACCCATGTGCTGGAGACAAGTTTCGGAGGTGTGCTCACCAGTGCGGGAGACAGTTTGGAGGTGTGCTCACCAGTGCTGGAGACAGTTGGAGGTGTTGACTCTCCTGGCTGGAGCAGTTGGGAGGTGTGCTCACCAGTGCTGGAGACAGGTTGGAGGTGGGCTCACCAGTGCTGGTGACAGTTGGGATGGGTGCTATCCATGGGCTGGAGGACACAGTTGGGTGGTGGGCTCATCTCAGTGCGGGTGTCTAGTATGGAGGTGTGCATCACTCTGTGTGGATGACTGTTGGAGGTGTTGCCCCCGGATTCATACTTCACCTTTTTGCTGTGGAGACAGTTTGGAGGTTGCTCACCAGTGCTGGAGAAGTTTGGAGGTGTGCTCACCTGGCTGGAGACAGTTTGGAAAGTGGCTCACCAGTGCTGAGCCCGTTTGGAGGTGTGTCACAGTGTGGAGACAGTTTGGAGGTGTGCTCACCAGTGCTGGAGACAGTTTGGAGGTGTGCTCACCAGTGCTGGAGCCAGTTTGGAGGTGTGCTCACCAGTGCTGGAGCCAGTTTGGAGGGCTTCTGTGCATGGGTTTGCATGAGGATATTTCTTTCAATGACACGTTCTCTGGTGTTTGGAATGTCAAGTTCGTTCCAGAGGTTTAGAATTTTGGTTGTACATGTACATCCTAGGATGATCCTTATCGCTTCGTTCTCAAAATTTTCAAACCCTCAGAGCTTTCTGGGAAAAATATATTATTTTCAATTTTTTTACTGTAGTTAAATACCAGGGATGAGACGCATGCCACGCCTCAAAGCACTCTCAGCCTCTCTTTGTATTGGCGACATAATCTCCATCCCCCATCCCCCTCTGGTACAAGTCCAAGTAGTGGAGCCTAGATACCTGTATCTGGTTACATATTCTAGCCGAGACTCATCATGCAACTAGATTCTTACGTACTGCGCCTCTCTCTCGGGGAGGACGCCTGTTAAGTATCTTGGTTTTTCTGGGCTGAGATGATCAACTCCAGGTCCTGACATGAGTCTAGTACGCGGTTAAGGATGTTTTGGGTGGTGAAGAATCCGCTGGTGTGAATTATATCATCAGCAAAGGTAATCATATAATGACTGCGCATAGCATTTAGCAAAACATTAATTAGAATGTTGGAAAAATGTGAGACTGAGGACACCGCTCTGTGGAGTTCCTAATTCAAAGTCTTTAGTTACTCTTCTATGCGTTTGGAGCAGCAGAAAAGAGATTCTGTAGACTTTACTCCAGCGGAGAAGCCGTCTTCAAGCACCCATACTGGCAAGTTCACTAATGATTACATGTTGGTCAGCTGTCTCAAAAGCACATTTAATAGGAAGTTAGTATGAGAGCTGTCAGTGTGCAGGGTGAGAAAGATGGTCATGCAATGACGCACGCTCTTAGCATGCATGAAACCATGCAGCCAGGATGAGACAGACGTCTATGCGAGAGACGATTTAGAATCATTCCCTCAATGTTTTACGCAAGCAGCTAGTAAGAGATACTGGGAGAAATGTATTTTGTTGATTAGGCTTTAGAATGGGAATGATGAAGATTATTGTTCTATGACTTGATGAGCTTCTCAGTTACGTAGTTACTCAGTTACGTAGCTACGCAGTTACGTAGCTCACGATGTATAGGTCAAGTAAAGGATTTCCTGGAACACAACAGAGGAATCTGAGAACGCTGTAAGTAACATCATTCTCCCAAGGCGACGTGGATTTGCCTCTAGTTATGCAGCAAATACAAGAAAAAAAGGGGCTCAAGCTTAGTGAAAGGAATGTAGTCGTCATCCTTGTTAAGCATAAAACAAACCAGTCTCTCTCTCTCTCTCTCTGGCATCATGTTAAGTCTTTAATTATGTCTATGTCCTAATGGTTTGACTGTCAATAGTATGAGTAGTCTAACTTTGGATAAGTCTTTGAGCTTCAGTTTTGTATATCTATGATTCACACCCACTAGGTAAAAAATAGTCTTTAAAATTAGACAGAAAGAAGAAAAAGCTGTCAGCAGGACATGTTTCGCTGTGTTTCCGTGTAGTCTATCTGCATACTCAGTGTAAATTAAACTAAAATACACACCTCTCGGTGCGAATAAATACACACGTGTAAATGTGTATATCTCTGAGTGTAAAGTAAGGCTGCCATTTCTGTTATCTTGAAGATCTCTTCAGTCTTGCATTGTGAGGACAGTTTTCAAGATTCCTTGTGAGGAGAGACTCTTTCTTGAGGATACTATCCCAAGTCTTGCCTCAGCTTGACTCTGAAATATAAGTGTCTCATCCGAAAGTTTCTCATACCTGGGTGTGTCCATCCTGTGCGGTCCCCCCCCCGTTGTCTTATTTTACGCACATGGGTAGTGGGGCTGCGCCCCCTCCCTCCTTCCCTTCACTGTTAGACACACATGCTAGCACTCATTTGCCCGAATTATTACATTTGGGTAAATTATAGCGGGAAATGACTCGTTCACCACCAGCTCTCTCTTCCACACACACATGCATATTATATGCATTTGCATGCTCGCAGCATACACACGCACGCATACCACAACACACACACCACCACACACCACACACACACACATAACACACCACACACACACAAGGTGGACAGAGATAGGATGTTCAGAGAGGGGACTCATAAACAAAGGGCGTCACAACTGGAAGTGAAGATCAGGACGATTCACAGGGACGTTTGGAAGTATTACTTCAGTCATGGAGTCGTCGGAAGTGTATAGCCTACGAATGTGAAGTAGTGGAGCAGGAACCATACATAGTTTTAAAGAAGAGGTATGACAAAGCTCAGTGAAGCAGAGAGGGAGAGGACCTGGTAGCGATCAGTGAAGAGGCGGGCAGGAGCTGAGTCTCGACCCTGCAACCACAATTAGGTGAGTACAAATTAGGTGGGTACTCACACACACACACACACCCACACACACACACTTTCATCACCACACACACGGGGCCAGGAGCTCGGACTCTCTTTTTATAGTTTTTCTATTATTTCCTATTTTATCATTATCTTGACCCCGAACCTCATATGTGAGTACACACACACACACCACACACCAACACACCCACAACACACACCCACACACACAGCCAAAGATCGGTTTTTCTGGTATATGGGAACAACATACCAGATTGTACGGAGTCAGATGCATCCCAGTCTGAAAATTTATGTGAAATTAATAAGAAAACAAAATAATAAGGACAGGAGGGTCTACAAAATGTATCTGGACAAACTACAAGATGGTTAGTCAAGTGGCTACTTAATTCACACTGCAGTAACATGTGCGGTTGTGAAATTGGGGGAAACAAAAACAGAAGGACCGGAAAGTGGGTATCGACTCGTGGGGTTGGTGAGATGGAAGGTGTAAATCTCGGCTCAAGGTGGAAGGATCTAGGTGGGGGAGCATAGTGCCGAGTATATTGCCTAAGGCACAGTCAAAATGAATACCGTGTGCAGGGATTGACTGGCCAGATCTATGGAAGCTTACAGAATCTCAAAACATAGCGTCATTCCGGGGCCTGGTACAACATACGGTTCACATCCATCTTGAAGGACACGCACCAGCATGAAACTCACACCTGGTCAACCATATTACGAAACTAGAGAAAGTGCAGAGGTATGCGACGAAATAGTCCCAGAGCTAAGAGAATGTGTTACGAAGAGAAGCTAAAGAACTAACCATTGATATTCCAAGATAGACGACAAAAACAAGGGGAGACTTGATAACAATATACGAGTTACTCAGGGCGAAATTGCTTTGTAGAGTGGAGAGGGTAAGATGTTTGAGGCAGGTGGAAAGTGTTCATGACGTCACAATGGGAAATTTAAACACACAGATGAGCCACGGGGATGTTAGGAAATATTCTTTAGCCTCTGTGTGATAAAAGTGGTGGAATAACCTGGACTAGGTAAGCCTAGGCAGCCTCATACACAGCTTAAAATTAAGTACGACAGGACAGTCGACAACCCTTTCATCTTCATCTCTTCACACCATTCTTCTCCTCTCTTAACCCTATTCTTCCCTCTCCTCTCTCTCTCTCTCTCTCTCTCTCTCTCTCTCTCTCTCTCTCTCTCTCTTCTCTCTCTCTCTCTCTCTCTTTTCTTCTCTCTCTCTCTCTCTCTCTCTCTTACCCCTTCCATATTCTCTTTTTTCCCACTCTTGCTTTTCTTCTCCCTCTCTTGTTTTTCTCTCAGGCTTTTCTTTATTACTCCCCTTCTTTCTCTCTTTTTTCCCTCTACGTCTCACTTCACCCTCCCTCCGCAGCAGCCTGTAATGTCATCTATTGTTTACACAAACATACAATACCAAAACATACTTTGTAATTGTTTGAAAAGTATATATATCTTATATAAAAATGCTTTAAATTGTGTTAAAAGAGTACAAAACCTAAAAACCTTAAGTGTGTAAAAAAAAAAAAATATGTACGAAGCGCGTAAAAGGTTGTAAAGTACGAACTTACCTTTCACTAGGTTAAACTTTTACCATCAACACTTACGGGAGGAGCAAAACAAAACAAGATGGAGGAGACTACAAATTTATGAGCATTTGTAAAACTCCACTGATCTCAGACATGATGTTTAAATTAAACATAGATTGATTAGTTATGCAATAATTGCCAACAAGCGATACAAAATGCAAAACAACTCACGGAGGGTGTGAACAGACAGCTTACGGGCCTGGGTTCTTGCAAATCAACATCATCATCACCGGAGCTTGCATATGTTGGAGAGATGAGTAGGGAATCTCTGGAATGTCCGCTATGCTACTACAAACTCCTGCTACAGCTACTAGATATATATATATATATATATATTATACTATATATAATATATATATATAGATTTAATAATATATATATATATATTATATATATATATATATATATTATATATATATATATATATATCTATATATATATATTTGAAAAACAACCACTGTGAAAAAGTAGTGAAATTCCAAGCGCTTTGTGACTACTCACATTATCAAGGGAACTATGGAAAGTGATACATCAAAGGAAGCAATTCAAGGGCTTAGGACTACACCTAACAGTCAACTCCACAACAAAGTAACACCTGACGCCGACAATACCGGACTCATAAGAAAAGAGGAACACGCAGTAGGTCCGCTGGTCCCAATAGATACGTTCCTCACGACATCCCACTAACTTAAATATTCTACCCAAGAATTAAGGTTTATTAATTTGTCCAATGGACAAATAATAAACTATATATATATATAATATTTATATTTATTTATATATATTATATATATTTATATTATATATATATATATTATATTTTTATATATATTATACATAATATTATATATGTCGTGCCGAATAGGCAGAAACTTGCGATCTTGGCTAAATAAGGCAATGCTCATCTTGCCATATAGGACAAGTGAAATTTGTGTATGCAATAATTTCGCTCAAAATCATTCTAAACCTTAAAAAAAATATAGATATTTGATTGTGTTTGTTAGTACTAAATTACTGTAACGTATTTAAAATATATTTAGTTGAGTTAGGCTAAAAATAAATTGCACTTGTTATATAAGGGGTTAGGTAAGTTTTCTAAGATTCTTTTGGTGCAAAATTAAAAACTTTTACATTACAGTAATGAAAAAATATATCTTTACAATTCTCCCTCTCAAATTTCAGAAAGGGGCTTAATTTTAATGAGTTCTTGCTATTGACCAGTTTTACATATTCGGCCCGGACATACATACACACACACACACACACACACTCACAATTATATTATATTATAATATATATTTACTATATATATATTATATATTTATATATATATATTTATATATTTATATATATATATTATATATATTATATATATATATAATATTTATAAATTATATATATATATATATATAGTATAATATATTTATTTATATCTTTTATGTATATGATATATTTATTATATTATATATATATATATATATTATATATATAAATATATACTATATATTTAGCAATCGGCAGTACTCCGCCGAGGCAGGGTGACCAAAAAAAAAAAAAAGAAAGAAATCACAAAAAGAAAATACTTTCATCATCATTCAAACACTTTCACAACACTCACACATATCACTGTTTTTGCAGAAGGTGCTCAGAATACACAGTTTGAAGATACACATATAAAGATACACATTACATATCCCTCCAAACTGCTAATATCAAATCCCCTCTTTAAGTGCAGACATTATACTTCCCATTTCAGGACTCAAGTCCGCGTTATATTAAAATAACCGGTCTTCCTGATTCCCTTCATTAAATATTACCTGCTCACACTCAACAGATCGTCAGGTCCCAAATACCATTTGTCTCCATCACTCCTATTTAAAACACGCTCTCGACGCTTGCGGGAAGGTCCAAGCCCCTCCCACAAACATCCCTTATCCTTCCTTCCACCCTTTTCGGTACGGAACCCTACCCCGCCTTCTTCCTCTACAGATTTAATGGCTCTCCTTGTCTTTACTTTGGATACCATTTCTCTCTTAAATGGACCAACCCACCTCAACAACCCTCTTTAAGTTCTCTGACTAATACTTTATTAACTCCACACCTTCTTTTTATTTCACACACTCCGAAATCTCTGCTAATATTTACACCACACATTGCTCTTAGACAGGACATCTACCACTGCCTCCAACCGACTCCACGTCTGGTAGCATTTACAACCAAGCTTCACACCCATATAAGAGTGTTTGTAATACTTTACTTTGCATACATTCCCTCTTTGCCCTCCATAGATAACGTTTTTTGCTCCACTTATACCTCAAAGCCCACTCACTTTTTTCCTCATCAATTTATGGTTAAACCGTCATCCTTATAAATCCATCCGCCGAACGTCAATCCCAAGTACCTGCAAAAAAATTCATTCTTCCATACTCCTCCCTCCCAATTTGTATCCATTTTTCCTTTATTTAAATTCATTTGATACCCTCATCACCTTACTATTTCTATGTTTCACTTTAAAACTTTTATACCTTTCACACACTCCCAAACTCGTCAACTACCTTTGCAGTTTTTCTTTAGATCTCCATAGCCACAGTATCCATCAGCAAAAAGTAAACTGTGTCACTCCCATTTTGTGTTTGATTCCCATAATTTAATACGTCCCCTCTCCCATACACCTAGCATTTAATCTTTACAAACCCCATCTATAAATATATTAAAAACCATGTTGAATTACACATCCCTGCCTAAGACCTACTTTTTACTGCGGAAGTATTTCTCCTCTCTTCTACACACCTAACTGAGCCTTCTCTATCCTCATAAAATCTCTCTACTGCAATTAAGTAACTTAACGGCAGTGACCATGTGGTTTTAAGCTTGAATACACAGTAGAGGTACAAGTGGAGGTGAAGCAGGAAGGCCAGGACGAATGAAGCCAAAACTACAAGAAAGGGGACTACACGGAATGAGGAACTACCTGAACGGGGTTCAGTGGGACAGAGAACTGGCAGGGAAGCCTGTGAATGAGATGATTGGAATATGTAGCAACAATAATGCATGGAGGCTGAGGAGAGGTTTGTACCCAAGGGTAACAGGGATATTGAAAAGCCAGGATGAAGCCCATGGTTTACCAAAGGTGCAGGGAGGCAAAAACAAGTGTGCTATGGGATTGAAGAAATATAGAAGGCAAAGGACCCAGGAGAATAAGGAGAGAAGGTGTTACCCGCAGAAACGATTATGCACAGATAAAGTAGGGAGGCCCAAAGACATTATGAAAACGACAGAGCAGCGAAAGCCAATCTGACGATAAATGTTGTACAGCCACTCAGGAGGAAAACAACAGTCAAGGACCAGGTAATCAGGGCCTAAGGTAGGGAAGGAGGAGAGACAACAGAATTGACGTGAAGTATGTGAGGACTCATACAAGAGATTCAAAGAAGTGTTCACAGAGGAGACAGAAGGGGCTCCAGAAGACGGAGAGGTGGGGCACTACCACAATGTGCGGCACAGTGCACACAACCGAGGAGAAGTGAAGAGGCTTCTGAGTGAGCTAGATACTCAAAGGCATGGGCCAGATAAATCTACCCATGGGTTTGTGAGAGAGGGAGCAGAGGCGCTATGTGTACCCCCTAACAACATTATTATACATCTATCGAATGAGGGAGATTGACTGAGGCATGGAAGACAGCAATGTAGTCCAATCTTTAAAAAAGGAGACAGAACATGAGCATTAAACTTCAGACAGTGTCAATGACATGTATAGTATGCAAAAGTCATGGAGAAGATTATCAGGAGAAGAGTGGTGGAACACCTAGAAAAGGAACGGATCTCATCAAAGCAGCAAACATGTTTCAGGAAGGGGAAACCGTGTCACAAACTACTGGAGTTAGATGACATGGTGACAGCAGTAAGACAAGAGAGAGAGCGGGTGGTGGATTGCATTTTCTTGGATGCAAGAAGGCGTTTGACACAGTTCCACAAAGAGATTGGTGCAAAATACTGGAGGACCAGCATGGATTACAGGGAAGGCGCTACAATGGATCAGGGGAATATTGTCAGGAAGACAGCAGCTAGTCATGGTTACGTGGCGTGGTGTCAGAGTGGGCACTGTGACCAGCGGGGTCCCACAGGGGTCAGTCCTAGGACCAGTGCTGTTTCTTGGTATTGGAACGACATGAGGAAGGAATAGGACTCTGAGGTGTCCCGTTTTTGCAGATGACGTGAGTTGATGAGAAGTATTTCACATCGATCGAAGACCAGGCAGAAATACAAAGGGATCTGGACAGGCTGCAGACTGGTCCAGCAATTGGCTCTGGAGTTCAATCCCAACAAGTGCAAAGTCATTGAAGATTGGGACAGGGCAAAGAGGACCGCAGAAGGAGTACAGTCTAGGGGGCCAGAGACTTCAACCCTCACTCAAGGAAAAGATCTTGGCGTGGGTATATCACCAGGACATCTCTCTGAAAGCGCACATCAACCAAATAACTGCTGCAGCATTTGGGCGCCTTGCAAACCTCAGAACAGCATTCAGGACATCTTAATAAGGAATCGTCAGGACCTGTTACACGTGTTACGTTAGGCCCATAATTTGGAGTATGCTGCACCAGTTTGGAACCCACACATAGCCAAGCATGTAAAGAAACTAGCAGAAAGTGCAAAGGTTTGCAAAAACAAGACTAGTTCCCAGAGTTAAGAGGTATGTCCTAGAGGAGAGGTTAAGGGAAATCCAACTTGACGAACACTGAAGAGGACAGGAGAGATAGGGGAGACATGATAACGACATACAAATCTGAGAGGAATTGACAAGGTTGTACAAAGAAGGATTTTCCAAGAGATGGGACATTGCATCTCAAGGGGACCACAGTTGGAAGCTGAAGACACAGACGAATCAAAGGGATGTTATGGATGTGTTTTTCCTCAGCCTCAGAGTAGTCAGTAAGTGGAATAGTTTGGGAAGCGATGTAGTGGGAGGGAGGTTAATACATAGCTTTAAGCAGAGGTTATGTTAAAAAGCTCACGGTCAGGAGAGTGACCTAGTAGGATCGTGAAGAGCGGGGCCAGAGCTTGGACTCGACCCGCAACCTCAACTGGTGAGTACAACTAAGTGAGTACACACACTAAAAACAAGATCGGGCACCATTACACACACACACACACACACACACCTCACACACACACACACACTCCACACACAACACACACACACACACCACACACACACACACCCACACACACACGCAACACACTAACACAGACACGCACACAAGCGTATACATATAAAACACACATGTATATTTATTTATGAAAGTAGTCGAGAGGAGATCCGTGTGACTGACCATACCTATGCTTCAATTATACTTTAAAAGTCTTCAATACACAAGCAAATCTCTCAGTGGGCAGATACATAGATGGGAGCGCTGTACCTACCTCACCTCACACCAGAGGCAACTATCTACGCGAGAGCACAAAATTTTCCCCCCCAGTTGACAAACGACGGCAACAGAGCCCAAACAGTAGTAGCTGTGATGGTAGACGGTGAGGGGTGTGAGAGTCTCGGCAGAAGTAATGACAATTATCTTTCAATTCTTTATTTTGCATCCCCATACCTTCTGTGGGCGGTGGTCAAATTTTTAACTGGGGCACGTAATGGGCCCAAGCCTGGGCCCAAGTTTGGGAGTAGCTGAACAAGTTACAGTGGTAATGAATTGTTACTACTAGGTTTTAATTGGTTACAGTTTAAACGGGTTGTTTATGTCGACTAAATTCGTCACAATATCATACAGGTTTAGTAAGTTTAAACTGTATTGTTTGTGAGTTATTTACATAGTAAAGTCAAGGCATTTTTCCAGATGGTTATTTTTTACTGTAGATATATACTTTGATATTTCTTAGGCAATTATGACTTGTCTCTGATAATTAATTTGATCATATTCCAGCAACATAATGACGCAAAGTGTAACAATGTTTCCAGGTGTAAATTTTACGTTCACTTATGTTTACAGCAGCTGTGGTGTGGATCCAGAATTACTTGTGGGCCATCTGAAGCCTGGCAGTAGAGATATCCAGGAATCTTTCTGGTTTGTTGGATGGCCAATAGATATGTGGTCCGCCTGCATGATGAGGTTCACGATGGAGTTCTTTTCGTAATGTTGTCCTCGTGGTATTGGTTGACAGCCCATGACTCTAATCAACTCCCTCCTTGCCAATTCACCAGATCTATCAATGTATCTGAAAACCACTGTCTACAATCCCGCCATAACCGTGTCTGGGTTCTGATACATATATGGAGTTACGAGCATTTATGGATGATGCAGAACCACTTACAATTAAGGTGACTTCCATAGATACTTAGGACGGCACTTGAGTGCACGGAGTATAGCAAACAGTTCAGTTTGAGGGACAGAAGCCCAATTGTTGACGTGTGCTTCAACTTTTGTATGGAAGTCATCACTCTGCCCGACACCAGCTGCACTACCAGCTGCACCAGTGAATTGGTGAACACAGTCATCAACATAATTTGTGGAAGAGAGTACTGTGTGACAAAGGTATCAATACAAATGTACGGCATCTTACATGGCATTAAGACGAAGCTTTGGCTGTGACTTAATAAGGTTTCCCATGGTGGTGCGAGGATGTATCATTGTTTCGGTACTTGGAATAGATCATGAAACTGATTTAGATGGAGGTCAGTTCCAGTTTCCGTGATTTATTTGAAGGTGTACTGAACAGTGCTGGAGACAGTTTGGAGGTGTGCTCACTAGAGTTGGAGACAGTTTGTAGGTGTGCTCGCTAGTGCTGGAGACAGTTTGCAGGTGTGCTCACTAGTGCCGGAGACAGTTTGGAGGTGTGCTCACTAGTGCCGGAGACAGTTTGGAGGTGTGCTCGCTAGTGCTGGAGACAGTTTGGAGGTGTGCTCACTAGTGCCGGAGACAGTTTGGAGGTGTGCTCGCTAGTGCTGGAGACAGTTTGGAGGTGTGCTCGCTAGTGCTGGAGACAGTTTGCAGGTGTGCTCACTAGTGCCGGAGCTGTTTTGAGGTTTGCCCTCATAGTGCCTGGAGACAGTTTGGGGGTGTGCTACTAGTGCCGGAGACAGTTTGGAGGTGTGCTCACTAGTGCGGAGTCAGTTTGGAGGTGTGCTAGCTAGTGTGGAGCAGTTTGGAGGTGTGCTCGTTAGTGCGGAGAAGTTTGGAGGTGTGCTCGCTAGTGTGGAGACAGTTGGAGGTGTGCTCGCTAGTGCTGGTGACAGTTGGAGGGTGTGACTCGATAGGTGCTGGAGACAGTATGGAAGTGTGCTCACTTGAGCTGGTAGACAGTTTGGAGGTGTGCTGCTAGTGCTGTAGGCGTTTGGAGGTGGCTCGCTAGTACTGGAGCCAGTTTGGACGTGTGCTCACTAGTGCTGAGACCAGTTTGGAGGTGTGCTTTGCTAGTTGCTGGAGACAGTTGGAGGTGTGCTCGCTAGTCCTGAGACTGTTTGGAGGCCGTGTGCTCGCCTATGTGCTGGAGGACAGTTTGGAGGGTGCTTGCTAGTGCTTTAGACAGTTTGGAAGTGTGCTCACTAGGCGTGGAGGACAGTTTGGAGGTCGTGCTTGCTAGTGCGGAGACAGTTTGGAGGTGTGCTCGCTAGTCTGGAGACAGTTGGAGCGTTGGCGAGCTTAGTTTTTTGGATGGAGACAGTTTGGAGGTGTGCTCGCTAGTGTGGAGACGTTTGGTAAGTGTTGCTCACAGTGCTGAGGACAGTTTGAGGTGTGCTTGCTAGTGCTGTAGACAGTTTGGAGGTGTGCTCGCTAGTGCTGGAGACAGTTTGGAGGTGTGCTCGCTAGTGCTGGAGACAGTTTGGAAGTGTGCTCACTAGTGCTGGAGACAGTTTGGAGGTGTGCTTGCTAGTGCTGTAGACAGTTTGGAGGTGTGCTCGCTAGTCCTGGAGACAGTTTGGAGGTGTGCTCGCTAGTGCTGGAGACAGTTTGGAGGTGTGCTCGCTAGTGCTGGAGACAGTTTGGAAGTGTGCTCACTAGTGCTGGAGACAGTTTGGAGGTGTGCTTATAGTGCTGTAGACAGTTTGGGGTGTGCTCGCTAGTGTGGAGGACAGTTTGGAGGTGTGCTCGTAGTGCTGAGACAGTTTGGGGAAGTGTGCTCACTAGTGCTGGGAGACAGTTTGGGTGTGCTGCTAGTGCTGGAGACAGTTTGGAGGTGTGCTCGCTAGCTGGAGACAGTTTGGAGGTGTGCTCGCTAGTGCTGGAGACAGTTTGGAGGTGTGCTTGTAGTGCTGGAGAACAGTTTGGAGGTGTGCTTCGGCTAGTCCTGGAGACAGTTTTGAGAGGTTGTGCTCGCGAGTGTGGGAGGGTCAGTTTGGAGGTGTGCTCGCTAGTGTCTGGAGACATGTTTGGATGTGTGCTCACTAGTGCTGGAGGACAGGTTGGACGGTGTGATTGCTAGTGCTGTAGACAGTTTGGAGTGTGCTCGCTAGTGCTGGAGACTGTTTGCTGGTGTTGCTCGACTAGTGATGGGACAGTTTGGAGGTGTGCCTCACTAGTGCCGGGAGACAGTTTGGAGGTGTGCTCGCTGTGCTGGAGACAGTTTGGAGGTGTGGTCGCTAGTGCTGGAGACTTTGGAGGTGGGCTGCTAGTGACGGAGACAGTTTGGAGGTGTGCTCGCTAGTGCTGTAGACAGTTTGGAGGTGTGCTCGCTAGTGCTGGAGACAGTTTGGAGGTGTGCTCGCTAGTGCTGGAGACAGTTTGGAGGTGTGCTCGCTAGTGCTGGAGACAGTTTGCAGGTGTGCTCGCTAGTGCTGGAGACAGTTTGGAGGTGTGCTCGCTAGTGCTGGAGACAGTTTGGAGGTCGCGTCTCCAGTGCTGGGAGGAAGTGTGTAGGTGTGCTCACCAGTAGTGGAGACAGTTTGGAGGTGTACTCACCAGTGCTGGAGACAGTTTGGAGGTGTTATAACCAGTGTTGGAGAGAGTTTGGAGATGTGCTCACCAGTGCTGAAGACAGTTTGGAGGTGTGCTCACCAGTGCTGGAGACAGTTTGGGGTGTGTCACCAGTGCTGAGGACAGTTTGGGGTGTGACTCACCAGTGCTGAGACAGTTTGGAGGTGTGTTCCACATGTGCTGGAGACAGTTTGGAGGTGTGCTCACCAGTGCTGGAGACAGTTTGGAGGTGTGCTCACCAGTGCTGGAGTCAGTTTGGAGGTGTGCTCACCAGTGCTGGAGTCAGTTTGGTGGTGTGTCACCGTGTGACAGACAGTTTGAGGTGTGCTCACCAGTGCTGGGAGTTCAGTTTGGAGGTGTGCTCACAGTGCTGGAGGGTCAGTTTGGAGGTGTGCTCACCAGTGCTGGAGTCAGTTTGGAGGTGTGCTCACCAGTGCTGGAGTCAGTTTGGAGGTGTGCTCACCAGTGCTGGAGACAGTTTGGAGGTGTGCTTCACAGTGATGGAGTAGTTTGGAGGTGTGCTTACCAGTGCTGGAGACAGTTTGGAGGTGTTTCTCACCAGTGCTGGAGACAGGTTTGGAGGGTGCTCAACAGTGCTGGAGACATTTGGAGGTGTGCTCACCAGTGCTGGGAGACTGTTTGGAAGGTGTGCATCAACTAGTGCTGGAGACAGTTTGGAGGTGTGACTCACTAGTGCTGGAGGACAGTTTGGAGGTGTGCTCACCAGTGCTGGAGTCAGTTTGGAGGTGTGCTCACCAGTGCTGGAGACAGTTTGGAGGTGTGCTCACCCAGTGCTGGAGACAGTTGGAGGTCGTGTCACAGTGCTGGAGCCAGTTTGGAGGTGTGCGCACCAGTGCTGGAGAACAGTTTGGGAAGGTGTGCTCCCACCCCCCCCCCCCCCCCCCCCCCCCCCCCCCAGTGATGGAGACAGTTTGGAGGTGTGAATCACCAGTGCTGGTGAACTGTTTGGAGGTGTGCCACAGGCTGGAGACAGTTGGGGTGTGCTCACACCAGTGCTGGAGTCAGTTTGGAGGTGTGCTCCACCAGTGCTGGAGACAGCTTGGAGGTGTGCTCACACAGTCGCTGGATAGTCTGTTTGGAGGTGTTGCTACCATTGTGGAAGTCAGTTTGGAGGTGTGCTCTCCAGTTGCTGGAGTCAGTTTTGGAGGTGGTCGTATGCTCACCCAGTGCTGGGAGCTGTTTGGAGGTGTGCTCACCAGTGCTGGAGGACGTTTGGAGGTGTGCTCACTCCAGTGCTGGAGTCAGTTTGGAGGTGTGCTCACCAGTGATGGGTCAGTTTGGAGTGTGCTCACCAGTGCTGGATACCCCCCCCCCCCACCCCCCCCCCCCCCCCCCCCCCCGTTTGGAAGGTGTGCTCTCCAGTGCCGGCGACAGCTTGGAGGTGAGCTAACCAGTGTGGATTCAGTTTGGAGGGTGCGCACCAGTGCTGGGAGTCAGTTGGTGGTGTGCTCACAGGTGGAGTCAGTTTGGGAGGTGGGCTCACCACCCCACACACCCAATGCTGGAGTCAGTTTGGAGGTGTGCTCACCAGTGGCTGCGAGTCAGTTTGGAGGTGTGTCACCATTGCTGGAGACAGATTGGTGTGTGATTCTCAGTGCTGGAGTCAGTTTGGAGGTGTGCTCACCAGTGCTGGAGTCAGTTTGGAGGTGTGCTCACCAGTGCTGGAGTCAGTTTGGAGGTGTGCTCACCAGTGCTGGAGTCAGTTTGGAGGTGTGCTCACCAGTGCTGGAGACAGTTTGGAGGTGTTTTTTTTGGCTGGACCAGTGGCTGGAGACAGTTTGGATGTGATGCATCACCAGGTGTGGAGTCAGTTTGGAGGTGTGCTGACCAGAGCTGGAGTCAGTTGGAGGTGTGCTCACTGTGCTGGAGACAGTTTGGAGGTGTGCTCACCAGTGCTGGAGACAGTTTGGAGGTGTGCTCACCAGTGCTGGAGACAGTTTGGAGGTGTGCTCACCAGTGCTGGAGACAGTTTGGAGGTGTGCTCACCCAGTGCGGAGACAGTTTGGAGGTGTGCTCACAGGCTGGAAGACTGTTTGGAGGTGTGCTCACCAGTGCTGGAGACAGTTTGGAGGTGTGCTCACCAGTGCTGGAGACAGTTTGGAGGTGTGCTCACCAGTGCTGGAGACAGTTTGGAGGTGTGCTCACCAGTGCTGGAGACAGTTTGGAGGTGTGCTCACCAGTGCTGGAGGACAGTTTGCATAGTGTGCTCACCCAGTGCTGGTGGCAGTTTGGAGGTTGTCGCTACCAGTGCTGGAGACTGTTTGGAGGTGTGCTCACCAGTGTGGAGACAGTTTGAGGTGTGCTCACAGTGCTGAGGGGGACAGTTTGAAAGTGTGACTCACCTGTGCTCAGGAGTCAGTTTGGAGGTGGCTCACCAGTGCTGGAGTCTTTTGGAGGGCGTGCTTCACCAGTGCTGGAGTCAGTTTGAGGTGTGACTCACCAGTGCTGGAGACAGTTTGAGGTGTGCCCCTCACCAGTGCTGGGAGTCAGTTTGGAGGTGATGCTCACCAGTGATGGAGGACAGTTTGGGGTGTGCTCACCAGTGCTGGAGACAGTTTGGAAGGTGTCTCAACCCAGTGTGGAGTTCAGTTTGGTGGTGTGCTTCACCAGTGTCTGGAGACAGTTTGGAGGTGTGCTCACCAGTGCTGGAGACAGTTGGGAGGTGGGTCACCAGTGCTGGAGACCGTTTGGAGGTGTGCTCACAGTGTGGGAGACAGTTTGGAGTGTGCTCCACCAGAGTGGAGACAGTTTGGAGGTGTGTTCACCTGTGCTGGAGACGTTTGGAGGTGTTGCTCACCAGTGCTGGTGTCAGTTTGGAGGTGTGCGCACCAGTGCTGGAGACAGTTTTGGAGGTGGCTCACCGTGAATGGAGACAGTTTGGAGGTGTGCTCAACCATGTGCTGGAGACAGTTTGGAGGCGTGCTCACCCATGTGCTGGAGACAAGTTTCGGAGGTGTGCTCACCAGTGCGGGAGACAGTTTGGAGGTGTGCTCACCAGTGCTGGAGACAGTTGGAGGTGTTGACTCTCCTGGCTGGAGCAGTTGGGAGGTGTGCTCACCAGTGCTGGAGACAGGTTGGAGGTGGGCTCACCAGTGCTGGTGACAGTTGGGATGGGTGCTATCCATGGGCTGGAGGACACAGTTGGGTGGTGGGCTCATCTCAGTGCGGGTGTCTAGTATGGAGGTGTGCATCACTCTGTGTGGATGACTGTTGGAGGTGTTGCCCCCGGATTCATACTTCACCTTTTTGCTGTGGAGACAGTTTGGAGGTTGCTCACCAGTGCTGGAGAAGTTTGGAGGTGTGCTCACCTGGCTGGAGACAGTTTGGAAAGTGGCTCACCAGTGCTGAGCCCGTTTGGAGGTGTGTCTTAGTGAAAGGAATGTAGTCGTCATCCTTGTTAAGCATAAAACAAACCAGTCTCTCTCTCTCTCTCTCTGGCATCATGTTAAGTCTTTAATTATGTCTATGTCCTAATGGTTTGACTGTCATAGCTAGATGTAGTAGTCTAACTTTGACTAAGTCATTCGAGCCTTCAGTTTTTTCTATCTCTGATTCACACACTTAGATAAATAATAGTCTTTAAATTAGACAGAAGAAGAAAGCTGTCAGCAGACATGTTCGCTGTGTTTCCCGTGTAGTCTCATCTGCACTCAGTGTAAATAAACTAAAATACACACCTCTCGGTGGAAATAAATACACCACGTGTAAATGTGTATATCTCTGAGTGTATAAGTAAGGCTGCCATTTCTGTTATCTTGAAGATCTTCTTCAGTCTTGATAGTGAGGACAGTTTTCAAGCATTCCTTGTGAGGATAGACACTTTCTTGAGGATACTATCCCAAGTCTTGCCTCAGCTTGACCTGAACATTTAAGTGTCTCATCGAAAGTTTCTCAAACCTGGGTGTGTCATCCTGTGCGTCGTTGTCTTAATTACCGCCACTCTGGTAGTGGGGCTGCGCCCCCTCCCTCCTTCCCTTCACCTGTTGACACACCTGCTCGCACTCATTTGCCCCGAATTATACATTTGGGTAATTATAGCCGGGGGAATGACTCGTTTCCACCACCAGCCTCTCTTCCACACACACATGCATCAATATATGCATGCATGCTCGCATGCATACACACGCACGCATACACACACACACACACACACACACACACACACACACACACACACACAACACACACACACAAGGTGGACAGAGATAGGATGTTCCAGAGAGGGGACACATAAACAAGGGGTCACAACTGGAAGCTGAAGACTCAGACGAGTCACAGGGACGTTAGGAAGTATTTCTTCAGTCATAGAGTCGTCAGGAAGTGGAATAGCCTAGCAAGTGAAGTAGTGGAGGCAGGAACCATACATAGTTTTAAGAAGAGGTATGACAAAGCTCAGGAAGCAGAGAGGGAGAGGACCTGGTAGCGATCAGTGAAGAGGCGGGGCCAGGAGCTGAGTCTCGACCCCTGCAACCACAA
>NC_069417.1:23623411-23628411 GCF_026875155.1 Cherax quadricarinatus | reverse complement strand
CACACACACACGCACACACACACACACACACACACACACACACGCACACACACACACACACACACACACACACACACACACACTTGAAAACCTCATGCATCAACATGTCAGGGACACAACCAGAGAGAGAGGGGAGGATGAGCCAGCAAGACTGGATCTTGTGTTCACCCTGAGCAGTTCAGACATCGAGGACATCACTTACGAGAGGCCCCTTGGAGCTAGCGATCATGTGGTTCTGAGTTTTGACTATATAGTAGAGTTACAAGTGGAGAAGGTAACAGGAACTGAAGGGGACAGGCCAAACTATAAAAGGGGGGACTACACAGGTATGAGAAACTTCCTGCAGGAGGTTCAGTGGGACAGAGAAATGGTAGGAAAATCAGTAAACGAGATGATGGAATATGTGGCAACAAAGTGCAAGGAGGCAGAGGAAAGTTTTGTTCCCAAGGGAAACAGAAATAATAGGAAGACCAAGACGAGTCCTTGGTTTACCCGAAGGTGTAGGGAGGCAAAAGCTAAGTGCAACAGAGAATGGAAAAGGTACAGGAGGCATAGGACCCAGGAAAACAAGGAGATTAGTAGAAGAGCCAGAAACGAGTATGCGCAGATAAGGAGGGAGGCCCAGAGACAGTATGAAAACGACATAGCATCGAAAGTCAAATCTGACCCGAAACTGCTGTATAGCCACATTAGGAAGAAGACAACAGTCAAGGACCAGTGATAAGGCTGAGGAAAGAAGGTGGGGAACTCACAAGAAACGATCAAGAGGTATGTGAGGAGCTCAACACGAGATTTAAGGAAGTATTTACAGTAGAGACAGGAAGGACTCTGGGGGACAGACCAGATGGGGACACCAACAAGGAATACACCAACAAGTGTTGGACGACATACATACAGATGAGGAGGAGGTGAAGAAACTGCTAAGGGACATCGATACCTCAAAGGCAATGGGACCGGACAACATCTCTCCATGGTCCTTAGAGAGGGAGCAGATATGTTGTGCGTACCACTTACCACAATCTTCAACACATCCCTGGAAACTGGGCAACTACCTGAGGTATGGAAGACAGCAAATGTAGTTCCCATTTTCAAAAAAGGAGACAGAAAAGAGGCACTAAACTATAGACCTGTGTCATTGACGTGTATAGTATGCAAAATTATGGAGAAGATTATCAGGAGGAGAGTGGTGGAGCACCTGGAACGGAACAGGAGTATAAATGCCAACCAGCACGGATTCACGGAAGGCAAATCCTGTGTCACAAACCTTCTGGAGTTTTTATGATAAAATAACAGAAGTAAGACAAGAGAGAGAGGGGTGGGTTGATTGCATCTTCTTGGACTGCAAGAAGGCCTTTGACACAGTTCCTCACAAGAGATTAGTGCAGAAGCTAGAGCATCAGGCGCATATAACAGGAAGGGCACTGCAATGGATCAGAGAATACCTGACAGGGAGGCAACAACGAGTCATGGTACGTAATGATGTATCACAGTGGGCACCTGTGACGAGCGGGGTCCCACAGGGGTCGGTCCTAGGACCAGTGCTATTTTTTGGTATATGTGAACGACATGACGGAAGGGTTAGACTCAGAAGTGTCCCTGTTTGCAGATGATGTGAAGTTAATGAGGAGAATTAAATCTGATGAGGACCAGGCAGGACTTCAAAGAGACCTGGACAGACTGGACACCTGGTCCAGCAAATGGCTTCTCGAATTTAATCCTGCCAAATGCAAAGTCATGAAGATAGGGGAAGGGCACAGAAGACCACAGACAGAGTATAGGCTAGGTGGCCAAAGACTGCAAACCTCACTCAAGGAGAAAGATCTTGGGTGAGTATAACACCGAGCATGTCTCCGGAAGCACACATCAATCAGATAACTGCTGCAGCATATGGGCGCCTGGCAAACCTGAGAACAGCATTCCGACACCTTAGTAAGGAATCATTCAAGACACTGTACACCGTGTATGTCAGGCCCATACTGGAGTATGCAGCACCTGTTTGGAACCCGCACTTGATAAAGCACGTCAAGAAACTAGAGAAAGTACAAAGGTTTGCAACAAGGTTAGTTCCAGAGCTAAGGGGAATGTCCTATGAAGAAAGATTAAGGGAAATCGGCCTGACGACACTGGAGGACAGGAGGGTCAGGGGAGACATGATAACGACATATAAAATAACTGCGTGGAATAGACAAGGTGGACAAGGACAGGATGTTCCAGGGAGGGGACACAGAAACAAGAGGCCACAATTGGAAGTTGAAGACACAAATGAGTCAGAGAGATAGTAGGAAGTATTTCTTCAGTCATAGAGTTGTAAGGCAGTGGAATAGCCTAGAAAATGACGTAGTGGAGGCAGGAACCATACACAGTTTTAAGACGAGGTTTGATAAAGCTCATGGAGCGGGGAGAGAGAGGGTCTAGTAGCAACCGGTGAAGAGGCGGGGCCAGGAGCTAGGACTCGACCCCTGCAACCACAAATAGGTGAGTACAAATAGGTGAGTACACACACACACACACAGTTGACGAGAAGAATTCAACCGGACGAGGACCAGGCAGAACTACAAAGGGATCTGGACAGGCTGTACGCCTGCTCCAGCAACTGGCTCCCTGAGTTCAACCCCACCAAGTGCAAAGTCATGAATATTGGGGAAGGGCAAAGAAGACCGAAGCCTAGGGAGCCAGAGACTACAAACATCACTCAAGGAAAAAGATCTTGGGGTGAGTATAACACCAGGCACATCTGAAGCGCACATCAACCAAATAACTGCTGCAGCATATGGGCGCCTAGCAAACCTCAGAACAGCGTTCCGACATCTTAATAAGGAATCGTTCAGGACCCTGTACACCGTGTACGTTAGGCCCATATTGGAGTATGCGGCACCAGTCTGGAACCCACACCTAGCCAAGCACGTAAAGAAACTAGAGTAAGTGCAAAGGTTTGCATCAAGACTAGTCCATGAGCTAAGAAATATGTCCTACGAGGAGAGGTTAAGGGAAATGGAAATGACGATACTGGAGGACAGGAGAGATAGGGGGGACATGATAACGACATATAAAATACTGAGAGAAATTAACAAGGTGGATAGGGACAGAATGTTCCAGAGATGGGACACAGAAACAAGGGGACACAGTTGGAAGCTGAAGACTCAGATGAATCACAGGGATGTTAGGAAGTATTTCTTCAGTCACAAGGTAGTTAGGAAGTGGAATAGTTTGGGAAGCGATGTAGTGGAGGCAGGATCCATACATAGCTTTAAGCTGAGGTATGATGAAGCTCATGGTGCAGGGAGAGTGACCCAGTAGCGGCCAGTAAAGAGGCGGGGCCAGGAGCTATGAGTCGACCCCTGCAACTACAAGTAGGTGAGTACACACACACACACACACACACACTTGGAAGTTGAAGACTCAGATGAGTCAAAGGGATGTTAGGAAGTATTTCTTCAGTCATAGAGTAGTCAGGAAGTGGGATAGGCTAGCAAGTGATATAGTGGAGGCAGGAACCATATACAGTTTTAAGACGAGGTATGATAAAGCTCGTGGAGCAGGGAGAGAGGACCTAGTAGCACCCAGTGAAGAGCCGGGGGAAGAGCTGAGTCTCGACCCCTGCAACCACAATTAGGTGAGTACACACACACAAACACACACACACACACACACAGTGGGCACCTGTGACGAGCGGGGTCCCACAGGGGTCGGTCCTAGGACCAGTGCTATTTTTGGTATATGTGAACGACATGACGGAAGGGTTAGACTCAGAAGTGTCCCTGTTTGCAGATGATGTGAAGTTAATGAGGAGAATTAAATCTGATGAGGACCAGGCAGGACTTCAAAGAGACCTGGACAAACTGGACACCTGGTCCAGCAAATGGCTTCTCGAATTTAATCCTGCCAAATGCAAAGTCATGAAGATAGGGGAAGGGCACAGAAGACCACAGACAGAGTATAGGCTAGGTGGCCAAAGACTGCAAACCTCACTCAAGGAGAAAGATCTTGGGGTGAGTATAAACACCGAGCATGTCTCCGGAAGCACACATCAATCAGATAACTGCTGCAGCATATGGGCGCCTGGCAAACCTGAGAACAGCATTCCGACACCTTAGTAAGGAATCATTCAAGACACTGTACACCGTGTATGTCAGGCCCATACTGGAGTATGCAGCACCTGTTTGGAACCCGCACTTGATAAAGCACGTCAAGAAACTAGAGAAAGTACAAAGGTTTGCAACAAGGTTAGTTCCAGAGCTAAGGGGAATGTCCTATGAAGAAAGATTAAGGGAAATCGGCCTGACGACACTGGAGGACAGGAGGGTCAGGGGAGACATGATAACGACATATAAAATACTGCGTGGAATAGACAAGGTGGACAAGGACAGGATGTTCCAGGGAGGGGACACAGAAACAAGAGGCCACAATTGGAAGTTGAAGACACAAATGAGTCAGAGAGATAGTAGGAAGTATTTCTTCAGTCATAGAGTTGTAAGGCAGTGGAATAGCCTAGAAAATGACGTAGTGGAGGCAGGAACCATACACAGTTTTAAGACGAGGTTTGATAAAGCTCATGGAGCGGGGAGAGAGAGGGTCTAGTAGCAACCGGTGAAGAGGCGGGGCCAGGAGCTAGGACTCGACCCCTGCAACCACAAATAGGTGAGTACAAATAGGTGAGTACACACACACACACACACACACACACACACACACACACACACACACACACACACACACACACACACACACAGTGTACCAGAATATTTCCTCTACCCTGGCAACTCTTCCTGTTTTTTTTTTTACACACAAATCAAGTCAATGAATGCAGGTGTTTAATTATAGGAACCTGTGAGGCTGGAGGTGGCAACACCTGCTAACACCTGCTGCTGTTGTCTCGCTGACGATGGCTCTTCTATTGAGCGCGTTGTCACTGACATGATAGACATACATCTATTGACTGTGCTGTCACTAGCATGATAGACTTCGCTCCCACATTGAAGCTGTCATCATGAGACAGACAG
>NC_069417.1:23603411-23620911 GCF_026875155.1 Cherax quadricarinatus | reverse complement strand
AGCAAGAACTCATTTAACATTAAGTCCTTTCTAGAAATTTCTCTTACACGTTTAAAGATATATTTTTTTCATTAACGTTAATGTAAAAATTTATAATTTTGAACTAAAAGGAACTTAGAAAACTTACCTAACCTTATTATAACAAGAACAATTTATTTTAGCCTAACCCAACTAAATATATTTTAGATTTGTTTACAATAATTTAATACTAAACAAGCACAGTGAAAATTAATTTTTTCGTTAGGTTCAGAATTATTTTGGCGAAATTATTGCATACACAAATTTTCACTTGTCCTATATGGCAAGATGAGAGTTGCTATTTAAGCCAAGATCGCAAGTTCTGCCTATTCGGCACGACATATATATATATATATAATATATATATATATATATATATATATATATATATATATATATATATATATAATATATATATTATATATATATATACAGGTTCGAAACATCGTTTTAGAAGTGTGGCAGTCCATGGGATAACTGTGACCTCTAACTAGAGCAGTGTTAGAGCTGGCGAGGTGAACACTGGTGTTATCCCTCAGAAAGGGAGCGACCAATTTCAATAATGTATCCCAGAGGGCAGGAGGTGAGCCTCGTCAGTAATACTGAAATAAGTCAGGGAGGAAGCCAAGCAACAAATAAAACTCTCCAGTCAGGCACACAATAAAGCTGATAAGTAAAACACATGTGCAACAGTTAGGAATCTTTATTTCGAAACCTGTCGCCTATACTGTAGGCTTCGTCAGTCGGGTACATAATCGTTAGCAGAAGCAGTAGGGATGTGAAGACGGTGTAATCAGTCCATCACCCTTCAAGACTCAGTCTGGAATAATAGTCTGGAACAATAGTCTGGAACAATTGTCTGGAACAATAGTGTGGAACAATGTGAACATTATTCCAGACTATGGAACAAAATTCTTCTCCAGGCTTAGGGACTGACCACCTCAAAGCTACGTCTTCAAGGGTGGTGGACTGTTGACATCGTCTTCACATCCCTACTCTCTACGTTTAGGAATAAATAGACCTAACTGTTGCACATGTGCCTTACTAATGTCCTTTCTAAATCTAAATTGATCTTACTTAAATCCGATATTTCTGGTTCTTGCTCGATTCAATATCCCCAGATTAGGAAGAAGAGAAGCTGAGGAAGAAGAGAAACTGAGGAAGAAGAGAAGTTGAGGAAGAAGAGAAGCTGAGGAAGAAGAGAAGCTGAGGAAGAAGAGAAGCTGAGGAAGAAGAGAAGCTGAGGGAGAAGAGAAGCTGAGGAAGAAGAGAAGCTGAGGGAGAAGAGAAGTTGAGGAAGAAGAGAAATTGAGGAAGAAGGGAAGCTGAGGAAGAAGAAAAGCTGAAGAAGAGAAGCTGAGGAAAAAGAGAAGCTGAGGAAGAAGGGAAGCTGAGGAAGAAGGGAAGCTGAGGAAGAAGAGAAGCTGAAGAAGAAATGAAGCTGAGGAAGAAGAGAAGCTGAGGAAGAAGAGAAACTGAGGAAGAAGGGAAGCTGAGGAAGAAGACAAGCTGAAGAAGAAGAGAAGCTGAGGAAGAAGAGAAGCTGAGAAAGAAGAGAAGCTGAGGAAGAAGACAAGCTGAGGAAGAAGGGAAGCTGAGGAAGAAGAGAAGCTGAGGAAGAAGAGAAGCTGAGGAAGAAGAGAAGCTGAGGAAGAAGGGAAGCTGAGGAAGAAGAGAAGCTGAGGAAGAAGAGAAGTTGAGGAAGAGAGAAGCTGAGGAAGAAGAGAAGCTGAGGAAGAAGAGAAGTTGAGGAAGAAGAGAAGCTGAGGAAGAAGAAAAGCTGAAGAAGAGAAGCTGAGGAAGAAGAGAAGCTGAGGAAGAAGAGAAGCTGAGGAAGAAGAGAAGCTGAGGAAGAAGAGAAGCTGAGGAAGAAGGGAAGCTGAGAAAGAAGAGAAGCTGAGGAAAAAGAGAAGCTGAGAAAGAAGGGAAGCTGAGGAAGAAAAGAAGCTGAGGAAGAAGAGAAGCTGAGGAAGAAGAGAAGCTGAGGAAGAAGAGAAGCTGAGGAAGAAGGGAAGCTGTGGAAGAAGAGAAGCTGAGGAAGAAGAGAAGCTGAGGAAGAAGGGAAGCTGAGGAAGAAGAGAAGCTGAGGAAGAAGGAAAGCTGAGGAAGAAGAGAAGCTGAGGAAGAAGAGAAGCTGAGGAAGAAGAGAAGCTCAGGAAGAAGGGAAGCTGAGGAAGAAGAGAAACTGAGGAAGAAGAGAAGCTGAGGAAGAAGAGAAGCTGAGGAAGAAGAGAAGCTGAGTAAGAAGGGAAGCTGAGGAAGAAGAGAAGCTGAGGAAGAAGAGAAGCTGAGGAAGAAAGGAAGCTGAAGAAGAAGAGAAGCTGAGGAAGAAGAGAATCTGAGGAAGAAGGGAAGCTGAGGAAGAAGACAAGCTGAGGAAGAAGACAAGCTGAGGAAGAAGAGAAGCTGAGGAAGAAGGGAAGCTGTGGAAGAAGAGAAGCTGAGGAAGAAAAGAAGCTGAGGAAGAAGGGAAGCTGAGGAAGAAGAGAAGCTGAGGAAGAAGGAAAGCTGAGGAAGAAGAGAAGCTGCGGAAGAAGAGAAGCTGAGGAAGAAGAGAAGCTCAGGAAGAAGGGAAGCTGAGGAAGAAGAGAAGTTGAGGAAGAAGAGAAGCTGAGGAAGAAAGAAAGCTGAAGAAGAAGAGAAGCTGAGGAAGAAGGGAAGCTGAGAAAGAAGAGAAGCTGAGGAAGAAGGGAAGCTGAGGAAGAAGAGAAGCTGAGGAAGAAGAGAAGCTGAGGAAGAAGAGAAGCTGAGGAAGAAGGGAAGCTGTGGAAGAAGAGAAGCTGAGGAAGAAAAGAAGCTGAGGAAGAAGGGAAGCTGAGGAAGAAGAGAAGCTGAGGAAGAAGGAAAGCTGAGGAAGAAGAGAAGCTGCGGAAGAAGAGAAGCTGAGGAAGAAGAGAAGCTCAGGAAGAAGGGAAGCTGAGGAAGAAGAGAAGTTGAGGAAGAAGAGAAGCTGAGGAAGAAGAGAGGCTGAGGAAGAAGGGAAGCTGAGGAAGAAGACAAGCTGAGGAAGAAGACAAGCTGAGGAATAAGGGAAGCTGAGGAAGAAAGAAAGCTGAAGAAGAAGAGAAGCTGAGGAAGAAGGGAAGCTGAGAAAGAAGAGAAGCTGAGGAAGAAGGGAAGCTGAGGAAGAATAGAAGCTTAGGAAGAAAGAAAGCTGAAGAAGAAGAGAAGCTGAGGAAGAAGGGAAGCTGAGGAAGAAGAGAAGCTGAGGAAGAAAGAAAGCTGAAGAAGAAGAGAAGCTGAGGAAGAAGAGAATCTGAGGAAGAAGGGAAGCTGAGGAAGAAGAGAAGCTGAGGAAGAAAAGAAGCTGAGGAAGAAGAGAGGCTGAGGAAGAAGGGAAGCTGAAGAAGAAGAGAATCAGAGGAAGAAGGGAAGCTGAGGAAGAAGAGAAGCTGAGGAAGAAGGAAAGCTGAGGATGAAGAGAAGCTGAAGAAGAAGAGAAACTGAGGAAGAGAGAAGCTGAGGAAGAAGAGAAGCTGAGGAAGAAGAGAAATTGAGGAAGAAGGGAAGCTGAGGAAGAAGAAAAGCTGAAGAAGAGAAGCTGAGGAAGAAGAGAAGCTGAGGAAGAAGGGAAGCTGAGGAAGAAGGGAAGCTGAGGAAGAAGAGAAGCTGACGAAGAAATGAAGCTGAGGAAGAAGAGAAGCTGAGGAAGAAGAGAAACTGAGGAAGAAGGGAAGCTGAGGAAGAAGACAAGCTGAAGAAGAAGAGAAGCTGAGGAAGAAGAGAAGCTGAGAAAGAAGAGAAGCTGAGGAAGAAGACAAGCTGAGGAAGAAGGGAAGCTGAGGAAGAAGAGAAGCTGAGGAAGAAGAGAAGCTAAGGAAGAAGAGAAGCTGAGGAAGAAGAGAAGCTGAGGAAGAAGGGAAGCTGAGGAAGAAGAGAAGCTGAGGAAGAAGAGAAGCTGAGGAAGAAGGGAAGCTGAGGAAGAAGAGAAGCTGAGGAAGAAGGGAAGCTGAGGGAAGAAGAGAAGCTGAGGAAGAAGAGAAGCTGAGGAAGAAGGGAAGCTGAGGAAGAAGAGAAGCTGAGGAAAAAGAGAAGCTGAGGAAGAAGAGAAGCTGAGGAAGAAGAGAAGCTGAGGAAGAAGAGAAGCTGAGGAAGAAGAGAAGTTGAGGAAGAAGAGAAGCTGAGGAAGAAGAGAAGCTGAGGGAGAAGAGAAGCTGAGAGAGAAGAGAAGCTGAGGAAGAAGAGAAGCTGAGAAAGAAGGGAAGCTGAGGAAGAAGAGAAGCTGAGGAAGAAGAGAAGCTGAGGAAGAAGAGAAGCTGAGGAAGAAGAGAAGCTGAGGAAGAAGAGAAGCTGAGGAAGAAGAGAAGCTGAGGAAGAAGAGAAGCTGAGGAAGAAGAGAAGCTGAGGAAGAAGGGAAGCTGAGGAAGAAGAGAAGTTGAGAAAAAAGGGAAGCTGAGGAAGAAGAGAAGCTGAGGAAGAAGTGAAGCTGAGGAAGACGAGAAGGTGAGGAAGAAGAGAAGCTGAGGAAGAAGAGAAGCTGAGGAAGAAGGGAAGCTGAGGAAGCAGGGAAGCACAAGAGGGAGAGAGCAGAAAGATGGTTCTCATAAGACTGTTGATGGTAGGAGCACCAATAAAGGTTGAAGCCAGTGTTCATAGCCTTGAGATAATTCAGTTTAAAACTTGTTAAGACGGAGCAAAGAAAGTTCGAGAGAGACAGAAAAGTTTGAAGAGAGAGCCAGGAAATAATCTGTGAAGTGAAGTCAGAGAGAAAGAAGTCAGGGAGAAGGAAGCCAGGGAAAAGGAAACCAGAAAGAGGGAAGGCAGGGAGAAGGAAGCCAGGGAGAAGGAAGCCAAGGAGAAGGAAGCCAGGGAGATGGAAGCCAGAAAGAGGGAAGGCAGGGAGAAGGAAGCCAGGGAGAAGGAAGCCAAGGAGAAGGAAGCCAGGGAGAAGGAAGCCAGGGAGATGGAAGCCAGGGAAAGGGGGAGCCAAGGAGAAGGAAGCCAGGGAGAAGGAAGCCAGGGAGATGGAAGCCAGAAAGAGGGAAGGCAGGGAGAAGGAAGCCAGGGACAAGAACTTATACCATTATTACGAAGTAACATGGTAACATGCTGTAGCCCCCTGGTGATGTTGTGACCCCCTGCTGATGTTGTGACCCCCTGGTGATGTTGTGACCCCCTGCTGATGTTGTGACCCCCTGCTGATGTTGTGACCCCATGCTGATGTTGTGACTCCTTATGGATGTTGTGACCCCCTGCTCATGTTGTGACTCCCTATTGATGTTGTGACCCCCTGCTGATGTTGTGTCTCCCTATTGATGTTTTGACCCCCTGCTGATGTTGTGACTCCCTATTGATGTTGTGACCCCTTGCTGATGTTGTGACTCCCTATTGATGTTGTGACTCCTTATTGATGTTGTGACCCCCTGCTCATATTGTGACTCCCTATTGATGTTGTGACCCCTGCTGATGTTGTGACTCCCTATTGATGTTGTGACCCCCTGCTGATGTTGTGACCCCCTGCTGATGTTGTGACTCCCTATTGATGTTGTGACCCCCTGCTGATGTTGTGACCCCCTGCTGATGTTGTGACTCCCTATTGATGTTGTGACCCCCTGCTGATATTGTGACTCCCTATTGATGTTGTGACCCCTGCTGATGTTGTGACTCCCTATTGATGTTGTGACCCCCTGCTGATGTTGTGACCCCCTGCTGATGTTGTGACTCCCTATTGATGTTGTGACCCCCTGCTGATGTTGTGACCCCTGTTGATGTGACCGAAACTGATGTTGTGACCCCATGGTGATGTTGTGACTTCCTATTGATGTTGTGACCCCCTGCTGATGTTGTGACCCCCTCCTGATGTTGTGACTACCTATTGACGTTGTGATTCCCCGCTGATGTTGTGATCCTCTGCTGATGTTGTGACCCCCTGCTGATGTTGTGACCCTCTGCTGATGTTGTGACTCCCTCTTGATGTTGTGATCCCCTGCTGATGTTGTAACCCCCTGCTGATGTTGTGACCCTCTGCTGATGTTGTGATTCCTTGTTGGTGTTGTTATCATGTGGGAGTTCGATACGTGGATAGGGTAAAGTAATACTCATGTAGGCTGGCAGTACGTATAATTACAGATAATGTGGGGAGCGCCCAAACAGCCTGCCTATCTCCTTGCTCACTCTCGTATAACTGACTAGCCGCCCACAGTACCCATATGTGAGGGGGTCTTTGAATACTGCTGTGGTCAGCACAATATGAATACAGACAGTGACTCAGGCAGAGACGGTTGGTAGTGAGTCATCTACTGGTACACTGGTTACTGGTAACTGGTTACTACTACTGAGAGCTCGGCGACGCTAACGTATGTCGTCCCGACATACAACTAATACAAACTAGAGATGGCAGGTATACGACTTGGGCTGATTCTATACAATGTCAAAGTACACAACAATTAAACATTATAACATACATAAGTAGAACATTGGAATGGAAGCTTACGTAACTGAAACTGTAATGCAATACAAGGTATAATATAGCACAACTCATCGAATGAAACTCAACATTGGGATTACACAGTGGAAGTGATAAAAAAAATTGATCGATCGATCTGTATTCATGTGATCTACGGATTCTGAGGCCGCCCAGAGTACCCATATGTGAGGGGGTCTTTGAATACTGCTGTGGTCAGCACAATATGAATACAGACAGTGACTCAGGCAGAGACGGTTGGTAGTGAGTCATCTACTGGTACACTGGTTACTGGTAACTGGTTACTACTACTGAGATTGTGATCCCCTACTGATGTTGTGACCACCTGCTGATGTTGTGGCCCCCTCATGTTGTTGTGACTCCCTATTGATGTTATGACCCCCTGCTGATGTTGTGACTCCCTATTGATGTTGTGACCCTCTGCTGCTGTTGAGACTCCCTATTGATGTTGTGACCTGCTGCTGATGTTGTGACCGCATGCTGATGTTGTGACTTCCTATTCATGTTGTGACCCCCTGCTGATGTTGTGACCCCTCCTGATTTTGTGACTCCCTATTGATGTTGTGATCCCCCGCTGATGTTGCGACTCTCTGTTGATGTTGTGATCCCCTGCTGATGTTGTGACTCTCTATTGATGTTGTGACCCCTGCTGATGTTGTGACCCCCTGCTGATGTTGTGACTCCCTATTGATGTTGTGACCCCTGCTGATGTTGTGACTCCTATTGATGTTGTGACCCCTGCTGATGTTGTGACTCCCTATTGATGTTGTGACTCCCTATTGATGTTGTGACCCCTGCTGATGTTGTGACTCCCTATTGATGTTGCCTGATTGTACCCCATCTGATGTTGTATCCTGTTGTGTGACCCCTGCTGATGTTGTGACTCCCTATTGATGTTGTGACCCCTGATGATGTTGTGACTCCCTGATGTTGTGACCGCCGTGATGTTGTGACCCCATGTGATGTTGTGCCCCTCCGATGTTGTGACTCCCTACTGATGTTGTGATCCCCTGATGATGTTGTGACTCCTGTTGATGTTTGACTGATGTGTGACTCCCTGTTGATGTTGTGAACTCCTTTGTGATGTTGTGACCCCTGCTGATGTTGTGACCCCCTGCTGATGTTGTAACTCCCTGTTGATGTTGTGATCCCTTGTTGATGTTGTGACCCCTGCTGATGTTGTGACTCCCTGCTGATGTTGTGATTCCCTGTTGGTGTTGTGATTCCCTATTGATGCTGTGAGCCCCTGCTGATGTTGTGACTCCCTATTGATGCTGTGACCCTCTGCTGATGTTGTAACCCCTATTGATGTGACCGCCGATGATGTTGTGACCGCATGCTGATGTTGTGGCTTCCTATTCATGTTGTGACCCCCTGCTGATGTTGTGACCCCTCCTGATGTTGTGACTCCTATTGATGTTGTGATCCCCCGCTGATGTTGCGACTCCCTGTTGATGTTGTGACTCCCTGTTGATGTTGTGATCCTCTGCTGATGTTGTGACTCCCTCTGATGTTTGTGACCCCCTGCTGATGTTGTGACTCCCTATTGATGTTGTGACCCCTGCTGATGTTGTGACTCCCTATTGATGTTGTGACCCCTGCTGATGTTGTGACCCCTGCTGATGTTGTGACTCCCTATTGATGTTGTAACCCCTGCTGATGTTGTGACTCCCTATTGATGTTGTGACCCCTGTGATGTTGTGACCCCTGCTGATGTTGTGACTCCTATTGATGTTGTGACCCCTGCTGATGTTGTGACCCCTATGATGTTGTGACCCCTCTGATGTTGTGACCCCTGCTGATGTGTTGTGGACCCCTGTGATGTTGTGACTCCCTATGATGTTGTGATCCCCTGCTGATGTTGTGACCCTCTGCTGATGTTGTGACTCCCTGATTGATGTTGTGACCCCTGTTGATGTTGTGACTCCTTGCTGATGTTGTGACCCCTCTGATGTTGTAACTCCCTGTGATGTTGTGACTCCCTTTGATGTTGTGAACCCCTGCTTGATGTTGTGACCCCTGCTGATGTTGTGACCTCTGTTGATGTTTGTGATTCCCTATTGATGCTGTGACCCCTGCTGATGTTGTGACTCCCTATTGATGTTGTGACCCCTGCTGATGTTGTGTACCCTATGATGTTGTGACCCCTGATGATGTTGTGACCCTATGCTGATGTTGTGACTCCCTGTGATGTTGTGACCCCTGCTGATGTTGTGACCCCTATTGATGTTGTGACCCCTGATTGATGTTGTGAACCCCTGCTGATGTTGTGACTCCCTATTGATGTTGTGACCCCTGCTATGTTGTGACTCCCTACTGATGTTGTGACCCCCTGCTGATGTTGTGACCCCATACTTGATGTTGTGACCCCTGCTGATGTTGTGACTCCCTATTGATGTTGTGACCCCTGCTGATATTGTGACTCCTGCTGATGTTGTGACCCCTTGCTGATGTTGTGACCCCTGCTGATGTTGTGACTCGCTATTGATGTTGTGACCCCTGCTGATGTTGTGACCCTCTTCTGATGTTGTGACTCCCTTGATGTTGTGACCCCTGCTGATGTTGTGACTCCCTGATTGATGCTTGTGACCCCTGCTGATGTTGTTGACTCCATTGATGTTGTGACTCCCTAGCTGATGTTGTGACCCTGCTGATGTTGTGACTCCCTATTGATGTTGTGACCCTGCTAATGATGTTGTGACTCCCTATGATGTTGTGACCCCTGCTGATGTTGTGACCCTTGATGTTGTGACTCCTATTGATGTTGTGACCCCTGCTGATGCTGTGACTCCCTTCTGATGTTGTGATCCCTGCTGATGTTGTGACCCTCTGCTGATGTTGTTGACTCCCTAGTTGATTTGTGACCCCCTGCTGATGTTGTGACCCTACTTGATTTGTGACTCCCTTTGATGTTGTGACGATGTTGTGACCCCTACTGATGTTGGGACCCCTTCTGATGTTTTGACCCCATAGATGTTGTGACCTTCTGTTGATGTTGTGGCTTCTGCTGATGTTGTGACTCCTTTCTGATGTGACCCCGTGGATGCTGTGACCCCTTACTGATGTGACCCCCTACTGATGTGACCCCATAGATGTTGTGACCCTCTGCTGATGTGGCTCATGCTGATGTGACTCCTTACTGATGTTGTGACCCTATAGATGTTGTGACCCCTTACTGAAGTTGTGACCCCTACTGATGGTGTGACCCCATAGATATTGTGACGCTCTACTGATGGTGTGACTCCCTATTGATGTTGTGACCCTCTGTTGATGTTGTGACCCTTATTGATGTTGTGACCCCTATTGATGCTGTGGCTTCTGCTGTTGTTGTGACTCCTTACTGATGTTGTGACCCTGTAGATGTTGTGACCCCATGGATGTTGTAACCTTACTGATGTTGTGACTCCTACTGATATTGTAACCCCATAGATTTTGTGACCCTCTGCTGATGTTACTCCCTACTGATGTTGTGGCTCCTGCTGATGCTGTGACTCCTTACTGATGTTGTGACCCTACAGATGTTGTGACCCCTTGGATGTTGTGACCCCTTGGATGTTGTGACCCCTTACTGATGTGACCCCTACTGATGTGACCCCCCTACCGATGTTGTGACCCCTGCTGATGTTGTGACCCCTATTGATGTTGTGACCCCTACTAATGTGACCCCTGCTGATGGTATGACCCCTGGCTGATATTGTCACCCCCAGTTGATGTGACTCCTTACTGATGTGACCCCCATAGATGTTCTGACCCCATGGATGTTGTGACCCCTACTGATGTAACCCCCAAGCGATGTGAGCCCCTACTGATGTTGTGAACTTCTGCTGATGTTGTGACCCAATGCTGATGTGATCCTCTGCTGATGTTGTATCCCCTATTGATGTTGTCAACCCTGCTGTTGTTGTGACCCCTACTGATTTTGTGACCCCATACTGATGTGGCCCCCTTGCTGATATGACCCCTTCTGATGTGACCCCCTATTGATGTTGTGACCCCCTGCTGATATTGTGACCCCTACTGATGTTGTGACCCCTATTGATGTTGTGACCTCTACTGATGTTGTGAACACCTTGCTGACGTTGTGACTCTACTGATGCTGTGACCCCCTGTTGATGTTGTGAGACCCTTACTGCTGTTGTAACCCCCTACTGATGTTGTGACCCCCTACTGAGGTTGTGACATCCTTGCTGATGTTATGACCCCCTAGTGATGTTGTGACCCCCTGCTGATATTGTGACCCCCTGCTGATGTTGTGACCCCTGTTCATGTTGTGACTCTTGCTGATGTTGTGACTACTGATGTTTTGACCCTATAGATGTTGTGACCCCATGGATCTGTGACCTCTACTGATGTTGTGACCCATAGATGTTGTGACCCTCTACTGATGTTGTGACCCCCTGCTGATGTTGTGACTCCCTATTGATGTTGTGACCCCTACTGATGTTGTGAACTCCTTGCTGATGTTGTGACTCTCTACTGATGCTGTGACCCCCTGCTGATGTTGTGAGACCCTTACTGCTGTTGTAACCCCCTACTTATGTTGTGACCCCCTACTGAGGTTGTGACATCCTTGCTGATGTTGTGACCCCCTAGTGATGTTGTGACCCCAAATGATGTTGTGACTCCAAATGATGTTGTGACCCCATGGATGTTGTGACTCCATGGATGTTGTGACCCCTTACTGATGTGACTCTTAATGATATTGTGATCCCCTACTGATGTTGTGACCCCTTACTGATGTTGTGACCTCCAAGCATGTTGTGACTCCATGGATGCTGTGACCTCTGTTGATGTTGTGGCCCCTACTAATATGACTTCCTACCGATGTTGTGACTCCATGGATGTTGTGACACCATGGATGTGACCCCACGAATGTGACCCTATGGATGTGATGACCCATTGATGTGACCCCACGGATGTGATGAGCCCACGGATGTGACTCCACAAATGTGAGCCCACAGATGTGAGCCCACGGATGTGAGCCCACAGATATGACCCCATGGATGTGACCCCATAGATGTGACCCCATGGATGTTATGTTCTCGGGCACATCATGTAGTGTGGATGCTGCCGCCCTTTAAAAAATAATGGAGGTTCTGTGTCCTAGATAACAACTGGCAAAGCGGATATCCGTATTTACACCGAGGTGTGAACATCCACCGCTAGGGCCGCCACACTGTGTAACACTGTTAGCACCACTGTGGCAGCCACACTGTGTAACACTGTTAGCACCACTGTGGCAGCCACACTGTGTAACACTGTTAGCACCACTGTGGCAGCCACACTGTGTAACACTGTTAGCACCACTGTGGCAGCCACACTGTGTAACACTGTTAGCACCACTGTGGCAGCCACACTGTGTAACACTGTTAGCACCTCTGTGGCAGCCACACTGTGTAACACTGTTAGCACCACTGTGGCAGCCACACTGTGTAACACTGTTAGCACCTCTGTGGCAGCCACACTGTGTAACACTGTTAGCACCACTGTGGCAGCCACACTGTGTAACACTGTTAGCACCACTGTGGCAGCCACACTGTGTAACACTGTTAGCACCACTGTGGCAGCCACACTGTGTAACACTGTTAGCACCACTGTGGCAGCCACACTGTGTAACACTGTTAGCACCACTGTGGCAGCCACACTGTGTACCACTGTTAGCACCACTGTGGCAGCCACACTGTGTAACACTGTTAGCACCTCTGTGGCAGCCACACTGTGTAACACTGTTAGCACCACTGTGGCAGCCACACTGTGTAACACTGTTAGCACCACTGTGGCAGCCACACTGTGTAACACTGTTAGCACCTCTGTGGCAGCCACACTGTGTAACACTGTTAGCACCACTGTGGCAGCCACACTGTGTAACACTGTTAGCACCTCTGTGGCAGCCACATTGTGTAACACAGTGTTAGTACCACTGTGGCAACTACACTGTGTAACACAGTGTTAGTACCGCTGTGGCAGCCACACTGTGCAAGACACAGTGTTAGTACCACTGTGGCAGCCACACTGTGTAACACAGTGTTAGTACCACTGTGGCAGCCACACTGTGCAAGACACAGTGTTAGTACCACTGTGGCAGCCACACTGTGCAAGACACAGTGTTAGTACCACTGTGGCAGCCACACTGTGTAACACAGTGTTAGTACCACTGTGGCGGCCACACTGTGCAAGACACAGTGTTAGTACCACTGTGGCAGCCACACTGTGCAAGACACAGTGTTAGTAACACTGTGGCAGCCACACTGTGTAACACAGTGTTAGTACCACTGTGGCAGCCACACTGTGCAAGACACAGTGTTAGTACCGCTGTGGCAGCCACACTGTGCAAGACACAGTGTTAGTACCACTGTGGCAGCCACACTGTGTAACACAGTGTTAGTACCACTGTGGCAGCCACACTGTGCAAGACACAGTGTTAGTACCACTGTGGCAGCCACACTGTGTAACACAGTGTTAGTACCACTGTGGCAGCCACACTGTGCAAGACACAGTGTTAGTACCACTGTGGCAGCCACACTGTGTAACACAGTGTTAGTACCACTGTGGCAGCCACACTGTGCAAGACACAGTGTTAGTACCACTGTGGCAGCCACACTGTGTAACACAGTGTTAGTACCGCTGTGGCAGCCACACTGTGCAAGACAGTGTTAGTAAAACTGTGGCAGCCACACTGGGCAAGACACAGTGTTAGTACCACTGTGGCAGCCACACTGTGCAAGACACAGTGTTAGTACCACTGTGGCAGCCACACTGTGTAACACAGTGTTAGTACCACTGTGGCAGCCACACTGTGCAAGACACAGTATTAGTACCGCTGTGGCAGCCACACTGTGCAAGACAGTGTTAGTACCACTGTGGCAGCCACACTGTGTAACACAGTGTTAGTACCACTGTGGCAGCCACACTGTGCAAGACACAGTGTTAGTACCACTGTGGCAGCCACACTGTGTAACACAGTGTTAGTACCACTGTGGCAGCCACACTGTGCAAGACACAGTGTTAGTACCACTGTGGCAGCCACACTGTGCAAGACACAGTGTTAGTACCACTGTGGCAGCCACACTGTGCAAGACACAGTGTTAGTTATCTCTCACAGTAATTCAGGAAAAAAAATGAGATGGAATTTCCCGAGAAGTGAATCCAGTGGAATACCACTAGATTCACTTCTCGAGAAATTCCATCTCCAGTGGTATACCAGTGGTATACCACTGGTATACTACTGGTATACTACTGATATATCACTGATATACTACTGGTATACAACTGGTATATCACTGGTATATCACTGGTATACTACTGGTATGCCACTGGTATATCATTGGTATACCACTGGTATACTACTGGTATACTACTGGTATATCACTGATATACTACTGGTATAAAACTGGTATATCACTGGTATATCACTGGTATACTACTGGTATGCCACTGGTATATCATTGGTATACAACTGGTATATTACTTGTGTACCACTGTTACACCAGTGGTATATCACCCACGTAGCAACGTCAACACCAACCAATTAATTTACTGCCCTTACGACTCACGAGGACTTTTTCCCCGTCAACTTGAGCAGACAGTTTTTACCAGAAAGTTAGTAATAATGGGAGAATTTACAGACAAAATATTCGGTAAATGGACGGAGATGCAACCAATGTGACAGTTAATTGTGGCAATGTTTCGCTCTCCAGGAGCTTTGTCAAACCATGATAAAATGGAACATTAGTTGCATCTGTGTGTATATTTACCTTGTTCAAGGGGAGACTGCTGCGAGTAATCTAGCTACTGCTTCCAGACATTTGTCCCCCACTGGATATAAGTCATATTACTTGGTTAAGCTCTTTCCTAATATACGTGATTTGTGTCGCTTGAACGACTACTGTACTGTGTTCCCACAACTCTTGCTGTGTGGGTAGTTTATAGTATTCCCACAACTCATGCTGTGTGGGTAGTTTATTGTGCTCCCACAATTCTTGCTGTGTGGGTAGTTTATAGTGTTCCCACAACTCATGTTGTGTGGGTAGTTTATAGTGTTCCCACAACTCATGTTGTGTGGGTAGTTTATAGTGTTTCCACAACTCATGTTGTGTGGGTAGTTTATAGTGTTCCCACAACTCATGTTGTGTGGGTAGTTTATAGTGTTCCCACAAGTCATGCTGTGTGGGTAGTTTATTGTGCTCCCACAACTCATGTTGTGTGGGTAGTTTGTAGTGTTCCCACAAGTCATGCTGTGTGGGTAGTTTGTAGTGTTCCCAAAAGTCATGCTGTGTGGGTAGTTTATAGTGTTCCCACAACTCATGTTGTGTGGGTAGTTTATAGTGTTCCCACAACTCATGCTGTGTGGGTAGTTTATAGTGTTCCCACAACTCATGTTGTGTGGGTAGTTTATAGTGTTCCCACAACTCATGTTGTGTGGGTAGTTTATAGTGTTCCCACAACTCATGCTGTGAGCAACAGCGCGAAGTAAATAGTGATATGGGAGTTCAGTGGGTCGTCAGGCCCCGCCGGATACGATTATATCTTTAGAATATTACAGTCATTTCTAAAATTTACAGTCAGTGCAATATCTGGTTGCAACCTGAAGATTGCAGGTATCTTATCATTAACACCTAAGTCATTGAATGATTCCGCCGCAGATAACACTCGCTACTTATATCAATTTTTTTATCTACTTGTTGCAAAGTGTGGAAAAAATCTTGATACTTGATCTTTCATGATTTATTCTTTCCTGCAGGACATTCCGGGACGTGTAAGTAAATGGTTGCGTGCTTGGATAACCTAAGTTAGTGTGTGGCCCTGTCTCTGGCCCCACGCTTGATATTTCTTGTGACTCGCATCTCCTCACAAACTGAACTTCCGATGATGCTTGCAGTCTAGCCTTAATCCAGTAGTGACAATGCCTTGTAATCTGATGATCTTGTTACTTATCAGTCATACATTACACACTTCATTATGAAGAGCTGGATCTGCTAGTTCCTATTTGTACTCTTTTGTTTTCAAACTCTTTTGCTGGTTCTTTTCTGAAAGTTGTTTTTGAACTGCTTCTGTTTAATAAACCAGACCCATATCCAACTTTTTCTATTTGATGCTAGTTTGGCCAAGACATTGACTTTATCATGTTTCTCTGTGAGAGGGAATTCACAAGAGTTTAACTTGAATCCATTTGTCAATAATTCGAATCTGACAGTAGAAGATATGAGGCCTTTGAGGCCTTGTTCAGAAGTTTACTTTTCAGGGACACCGGAAGAGGGAAAGGCCAATTTGTTGTTGTTGTTGTTGTTGTTGTTCCTTGTCCTAGGAGTGCTAAGTATTTATTTATTTATTTATTTATTTATTTATTAATTTGAACATGATACATAGAAGTACAAAGAAATACAGTGGTTAAGTGTAACATGCCAAAGCCCCTTGTATGCAGAGCATTATGGGCAGGCTTAAAATTAACTTAAGATTAGCTAAGCAATGATATATTCAGTGGTAAACATTATTGTAAACAGATAACAATTAAGCACAAATGAGTATTTGAAAGACAGGTCATATGGTCATTTACTGAGTTGCTGAGCATTCAGTAGACTGGAGTATTCTGTTAGGTAATGTAATTAAAAAAACAAAGTTTGATTGGGTCACAGGTTAAACATTTATGAGATACAATTATTCAGTATTTATTTGGTTGTGGGTGAGTAAGTGATTTTTAAGAAGAGACTTGAATTTATAAACCAACAGTGTTTCTTTTATATTCACAGGTAATGAATTCCAGATTTTTGGGCCTTTTATGTGCATTGAGTTTTTGCATAGCGTGAGATGGACACGAGGAACATCAAAGAGTGATCTGTGCCTTGTGTTATGGTCATGTGTTCTGTTGAGGTTGGCAAGGAGACGTTTGAGGGGAGGGTTTATATCTGAGTTAAGTGTTCAATGTATGTAGTAGGTACAATAATAAGTATGGATGTTTTGTATGGTGAGTAGGTTTAGAGTTTTGAATATTGGTGGAGTGTGCTGCCTGTAGTGGGAATTTGTTATCATTCTACTGTGAGCTTTGTGATAGGTGATCCGTTTATCATTATGTTAAAGAAGGACATCTGTAGCTCTGTTACCAAACTGTATGAAGTAGGTTTTGTCAATGTTGAGAGTAAGTTTGTTAGTCCTCATCCAGGTAGATATTTTCTGTAATTCGGTATTCACAGCATTGGCTAGCATGACTGGGCTCGGGCGAGAGAAGACGTATGTAGTGTCATCTGAAAATAGTGTGGGTTTGAGTAGTTGCGATGCATTTGGTAGGTCATTTATGTAAACGAGAAAGAGAAGAGGGCCTAGGACACTTCCCTGTGGGACACCAACTGTAATTGGCTGTGCGGAAGAGTTTGCCCCATTTGTGTACACATATTGGCTTCTGTTGCTGAGGTAAGACTTGAGGTAGTTGAGGGAGTGCCCTCTTATACCATAGTGTGACAATTTTATATGGAGCAAGTCATGGTCAACTGTATCAAAAGCTTTACGTAATCAATGAAGATCCCCAGTGGGACTTCTTTTTTCTCTAGTGCAGTGTATATATGTTCTAGCATGTGTATAATAGCATCATTCGTATTTTTATTAGGCCTGAACCCAAACTGACAGGGGTTGAGTATGTTGTGAGAGATGAGGTAGGAATAGATTCGCTTATGAATTAATTTTTCGAAGATTTTAGAGAGAGGGTGTAAGTTGGATATTGGAAGTCTGTTTGATCCCCTCCTTTATGGATCGGGGTGACCATAGCTATTTTGAGAACTGTAGGGAAGTTAGAGGATTCGATGGATTTGTTAAAGAGTGTTGCAATGATTGGTGACAGCACTTGCGACGCTTTTTTGTATATAAAGGGTGGTAAGGTATTTAAATCTCCTGTCTTGTTTTTTAGTGTGTTGATAATAAGGGAGACTTCTTCTGGGTTAGTAGGAGCTAGGAACAGTGTGTTCGGGTAGTTGCCGGTGAGGTAGTCATTGGGTGGGATATTTGAGCTTGGGATTTTATTGGCAAGGTTTTTTCCTATGGTGGAGAAGAAATCATTGAGTCAGGAACTTC
>NC_069417.1:23515911-23598411 GCF_026875155.1 Cherax quadricarinatus | reverse complement strand
CGTTCACTGGAGAAGCCCAGCCCAGACACTGAAATCGACGTATAATTCAAAATTGATAATGGCTGCGCTGGGGCAGTGTTGTCCCTAAGTGGGTGATAAGCTAGCAGGAAACAGGACTTCGAAAAAATAAGTCGATTATCTTGTTGCTTTGCCTGCGCCTAGCAATACTTATTATTTGCGATTTTGGCTTAAATAGCAACACTCTTCTTGCCGAATAAGGCAAGCGAAATTTATGCATGCAATAATTTCGCAAAAATCATTCTGAACCTAACGAAAAAAATATATTTCCTATATTTACATATATATATATATATATATATATTATATATATATATATATATATATATATATATATATAATTATAATGTAATATATATATATATATATATATTAATACGTAATATATATATATATTTATAATATATATATATATATTTTATATATATATATATATATATATACATATAAAATATATATATATATATATATATATATAATATATATATATATATATATAATATATATATATATATATATATATATATATTTTATATATATATTATTTTTATATATGCAATAAGATCCCCAAATAAACATGTGATTTCAAAATATGCAAACAACCACTCTGAAAGAATAGAGAAATTCCAAGCGCTTTCGTGACTACTAACATTATCAAGGAACTTTACATAGTTCCTTGATAATGTGAGTAGTCACGAAAGCGCTTGGAATTTCTCTATTCTTACAGAGTGGTTGTTTGCATATATTATATATATATATATATATATATTTTATAAATATATTTAATAATTATATATATATTTATATAATAGATATATATGTATTATTATATATAATATATATATGATATATTATATATATATATATATATACATATATCATAATATATATATATATAACATTAATATATATATATATATATATATAATATATATATATATAAAATATATATATATATATATATATTATATTATCATGACTAATATAATATTTATATATATATATAATAATATATATATATAAATATATATATATATTATATATATATAAATTATATATATATATTATATTTATTTAATACATATATATTATAAATATAAAATATATATATATATATATATATATATATATATATATATATATATATATAAATATATATACATTATATATTATAATATATATATATATATATATATATATAATATATTATATATTATTATATATATATTATATTTATATATATATATATATATAATATATATATATATATTATATATATATATATATCATATATATATATATATATATATATATATTTTATATTTCACAATCACCAGCTTGGCCACCTGTGTACTTGAGGAAGACAGATAAAGGCACAGACACAGAGACAGATACAGCTAGAGATGGAAATATAAGCACAGTACCACAGTGAAATATAAGAAATAAAACCTAAGCGCTTTCACTTGTTTACACACATCTTCAGAGAAATGGAGATATGTGTGTGGTATTTTTTCATAGCTATACATATAGATATAAATATAGACATGATCCTCCATGGTATGTTAATTAACGAAAATACGATTAAAAGAAATCCTCAGCACATACTCCACATTATCTTGTTGATACAATAAATGTGTATAATACATGTATATACATACACATATGTTTCTGTTGACTTTCTAGGAACTAGCTCCTGGGCTGGTGTATTAAGTGTTACATTTCAAAGCACCAGTGTTAAATGTCCCAGAATCAGTGTTATACGTCTCAGTACCAGTGTTATATGTCTCAGTACTAGTGTTATATGTCTCAGTACCAGTGTTATATGTCTCGTACCCCGTGTTTATAAATTCTCAGTACCAGTGTTATATGTCTCAGTCCAGTGTTATATATCTCAGTACCGTGTTATAAATTTTCAGTACCAGTGTTATATGTCTCAGTACCAGTGTTATATGTCTCAGTACCAGTGTTATATGTCTCAGTACCAGTGTTATATGTCTCAGTACCAGTGTTATATGTCTCAGTACCAGTGTTATATGTCTCAGTACCAGTGTTATATGTCTCAGTACCAGTGTTATATTTTCTCAGTACCAGTGTTATATGCTCAGTTTCCAGTGTATATGTCTCAGTACCCGTGTTATATGTCTCAGTACCAGTGTTATATGTCTCAGTACCAGTGTTATATGTCTCAGTACCAGTGTTATATGTCTCAGTACCAGTGTTATATGTCTCAGTACCAGTGTTATATGTCTCAGTACCAGTGTTATATGTCTCAGTACCAGTGTTGAATGTCTCAGTACCAGTGTTATATGTCTCAGTACCAGTGTTGAATGTCTCAGTACCAGTGTTATATGTCTCAGTACCAGTGTTATATGTCCCCAGTACCCGTGTTATATGTCTCAGTACCATTTTTGAATGTCTCAGTACAAGTGTTATACGTCTCAGTACCAGTGTTATATGTCTCAGTAAACCCGTGTTTATGTCTCAGTACAGTGTTATAAAGTCTCAGTACCATGTTATATGTCTCAGTAAACCGGTGTTGAATGTCCCAATAAACCCGTGTTATGTCTCAGTACCATGTTTATATGTCTCAGTACCAGTGTTGAATGTCCCAGTACCAGCGTTATGTCTCAGTACCAGTGTTATATGTCTCAGTACCAATCTTATATGTCTCAGTACCAGTCTTGAATGTCCCAGTACCAGTGTTATGTCTCAGTACCAGTGTTATATGTCTCAGTACCAAAGTTGAATGTCCCAGTACCAGTGATATATTCCCAGTTCCAGTGTTACATGTATCAGTACAAATGTTATATGTCTCAGTATCAGTGTTGAATGCCTCAGTACCAGTGTTATGTCTCAGTACCAGTGTTATATGCCTCAGTACCAGTGTTACATGTCTCAGCACCAGTGTTGAATGCCCCAGTACCAGTGTTATGTCTCAGTACCAGTGTTATATGTCTCAGAACCAGTGTTATATGTCTCAGTACCAGTGTTATATGTCTCAGTACCAGTGTTGAATGTCCCAGTACCAGTGTTATGTCTCAGTACCAGTGTTATATGTCTCAGTACCAGTGTTGAATGTCCCGGTACCAGTGTTATATCTCAGTACAAGTGTTATATGTCTCAGTACGAGTGTTATATGTCTCAGTACCAGGGTTGTTTGTCTCAGTACAAGTGTTATATGTCTCAGTACCAGTGTTATATGTCTCAGTACCAGTGTTGAATGTCTCAGTACCAGTGTTATATGTCTCAGTACCAGTGTTGAATGTCTCAGTACCAGTGTTATATGTCTCAGTACCAGTGTTATATATCTAAGTACCAGTGTTATATGTCTCAGTACCAGTGTTGAATGTCCCAATACCAGTGTTATGTCTCAGTACCAGTGTTATATGTCTCAGTACCAGTGTTGAATGTCCCAGTACCAGCGTTAAGTCTCAGTACCAGTGTTATATGTCTCAGTACCAGTGTTATATGTCTCAATACCAGTGTTATATGTCTCAGTACCAGTGCTATATGTCTCAGTACCAGTGTTGAATGCCCCAGTACCAGTGTTATGTCTCAGTACCAGTGTTATATGTCTCAATACCAGTGTTATATGTCTCAGTACCAGTGCTATATGTCTCAGTACCAGTGTTGAATGTCTCAGTACCAGTGTTATGTCTCAGTACCAGTGTTATATGCCTCAGTACCAGTGTTATATGTCCAGTACCAGTGTTGAATGTCCCAGTACCAGTGTTATATGTCTCAGTACCAGTGTTATATGTCCCAGTACCAGTGTTGGATGTCCCAGTACCAGTGTTATATGTCCCAGTACCAGTGTTGTATGTCCCAGTACCAGTGTTATATATCCCAGTACCAGTGTTATATGTCCCAGTACCAGCGTTGAATGTCCCAGTACCAGTATTATATGTCCCAGTATCAGTGTTATATGTCCCAGTACCAGTGTTATATATCCCAGTACCAGTGTTATATGTCTCAGTACCAGTGTTATATACCCCAGTACCTGTGTTATGTCTCGGTACCGGTGTTATATATCCCAGTACCTGTGTTATATGTCCCAGTACCAGTGTTATATGTCACAGTACCAGTGTTATATGTCTCAGTACCAGTGTTATATATCCCAGTACCTGTGTTATATGTCTCAGTACCAGTGTTATATATCCCAGTACCAGTGTTATATGTCTCAGTACCAGTGTTATACATCCCAGTACTAGTGTTATATGTCCCAGTGCCAGTGTTATATGTCTCAGTACCAGTGCTATATATCCCAGTACCTGTGTTATATGTTTCAGTACCAGTGTTATACATCCCAGTATTTGTGTTATGTCCCAGTACCAGTGTTATATGTCACAGTACCAGTGTTATATGTCTCAGTACCATTGTTATATATCCCAGTACCAGTGTTATATGTCCCAGTACCAGTGTTATATGTCTCAGTACCAGTGTTGTATGTCCCAGTACCAGCGTTATGTCTCAGTACCAGTGTTATATGTCTCAGTACCAGTGTTATATGTCTCAGTACGAGTGTTATATGTCTCATTACCAGTCTTGAATGTCCCAGTACCAGTGTTATATATCAGTACCAGTGTTATATGTCTCAGTACCAGTGTTGAATGTCCCAGTACCAGTGATATATGTCCCAGTTCCAGTGTTACATGTCTCAGTACAAATGTTATATGTCTCATTATCAGTGTTGAATGCCTCAGTACCAGTGTTATGTCTCAGTACCAGTGTTATATGTCTCAGTACCAGTGTTACATGTCTCAGCACCAGTGTTGAATGCCCCAGTACCAGTGTTATGTCTCAGTACCAGTGTTATATGTCTCAGTACCAGTGTTATATGTCTCAGTACCAGTGTTATATGTCTCAGTACCAGTGTTGAATGTCCCAGTACCAGTGTTATGTCTCAGTACCAGTGTTATATGTCTCAGTACCAGTGTTATATGTCCCAGTACCAGTGTTGAATGTCCCAGTACCAGTGTTATATGTCTCAGTACCAGTGTTATATGTCCCAGTACCAGTGTTGAATGTCCCAGTAGCAGTGTTATATGTCTCAGTACCAGTGTTATATGTCCCAGTACCAGTGTTATATGTCCCTGTACCAGTGCTAAATGTCCCAGTACCAGTGTTATATATCCCAGTACCAGTGTTATATGTCCCAGTACCGGTGTTGAATGTCCCAGTACCAGTATTATATGTCCCAGTACCAGTGTTATATGTCCCAGTACCAGTGTTATATATTCCAGTACCAGTGTTATATGTCTCAGTACCAGTGTTATATATCCCAGTACCTGTGTTATATGTCTCAGTACCGGTGTTATATATCCCAGTACCTGTGTTATATGTCCCAGTACCAGTGTTATATGTCACATTACCAGTGTTATATATCTCAGTACAAGTGTTATATATCCCAGTACCTGTGTTATATGTCTCAGTACCAGTGTTATATATCCCAGTACCAGTGTTATATGTCTCAGTACCAGTGTTATACATCCCAGTACTAGTGTTATATGACCCAGTACCAGTGTTATATGTCCAAGTACCAGTGTTATATGTCCCAGTACCTGTGTTATATGTCCAAGTACCAGTGTTATATGTCTCAGTACCAGTGTTATACATCCCAGTACTAGTGTTATATGACCCAGTACTAGTGTTATATGTCCAAGTACCAGTGTTATACGTCTCAGTACCAGTGTTATATATCCCAGTACCAGTGTTATATATCCCAGTACCAGTGTTATATATCCCAGTACCAGTGTTATATATCCCAGTACCTGTGTTATATGTCTCAGTACGAAAAGTGACCTGATTACCACATGTCCCAATACCACGAGTGACCCGATTGCCACGAGTGACCTGATTACCACGAGTGACCCGATTACCACTAGTGACCTCATTACCACAAGTGACCTGATTACCGCGAGTGACCCGATTATCACAAGTGACCCGATAACCACAAGTGACCTGATAACCACAAATGACTTAATTACCATTAGTGATCTGATTACTACAGGTGACCTATGACACTGAGCTTGACTCTATCATCATTACTGATTCTATGTCATCATTGAAGGCTCTTGGCTCATATAGTGACTCCAACAACATGCTCATTGGGGAAGCCAGGTATAGATACTCAAAAATTAGGGACAAAGGAATTAATGTACAATTGCTATGGATCCCATCACACATTGGATTACTCCTTCATGATAAAGTTGATATGTTAGCCAAGAAGAGTATCCAGAAGGTGAACGTAGAATATAACTTTGGTATAACTGTGTCTAGCATTAGGAATAATATTAGGAGAGAAGTAAATAATGAAAACGATTGTTATAGGAATGCAGTTAGAAGCCTGAGTAGATCTATAACCCACTATGATAACATGAACGTAGATAAGTATGTTTATGGAGGCAACTTGCAATGTGAACAGACTGACTGATGTTGTAGTGGCCAGGCTTAGGCTTGGTTACAAGTACTTCTGGCAGTTTGGGAGACACACAGATGATGATCAAACTAAATGTAAATTATGTGATCAGGCATATGGTCACTCTCTTGAACACTATGTGCTTAATTGTCCACTTATTGAGGAATACAGAGACAGACAGTATAATAACCTATGTGACATGTCAAGATATCTTATTAATGAAAATAAGATACCAGATATACTAAGCAAATTTCCTAATTTGCTTGTACAGATAAGTGAACTATAGATATGTAGATATAAATCCATATGTATTCCTGTTAACCCTTTGGGGCCTAGTTCCTAGGCCTTTTGTGTATCCACATGCTCTCGCGCTACCGTCCACAGGATGGATATGGGGTGCACAATAAACTAGCCACTTCGGTGGCAAAATCTAAATCTACCACAGGTGACCTAATTACCACGAGTGGCCTGATTACCACGAGTGGCCTAATTACCACGTGTGACCTGATTACCACTAGTGACCAGATTACCACAAGTAACCTGATTACCACGAGTGGCCTGATTACTACGAGTAACCTGATTACCACGAGTAACCTGATTACCACGAGTAACCTGATTACCACGAGTGACCAGATTACCACTAGTGACCCGATTACCACAAGTAACCTGATTACCACGAGTGGCCTGATTACCACGAGTAACCTGATTACCACGAGTAACCTGATTACCACGAGTAACCTTATTACCACGAGTGACCAGATTACCACTAGTGACCCGATTACCACAAGTAACCTGATTACCACGAGTGGCCTGATTACCACGAGTAACCTGATTACCACGAGTAACCTGATTACCACGAGTAACCTTATTACCACGAGTGACCAGATTACCACTAGTGACCCGATTACCACAAGTAACCTGATTACCACGAGTAACCTGATTACCACGAGTAACCTGATTACCACGAGTAACCTGATTACCACGAGTAACCTGATTACCACGAGTGACCAGATTACCACTAGTGACCCGATTACCACAAGTAACCTGATTACCACGAGTGGCCTGATTACCACTAGTGACCCGATTACCACAAGTAACCTGATTACCACGAGTAACCTGATTACCACGAGTAACCTGATTACCACGATAACCTGATTACCACGAGTAACCTGATTACCACGAGTAACCTGATTACCACGAGTAACCTGATTACCACGAGTAACCTGATTACCACGAGTAACCTGATTACCACGAGTAACCTGATTACCACGAGTAACCTTATTACCACGAGTGACCAGATTACCACTAGTGACCCGATTACCACAAGTAACCTGATTACCACGAGTAACCTGATTACCACGAGTAACCTGATTACCACGAGTAACCTGATTACCACGAGTAACCTGATTACCACGAGTGACCAGATTACCACTAGTGACCCGATTACCACAAGTAACCTGATTACCACGAGTGGCCTGATTACCACGAGTAACCTGATTACCACGAGTAACCTGATTACCACTAGTGACCCGATTACCACAAGTAACCTGATTACCACGAGTGGCCTGATTACCACGAGTAACCTGATTACCACGAGTAACCTGATTACCACGAGTAACCTGATTACCACGAGTAACCTGATTACCACGAGTAACCTGATTACCACGAGTAACCTGATTACCACGAGTGACCTGATTACCACGAGTGACCTGATTACCACGAGTAACCTGATTACCACGAGTGACCTGATTACCACGAGTAACCTGATTACCACGAGTAACCTGATTACCACGAGTAACCTGATTACCACGAGTAACCTGATTACCACGAGTAACCTGATTACCACGAGTAACCTGATTACCACGAGTGACCTGATTACCACGAGTAACCTGATTACCACGAGTGACCTGACTTCCCAAAGTATTTTGTTGAAACTCGCTAATGACCTGAACGCAAATTAAACTGATGGAATTACTCTGACCGTCAGACACATTAAATTCTGAAACTGTCCGGAGAAAAAATTCTGTAATTCTCCCCTTTGTAATTATGGAATTTGAAGCACTAACAGTGACGATGATAAATAACCCGACACTCAGAAGACTGAAACGTACCACGACGTTTCGGTCTGACTTGAACCATTAACTAGTCACACAGAGTAGGGCCGAAATGTCGTCAAACGTTTCAGTCTCCTGATTGGTGGTTATTTATGTACTGTTCCAGTTAGTGTTTTGTGCCTTTTTTTTTTCTTATAATGTTAATGTTAACAAGATAATTAATAATAACGGTGACATCACTTAAAATGGCTCTCAAGGACATCACTAGCCCCTGGGTGACATCAACCCCTGGGAGACATCAATCCCTGGGAGACATGATTAATCCCTGGTTGGCATCACTAACCCCTGGGTGACATCAACCCCTGGGAGACATCAATCCTTGGGTGACATGATTAATCCCTGGTTGGCATCACTAACCCCTGGGTGACATCAATCCCTGGGTGACATCGATCCTTGGGTGACATGATTAATCCCTGGTTGGCATCACTAACCCCTGGGTGACATCAACCCCTGGGAGACATCGATCCTTGGGTGACATGATTAATCCCTGGTTGGCATCACTAACCCCTGGGTGACATCAATCCCTGGGTGACATCAACCCCTGGGAGACATCAATCCTTGGGTGACATGATTAATCCCTGGTTGGCATCACTAACCCCTGGGTGACATCAATCCCTGGGAGACATCAATCCCTGGGTGGCATTATTAATCCATGGGTGGCATCACTAATCCATGGGTGATATCACTAATTTCTGGATGACATCACTAACCCCTGGGTGACATGACTAATTCATAGGTGACATCACTAATTCATGGGTGACATCACTAATCCCTGGGTGACATCACTAATTCCTAGATGACATCACTAATTCCTGTGTGACATGATTAATTCTTGGGTGACATCGCTAGCCACACTGACCCCGTAGTAGTAGCAGTAGTAGTAGTAAAAGTAGTACTTTTAGTAGTACTAGCAGTAGTAGTAGTAGTAGTACATCCATAGAGAGGAATCGCTAAACCCGTAGGGGTCATACAAGGAAACAGGGGGGGGGGAAAGAGAGCGTGTTTTTGTTCGTACTGTTGTGAACCTTCTGTAAGGCTTCACACACACACACACACACACACACACACACACACACACACACACACACACACACACACACACTGAACAGGTAAATAGGATAAAATAATCAGAAGACAGAGACGTGATAGTGGAAGAGGAGGTATAAGAGGTGAAGGAGGCCGTGAAGGGGATGAGAAGGTCAGTAGGGACAGCGACAGTGAAGGTCGGTAGGGACAGCGACAGTGAAGGTCAGTAGGGACAGCGACAGTGAAGGTCGGTAGGGACAGCGACAGTGAAGGTCGGTAGGGACAGCGACAGTGAAGGTCAGTAGGGACAGCGACAGTGAAGGTCGGTAGGGACAGCGACAGTGAAGGTCGGTAGGGACAGCGACAGTGAAGGTCAGTACGGATAGCGACAGTGAAGGTCGGTAGGGACAGCGACAGTGAAGGTCGGTAGGGACAGCGACAGTGAAGGTCGGTAGGTGACAGCGACAGTGAAGGTCGGTAGGGACAGCGACAGTGAAGGTCAGTAGGGACAGCGACAGTGAAGGTCGGTAGGGACAGCGACAGTGAAGGTCGGTAGGGACAGCGACAGTGAAGGTCGGTAGGGACAGCGACAGTGAAGGTCAGTAGGGACAGCGACAGTGAAGGTCGGTAGGGACAGCGACAGTGAAGGTCAGTAGGGACAGCGACAGTGAAGGTCGGTAGGGACAGCGACAGTGAAGGTCGTAGGACAGCGACAGTGAAGGTCAGTAGGGACAGCGACAGTGAAGGTCGGTAGGGACAGCGACATGAAGGTCAGTAGGGACAGCGACAGTGAAGGTCGGTAGGGACAGCGACAGTGAAGGTCGGTAGGGACAGCGACAGTGAAGGTCAGTAAGGACAGCGACAGTGAAGGTCAGTAGGGACAGCGAGAGTGAAGGTCAGTACGGATAGCGAGAGTGAAGGTCAGTAGGGACAACGACAGTGATGGTCAGTAGGGACAGCGACAGTGAAGGTCAGTAGGGACAGCGACAGTGAAGGAAGGAAAGGGACGCCAAGGGTTGGGAGAGAGCAGTGAAAAAGTCACTGACAGTGATGATCTCTGAAGATAGAGACTAAGATAGGGATAAGAGAGACAACAAGGGGAATGGCAAAAAGTGACAAAGAAATCTGGAAGGAGGAGCAGTGAGAGGAAGAAAAAGGGAGGTGATTGATGATCCACAGACTCCAGGAGGCTGAAGGTGGTCCAAGTAGCAGGAGATAAGCAGCAGCAGAATATATCAGTCATAAAGTACAATAGATGGAAGGAAGTGATTGCACAGATGGTTTAATTTTCAGAAGATCTGGAAGGATCTTACGAGACAATCACCGTCTGATCAAATTAACCTTTTTGGTCCCATACTGCCCAGGACAGGCTATTAAAATAATAATAATAATAATAATAATAATAATAATAATAATAATAATAATAATAATAATAATAATAATAATAATAATAATAATAATAATAATTATAAAAAAAAATAATAATATTTTAAATAAACGTGACACAATGTTTATAGAGAGATGAGTGACATTTAGTTATGCATGCAGGAAGCCTATAGTTATACAGAGCATTTCGGGCAGTCGTGTTTACTTGGATAGGGACACGATGATGACAGAGAGGGAACAACTAAGGGAATATGTGAAACTATGTCAAGAGTAGAGAAAAAACACCAGCCGAGGAGCCAGGCGGTGAGAACACCCTTACAGAGGGAACTCCTCCAGTTGCAACCTCCATCCCTTACCCAGCTGGAACAACTCTGGGCCAGCCCCCCACCTCCCCAGCACCATCACTAACACCAGCATCCCCAACCCACCTTTTACCTTTCTTTCTACACTCTTCCCCATCCCCTTTTCCTCTCCTGCCTTTAACTATATTCCTCACCCAGTCTCCAGTATGGAGGCACTGGCAATCCCAGCCCAACCTCCCCCACCACTGCTGGATGAGTATCATGAGGGAGTAACCATAAGGTAAGGAATCAGAGTTTATCTAACAAGAGCGATGACTTGAGGGAAAGAACAAGAATGGTATACAATACCGACAAGATGAAAATTAAGACACATGTGCAACATCTGAGTATCTTTATTGTCGATGTTTCGCCATCCAGTGGCTTTATCAATACAAATTCAAGGATATGAATGGAAGACAGTAGAACTATATACAAAGATGAGGTAATCAGTCCCTCTTCCTTGGAATTGGTGTGAAGAGCACCGTAGTCGTGAAAATTCTGGAGCACAGGCAGGGAGGCTGATGCTTATATACTGGCGTCAGGTGGCAAACAATACCGTCAGGTGTCTATATTGTTTACCATTCCTGTACAACTTGTCATACACTGCAACATCATGGAATCTTGGTTAAGAGAACATCTACACGGCTACTATAACTACTACTACAACTAACCCATCCCTTGGGTATGATCTACTTCCACTGGGGAATCCCGCCTACCAGTGACTATGCCCTGGTATGCTACCCGTCCCTTTCCACCTGACGCCAGTATATAAGCGCCAGCCTTCTTGCCTGTGCTCCAGAATCTTCACGACTACGGTGCTCTTGGTGCTAGTGGTCATGCAATCCTGAACTTCAAGCATCAAATAGAATTGAAGATAGAGGGAAGTACAGTAGGTGGAGGATATGTAAAGCCCTACTGTAAAAGGGGAAATTTTGTGGAGTTGAGAGACTTTCTGAATATAGTGTATTAAGACAGAGAAATGGAAGGTGAGTCAGTAGATGAGATGGAGTACCTAGCTGAAAAATTCAAAGGAACTGAGAAAGCCTTCATACCAAGATGCAGAAACGACAAGGACAATGAGAGCCATTGGTTCAACCAGAGATGCAAGGAGGCAAATAGGAATAGTATAAGAGAGAGCGGTAATAATACAGGGGGAAAAAAGAACGGACGAGAACAGAGAAGTGAACAGACTAACCAGAAACTAATATACTAGGCTGAGGAGATAGGTTAAGAGACAATTTGAGAACTACATAACAGCAAAGAAGAAAAGATGAAAGTAAAGGACCAAGAACAACGACAAGGAAGTCTGTGAAGTTTTGATACAACTATCTGACGAAGTCTTCTCAGTGGAAAGTGGGACAATACCAGAGAGATTAAGAAGCAAGGAGCAACAAGAGGTACTAAATGCCACACAGCAAAGGAAAAGAAAAAAAAATACTTTTGATGGACCAAGATATATCAAAGACAATGAGACCAGACAGCGTGTCACCATGGACTCTGTGAGAGAGTACAGAAGCTTGTCTAAACCAGGGATCTCCAAACTTTTCACTACGAGGGCCACATTTTCACGGGCCAAAGGAAAAAAAGTCAGTCTTATCAATAAATATAAATGTAATCATCATCAAATGATTCAGAAAAAAAAGTGAAATATGACAATTACGAAGAAACAATAGTGTGCTTACGCTGAGAAATGATATATAGTGAGTAAAAATGTCAAACATAAACCAATGTTCTGACAACAATCAATTACTGAACTGCAGATGAGTAAAGCTGACACAAGATTAATGAGAATGATGCAACTGGGTTTTTTTTATTTTTATTTTCAAAATATTGCTGACCTGAGGTTTAAAACTTGAGGTCCAGTTATTGGAATAGACTTCAAATGCTCATCAGATAAATGTGCGTCATATTTGCACTTAACATACTCCATTTTTGAAAACGTTTGTTCACAAGGGTATGTTGTACCAAAAACTGATACGAATCCACAGGCAAATCGCTTCAAATCTGGAAACTGTTCAGGTTGTAAAGATTTTTATAACCGGATCAGATTTCCTTCTTTATACTTTTCTTTCATCATGTCATCTGACTGGACATCAATAATTTTCATTTGGAGCTGAATTGGGAATGTTTCAACACTGTTTACCAATGGATTTAAAACCCCTTTATTTCATCTGTTTTTCCGTCAAGATCAGAAAATTATTTCCGAAATTATTTTTGCAAGTCATTCATGATTTCTGTTGCAAATAAAGAAAGAAATTCAGTTTTGCTTCTTCAAAACACTGGAAATGAAGCAAATTAGGACCTTTCACATGTCCTTCATGTAGCATCAATATTGCCCTGAAAGCCTTGACATGCTTGAATGGATTACAAATCAAATTTCTCTCACCTTGCAACTTCAGATACAGTTAATTCATGTGGCTTTCCACGTCTGCAGAGAGAAAAAAAATCGATTTCCAAACCCAGTCAACGTCTCGTAACAACAGTGGTTCGGGTTGATTCTTTTCCGTGAGAAATGAATAGGTTTCTTTTCTGGGCTGAAAGAACCTTGATAGAACCTTTCCACAACTAAGCCATCAAACTGCTGCATAATAAGATAAGTCAACGAAGTCAGAATCAGTTTCTTTCAGAAAAATCACAAAACTGGCGATGATTAAACCAATGAGATCGAATGAAAATCACTGTTGAAACAACAGTTTTCAGAACGCAACACATGTCTACATATTTTCCGCAGAGTGTTTGCTGAGGGATAACACAGTGTTGGAACATGGACTTTCAGAACCCACCATCCTCACAAACGTTTATTATTTGTCCAATCAAAATTTTAAATAAAAAAAAAAGGCACAATACCGTTACTTTGTAAACGGTCCAAGTCGGACCGAAACGTCGTCGTAAGCTCCTCTCTTCTATGTGCGGATTATTTGTGCAACCAAAACTTTCTTCAGTCAGACATGTTCTTTCTTCCATCAACTGTCACACACTGCAATTTATTCCACTCCAGGTTATATTCATATAGAGTTTTTTTCAGTTCTTTGAAGACATCATCTCCGGTTCCTGTGATGTGCATGCACATGATGCTAATTCTTGTGTGAAATTAAATTCATTGTCGACGTCACGGATGAATACTAGGACTTGTGATGTGTCTCTCACATCATTCGATTCATTAAGTGCAAGAGAATAAAACTGAAAAGTTCGTACATTGTCTGCAATTTGATGAAATATATTGCTTCCTGTATCCTCAGTTCCACGAGCAACAGTATTTGCCGCAAGACTGAGGATTTTGCACAGACTTGCTTCTCCTGGGCATAATCCTGGCACTGCTTCCAGCATAGATTCTTGGGTCAGATCTCCATCGGTGAATGGCTTTGCTCTTGTAGCTAACCCATAAGCGACTTTGTAACTGGTCCTGGTTAAACAGCTTCATTTTCAGCTTTCCTCTGCGTCAAAAAAAACCTTGTTGGGAGAGCAACCTGCGTTGCATTGATTCGTTTTTTTTTTCCCCGAACGCTGTGTTCCTGTTTGGTCTCATAGTGCCGACGTACATTGCACTCCTTCAGAACTGCAACATTTTCGTGGCATATCACCTGGTTGTACAAAGAATTTACGTCCCATTCTTCATTAAACAGCGGCACTCAGTCTGCACTGATCTTTTCCTTTTTCCTTCCATAACTGAATGGTATATCTGAAAAATGAAAAATTTGAACAAATTTTGACGTGTAAATTGTTATAAATGACTGAAAATGAGTTTCTTTTTTTTAGTTTTACTATTTATAAATATTTCAAGTTACTGCGGGCCACATAAAATCTTGTGGAGGTCCGCATGTGGCCCTCCACAAGAATGGATATGAGATACCAGAGATCTGGAAGACAGCAAATGTTGTCTCTACATATAACGAGACGAGAATTAAATTACAGACCAGTTTCTCTGACATGCATACTGTGTAAGGTAATAGAGAAACTTATTAAGGGAAGAGTAGGAGAACACTTGTTTTATTAACTTGTTGGAGTCTTATGACAAAGTAACAGATGTGCGATTTTTTTTGAGACTACAAAAAGGCGTTTGATACTGTACCCAACAATAGGCTGAAAACTTGAGATTCAGACAGGAATAACAGGGAACTTACTCCGCTGGATCAAAGAGTAACTTAGGGAAAGGAAGTAAAGTGACTGTTAAGAGAACGGCGTCGGATTGGGTAAGAGTAATTAGCGGGGCCCTGCCAGGACTGGTATTAGGACCAGTACTGTTTCTGGTTATGTGAATGGCACTGAAGATGAGACTGGTTCAGATATATCCCTGTTTGCTGACAATGTAAGACTAAAGAGAATAAAAAGAGATGAGGGCAAGGAAAGGCTCCGAAGGCATCTGGAAAATTGTAGCAATTAAGCCCCACAAAATGAGAGGTCATGAAGATTGGGGAAGGGGCAAGAAAACTTAAAGCGGGATATAAACTAGGGAGACAGAGGCTGCAAACTTCACTCATAGAGAGAGACCTAGGGGTGAGCATAGTGCCCAGTATATTGCCAGAGGCTCACATCAGCCGAATAACTTCTGTAGCCAATATTCGTATAGTAAATCTAAGAGAAGCCTTCAGGAATCTCAACAAAGAGTCATTCTTGACAATTTATAAAACATACATCAGGCTCGTGTAAGCAGCACCAGTATGGAACCCACACCTGAAAAAGTATATTGAGAAACTGAAGAAATTGCAGAAGTAAGCACCAAGGCTTGTTTCTGATTAAGGGACATGAGATTTGAGGAGAGGCTAACGGAATTGTGTCTAACGACATTATAGGACAAGAATCAGTGAAGGACATGGTAACAACATACAAAATACTCAGAGGAATCAATAAGGTAGATACAGATAGGTTGTTTTGAGAGCGAGAAACGCAAATCGGGACACAGCTGAATCAAGACAAAGATGAGCACGGGGATATTAGGAAGTTTTCTTAGCCAGAGGCCAAGAAGTAGAAGATCTTACTAGAAGTGATGGAGCAACTCAATACGTAGTTTTAAGAGCAATACGACAGAGTCCACGAGGCTAAGAGGGATGAATCTGAGAAGAGTGCAAGTTAAAGCAGGCCAGAGCTGAAAACGACCCTGAGCCACAAATAGAGAGTACACACACACACACGCATATACACATAAACATACACGAACGCACGCTTGTATACACACAAACACACACACACACACACACACACACACACAACACACACACACACACACACACACACACACACACACACACACACACACACACACACACACACACAGGCCAGGAGCTATGGCTCGACCCCTGCAACCACAAATAGGTGAGTACACAGCTGGTTTCCATACACCTGCTGACTTTCCCCGCTGTCTGCTTGTTTCAGGTAGAATACATCCTGCTGACTGCTTTCTGCAAGCTGTCTAGTTCCTGCTGGCTTTCTGCTCCCTGCTAGCTGTCTGCTCCCTACTGAGTCTGCTCTCTGTTGGCTGTTTGCTCCATGTTTTCTGTCTGCTTCGTGTCTACTCCCTGATAACTGTCTTCTCCTTGCTAGCTGTCTATTCGCTACTAACTTTCTGCTCCCAACTAGCTGTGTACTTGCTTCCTGTTGTCTGCTGGCTGTCTACTTCCTGCTAGATATGTGCTCCCTCATAACTTCCTGCCTCCTACTTACTGTCTGCCTGCTTGCTGCTGCCTGCTTGCTTGCTGCTGGCTGTCTGCTTGCTTGCTGCTGGCTGTCTGCTTGCTTCCTGCTTACGGAATGACCTTTACCAGTATGGAACTTGACAGTACCATACAAGTTGGATGAGCAGACCCTGGATGAACTGTCATCTAGTAGGCAGATGTTAGCTCCTGCTGTCCTCCAGCAGGCAGGTGTTAGTACCTGCTGAAATCCAATAGGCAGCTGTTAGCACCTGCTGTCATCCAGCAGGCGGCTATTAGCACCTGCTGTCATCCAGCAGGCAGCTGTTAGCACCTACTGTCATCCAGCAGGCAGGTGTTAGCACCTGCCGTCATACAGCAAGCGGCTGTTAGCAACTGTTATCATCCAGTAGGCGGCTGTTACCACATGTTGTCATCCAGCAGGCGGCTGTTGTCATCCAGCAGGCGACTGTTGTCATCCAGCAGGCGACTGTTGTCATCCAGCAGGCGACTGTTAGTACCTACTGTTATCCAGCAGGCGGCTGTTAGCACCTGCTGTTATCCAGCAGGCGGCTGTTAGCACCTGCTGTTATCCAGCAGGCGGCTGTTAGCACCTGCTGTTATCCAGCAGGAGGCTGTTGTCATCCAGCAGGCGACTGTTAGCACCTGCTGTCATCCAGCAGGCGACTGTTAGCACCTACTGTCATCCAGCAGCGACGTTAGCCCTACTGTCTCCGCAGCGGCTTAGCACCTACTGTCATCCAGCAGGCGACTGTTAGCACCTACTGTCATCCAGCAGGCGGCTGTTAGCACCTGCTGTTATCCAGCAGGCGGCTGTTAGCACCTACTGTCATCCAGCAGGTGACTGTTAGCACCTACTGTCATCCAGCAGACGACTGTTAGCACCTACTGTCATCCAGCAGGCGACTGTTAGCACCTACTGTCATCCAGCAGACGACTGTTAGCACCTACTGTCATCCAGCAGGCGACTGTTAGCACCTACTGTCATCCAGCAGACGACTGTTAGCACCTACTGTCATCCAGCAGCGACTGTTAGCACCTACTGTCATCCAGCAGGCGACTGTTAGCACCTACGTCATCCAGCAGCGACTGTTAGCACACTGCATCCACAGCGACTGTTAGCACAATCTTATCCAGCAGTGCACTGTTAGCACTACTGTCATCCAGCAAAACTGTTAGCACCTACTGTCATCAGCAGGCGACTGTTAGCACCTACTGTCATCCAGCAGACGACTGTTAGCACCTACTGTAATCCAGCAGGCGACTGTTAGCACCTACTGTCATCCAGCAGGCGACTGTTAGCACCTACTGTCATCCAGCAGGCGACTGTTAGCACCTACTGTCATCCAGCAGGCGACTGTTAGCACCTACTGTCATCCAGCAGGCGACTGTTAGCACCTACTGTCATCCAGCAGGCGACTGTTAGCACATACTCTTATCCAGCAGGCGACTGTTAGCACCTACTGTCATCCAGCAGACGACTGTTAGCACCTACTGTCATCCAGCAGGCGACTGTTAGCACCTACTGTCATCCAGCAGACGACTGTTAGCACCTACTGTAATCCAGCAGGCGACTGTTAGCACCTACTGTCATCCATCAGGCGACTGTTAGCACCTACTGTCATCCAGCAGGCGACTGTTAGCACCTACTGTCATCCAGCAGGCGACTGTTAGCACCTACTGTCATCCCAGCAGGCGACTGTTAGCACCTACTGTCATCCAGCAGGCGACTGTTAGCACCTACTCTCATCCAGCAGGCGACTGTTAGCACCTACTGTCATCCAGCAGGCGACTGCTAGCACCTACTGTCATCCAGCAGGCGACTGTTAGCACCTACTGTCATCCAGCAGGCGACTGTTAGCACCTACTGTCATCCAGCAGGCGACTGTTAGCACCTACTGTCATCCAGCAGGCCACTGTTAGCATCTACTGTTATCCAGCAGGCGGCTATTAGCACCTGCTATCATTCCAGCATGCAGCTGTTAGCACCTGCTGTCATCCAGCAGACGACTGTTAGCACCTACTGTCATCCAGCAGGCGACTGTTAGCACCTACTGTCATCCAGCAGGCGACTGTTAGCACCTACTGTCATCCAGCAGGCCACTGTTAGCACCTACTGTTATCCAGCAGGCGGCTATTAGCACCTGCTATCATTCCAGCATGCAGCTGTTAGCACCTGCTGTCATCCAGCAGACGACTGTTAGCACCTACTGTCATCCAGCAGGCGACTGTTAGCACCTACTGTCATCCAGCAGGCGACTGTTAGCACCTACTGTCATCCAGCAGGCGACTGTTAGCACCTACTGTCATCCAGCAGGCGACTGTTAGCACCTACTGTCATCCAGCAGACGACTGTTAGCACCTACTGTCATCCAGCAGGCGACTGTTAGCACCTACTGTTATCCAGCAGGCGGCTATTAGCACCTGCTATCATTCCAGCATGCAGCTGTTAGCACCTACTGTCATCCAACAGGCCACCCATATAACACCATATAACACCATACCACAATAACACAATCTAGATCAGTGTAAAGTGCTCAGTAAAATCAGTAAATTAAAATATATATGAGTAATCATGAGGAATGAATCTGTAAAGAGTTATACAGAGAATAAAACAAAATTAAATGAAATAATATAGGTACCCTCTACCCACCAAAATTCACCCACTACCCACATGCGTCAAGCCTCGGTTTCTATAAATAAATCTCACATAGTTCGGTCACCACTGCAGAGGAAGGTAAAGTGGAAATCAGTTTTTTTTGTGGCATACAGAGTGAAGTAAGATACGAGCAGGATGCCAGTGCAACATACATGTAAAGAAATCCTTGGAAGGAAATCCAGGATCACGTGCAGCCTGTGCTTTTCCAGGAATCATATCTCTTGTGCCTCAAAAAGTGACTTCGAACTAGCAAGGTGCTGTTGGTTGTGCAATAAAGATATAGAACTCTGGGTAGGTGTCAGAAAGGTACTAAGAAGGGTAATAAATATTAATAATAAGCAAGAAAATAAAGATAAAATCTTGGACAGTCTACCAAAGTTTTATAGAACACGGGAGGAAGAGATAGGAGGAGTAAACCAAAAAATTGCCAGATACCCAGATCACAACTGATGACTCGAAACTACATAGTCACCCACTGAAAAAAACACAGGAAACAAAAACGTCTGTAAACCCAACCCCCCCCCAGACATAGTGCTAACCCAGACCCATCCTCCAGTCCTAGCACTACTGCCCACAGTGCTGGTGCTAGCCCAGGCTCAGCCCCCAGCTGCAGTGCTGACTAAGACTCAGCCCCCAGCCTTAGTGCCAGTCCAGACTCTGCTAGGGACCACTAAAACCACTTCAACCTTAAATATACAACCATCATTGCACAAGACCATAGTCCACATTACAGATGTTGTGGAGAAGTCTTCTTCTGGGGAAAGTAGTTCCCCGGAAGCAGGACGGGGTGGCCCTGACTTGGATTCTGAGGATTATAATGCAGTCCTAGAAACTGCACAAGCTGAGAACATACCTACCAAAAATTCTACCCAACCAAAAGCGAAATTGTGCAAATTCTACGTTTGGGGCATCTCTAAGCATGGAATATCAGGGAAAATATATGGGACATGCAACTTTGGGCATCCCAATAAATGTCGTGACCTCCTGGCTAAAGGAAAGTGCCGTTCTCCCTCCTGTAAATTCTTTCGCCCAGAAATGTACCACTGCTCAGTCCTCCAAAAACAGTGCTACAGCACCAACTGCCCTGCATACCATCTAAAAGGGACCAGGAGGTACAGACCTAATAAAACAATCAATAGTAAGTTATGACAATCCCACTTCATGTGATTTTTTAGTGGCAGGAAACGAAAAAAGATAATGGAAGGAAAAAATAATTATAGTCTACCACCTTGGAGCCTTGTTGGACTAGAGGCACAGCCAGTGGCTTCCCATGGCCCTCCAAAACCACAGCTACTGATGCCAATGACAAAATCTCCCCAACAAACACAGGATACAACATCGTTTATATTTGCTAATATACAGGGCCTTAAGCCATCCACCAACAACAAAATATCTTTTATCAGTGGACTTCTAGAGGAGTCTAATGCAGTGTTTGCAGCCTTCACAGAGCCCCACACAAAAGATCACTTTGACGAAGAAATATGGATAAATGGGTACAACCTTTTTAGAACAGGCAACAAGGGGGGTTGGCCTGTATGTCAAAGAGTCGCTCATCTGCATGGAGATAAAGAACATGACAAATGATGTAGTTGAAGATCTAACAATAAAGATCGAGAACCAAAACCTAGTCATCGTGGTGGTACATAAGCCACCAGATGCAACCTCCCAACAGTTCAAGGAACAGCTACTGAAAATTGATTACTGTCTGGAAAACCTTCCAGCTCCATCCCCAAACATCTTACTGCTTGGTGATTTCAACCTAAGTCATACAAAATGGAAGAATGTAGCGAATAATGTTATAGCTGAAACAATCCCTGGAGGTAGGGCAGATGAAAGGTCACACAGACATAAGCTCCTAATTCTCAGTGATATACACATCCGAAGTTAGCAGATAGTGGAGCCAACAATACTGGAAAACACACTTGACCTTATCTTCACAAATAATGATGACCTGGTAAGAGACATAATATAAAAAACAACTAATTTCGATCACAATCTAATCGAAGTCCAGACTTACATGCACAGGGGTTCTGATCAGCAAAATAGGCGTAGCTGTGAAGGTGTCTTCACAAAATACAACTTCAACAACAAGAACATCAACTGGGACCAGGTAAACCATGTCTTAAATGAAACATGTTGGAAAGATACCTTAAATAACATGGATCCAAACCAGGACCTTGAAAGGATCAACTTCCTGGCAGCTGAAGTATATTCAAGACATATTCCCCTAAGAAAGAAGAAGAGAAGAAGTAAACTGGAGAAAGAAAGACGCTCCCTTTACAGAAGACAACTAAGAATCACTGAGCTCCTCAAGAATGCTAGATTATCTGATTCATGGAAGGAAGCGCTGACCAGGGAAGCGGAAAATATCGAACTTAAGTTGAAAGACTCATACAGGACCCAGGAGAGACAAGAGGAGCTAAAAGCGATTAGTGAAACTGAAAGAAATTTGAAATATTTCTTTTCATATGCCAAAACAAGGTAAATACCACATCTAGTATCGGGCCCTTGTTCAGATAAAATGGGACTTACACAGATGACAACAAAGAAACGAGTGAGATACTGAAATCCCAATAAGACTCTGTGTTTAACGAGCCACTGATCAGCCTAAAGATCGACAATCTAAATTATTTTTTTCATGAATGCCTCACAACTCCATCAATGTATGACAGATTTTCGACATCACCCTAACTCCGACAGACTTTGAGAAAGTCATTGACAGCATGCCCATATACTCAGCCCCAGGCCCAGACTGCGTGGAACTCTGTGTTCATTAAGAACTGCAAGAAACCCCTTTCGCGTGCCCGAAGTATACTATGAAGAAGGAGTTTAGACATGGGTGAAATTCCACATTCACTAAAGACAGCGGATATAGCCCCACTTCCACAAAGGTGGCAGCAAAGCATTAGCTAAGAACTATAGACCAATAGCTCTAACGTCCCGCATCATAAAAGTCTTTGATAGAGTGCTAAGAGGCACGATTGCAAGCCACTTGGATTCCCAAAAACTGAACAATCCAAGCAACATGGGTTCAGGGCAGGTCGCTCCTGCCTCTTACAACTACTGGATCACTATGATATGGTCTTGGATGCACTAGAAGAAAAACTGAATGCAGATGTAACATACACAAACTTTGCAAAAATCTTTGACAACTGCGACCACGGCGTAATAGCACACAAAATACGTGCTAAAGGAATAACTGGCAAAGTGGAGAGGTGGATCTTCAACTTTCTAACCAATCGAACACAAAGAGCAGTGGTCAACAGAGTTAAATCGGAAGCAGCCATAGTGAAAAGCTCTGTTCCACAAGGCACAGTACTCGCCCCCATCCTGTTCCTCATCCTTATATCAGACGTAGAGATGTAATCCACAGCATCGTGTCATCCTTTGCAGACGATACTAGGATCCGCATGAGACTGTCATCCGTAGAGGGCACGGTTAACCTCCAAGAAGATATAAACCAAGTTTTCCAATGGGCAACGGAGAACAATATGATGTTCAATGAAGACAAATTCCAACTACTCCGCTACGGAAACCTGGAAGAGATAATAACTAAAACAGAGTATACTACAAACTCTGATCATACAGTAGAGCGGAAAAATAATGTGAGGGACCTGGGAGTTGTAATGTCTGAGGATCTCACTTTCAGTGATTACAACAGTGCCACGATCACAGCTGCAAAGAAAATAATAGGATGGATAATGAAAACATTCAAAACAAGAGATGCCAAGCCAATGATGATCCTTTTTAAATCACTTGTTCCCTCTAGGCTGGAATATTGCTGTACATTAACATCTCCGTTCAAAGCATGTGAAACTGCAGATCTAGAGAGTGTACAGAGAACGTTTACTACACATATAAGTTCTATCAAACACTTCAACTACTGGGAACGCTTGGAAGCACTTGACTTTTACTCGCTGGAACGCAAGCGAGAGAGGATATATCATAATCTACACTTGGAAAATCCTAGAAGGAATGGTCCCTAATCAGCACACAGAAATCACTCCCTATGAAAGTAAGAGACTGGACAGGCTATGCAAAATACCCCAAACGAAAAGTAGGGGCGCCACCGGTACACTAAGAGAAAACACCGTACGTGTCCGGGGCCCAAGACTGTTCAACAGCCTCCCACCATGCATAAGGGGAATTACCAATACTCCCCTGGCTGCCTTCAAGAGGGAACTGGACAGATACTTAAAGTCCGGTGCCGGAATCAGCGGGCTGAGGTTTTCGTAGTGACTGGACTATGTGCGCCCAGCATAACACCTAGTTTGATCTGGCCCTGATCCACCGGAAGCCTGGTCCGAGAACCATGCCGCGGGGGCGTGATGCCCCGGAATTCCCCCAATGTAGACCTGTTGTCAATCCAGCAGGCAGTTGTTAGCACCTGTTGTCATCCAGCAGGCGCTGAAAAAACCTGCTGTCATACAGAAGTGGCTGTTAGCACCTGCTGCCATCCAGCCAGGCACAGTTAGACAATGCGTCATCCAGCAGAAGCTGTTATCACTTCTGTCATCCCAGCATGCGAGAGTTAGCACCTTCTGTATCCAGCAGGCGGCTGTTACACCTGCTTTCTGCTGTTCATCCAGCAGCGGCTGTTAACACATGCTGTCATCAAGAAGGTGGCTGTTAGCACCTGCTGCCATCCAGCAGGCGACTGTTAGCACATGCTATCATCCAGCAGGTAGCTGATAGCACCTTCTGTCACCAGCAGGTGGCCTGTTAGCACCTTCTGTCTTCCCGCAAGGGCTTGTTAGCACTGCTGTCATCCAGAAGGCGGCTGTTAGCACCTGCTGTCATCCAGCAGGCACCTGTTAGCACCTACTGTCATCCAGCAGAAGGCTATTAGCATCTGCTGTCATCCAGCAGGCGACTGTTAGCACCTGCTGTCATCCAGGAGGCGGCTGTTAACACCTACTGTCATCCAACAGGCGGCTGTCAGCACCTGCTGTCATCCAGCAGGGAGCTGTTAGCACCAGCTATCATTCAACAGGCGGCTGTTAGCACCTGCTATCAGTCAGCACGCATCCATTATTCACCTACGTCGTCCCAGCAGGGCGGTTGTTAGCACCTTCTGTCATCCAACAGGCCGCTGTCAGCACCTGCTGTTATCCACCAACTATCATCCAGCACGCGGCTGTTAGCACCTGCTCTCCATACAGCGGGCATCTAATAGCACCTGCTGTCCATCCAGCAGACTAGAGAGCTGTTAGACACCTTCTGTCATCCAGCAGGCCGGCTGTTTAGCACCTACTCTCACCCAGCAGGTGCTGTTAGCACCACAGTCCATCCAGCAGGTGGCTGTTAGCACCTCTGTCATCGCAGCAGCAGCGTGTTAGCACCTTCTGTCAATCCAGCAGGCCCCAAAGCCCTGTTAGTCAACCTACTCTCACCCAGCAGGCGGCTGTTGCACTACGTTCATCCCAGCAGGTGGCTGATAGCACCTGCTTGTCACCCAGCAGACAGCTGTAGCACCTGCTGTCATCCAGCCAGTCGGCTGTAGCAACTTGCTGTCATCCAGCAGTCAGCTGCTAAGCAATTGCTGTCATCCAGAAGCGGCTGTTTCACACCTTCTGTCCTTCCAGCAGGTGGCGTTCTGATGGTTTAGCACCTACTGTCATCCAGCAGGCGGCTGCTAGCACCTGGTGTCATCCGGCAGGCAGCTGTTATCACCTGCTGTCATCCAGAAGGCGGCTGTTAGTACCTGCTGTCATCCAGCAGGCGGCTGATTAGCACCTACTCCACCAGCAGGCGGCGTTTAGCACCTACTGTCATCTTAGCCGGCGGCTGCACGCACCAGGGGTGGTGTCATCCAGCAGGCAGCTGTTATCACCTGCTGTCATCCAGAAGGCGGCTGTTAGCACCTGCTGTCATCCAGCAGGTGGCTGTTAGCACCTACTGTCATCCAGCAGGCTGCTGCTAGCAACTGATGTCATCCAGCAGGCGGCTGTTAGTACCTGCTGTCATCCAGCAGCCGGCTGTTTATCATCCTTTGTCATCCATACAGCGGCTGTAGTACCTGCCTGTCCATCCAGAAGGCGGCTGTTTAGCACCTGCTTGTTCATCCCAGGCAGGTGGCGTGTATAGCAACCTACTGTCTATCCAGCAGGCTGCTGCTAGCAACTGGTGTCATCCAGCAGGCGGCTGTTAGTACCTGCTGTCATCCAGCAGCCGGCTGTTATCATCTATTGTCATCCAGCAGGCGGCTGTTAGCACCTGCTGTCATCCAGCAGGCGGCTGTTAGCACCTACTCTTACCCAGCAGGCGGCTGTTAGCACCTACTGTCATCCAGCAGACGGCTATTAGCACATACTGTCAACCACAACGCTGTTAGCACCTCCTCTCACCCATCAGGGCGTGTTAGCACCTGTCATCCATCAGGTGGCGCTGTTATCACCTACCGTCATCGCAGCGGCTGTTAACATCTACTCTCACCCACAGGCGGCATTAAGCACCTACTGTCATCCAGCATGCGGCTGCTAGCACCTAGTGACATCCAGCAGGCAGAGTTATCACCTTGCGTCATCCATAAGGCGGCTGTTAGCACCTGCTGTCATCCAGCAGGTGCTGTTAGCACTACCTGTCATCCAGCAGCCTGCTGCTAGCACCTCTGACATCCATCAGGCGGCTGTTTAGTACCAGCTGACATCCAGCAGGCTCTGTTACCACCTACTCTCACCCAGCAGCGGCTGGTTAGCACCTACTGTCATCCAGCAGGCCGGCTGTAGCACTGTTGTCATCCAGCAGGCAGCTGTTACCACTTACTGTCATCTAGACAGGCAGCTGTTAGCACTTACTCTTCATCCAGCAGGCCGCTTGTAGCATTTGTTGTTATCCAGAAGCAGCTGTTAGCACCTACTGGTCACCACCCAGCAGGCCAGCTGTTACACCTGCTATCATCAGCATAAAGACGCTGTTAGAACTGCTCTCATCCCAGCAGCCAGCTGTTTGCAATCTGCTGTCATGCAGCAGGGCAGCTGTTCAGACACCTGTTATTCAACATCCTATAGGCAGCTGTTAGCACCTGGTTATCATCCAACAGAGGCAGCTGTAGCACCCTGTTATCACCGCAGGCGGCTGTTAGCACCTGTTATCATCCAACAGGCAGCTGTTAGCACCTGTTATCATCCAGCAGGCAGCTGTTAGCACCTGTTATCATCCAGCAGGCAGCTGTTAGCACTCTGCTTTCGATCAATATTAACTCAATGCCTGTTATTTCAGCACCTCAGTTCAGGGGAAAGAGAGAGAGAGAGAGAGAGAAGAGAAGAAGAGAGAGAGAGAGAAGAGAGATTAGAGAGAGAGAGAGAGAGAGAGAGAGAGAGAGAGAGAGTAATGGGTGTGGTGGGGGGCATGAGAGGGATTACCAGCATTAAATTCATGAGGAAGTGATTGATGCGTATGGGGGTTTAAGCATTTTCTGGAAATGGGGATCAATGAAGTTTGATCCTAGGAAAGCGAGGATGCTTTACTTCCTCGGATCAGGAGCCTTTTATAAGCCTATGGACGGGAGGAGAAAGAGAAATGGGTGAGAGTGGAGATGGGGAGGCAGGATGGGAAAGAAAAATGGGTATAAGGTTAAGATGGGGAGAGAAATGGGTGAGTGGTGATGGGGAGGCAGGATAATGAGAAGAGGTAACAGTGGGGGGGGGGACCACTGGGATATGCTGCAGTGTAAGTGGTAACTTACCTGTGAGGAGGCAGGACGCTGTACAGAGATGGCGGGGAGTGATGTGCGCCTCATAGTGATGGGTGTGGGTGGCGGTGTGGCCAGTCTGATGGACAAACAGTCACCTCTTCCCTTCTGCGTCACCACCAGCAGCAGCACCAGCAGCAAAAGTAGTACCAGTGGAGGTCTGCTGGAGCGAGCGTCGATAGCGGCGCTGTCGAGGAAAAGGTCGACTGGGGTGACCAGGGGACCCAACAGGTGGGAGAACAGCTGTCTGGCGAGGCTGCTGACCAACCTCACCTGCGGTCCACGCCCACCCAACACCTGTACTGTCCAAGGCGACACCTGCTGCGCCCTCGAAGTAAGTACTTGAACCGTCGAAGTCAGCACTAAGACTACCGTGGCCGGCACCACCGAGGTGTGAGTGGGTGGCCCGGGGTCACCAGAGCTAGAGGGCCACCCGCCAGGAGACGAGGGCCACCAGCAGTAGCAAGTGTTGCCCAGGAGTGGTTCACACTTGAACAGGGAGGTCACACTACACGGGAGGGGCCACACTACAGACGGTGCCACCACTCTCACCAGTGCCACCGTTGGATCCACTGACGACTGACCCTGGCACTGACGCGAGCTGCCGCTTCTGGAGACGTCGCTGGCGAGTGGTGACTTCGAGAGTGCCGCTTGCGACTGAAGGCCGCGTGCGGGGAGTCGCTCAGCAGCGGCTGCGGCAGGAGCCGCACTCTGCCGCGGTGTTGAGGGTGGCAGGCAGGAGCGGCGCTCGGCCATAACGCAGTGCCCGCACCGCCATCATGCGGGCGGCATGGCGCGGACGAGCGAGGCGGCGCAGGGGGAGATCACTCGCGGTCTCACACAGGGAGGCGCAGGTCGTGTGCTGCTGCCCTGCACTAGCAAGCTACACTGACGCACCACACGCACACACGCACTCACATACACACACACAAACACACACGCACGGTACACAGGCGCACGCAAGTGCCTGCGCTGTAGACCTGCTCACCACCGCCTCCACACCCCTGCTGCGCACTCCACCTGTTCCTCACCGTCACCCCTCTCTTCCCCTCACCTTCACCACTCTCTTCCCCTCACCTTCACCCCTCTCTTCCCCTCACCACCACTCCTCTCTTCCCTCACCACCACTCCTCTCTTCCCCTCACCACTACCACTCATCTCTTCCCCTCACCACCACTCCTCTCTTCCATTCAATGTCACTCCTCTCTTCCCCTCACCGTCACCCCTCTCTTCCCCTCACCACCACTCCACTCTTCCCCTCACCACTATCACTCGTCCCTTCCCCTCACCACCACTCCTCTCTTCCCCTCAATGTCACCCCTCTCTTCCCCTCACCACCACACCTTCCCCTCACACTCACCCCTCTCTTCCCCTCACCACCACTTCTCTTTTCCCCCTCACTACCAATCCTCTCTTCCATTCAATGTCACCCCTCTCTTCCCCTCACCACCACTTCTTTCTTCCCCTTACCACCACTTCTCTCTTCCCCTCACTACCACTCGTCTCTTCCCCTCACCACTACTCCTCTCTTTCCCTCACCGACACCACTCTCTTACCCTCACCGTCATCCCTCTCTTCCCTTCACCACCACTCCTCTCTTCCCCTCACCACCACTCCCTCTCTTCCCCTCACCCCCTACTACCCATATCCTTCCCTTTTCCAACTCCCCTCTCTTTCTCTCTCTCATCACCCCTCTCCTTCCCTCTCACTAACGCTTCGTTCTTTCCCTTTTACTAACTTTCTGTCATGAATGTCTTCCATCATACCCCTCTCCCCACCCCACACACTCCTCACATTTCATCCCTCTCATTACCTCTCCATCTCCTCTCCCCCTCTCCTCCACCCCTCATCCCTCTCCCCACCCCACCCCTCACCCCTCTCCCCACCCCACCCCTCACCCCTCTCCCCACCTCTCACATCAGGCCACATCCGAAAAAATTGCAGTGCAAAAAAATGGTAACAAGAGTGACACATGAGGTGGGGAAATATCCCTTCACTTCCATGAAAAAACAGCAAGCAACACCGCCCCAATATTCCCCAAAATTTCCCCTAATTAGAAGGGAATATCTACTGAGGGATCAGATATTATTTATAATGAACGGTGCATGTTTGCCTTAAATCGGATTATCTTAAGGCGCTTATGGAATTTGGAGGTAATCAGGTGGTTCCAAGAAAAGCGAGGGTTGCTCTACTTCCTTGCATCAAGAGCTGTTTGTAAGGGACGGGGGGAATATCTGAATAGGACCTCGACGTGTTTGGAGTGTGGAACAGTGTATATGTTGGAAGTCCCTTCTATCTGGACAGCTTCGCCACTGGTCTTGCATGCCATCCTTAGCAACTCGCACAGTGAAAACCGTGCAGACCTTATTGGTCAGCTACCACTCTACTGCAAATACACAGTAGGTGTGACAGGCGGTGTCACGTGTGCCAGTCACAGAAACAGGAACTGCTAGGAGAAAATCGCCATATCAATGCGCACTCACAGCCAAGAAGCAAACTCCCTCCTTCTGGAAAACTGCCTTTTCACTCATCAGTGCAGAACTTTTTTCCGTGATAGGGTTGTCCCAGCTACATTATTTATCTATCATATTATTGCCGTGTATTTTTCAAACAAACATTAATTTTCCAAATAAATGTCTCATCTCATCATTGTCCCAATTAATATGCACACATTGTGGGCCACAGATTGTCTGGTCAGGACTGAGAGAGGATCCCACTGAGTGGTGCCTTCCAGTGTTGCTGAGGTCCTCCTTCCCTGATGACGTCCCGACATATTCTGGAAGAATTTGCTTCAGCGGTTTATTGCATCCAGTGTAGGAAGATAAGACAGCTTCGCCACTGATGGCGAAGCTTTTCAATGTATTTTGGACACTAAGTTTAAGGCGTATCGACTGCATGAGGTCATTAATGCTGCGTGTAAACTTTCTCACCACCAGTCAAGAATACTTTAATCCTCAAACAGATATTAAAGTAAATTCTCAGTGAATATAAACTGAGACACATATTTCTTCTAATAAATGTCCTGGAATGTACATTTTTCCACATCTTGTCGGCATCACCACACCATTTTTCATCGATGTTCCATAGCGTAGCTTCCCACCCACCCTCCTGGACCTGGCACGAATACCAGGATGCATAACAGCACTATCAAGCCAAGATAATCCCGCTGTACCTCCGGCACGCATCGTAGTAAACATTCTTGTTATTTTTCTTTATTTACGAATGAACTAGCAATTACAAGCTACCTCCTTACCGTGATTAAAAGATTAGGTATGTAAGCAAGAGGTTCAGCTGTCTGATAACGTGCTGCTGGTGTGTTGAACTGACACACTGAGACAAGCTGTCCCTGACAGATTTGTCATCAACTTCCCTTAATCAAGGGGGAGAAAAAGTTGAAAATACAATCGGGTAGTTTTTTTCTTTTTTAGGTTGTTGAAGGACAAAAGTTCCATTGAGCTGATGAGACGTGCATCCAGTGACACAAACCAATGGAGGGGTAATTAGAGATGCGAGACACAATGAACCCTCAAACAAAGAAACTGATCAACGAAGAGCATTGTTGAAGGAGGGAGAGAGAGGAAAAAGGAAGGAGGGAGAGAGAGGGGAAAGGAAGGAGGGAGAGAGAGTAATTGGAGTTGCAAGGGATGACTGATGGGGTATAATAATGGATGGAAAGTTGCAAGTGCTAGTGAGGTGTGAAGCTGAAAAGAGAGTGTCAAGTTGAGAGGGAAAAAAATCATCGTCCAGATCAATTTTTGGATAAAATGAGAAGAACTGTAATGTGAAGTCTTGTATCCCTAATTGTCAAGTGTTGTGGTATCCCCATATAATGTTCAGTGTTGTGGTATCCCCATGTAATGTTCAGTGTTGTGGTATCCCCATGTAATGTTCAGTGTTGTGGTATCCCCACACTTGTTCAGTGTTGTGGTATCCCCATGTAATGTTCAGTGTTGTGGTATCCCCACACTTGTTCAGTGTTGTGGTATCCCCATGTAATGTTCAGTGTTGTGGTATCCCCACACTTGTTCAGTGTTGTGGTATCCCCAATTAATGTTCAGTGTTGTGGTATCCCCATATAATGTTCAGTGCTGTGGTATCCCCACACTTGTTCAGTGTTGTGGTATCCCCACACTTGTTCAGTGTTGTGGTATCCCCATGTAATGTTCAGTGTTGTGGTATCCCCACACTTGTTCAGTGTTGTGGTATCCCCAATTAATGTTCAGTGTTGTGGTATCCCCATATAATGTTCAGTGTTGTGGTATCCCCACACTTGTTCAGTGTTGTGGTATCCCCACACTTTTCAGTGTTGTGGTATCCCCACACTTGTTCAGTTGTTTGTGGTATCCCCACACTTGTTCAGTGTTGTGGTATCCCCACACTTGTTCAGTGTTGTGGTATCCCCACACTTGTTCAGTGTTGTGGTATCCCACACTTGTTCAGTGTTGTGGTATCCCCACACTTGTTCAGTGTTGTGGTATCCCCACACTTGTTTAGTGTTGTGGTATCCCCACACTTGTTCAGTGTTGTGGTATCCCCACACTTGTTCAGTGTTGTGGTATTCCCCACACTTGTTCATGTTTGGTATCCCCACACTTGTTCAGTTTGTGGTATCCCCACACTTGTTCAGTGTTTGTGGTATCCCCACACTTGTTCGTGTTGTGGTATCCCCACACTTGTTCAGTGTTGTGGTATCCCACACTTGCTCAGTGTTGTGGTATCCCCACACTTGTTCAGTGTTGTGGTATCCCCACACTTGTTCAGTGTTGTGGTATCCCCACACTTGTTCAGTGTTGTGGTATCCCCACACTTGCTCAGTGTTGTGGTATCCCCACACTTGTTCAGTGTTGTGGTATCCCCACACTTGTTCAGTGTTGTGGTATCCCCACACTTGCTCAGTGTTGTGGTATCCCCACACTTGTTCAGTGTTGTGGTATCCCCATATAATGTTCAGTGTTGTGGTATCCCCATGTAATGTTCAGTGTTGTGGTATCCCCATGTAATGTTCAGTGTTGTGGTATCCCCACACTTGTTCAGTGTTGTGGTATCCCCATGTAATGTTCAGTGTTGTGGTATCCCCACACTTGTTCAGTGTTGTGGTATCCCCATGTAATGTTCAGTGTTGTGGTATCCCCACACTTGTTCAGTGTTGTGGTATCCCCAATTAATGTTCAGTGTTGTGGTATCCCCATATAATGTTCAGTGCTGTGGTATCCCCACACTTGTTCAGTGTTGTGGTATCCCCACACTTGTTCAGTGTTGTGGTATCCCCATGTAATGTTCAGTGTTGTGGTATCCCCACACTTGTTCAGTGTTGTGGTATCCCCAATTAATGTTCAGTGTTGTGGTATCCCCATATAATGTTCAGTGTTGTGGTATCCCCACACTTGTTCAGTGTTGTGGTATCCCCACACTTGTTCAGTGTTGTGGTATCCCCATGTAATGTTCAGTGTTGTGGTATCCCCACACTTGTTCAGTGTTGTGGTATCCCAAAATTTAAAGTTCAGTGTTGTGGTATCCCCATATAATGTTCAGTGTTGTGGTATCCCCACACTTGTTCAGTATTGTGGTATCCCCACACTTGTTCAGTGTTGTGGTATCCCCACACTTGTTCAGTGTTGTGGTATCCCCACACTTGTTCAGTGTTGTGGTATCCCCACACTTGTTTAGTGTTGTGGTATCCCCACACTTGTTCAGTGTTGTGGTATCCCCACACTTGTTCAGTGTTGTGGTATCCCCACACTTGTTCAGTGTTGTGGTATCCCCACACTTGTTCAGTGTTTGTGGTATCCCCACACTTGTTCAGTGTTGTGGTATCCCCACACTTGTTCAGTGTTGTGGTATCCCCACACTTGTTCAGTGTTGTGGTATCCCCACACTTGTTTAGTGTTGTGGTATCCCCACACTTGTTCAGTGTTGTGGTACCCCACACTTGTTCAGTGTTGTGGTATCCCCACACTTGTTCAGTCTTGTGGTATCCCCACACTTGTTCAGTGTTGTGGTATCCCCACACTTGTTCAGTGTTGTGGTATCCCCACACTTGTTCAGTGTTGTGGTATCCCCACACTTGTTCAGTGTTTGTGGTATCCCCCACACTTGTTCAGTGTTGTGGTATCCCCACACTTGTTCAGTGTTGTGGTATCCCCACACTTGTTCAGTGTTGTGGTATCCCCACACTTGTTCAGTGTTGTGGTATCCCCACACTTTCTCAGTGTTGTGGTATCCCCACAGTTGTTCAGTGTTGTGGTATCCCCACACTTGTTCAGTGTTGTGGTATCCCCACACTTGTTCAGTGTTGTGGTATCCCCACACTTGCTCAGTGTTGTGGTATCCCCACACTTGTTCAGTGTTGTGGTATCCCCACACTTGTTCAGTGTTGTGGTATCCCCACACTTGCTCAGTGTTGTGGTATCCCCACACTTGTTCAGTGTTGTGGTATCCCCACACTTGTTCAGTGTTGTGGTATCCCCACACTTGTTCAGTGTTGTGGTATCCCCACACTTGTTCAGTGTTGTGGTATCCCACACTTGTTCAGTGTTGTGGTATCCCCACACTTGTTCAGTGTTGTGGTATCCCACACTTGTTCAGTCTTGTGGTATCCCCACACTTGTTCAGTGTTGTGGTATCCCCACACTTGTTCAGTGTTGTGGTATCCCCACACTTGTTCAGTGTTGTGGTATCCCCACACTTGTTCAGTGTTGTGGTATCCCCACACTTGTTCAGTGTTGTGGTATCCCCACACTTGCTCAGTGTTGTGGTATCCCCACACTTGTTCAGTATTGTGGTATCCCCACACTTGTTCAGTGTTGTGGTATCCCCACACTTGTTCAGTGTTGTGGTATCCCCACACTTGCTCAGTGTTGTGGTATCCCCACACTTGTTCAGTGGTTTTTGGTATCCCCACACTTGTTCAGTGTTTGTGGTATCCCCACACTTGCTCAGTGTTGTGGTATCCCCACACTTGTTTAGTGTTGTGGTATCCCCACACTTGTTCAGTGTTGTGGTATCCCACACTTGTTCAGTGTTGTGGTATCCCCACACTTGTTCAGTGTTGTGGTATCCCCACACTTGTTCAGTGTTGTGGTATCCCCACACTTGTTCAGTGTTGTGGTATCCCCACACTTGTTCAGTGTTGTGGTATCCCCACACTTGTTCAGTGTTGTGGTATCCCCACACTTGTTCAGTGTTGTGGTATCCCCACACTTGTTCAGTGTTGTGGTATCCCCACACTTGTTCAGTGTTGTGGTTTTCCCCACACTTGCTCAGTGTTGTGGTATCCCCACACTTGTTCAGTGTTGTGGTATCCCCACACTTGTTCAGTGTTGTGGTATCCCCACACTTGTTCAGTGTTGTGGTATCCCCACACTTTCTCAGTGTTGTGGTATCCCCACACTTGTTCAGTGTTGTGGTATCCCCACACTTGTTCAGTGTTGTGGTATCCCACACTTGCTCAGTGTTGTGGTATCCCACACTTGTTCAGTGTTTGGTATCCCCACACTTGTTCAGTGTTGTGGTATCCCCACACTTGTTCAGTGTTGTGGTATCCCCACACTTGTTCATTGTTGTTGGTATCCCCACACTTGTTTAGTGTTGTGGTATCCCCACACTTGTTCAGTGTTGTGGTATCCCCACACTTGTTCAGTGTTGTGGTATCCCCACACTTGTTCAGTGTTGTGGTATCCCCACACTTGTTCAGTGTTGTGGTATCCCCACACTTGTTCAGTGTTGTGGTATCCCCATGTAATGTTCAGTGTTGTGGTATCCCCACACTTGTTCAGTGTTGTGGTATCCCCACACTTGTTCAGTGTTGTGGTATCCCCACACTTGTTCAGTGTTGTGGTATCCCCATGCAGGTTTGGTAATAACTGTAGACTGTGTGTGGATAAAAATATTAGAAAAAATACTAATTCCCAGTCCTCGAGAAATGATGTACAGAAATGAAGTCGAGAAGGTGTCAGTCAGGCTGTCAGTCAGGCTGTCAGTCAGGCTGTCTGTCAGGCTGTCTGTCAGTCAGGCTTAAAGCTCTCTTCCCTCATAGCCAAACCCATGGTAAATATTGACAGTTAAAACCAATCATTATCATCATTAGCTAAATAAACTGACTCCAGTATGATTATTATTATTATTATTATTACATTCATGGGGAAACGGTAAACCAATAGGGGTCAAACCGGCATTTGGAATGGGAGGAAATCAACCTTGATCCAATTCCTTGGATCAAAAGTGTTTCACCAGCACAAGAACCCCCCCCTCCTCCCCCCTCCTTAGTCGGCACAAACAAATAATATCAAATTCATTATAAGACGTTTCAAGCAAGTGTTAAAGTAATGATCCGTATGGATCATTACTCGCTGAGAGCAGTGTAGGCTTGATCCTCCGTCCTCTTGAGTGCAGGGCTAACGTGGGATCAGGTCTCTCGCTTCTGGAAGCAATTATTTTTTTTTAACCCCCCCCCGCCTTTAAATCCGGAACAGAACGCTCTAAACCCTCCAAGTCCTTCACGGGAGGTTTGATGCTGGTGACGGGCTCTTGAGGTTTGATGCTGGTGACGGGCTCTTGAGGTTTGATGCTGGTGACGGGCTCTTGAGGTTTGATGCTGGTGACGGGCTCTTGATCCATGAAATTGAAGTTCCCTTTCCCCTTGGATTGCTTCCGACTCTCCTGGCTTTGTGTGAGCTCTACAGGTTTAGCACATCCCTCTAAATATAACAGTTATAGTCTAAACCCGTAAGGGTCACACACTTGCGAAAGAGAGGAAATTCTTGTTTCTTTTTTTTTTTTTTGAAATGGAAAGATAGCTCTAATTTCTTGGATCAAGAGCACATCACTAGCATGAAGGCATTTGTTGAATAGTTCAAGTTGTCATTATATTTACACAAATAACCCGCACATAGAGAACCTACGACGATGTTTCGGTCCGACTTGAACCACTTACGAAGTAACATTAACAGAAAGGAGAGAAATATATATAGGCCAGCAGACAGGGACGGGAGAAGAGAGATAGTAGAGGATGATGAGAAGTGGTAGAGGTAGAAATAGCCAAATACCAAGAAAGAGGAGCACTACAAGGGAGATAAGGGCCCACAAGGGAGCTAGGGACCCACAAGGGAGCTAGGGGCCCACAAGGGAGCTAGGGACCCACAAACGGTAGGAATAAGAACAAAAAGGGGAAAAATAATTATAATAATGGACCAAATACCCAAGGCAGAAGAAAGAAAACCCAAAGGAGAAAGAGGAAAGAGGAAAGGGGAAGAGGGAGAAGGGGGGTAAACAAGAATCAGGTTAAGTCACGGGTGTTCTGAAGTTTGGAGCCTTTTACACTGTAATGAGAAAGGAAGGCATAGACAAAGCCACGACTAAGATTCATACAAAGAAAGTTGTGTATAAGGGAGGATTCAACCAGACAGCGACTGTGAAAGTTAAACGTGGGGTAGACAGTTTTAGCAGAAGACCAGTCGATAGGATGACTGTGATCACTGACATGACACAAAAGAGGTGTCGGCAAGCCTCACACTACTCCTTCCTTCTCTCCTTCCTCTTAGTGTGACTTTGTAAATGGTCCAAGTCGGACCGAAACGTCGTTGTAAGCTCCTCTCTCCTATGTGCGGGTTATTTGTGTACTGTTCCAGTCACGGAATTGTGCCTTATTGTTAGTCATTATATTTACCTGATACCTAAAGTCGTTACCTGACCAGCCGGGCTGTGGTTCGTACGTTGGCTTGCGTGCATCCAGCAGTAACAGCCTGGTTGATCAGGCCCTGATCCATCATGAGGCCTGGTCACAGGCCGGGCCGCGGGGGCGTTGACCCCCGGAACTCTCTCCAGGTAAACTTGGATTTCTTATTACGCATCACATTTTCACATCATCCACACAGTCAGTTATTAATTCCTTCCTTCTTATATTTCATTTAGTATATTGATTATTAACCTCGGAGGAAGCAGCTACCGCTCCTTGTGGGACCCCACTTGTGATGTTTTCCCATAAGAACATTCCTCCTCTTACAGCTGTTCTATTTATATTTAAAAATAAAAAAGAAGACTGTTCTTTTTCGACTCTGTTTCCCCATTAGTCTTGTAAACCTACATTAATGGTTTTCTTGAAATGAAAGTAAATGCGATGTACCAGTGCATTTTTTCTTGTGTAATTCCTTTGGTTATTGCAGTAGACTGATGCATTTGATGCAAAAGATTTTTACCATGCATGTTAATAAAATAGGCCTATAACTTAAGAAGGGTTTTCCCGTCATCATTTTAAATATTGGTACAAATTTGGAATTTGTCTGCCACTTTACAGTCATGTAATACAATCACAAGTTTTTTCCTACGCAGCTTAGTCCTGTTGTACATTCCAATAAAACCCTGGGTTATGTCACGTCTTGTCCTGGTACTTCAGTTTGTCACTGTCCAGTGACAGCACTCTCATTTCTTTACTTTAATAGGCTGCATGTCAGTTGGCTGTTTGGGGGTTCAAGTTCACTTTTATTACGGTACAGAATATTCCTGTAAATACACTGAAATTTTATACAGTACATATTTGGTATTGCAGATATTACCTCCTCAGAGCCACCAGTTTTGTCACCGGCTTCATTTCTTCTTATACTGTACTGTCTCACATTTCGTTTGTTTTTGACAAGCTGCAGAATATTTGGATCTGGCTTTATGCTGATTGGCTCTGTGCAGATTCACTTATATATGGCATCACTATTATTATCAGAAATTTGCTATATGTGGTAAGCATTCACTTTCATGTAATCAGAGCGGGTGGTCACTATATGCATATCGTTCTTATGCAATCAGCCAAGTCCGGTACTTTTTTATTTTTTAACAATATCCCTTAAAATAGGGAATAGGTGGTAAGTTACTAAATGCTGTAAAGAGTTTTTATGAGGGTAGTGAGGCTCAGGTTAGGGTGTGTAGGAGAGAGGAGATAACTTCCAGTAAAAGTAGGTCAAATACAGGGATGTGTAATGTTACCATGGTTGTTTAACATATTTATAAATGGGGTTGTAAAAGAAGTAAATGCTAGAGTGTTGGGGGATAAGATAAGATAAGATTTCGTTCGGATTTTTAACCCCGGAGGGTTAGCCACCCAGGATAACCCAAGAAAGTCAGTGCGTCATCGAGGACTGTCTAACTTATTTCCATTGGGGTCCTTAATCTTGTCCCCCAGGATGCGACCCACACCAGTCGACTAACACCCAGGTACCTATTTGCTGCTAGGTGAACAGGACAACAGGTGTAAGGAAACGTGTCGAATGTTTCCACCCGCCGGGAATCGAACCCGGGCCCTCCGTGTGTGAAGCGGGAGCTTTAGCCACCAGGCCACCGGGGAAGTGGGAAGGGGAGGGATTAAATTATGAGGAATCAGATACAAAATGGGAGCGATATAGTTACTGTTTGATGATGATATTGTGCTTTTGGGAGATTCTAAAGAAAAGTTGCAAAGGTTAGTTGACGAGTTTGGGAGGACGTGTAAAGATAGAAAATTTTAAGTGAACATAGATAAGAGTAAGGTGATGAGGGTACCAAATGATTTTGATAAAGAAAAATTGGATATCACATTGGAGGGAGGGAGTATGGAAGAAGTGAATATTTTCAGATATTTGGGAGTTGACGAAGGATGAGTTAACCATAGAATTGATGAAGGAAAAAAGGTGAATGGTGCGTTGTGGTATCTGTGGAGACAAAAAAAAAAGTTGTCCATGGAGGCAAAAGAAGGAATGTACAAGAGTATAGTGGTACCAGCACTCTTATATGTGTATGAAGCTTGGGTTGTAAATGTTGCAGTGAGGAGGCTGGAGGCAGTGGAGATGCTGTGTCTAAGGGCAATGTGTCATGTAAATATTATGCAGAGAATTTGTAGTGTGGAAACTAGGAGGAGGTGTGGAGTTACTAAAAGTATTAGTCAGAGGGCTGAAGAGTGATTGTAAAGTGACTTGAAGAGCATATAAATCTGTAGGGGAAGGATGATGGGGTAGGGCTCGTCCTTGAAAAAGTTGGAGGGAGGGGGTAAAGGAGGTTTTGTGGGCAAGGAGCTTGAACTTCCAGCAAGCATGCATGAGCATGTTAGACAGGAGTGAATGGAGATGAATGGTTTTTGGGACCAGACGAGCTGTTGGAGCAGGGTAATATTTTGTGAAGGGATTCAGGGAAATCAGTTAGCCAGACCTGAGTCCTGGAAATGGGAATTACAATGCCTGCATTTTAAAGGAGGGGGGGTTGGGATATTGGCAGTTTGGAGGGATTTCTAAACTGTCATATCTGAGCGCCTCTGCAAAGACTGATTATGTATGAGTGATGGTGAAAGTGTTGAATGATGACGAAAGTTTTTTTCTTTCTTTTTGTTTTGTTTTTTTCATTTTGGGTCACCCTGCCTCGGGGAAACGGCCGACATGTTAAAAAAATAAAAATCCTTTAAAATAAACCTTAAATTATTATTATTATAATCAAAAAGAAGCGCTAAGCCACAAGGACTATACAGATTAAACCTTAAAGGAAAGGCTAACAGATCAGGGTGTGGTAAATTCAATTTGCCTTTTGTGAATGAAATGCTATGGATGGTAGCTCCAATTTCTTTGATCAAGAGCCCTTCAAGGTATCAAGGATGAATGCCATAAATGCCTGACACTGTTAACATCCACCTTTGTTGTGTGTGGGTCATGACCTATCTACATCAAAAAGCAAACTCTTAGTTGCCGTTCAAACACACTGCAGAGATGGTTGGCACATCCACAACACTAACAGTGTTGACAAGAACGCAGTTAGTGTGGGCTTTGTGATGTGCTAATTTATTGCTTGCTGAATATTCTCGCAACAGTGGAATGTGTGCTTGCCGATGCTACTCATACAGGGCTGTCACCCGTACATGCGATGAAAATTTTTTATTATATTCATTGGGCCATACAATGCCTGGGGAATGGGAGATAATCAAGTTTGATCTGATTAAGGGAAGGACAGCTTCTATTCTTTTTTTATCAAGAGCCCTTCACCAGCATCCAGGCAATTCCCTTGCAGGCGATTTCATTAACATGATTTAGCTTTTATTGGTAAACATTTATTTATTCAGTGGTCACGTGTGGTCATACCTGTCCTGAGCTGTCTGGGTATTAGCGTGGTGTGTTACCAAGCACCATGGCCTGTTGTAGTGTTTTAGAATCTCAGGTTCAAGTGTTGAAGAAGGAGGTTCTACTTCTTCAGGCCCCTCAAGGAAGGTTCCTTGATGTTGGTGAGGGGCTCTTGATTTAGGGAATTGGATCTGTGCTCCAGTTCCCCGAATTAAGCCTGAATGCCTTCCACATTCCCCCCCAGGCGCTGTATAATCCTCCGGGTTTAGCGTTTCCCCCTTGATTATAATAATAATACTTCTTCAGGAGGAAAATAGGAGGCTGAAGCTTCGCCTACATGTGTTTGGGAGTGAGTGTGAGATAGTTGGTGCTGGTAAGGAGGAAATGCTTACCACCAGTGAGAGTGGCAGCCGCTTTAAGTGGCAAGTGGTTCACAGTTCAGGAAGAAGAAAGATAAGGAGGGCTAATAAAGAAGATGTGAATGTAGGAAATCGATTCTCTGTTCTCCAAGATGAGTGTACTTCAGTGGTTAGTGAGGTTAAAGGTACCTCTGACTCCCTGCTAATCAGGTAAGAATATTCTGATTGTGGGAAACTCTCAGGTAAGATATATGGACCGTGCTTTTTGTAACAGAGATGGAAAAGTCAGACAGAGAGTATGCCTCCCAGGAGTTGGTGTTGGTGACATAGTCAGCAGGTTGGATAATATTATGTCAGGTAATGGGAATAAGCCCATTATCTGTTTAAGTGCTGGTGGAAATTATATTGGGAAGGGCAGGAGACATGAGCTACTGGATAAGTATAGGTCAGCCATAGAAGTATTCAGGTCTAAGGGAGGAATCCCAATCATATGTAGCATCTTGTCTAGAAAGGGAGGGGGCAATGAATGGATGTCTAGGGCAATTGGTATAAATTGCTGGTTGAACAGGTACTGCAAGGAACTTACAATCCCATTCATTGATAACTGGAACAAATTCTATGGCAAACATGATATGTATGCAATGGATGGGGTTCATCTCTCTGGGGCTGGAATGGTTGCATTAGCCAATTCGATTGAGGGGGTAATTGATGACTTGTCTAGGGCTTTAAACTGATAGATTATAGAGGTATGGGTGTTTGTGTGAACGATCAGGCTGCAGTATCATTGTTGGAAACAGCAGATATTACCAGGATACCTCAGGGATATGTTTAAAACACAATATTCAAAATAAAGTTCCTAATACGTAAAGGCAAAGCAACTGATCAACAAACAAAGAGAGATACTAGAGGGCAACGAGTGACAAGCTCCCTTAAGGTTTACTATACAAATAGTAGGAGTCTAAGAAATAAGATAGATGAGCTAAGATTACTCGCAAATGTAGGAAATATAGATATTATTGCTGTAACTGAGACCTGGTTCAACCTGAAGGATAGAGAAATGCCTTCTGAATGCAGCATAAAGGGTTATAAACTATTCCATACTGATAGGGTCAACAGGAAGGGTGGTGGGGTGGCGATGTATGTCAGATATAATTTAAATTGTTGTGTTAGACATGATATAAGAATAGAAACATCGGACACAGAATCTGTTTGGCTACAGATTCTCGAGGGGTATGCAAAATTAATTTTGGGTGTGATATATAGGCCCCCAAACCTTGATAGGGAGTGCAGTAAGCTGCTATGGGACGAAATTCATAAGGCGTCTAGATATGAAAATGTTGTGTTAATGGGGGATTTTAACTTTAGACAGATTGATTGGAACAATTTGACAGGAAATCTTGAGTCTAGTTACTTTCTTGATACAGTTCAGTATTGCTTTTTAAAACAGTTTGTGACAGAACCAACTAGAGGAAACAATCTGCTTGACTTGGTTCTTGCCAACAAAGATTCACTAATTAATAATCTTGAGGTTAATGATGAGCTTGGGGAAAGTGATCACACATAATTTAGTTTCAATATATTATGGATTTACCCAGTAAACGGCAATCAAGTCTCTGTCCCAGACTTTCAATTGGCTGATTTCATGGGACTGAAAAATTACCTGGGTGGGCTAAATTGGGATGATCTGACTATGGGTCAGGTAGCTGGTGTTGGGTGCCAATATGACGTTTTTCAGACCATAGTTCTAGCTGCTCAGTCAACTTTTGTTCTGAGTAGGGAAATTAGATCTAACAAAAATTATTCCAAATGGATGAACAATAGATTAAAACATCTCACTGGTCAAAAGAGAGGCATTTTTAGGCGTATCAAAAGAGGGGATGGGCAGTTAAGAAATCAATATATTTAATTAAAGAGAGAAATAAAAAATGGAATAAGAAAAGCAAAAAGGGATTATGAGGCTAAGGTCGCAAGGGATTCGAAGACTAACCCAAAAGGGTTCTTTCAGGTATGCAGAAGTAAGATTAGAGACAAGATAGGCCCACTTAAGAGTAGCTCAGGTCGGATCACTGACAGTGATAAGGATATGTGTGAAATTTTCAATTCTTACTTCCTCTCAGTTTTTACTTAGGAAGATACTTGCGAAATTCCAGAAATAATAAATTATGTAGAACAGGACGATAATAAACTATGCACGACTGCAGTAATTAGTGACATGGTCCTCAGACAAATAGAAAAATTAAAACCTAACAAATCCCCAGGCCCTGATGAACTGTTTGCAAGGGTGTTAAAGGAATGTAAAGAGGAACTTAGCATACCTTTGGCTAATCTTTTTAACATATCACTTCAAACTGGCATAGTGCCTGATAAGTGGAAAATGGCAAATGTAATACCTATTTACAAGGGGTGACAGGTCCTTAGCTTCGAACTATAGACCAATAAGCCTTACCTCCATAGTGGGAAAATTTATGGAATCAATAATTGCCAAGGCAATTCATAGCCATCTTGATAGGCACAAATTGATAAATGAATCTCAACACGGTTTTACTAAGGGGTGCTCCTGTTTTACGAATTTACTAACTTTTTTCGCTAAAGTGTTTGAAGAGGTAGATCATGGTAATGAATGTGATATTGTGTATATGGACTTCAGTAAGGCTTTCGATAGAATTCCACATCAGAGAATTTTGAGGAAACTTAAGGCACATGGAATAGGAGGAGAAAGTTTTTCCTGGGTAGAGGTGTGGTTGACAAATAAGCAGCAAAGAGTTTGCATAAATGGGGAGAAATCAGAATGGGGGCACGTCACAAGCGGTGTTCCACTGGGGTCAGTGTTGGGCCCCTTGTTGTTCACAATTTACATAAACGATATAGATGAGGGAATAAATAGCATCATAAGCAAATTTGCTGATGACACCAAAATAGGCCGTCCAATTCATTCTATTGAGGACATTAGTGCACTCCAGGATGATTTGAATAGACTGATGCAGTGGTCGGAGAAGTGGCAGATGCAGTTTGATATAGACAAATGCAAAGTGCTAAATGTTGGACAGGACAATAACCATGCCACTTATAAACTGAATAGTGTAGATCTTAATACTACTGATTGCAAAAATGATTTAGGTGTTCTGGTTAGCAGTAATCTGAAACCAAGACAACAGTGCATAAGTGTTCATAATAAAGCTAACAGAATCCTTAGCTTCATATCAAGAAGTATAAATAATAGGAGTCCTCAGGTTGTTCTTCAACTCTATATATCCTTGGTTAGGCCTCATTTAGACTATGCTGCTCAGTTCTGGTCACCATATTACAGAATGGATATAAATGCACTGGAAAACGTACAGAGGAGGATGACAAAGTTGATCCCATGTATCAGAAATCTTCCCTATGAGGATAGACTGAGGGCCCTGAATCTGCACTCTCTAGAAAGGCGTAGAATGAGGGGGGCTATGATTGAGGTGTAAAAATGGAAAACAGGAGTAAATAAAGGGGATGTAAATAGCGTGCTGAAAATATCCAGCCAAGACAGGACTCACAGCAATGGTTTGAAGTTGGAAAAGTTCAGATTCAGGAAGGATATAGGAAAGCACTGGTTTGGTAATAGAGCTGTGGATGAGTGGAACACACTCCCGAGTACCATCATAGAAGCTAAGACCTCGTGTAGTTTTAAAAATAGGTTGGATAAACCATACCACCTATATGCCCTCATGGGGAAAGGAGTGAGAATATGTTACCAAGCAAATCCACATTCGAGGGTGCAGTCGAGCTCAGTCTGATGAATGCATGAAACATGGATATAAGAACATAAGAACATAAGAAAGAAGGAACACTGCAACAGGCCTACTGACCCATGCGGAGCAGGTCCATGCCCCCCCCCCGGATTAGACCAATGACCCACCCCCTGGATTATCCCAATGACCCACCCAGTCTGGTCATCCCCACTCAAGGATGGAGCACTGTACCAGACCCAGCAGCGCAAGCTAGTCAGGTCCAACTCACACCCCACCCACACCCACTCATGTATTTATCTAACCTATATTTGAAACTACACAACGTTTTAGCCTCAATAACTGTACTCGGGAGCTTGTTCCACTCATCCATAACTCTATTACCAAACCAGTACTTTCCTATATCCTTCCTGAATCTGAATTTTTCCAACTTGAAACCATTGCTGCGAGTCCTGTCTTGGCTGGAAATTTTCAGCACGCTATTTACATCCCCTTTATTTATTCCTGTTTTCCATTTATACACCTCAATCATATCCCCCCTAATTCTACGCCTTTCGAGAGAGTGCAGATTCATGACCTTCAGTCTATCCTCATAGGGAAGATTTCTGATACATGGGATCATCTTTGTCATCCTCCTTTGTACGTTTTCCAGAGCATTTATATCCATTCTGTAATACAGTGACCAGAACTGAGCAGCAGTCTAAATGAGGCCTAACCAAGGATATATAGAGTTGATATGTAATATCAGACCAAGAGTGTGACTGGGAGTAAGAAGAGAATGTTCTAAGAGTTAGCTGTTGTGAGTAAGAAACCATTTGAACAGAAATTACCATGCATTCACCAGTGTGTGATGTCGAAACTGGAAGACAGGAGGCGAAAGGTCCATAAATTGTGAAAGTCATTGGCCCATAAGTTAACTAAGAGTGTATGTGATGTTCTCGGGAAACAAGAAACTCTCATAACTTAAGAGAAATCTGCATACTTCAGCCTCAGTCAAAGATCCTCTTCAGAACATGAAGGTCTCTGACTGAGGGTAAAATACCTGAATCTATCTCTACAGTAGGGTTATTATTGAAAGAATTAGAGGTAAGACAGAGAGCAGGATTGCAGATGAGCAAGGAGGCTTTAGAGTAGGTAGGGGATGTGTAGATCTAGTGTTTACATTGAAGCATATGTGAACAGTATTTAGATAAAGGTAGGGAAGTTTTCATTGCATTTATGGATTTAGAAAAGGTATATGATAGAGTGGATAGGGAAGCAATGTGGCAGATGTTGCAAGTGTATAGAATAGGTAGTAAGTTGCTAAATGCTGTAAAGAGTAAAGAGTTTTTATGAGAATAGTAGGGCTCAGGTTAGGGTGTGTAAGAGGGAGATTACTTCCTGATGAAAGTAGGTCTTAGACAGGGATGTGTAATGTCACCATGGGTCACAATGTATATAATGTATATTACCTGTTCATATAATTTTATATTGCTTATATTTGCAATATTAGCTAAATCGTAAACATATTGCTTTATGTTATTATTTGACTTAGTTATATTATTAGGTAGGATGTAACATTTATATATTATTCAGTGCTCATAGTTTGAGTGTTAAATAGCTGACAGCATTGTCTAACTACTGTAGTTTTCACTTGGCTCATTACGCTGCCGGCTTCTGTGTTGGGGGGCAGCAGCAGTCCATGGAGAGTCACATGATTGGGGGGGGGGGGGTCACACCTCACCTGGATTAGTCTGCCTGGCCTGCACTTCCTCTTGTCTGTTTGACGATCTTCTAACAAGATGTGCCTCTAGCTCTCCCTTGCTGGCCCTTGTTGGAAGATCGTCTCTGTCGCTTTCTTGTTGTTGGTTCTGTGTAACTCTGTTCACAGAACATGGTCTAGACTTGGTGATTTTTGACGTTGTACTGAGGTTGTGTGTCACATAGACAGTCTGAGAAACTCAGGTCCTGAGCTGTAGCTTCTGACCTAATTTGTATTGGTATCTGTGCACTGTCCCAGTCGGGGATTTTCTAATGCTGAACTTAGATTCAGTAGTATGGGAGTTTTGTGACTTTTGTGGAGGAGTTGCAGATGGTCCCTACTTAGTGTCATTATATTATCTCCTTGTTCCTGATTCTGTGTTGCTGTTGCTTGTTATATTGCTGTTTGGCTTAACAGTCGCTTTATTGTTCAAGCAAGCTGTTCTGATTGCCAGGTTGGTCAAGAAGTTAGTTTATGTGAGGACTTTTAGTCAGTCACTGGTTAAGTCCAGTCGAGTCTTGAGACATAGTGAGCTACTTAGAACACTTACACACAAACTTACTTGTATATATTTGTACTATGTTATTAAATGCTAACAATGTACCAGACAGTACTTAAAAGCCATAAGATGTGATATGAGCCTTCAGCTCTATACTACTGTATATGAGAGAAGTGTAGGAACTTGTATCCTATATTATATTCAATTGATTAATTTAATTTACTTTGATAATATATGCCTAGACTGTGATGTAGTTCAGCTGGGCTTGTGAGGTCTCTGGGGAGACCTAATTTAACCAATTATATGGTCACACCTTGCCTTGGCAAACGTCTGTAGCCACGCCCACGTCTGAGGTCTTTTGTTCTTGACGCCTCAGACCTAGGCGTCAGGTCGTACACGTGGTTGTGGAGGGTGCTTGGACCACCATAAAAGCCCAAGGAAGAGCATGATCAAGAGATTCGAGCGGAGCTGCTGCTGGGGTCCAGAGCTCCTGAGCAGAGATTCGAGCAGAGCTGCTGCTGGGGTGCAGAGCTCCTGAGCAGAGACTTCGAGCGGAGCTGCTGCTGGGGTGCAGGGCTCGGGAGAAGGCTGCTGAAGTCTCTGGAGGAGACTGTTGGAGACATTGGGCAGAGTACTGACTTGGAGCAGTACTCGTGCTGTGTAGGTCTTGGGACCTGGAGCTTAGTTTCTGTAGTGAACTGCCCTCTGAACTATATTGTAAGTTACATTCATTTTGGTCAAGTTGATTGTATTTCCCTGTCTCACTGCTTATGTGTACCACCCCATTTATCTGAACCCCAATGATGTACTCCTGTTCCCAAATATATTATTGTACAAGGACTTAATAATAAACTGTGTTTGAGTAGAATAGTAATATTCACTGTCCCCGTTATTAGCTATTCCTATTTCTTATATTTTATTATGTTTATATATGAGTGAAGAGTGGGCGAGGCATATGTTAGTGAGTAGTGTAGAGTTAATGAGTGTCGTGGTGGTCACCACTGACCTGTCATTACCTACCTACCTCCACTAATCATCTCACTCCTACCACCTCGCCTGCCTCTCCCCTGCCTACATAATCCCTTACTCCCATATTCCCCACTTATATCCTATTCATTCATTACCCCCTACATGACAAGACAACTTTGTTATTAATAAACTTATTAAATTTTAATTTCTTTAGTTAGTAGCCTACCAGTTGTAATCCTGAAGCACTATTGAATCTTACTAAATTCTAATGGATAATTGGACCAGGATACTGACTTGTTACAAAAACCCAGTAACAGGCTGGATGCTAGAAAGGCAGTCCTTTCTAGTATTCACTGGAGATCTCTATTATTATTAGAAATTGCATTTTTTGTAACAGGTTGTAAGAGAAGTAAATGTTAGGGTGTTGGGGAGAGGGATGGGATTAAATTATGGGGAATTAAATACAAAATGAGAGTTGACACAGTTACTTTTTTGCTTATGATACTGAGCTTTTGGGAGATTCTAAAGAAAAGTTACAAAGGTTAGTGGACGAGTTTGGGAGGGTGAGTAAAGGTAGAAAGTTGAAAGTGAATATAGATAAGAGTAAGGTGATAAGGGTATCAAATTATTTAGATAAAGAAAAATTGGATATCTGTGGAGACAAAAAAGGTTATCTATGGAGGCAAAGAAGGGAATGTACGAAAGTATAGTGGTACCAACACTCTTGTATGGGTGTGAAGCTTGGGTTGTAAATGCTACAGTGAGGAGGTGGCTGGAGGCAGTGGAGCTGTCCTGTCTAAGGGCAATGTGTGTGGTGTAAATACACCTACCATCCAACTTACGACCGGGTTCGGTTCCGAGAAACCGGTCGTAAGTCGAAATGGTCGTAAGTCGAACTTTACTACTGAATATCAACAAAACATTTTTGTAATGACTTTATTTTATCGTTTTATTTTGGTATTTCATGTTTTACTTTACTTTTTATGTTGTTAGTACTGTATTTTATACTGTAAAGTTTAGGATAAACACTGTGTACGACACAAATAGTTGTTTATTTCCCAGAAATTTGGCATAAAAAACACGGTCGTAAGTCGAGTGGTCGTAAGTCGAGCAGGTCGTAAGTCAGATGGTAGGTGTATTATACAGAGAATTTATAGTGTGGCTGAAGAGGGGTTGTTGAGGTGGTTTGGTTATTTAGAGAGAATGGGACAAAATAGAATGACTTGGAGAATGTATAAATCTGTAGGGTAAGGAAGGTGGGGTAGGTGTCGTCCTCGAAAAGGTTGGAAGGAGGGGGTAAAGGAGGTTTTGTGGGCAAGGGGCTTGGATTTCCAGCAAGTGTGTGAGTGTGTTAGATAGGAGTGAATGGAGATGAATGGTTTTTGGGACCTGACAAGCTGTTGGAGTGTGTGAGCAGGGTAATATTTTGTGAAGGGATTCAGGGAAATCGGTTAGCTGGACTTGAGTCCTGGAAATGGGAAGTACAATGCCTGCACTTTAAAGGGGAGGTTTGTGATATTGGCAGTTTGGAGTAACTATCTAAACTGTCGTATGTGGGTGCCTCTGCAAAGACAGCGATTATGTATGAGTGATGGTTAGTGTTGAATGATAATGCAAGTTTTTTCTTTCTTTTTGGGTTTTTCTTTCTTTTGGATCACCCTGCCTTGGTGGGAAACGGCAGACGTGTTAAAAAAAAAAGAAAATCTCTACCCGTGTTACACATTTCTGTTTAAGTGGCTATTTTGCATCACTCTGCATTACTCTGTGGCACTTTAATCTGAGCATAGAGTAAGGAATACATACCACTTTAAGAGAAGTAGAGTACAGTACTCTATCAGGATTAAAATAAAGAGTTATAGAAAAAACAAGTATAAAGTATGTTGATAGTTCAAGCACTAGCAAAATGATTCAGTCATATGGGGTGAAAACAAAATCTATTTTTTGTAGTGGAAAATTATTATTACAACTGAATTAGAGTCCTGTCCACCTCTATATTAGTTCAGTATTGCATCAGTTCCAAATGAATATATATTTTCATCTCTACATGCCATTAATCAATCTCATATAAAACCAAAAATTAGAAACAGAAACACTTGGATGTGTATAAAATAATAATAATAATCATAATGTTTGAATAATACTTAATATTGTAATTACAAAAAATGCAAAATAACCACAGGGGTAGTTTAATGATATCTCTAGGTCTTTCATGTTGCAATCACATCAGAAGCTTGCAATGTTGCAGAAACGAGTAGGAAGTCCATGTAGATGCCTTCAGGGAAACTACTCTCTCCAGAATCGTTTACCTCAATCTGGTTATTTTGCATCTTTTACAACTCGTTTGCGATTACTGCATTACGAAAGTATATACATTTTAGTCTACTTTTTCCAGTGATTTTGCAACAGCCTTAACAGCTGAAGTGTGCTGCCCATCATTTCACTTGTTATTTTTTATAACTGTATGTACTACAATGGAGGGCACATCAAAATTACTCAACTCAGAAGATAGTAACATTAACAGGAAATTAAGGAAGACTGGAGCTTATATATCTAAGCAGTATGCATTAATTTATTGCATTTACATAGAATGAAGACTTACAAAATACTTGTACATTGATAAAAACCTCACATTTGTAGTAATATGCTATTTTCCAGCTATATTTCACTGACCTCATTTTTACTCCAGTTTCTGTCAATGTGAAACTATGAAATTATAGATGAAGCTATGAAAGCCTGTATAATTTATACAAAAATATATACTTAAGAATCATTTTCACCTTTCAAACAAGCCATTCACACACAGGGATTTAATGTACATACTATATATACTGGATTGTTATATACAAAGTTATAAAAGAAGTACGTTTCTGGATACACTATTTTCAATTATGGTGAGACTAGGGTGCACCGTTAATGTCTCTAAGCTCTCGATCATCGTGGCGAAGGTCACTGTGGTTGTCAGTTTCTGAAGTGTTGGATATTAGACGCTTGATAGATGTACGGGAGAACAAAGAAGAATGATCGTCTTGACGTTGGAAGGGCACATCTCTGCCAGTAGTACTGTCATTATCATCTTCTCTAATAAACCAGTTGCTGAAGTAATGCAGCTGCAGAGGGACATAAAAAACATTAAATTTAGATTCCAAAAGCACAGTAAGCCTAATGTAAATCAATATCACTGTAAATCAATATCACTGTAAATCAATATCACTGCAAGGTGATTATTTTGTTGCTAAACACCAATTATCAAATACAGTGGACCCCTGACTTTCATGATTAATCCATTCCAGAGTCCGCTGAATGGCAAAACCATTTGCCCCATAAGAAATAATGGAAATCCAATTAATCCGTTTCAGACACCCAAAAGTATTAACAAAAAATATTTTTTTTATAGACTTAATATAGATTTACATACAGAAAACAATGACAAATAAATATAAAGCACTAATAAAATGGATAAATGAACATTTAACACCACACTTATCTTTATTGAAGATTCTTGTTGGTGTATGGCAGACAGGTAGGAGGCGAGAGGGAGGCGAGTTTCTTATGCTTCAATATGATGCTAATGTCATCTCTACGGCTTATTTATCTATCACAATTCATCTAATATGACATAATAAACAATATTAATAACATAGAAACATGATATATACTCTAGAATTAATAAAATATGTCATTCCGTATGTCACGAGTGGTGGTGATGTTGTTGGGTTTATAAGGGCCAATGAGAGAAGCTGTACATATTAGTGGTGGTGGAGGCTGCAGCAGAAGCCACCACCACTATTCACACAAACAATGTATGTAATTTATAAATAGGAGATATTTACACTTTAATACTTACTTCACAAACTCTGATGATACCTTCAGCCCTTTCTACCTCAATCTCTTGCTACCCTCTACCCTGCACTATCCCCTGCCCCGCTGTTTTCTGTAACCTACTGATCGCCCCTTCCCCCTTCTGTTGCCCAATACCCTCGCTTCCTTCCCTACCCTGCAGCGCTGTATAGCCCTTGTGGCTTAGCACTTCTTTTTTATTATAAATAATTACACTTTAATTTATAAATAAGAAATACTAACACTTACCTTGGAGGAGATGTTAGTTTAATTAGTTACAGTGGGACCTCAAATTTCAAACGTATTGCTTATCGAACTCTTCGAAAATAGAACCCTTTTTTCAAACCAACTTTGTCCCTATTATCGAACTCGCCCCTATTTTCGAACCGCCGGGTACCAGACCTGTTCGGCAGCCCGCTCTGTCCATGTCCCCATGCAGGCGCTGTGAGCCAGTCTGGTTTTGTTGATGCTTGAGTGAACACTAACCTGTGATCTCATTCAAACATTGGAGAGTTACTTTCGTGTCTTTTTCTATCTCTTAATCACTTAACTTACTTGCTACTCTGTTAATGCTACACTTTATCACTCACTGGCACTATAGCCTTTATCAATACATATCGTAGAATCACTGAATCACTGAAGAAGGCACATTCTTCCCTCTCTCTTCCTCCTCCACTCTGGTACTTTGCTACAAGTTTTTTCTTGAATTCTATTGTGTTTCTTTCCTTCTTTACCAAAGGGCTGGCACTATGAGCTTTCTTTGGGCCCATGGTGACTTATTCAGCAGTTGCAAGCACAAAAAAAATGGATTATTATGAAATGTATCATATGAACCCGTGGGGTGGTGGTCACTCACCCACAAATCATGCCACACCGACTCTCTGAATGTTGTGTGGGAGCCTTTGTGTACGCCTGGCCGCTCCCAGCTGCAGAGACATGTCCTGTATGACGGACGGATGACGAGGCTAATCACGAACCGCGAGGCTATATTTTGACAAAAAAAGTTGCCGAAAGTCAGATTTCACAAAAGTTGCAGCCGCCAAAATGCAGGGGTCCACAGTACAGCTTTTAATAATTAAAATTAAAAGAAGAAAAGCATGATATTCTTAAAGAGCTCTCATTAAGTAAAATTAGTATAGTTCTGCATTCACTCATTCATTATACAGTTATTCGTATGCTGCAGTTATGAATTACTCTAGCAGTTGTTTTCTGATGTTACATTACAACTCCTTGGAAACACAGCTTTTATGTCTTGTGTGATCGTGTGCCTTGTATGCTGGAGAATACTTTAAGTACAGCCTCTCTTCTGCGATGTACTCATTTACTGACAACTTGGACTTAGGACGGGCTCTCTGTCCAGTATACATACCTAAATAATGTATATTAGAGCTGATTTCCTCTATTCTATTAATTACAATATACAGTACACTACTGTATAAACATTTAAAAATATACTAAAAATGTTATAAATGGTGCATAGGTGACATTAAAACAATATGAAAGATGGCTGACACAAACCCTTGCTTAGCGATGAATTCGTTTACCAACGTGTTCTCAGGAACAGAACTCTGTCGTTAAGTGAGGAGAGGCATGTAAAGTTTCATGAAACTGCAAAAGCATGATCGCAGACAAATCACAAAATGGGTGGAGGTCAAACCCATGGCACATTGGAGGTCGAACCCATGGCACAGTGGAGGTACGAACACATGGCACAGTGGAGGTTGAACCCATGGTACAGTGGAGGTCGAACCCATGGCACGTTGAAGGTCGAACCCATGGCACATTAGAGGTCGAATCCATGGCACGTTGGCCTGTGAGTTTTAGTACACACCTGCCATGGGTTCAAACCCCACATATTTTCTGGTTTATAGTACAGTAGTCTCCCTGTATCCGTGGGGGATATGTTCCAAGACCTACTGCAGATACCCGAAACCGTGGATAGTAGCAAACTTCATATGAAAGTCGCATTTCATTTACATACATACCTATGATAAAGTTTAATTGATAAATTATGCACACTAAGTCAAGAATTAGCACTTTTTCACTGATGGGAAGCACTTCACAGCTTCTCTAAGTCTTTGAAGAACTGTGAGCATCACTACTTTTGTGGTTTAGGGCCATTATTAAGCAAAATTAAGAATTATTTTCAAGTCATGGTAAACTGTGGATAACTGAAACTGCAGAAACCAAGTGTATAGTTACTACTTTGATGCTGTATGTTGTACAGTAGAACCTCGGTTCTAAAGCCAAATTAGACGAAAACTGAAGCAATATTTCCCATAAGAAATAATGTAAATCCAATTAATCCGTTCCATACACCCAAAAATATTAACAAAAAATACATTTTATAGAGAATAACTATAGTTTTACATACAGAAAACAATGAGAAATAAATATAAAGAACTAATTTAAATGGATAAATGAACATTTAAATCAGCTTTATCTTTATTGAAGACTCTTGTTGGTGTATGAAAGGCGACGAGGAGGGAAGAGGGAGGAGAGTTTATTGTTTGGAAGGGGAATCCCCTTCCATAAGGACTTCATGTATCAAGTCCCTACCCAGGATTACTTCCCTTCTTTGTCTTTTACTGGCACTAGGACCAGCTTGAGAGTCACTGTACCCCTGTCGCACAAAAAATCTGTCCAGAGAGGTCTGTTTCTGGCGTCTCTTTAAGATTTGCCTAAAATGGGACACAGCATTGTCATTGAACTTGTTGCAGACATGGCTTGCAACAGCTTTGTTAGGGTGATATTTCTCCACAAAACTTTGCATCTCACTCCACATTGCACAAATGTCCTTAATCACTGAAGAAGGCACATTCTCCCCTCTCTCTTCCTCCTCCTCTGAAGTAATTTCCTCGGCTGCAATCTGTTGCTGTTAAAGTTGAAGGTGTTGCAGCTCTTCAATGGTTAGCTCTTCCCTGTGGTCATCCACCAACTCTTCCACATCCTGACCACTCCCATGGACTTCCCCAAAGCCACAGTAGATTCCACAACAGGCGTAGGGATGTCAGGGTCAGCCTCAAACCCTTCAAAATCCTTCTCTTGGGCACATTCTGGCCATAATTTTCTCCAAGCAGAGTTCATCATCCTGGAAGTCACTTCCTGCCAAGCCTTATCTATAAGGCCTATGCAATCGAGGATACTGAAATGATTCCTCCAGAACTCTCTTAGGGTCAATTCAGTGTCCGAGGTCACTTCAAACATTTCAAACTTTGAAACATTGCTTTGGTGTAGAGTCTTTTGAAGTTTGAAATGACTTGCTGGTCCATGGGCTGGATGAGAGGAGTGGTATTAGAGGGCAAGAACTTCACTGTGATGAAACTAAACTCCTCCAACAATTGGTCTTCCAAGTCTGGAGGATGAGCAAGAGCACTGTCCATTACCAGGAGGCACTTGAGTGGCAATTTATTTTCCAGGGGGTATTTCTTCACACTCGGACCAAACACACTATTGACCCACTCAATGAAAATTTGTCTCTTGACCCATGCCTTATTGTTAGCCTTCCACATCACACACAATTTACTCTTGACGACATTGTTTTTCTTGAACACTCAAGGATTTTCAGAGTGATACACCAGTAAAGGCTTCACTTTGAAATCCCCACTAGCATTTCCACAGAACAAAAGAGTTAGTCTATCCTTCATAGCCTTGTTTCCTGGCAGTGCCTTTTCCTCTTGTGTGATATAGGTCCTCTTTGGCATTTTCTTCCTAAAGAGGCCTGTTTTGTCACAATTGAAGACTTGTTGGGGGAGAAATCCTTCAGCCTCTACACACTCCTTGAATTCGTCAACGAATTCTTCAGCCGTATGTTTGTCAGAACTTGCAGCCTCGCCATACCTTAACACACTGCGTATGCCAGATCGCTTCTTGCAGTTGCTGAACTAGCCTTTGCTGGCCTTAATTCACTAACAGCAGAACTCGTTCCAGGCATATTCTTTACGAGATCCACATGCAACTGCCTTGCCTTTTCACAAATTATCACTTCCACACCAACAACTTCTCAACATCTTCGATTGTCTGCGATCTCTGTTTCATTAGCACACTTACCCTTTCACAACATCAGATTCCTTGATTTCTTTTTTCTTGCCAGGATGGAACTGAACATTGAATGAAGACTTCCTGTACAACCTGGCAAGATCGACCATACGTAAGCCACTTTCATACTTTTCTACAAGCCTTTCTTGAATTCTATCATGTTTCTCACCATCTTTATCAAAGGGCTGGCACTCGGAACTTTCTTTGGCCCCATGGTGGCTTATTTAGCAGTCACACTCAATAAACAAGCACAAAAAAAAATAAATTATTACACAATGCTTCATACGAACGCACAGGGTAATGTTCACTCGACAAGAAACAAAAGCCAGACTGACTCAGAATGTGTGCGTGGACACATTCAGTACGTCAGACAAAAACCATGGTGATGAACGAAAACTGGTACAATATTTTGACGGAAAAAGTTGTCGAAAACCAAATTCGACGAAAACCAGGGCGAACGAAAACCAAGGTTCCACTGTATAATGAAATTTATACTGCTACCAAATACAAAAGCTCCCTCCCTAAGGCTAGATGAAACCAAGAAATTTATATACAGTAGACCGTCATTTAACACGGTAGTTATGTCCCTGAAAATGCCATGCTAGGTAAAAATCATATTAGACAAACTAAAGAACTTGTGGGAAAAACAGGGTTACATTCCTGGGAGCCCCCAAAAAGCCAAACAGCTTTTTTTAGACCAACAGATCTTACAAAAACATAAGTGAATGTGTAATTGTAGTTCATTGTCGTGATATATTATTTCTTAAGACTAAAAATGCAATAGAAATAATAGTATTTTTTACCTTAAATTGTGGGTAATGGAATGGTGTTTGTGGATGATTGTGAAGAGAGTGGATATGCATGGTGTGGCCCTACTGGGCTGAGGTGGATGGTTGTTGGTTGTCGCCAGAAGTCGATGGTTGAAGTTCTGGTATTGGAGTGTGCATAAATTCTGTAACGGATCTCTGGGCTCTTTTACCCTGCAGTACATTATACAGCTGATGGTAAAGCATCATCAGCTGGTCTAGACCCCATTTCAAAGTACTGCTTCTAGATTTATCAGGGTCCTCTTCAGTGAAAAAGTCTGCAACTTTACCAATAATATGGAACTGCTCATATAACTGCTGCAATGTTAACTGTTTTTCTTCAGGTTCTTCTTTATCTTCTTCTGTTATCTCCCTCCCTTGTATCTGTGCATCGAGCCCTGCCAACATTTCCACATTTCCTCTGGATTCCTGTCTTCATCATCTAAGGGTTCATTCACATATTTATTCATATCTTCAAAACAATCATCTGGTAACCTCCTTGCCAGTTGAACAATTTCCTGAACCTGACTCTCAAGCAAGGGAAAACCAGTGAAAGAATTAACTACAGAAGGCCATAACTTTCCCCAGCCTGCATTTAATGTTGATTGGGGCACTTTATTCCATGCACTTCTAGCATAGGTGATAGCATCTGCAATGTTAAATTTATTCCAGAAGCTTGGTACTGGCAAGCTGGAGTCAGTCCATTGATGCAACTAGTTTTTTCATAACTTTTTTTTGTGTGGTTACACTTGAATACCTTAATAACTCCCCAATCCAGTGGTTGAATTAGAGATGTATTTGGAGGTAAAAATACAACTTTTACATGTGGGGTCACATCCAGCAAAGCTTGTGGATGAGTACGGGAATTATCAAGAATGAAGAGAGCCTGAATGCAAAGTTCTTGCTGTGCAGGTAAAACTTGGCTTCAAGAATAAAGTTATGCTTAACCCTTTCAGGGTTTCGGACGTACTAGTACGGCTTACGCACCAGGGTTTTTGACGTACTAGTACGCCTAAATTCTAGCGCCCTCAAATCTAGTGAAAGCTGGTAGGCCTACATATGATATGAAAGAATGGGTCTATGTGGTCAGTGTGCACAGTATAAAAAAATCCTGCAGCACACTGTGTAATGAGAAAAAAAAACTATGACTGTTTTTGGATTAAAACAGTAACTTTGCACTGTATTTTCGTATGGTATTTATTGTTGTATTCTAGTTTTCCTGGTCTCATTTTATAGAATGGAAGACATATTACAGAAATTGAGATGATTTTGACTGGTTTTACAATGAAAAGTACCTTGAAATTGAGCTCAAAGTAACAGAAATGTTCAATTTTTACCAAAGTTCAAAAGTAAACAAATCATGCTAAGCGTCCAATACACGTCAACTGGTGAGTCTAATATTCTTTCACAAGTGCGCTGATGGAGTGAATGATGGAGTGAATGATGGTGAAAGTTTTTCTTTTTCGGGCCACCCTGCCTTGGTGGGAATCGGCCGGTGTGAATAAAAAAAAAATAAATGCCGATTTTATTTTACATTTCTACTAATGCAGTATTGCATAACAGTAAACCTTCTATTATTTTGTGAGAATAAAAAATTAAGAGTGGAAGCAAAAGATGTAAGGGGCGTGGGGAAGTGACTAATGAACAGAGGAAATGTTATTTTAGTGCCAGGAATGTCTTTCTTGTTTATTCTGGACCCTATTTGGAAATTGGCATCTTTTGAAATTTGTGTGAAATTGGCAAAATTGCTAAATTCTGACCACTGTATTGAATAGTTGAAATCAGTAAATGGGTGGTTTCTTGTACTCATTCGATAGAAAAATTGGAGTTCTAGCAAAATAATTATGATTTTTGTCGACTAGTACACTGGAATTGGCCGAAAATAGGGCTCAAAGTGGGCAAAATCACCGATGCGCAAATATCGTCGAGACCGCTAACTTCGCGAAAGCATAATTCCGTAAGTTTTCCATCAAATTTCATACTTTTGGTGTCATTATGACCGGGAAAAGATTCTCTATCTTTTCACAAGAAAAATAATTTTTTTTTTTTTTGAAATTTGGGTGACCCTGAGAACAAGTCTGGGAGAGGGCCTGGGGATCCTGAAAGGGTTAAACCAGTCAATAAATATTTCCTCTGTCATCCATGATTACTGGTTTGACCTTCAAATTACTGTTAAGGTGTTTTTATCTACACCTTTCAAAGCACAAGGATTCTTAGAGTGGTAAATAACCATGGGCTTACACTTGAAATCACCTGATGCATTACTGCAAAGGAGCAAGGTAAAGCAATCCTTTGCTGCCTTGAAGCCCGGTGCACTTTTCTCTTGCTGACTGATATAAGTTCGTGTTGGCATTTTCTTCCAAAAAACACTTGTCTCATCAGCATTAAACACTTGATGTGGCTCATAGCCACCCTCAGAAATAATTTCCTGCAATTCAGCAGGGAAATTACTTGCTGCTGTATGATCAGTTGAAGTACTTTCACCAGAAAACTTAATACAGTGGACCCCCGCATAACGATGGCATCGCATAGCGATTTTTCCGCATAACGATTACTTTTATCGCAAAATTTTTGCCGCGCATACCGATTAAAAACCCGCATACCGATTTTCGTCCGAGACGCGTCCAATGTGCCCTCAGCCAGCCTCACATGTGCCGCTCCGTCCCATTGTTTACCAGCCAGCCTCCGCGGTAACATCCAAGCATACACTCGGAATATTTCGTATTATTACAGTATTTTCGGTGCTGTTTCTGGAAAATAAGTGACCATGGGCCCCAAGAAAGCTTCTAGTGCCAACCCTGTGGTAAAAAGGGTGAGAATTAGTATGGAAATTAAGAAAGATTTTGAAGGGTTTGGGGCTAACCCTGAGAAGCCTATGCCAGTTGTGGAATCCATTGTGCCTACTTCAAAGATTAAGGAAATGTGTGCACAGTGGGTTGAACTGCAAACCTTTATAGACGAAAATCACCCTGACACAGCTGTTGCAAGCCGTGCTGGTGACTATTTCAATGACAATGTTGTGGCCCATTTTAGACAAATCGTAAAGGAACGGGAGGTACAGAGCTCTATGGACAGATTTGTTGTGCGACAGAGGTCCAGTGACTCTCAAGCTGGTCCTAGTGGCATTAAAAGAAGAAGGGAAGTAACCCCGGAAAAGGACTTGCTACCTCAAGTCGTAATGGAAGGGGATTCCCCTTCTAAACAGTAAGAAGATAATGCTCTCACTCCTCCTCCCATCCCATCAATCATCACCAGATCTTCAATAAAAGTAAGTGTCATGTAATTGTGCATGCCTTTTTCAGTTTGTGTGTATTAAAATTAACATTTCATGTGGTAAAAAAAAATTTTTTTCATACTTTTGGGCGTCTTGCACGGATTAATTTTATTTCCATTATTTCTTATGGGGAAAATTCATTCGCATAACGATTATTTCGCATAACGATGAGCCCTCTTGCACGGATTAAAATCGTTAACCGGGGGTCCACTGTATTATGTAACTTATTATGCAACTTAAAGTTTTGGAACCAACCTGTGCTAAACATACACTCATTTTCAGGCCTTCCTTCCTTATCACACCCTTCTTTAAACAACTATAAGGCCTTTTCCCTAATTAGGTTGAAATTAAGTAGTGTACCTTTCTTTGTCTTTTGTTCGATCCGCTCAAGCAACAAGTTTTCTGTTTTATACACTTGCTGTTATCTACTTGTCATTGTTTTTATGAGATGACATCTTGGGTTATTCGTTACACAAGCTCGTATATTCACCTCGTTTTTTCTAACTGTATGAACTGATGCTTCATTAAGTCCATAGGCCCTCACTATATCCACCACATGTGAGCCACTCTTAAGCTTATCTAATATCTTGAATTTCTTTGTAATTCCTAGACTTACACGCTTCAACCTTTTCTTGCTACTTTCAGCAACACTCACATGCCTACTAGGTGCCATGATTGCTTGGCAGATTTAAGATATGGCAAATAAAATAAGTATCTAAACAAACACAGCGAGCTCCCAGAAGATCGTCCTACACGTGTATGAACCAAACTGAAGGCTGGGAGGGTGGTGAAGGTGGATGTGGATGGCTGAGGGTGGCGGGGTTGGCGGTAGGCCTCCCCCATTGACTCAATGGTGTAGCCCACAGCCAATCCCGCGGGCGACTGCGGGCTCAAAATTTTTTCCCCTCTCACAAACTGAACCATGTTAAATTAATTTTACGAAGTGTTAAATAATATTGTGCCACAGTTCTTCAATCGTGCTATACCTGAATCATACCAAATAAACTCGTGCTAAATGATGGTCTACTGTACGTATAACTCTTGGTCTCCTAGACAACTCACAGTGAAACCTCGATTTAACAGACCTCAAATTGTCCATTACTGTTAAGGTCCACTGGGTAAATTGATTATGGCTTTAATGAACACAGTCGGTTCTTTAAAGAATTGTCCATTACTGCTATGGTTCACTGGATAATTATTTTTTTTCAGATTTAATGGGCAAAGTTCATTGTTTATAGAATTGTCCAGTACTGTTACGATCATGGGAAAACAATCTCATCATTTTGATTTAACCCGTAAACGGTCCAAACGTATATATACGTTTTTTCAACATTTGAAAGTATGTAAAAAAGTAGATCTTTTTGTTTTTTTACATTTGAAAATGTGTAAAAAAACTGATCTACTTTTTTTTGTTATATTTGAAAATATGTAAAAAAAAGCGTAGATCTACTTTTGTAGCACTACACATGTGAACATAGATCTGCTTGGACCATTTACGGGTTAATAAACATTTAGCACTGCCAGACACCCTTTTCTCCCTATTAGTCCATTAAATCTAAATTTCACTGCAATTCCTTTCATTTCTTCCTACTCAAACACTCCTGATTCTTAACTGTTTTCCTCAGTACTCAAGTAGTGTTGTCTTTTGCTTCCCAAAAACTCAATACCACAGTGTTAGGAGTCATGCAGGGAATACTGCCCTCAATGTATTTAACTTGCATGCTCCTGTTGATAAGTTTAATTATATGAACCTTCCATCTTGTGCTCAGTTAAAATAAAAATTAAAAGGTTATTAACGTATCATGTAGGCTAGCCACTGCTGGTCGTGAAGGTGACCCAATCACAGCTCAAGCTTCAGGGCCCCCAAAATGTAGATCCACCACTGGTCAGAACCCACCATTATTGTTGGTGACATATGTACTGCTATATCCACATACAGTAAATACAAATACCTCAAATTCATCATTCATCTCGCTGTCAACTTTGTAACTTGTTTTAAAAAAGAAATTGGAATTAGAACCTCAACTGTACTAGAATATGTGTGATATACAGGATTTATGCCTGAAAAATACACACAATCAATTCACATACCGTGACCAAGGCTCCAAAGGTTCCAAGGAGACCGCCTCCTAGGACATCCCACCAGTGATGTCTGTTGTCCCATATGCGTGACTGACAGCAAATTATCGTCCATACAGCCCATATCATTTGCAGTGATGGAGCCCCCAGGACAGACCATGTATTCCATAGACGTTGCTTAATGTACACCTTCAACAGGACAAAATATATTCTGAGTGCACAAACAATTTTATAAAACAAATACTGTGTAGTGCTTATCCTACAGCACAGTTCTTTTTAGGTTTTTGTATTTTTATAGGACACAGTTATCAATCTGGTTTTCATTGTCCCTTTAAAAAGGTTCAGAATTCTTGATTATGGATAATTATTTTTAAGAGCATAATTTAAATAAAAGCATGATTATCAAAATAAATTGAAGTTTTGAAAACATATTCATACCAAGTCCTAATTATGATTCAAGAAAATGCATACAGTGAAGTACTGTACATTTCTAGTCTATGGTGCACAAGCCTTTTACTGAACCATTTACACTGTAATGAAGGTCTATTTTGCCACAAAAAAAATTAGCATATGTCACAGGCAGCAGAAAGCAGCCAGTTAACCAAAATTTTGATTTATGAGTAATAATAACAAAATGGAAAAAAAAATTGGTTAATTTGTAATATACAAGATAGAGATACACTCAAAAATACCTATGGCATAAATTATACATAGTGTTAAAAGATGCAATAGTCATAAATTCTAGAGATATAAACTGTTATGAAACAGCATGACATACTACGTATATGTAAAAAGAAAAATTAGAGCTTATGTAAAAAGATAAGAGGTTCCCTTATCTATTGTAAGATTATAGTACTGTACCAGTGATGTTAGACAATGTTTGTGATTAAAAATGAACAGAAGTATTATAAGATGAAACTATCAGTCCTATTCAAGTAAAACTGAGATTCAAAATGCAAAGATCCAGTAAAATCCCTCATAATTGCATCTCAAAGATGCTAGTGTCCTAGAATTGTGCATACAGACTCTCATATCTGGAATCCTCGCAGTTCTGAGGAATTTTTTGGGACCCTTGGTAAGCCCTGCAATTGGGAGCCTGGATATTTGGGTTCTCCCCATTTACAATATTACATTAAGAACAAAAGTTTAATATTTATTTGATTGCTCATGAGCTCCTGCCATCTGTGCTTTTCATAAGCCTAGCCAATAACTTTCAAAATAATTTTTTCTACAAATAATCTCTCAATATGACGACCCTCTATACAATGGAGTTCAGAAATATGAATCAAAACCTGCTGAACTAATTGACTTGGAAACAATAGACAACTTCGGTTCAGTAGACTAAGCACTAAAAATCTGACCCTGAGTTTAGCATACAATGTCAATTTATATGTGAGCTTGTGATCTTTAATTTCATTTAGTTAAGATTATAGGAAAGCCAGCCAAAAAATCAAATTTCTGTACTTTATGGATAACACTGCATTTGTGCACACACCAAGAGCAACTTACGATCATAAAAATAGATGAGAAGACGGAAAGAGAGGCATGGCCAGATGGGAATGACTTCATTGAGTCCACGAGTCTTGGGTGCGAGAGCCCATACGGGTTCGTGCAATTGTGCCACGTCACAGTGACATATCTGAGGGTCAAGAGTGTCCTATATAATTTTTTATTACATTTGAAGAAAACTTCAAAGACTAAGACACATGTGCACAGTTGGGTATCTTTATTGATTAAAAGCTTCCCCTGCACAGCATGTTTCTTCAGTCAAATGCAAAGGAAGCAGGTGTAGTAGTGAAATAAAGACAATGTAATCAGTCCATCAACCTTGGAGAAAAACTATTTTAAGGAGGTCAATCTCCAAGGTTGATAGACTGATTACATAATCTTTATTTCCCTACTACACCTGCTTCCTAAGTACATATCTGACAGAAGCCTACTGTATAATAATAATAATAATAATAATAATAATAATAATAATAATAATAATAATAATAATAATAATAATAATAATACATTTACTACAAGTACATGTACAAGGTATACAGGCCTAACTGACATCAATGACATACAGTGGACCCTTGGGTAAAGGCATTAATCCGTTCCAGAGAGCTTGCCTTTAACCGAATTAATTTTCCCCATAAGAAATAATGGAAATCCAATTAATCCGTTTCAGATATCCAAAAGTATTAACAAAAAATATTTTTTTGGACGGTTACAAAGCATGGCTTGCTTCTACAGTGTTTTAAAAGCTGAGGTTGGAGAGTTGAAGGAGGAGGTCTTGCTTCTCCAGGAGGAGATTAGGAGGCTGAAGGTCCACCTCAATGGGCCTGGGAGAGAGTGTGAGGTGGTTGGAGATGTGGGGAATGAGGCTTCTAGCAGTGAGGTGCAGTCTGTCTCTCACTGTGAGGAGGCTGTTGGTGGGGTGGTAGCAACGGCTACCAGCAGTGAGGTGCAGCCCAGCACCTGCTACAAGTGGCGAGTTGTTCACAGTAATGGGAGGCGCATCAGAGTAAGGAAATTTAAAGAGTGCAGAATCTGAAGGTAGGAAATCGCTTCTCTGTTCTCCAGGATGAATGTACTTCAGTGGCCAGTGAAGGTAAGGGTACTACTGCCCCTGCTAATGAAGGTAAGCGCATTCTTGTGGTTGGTGACTCTCAGGTAAGATATGTTGATCGTGCTTTTGTAATAGGAATAAGAAGATGAGAGATAGAGTGTGCTTCCCTGGAGCTGGTGTTGGGACATTGTCAACAGACTGGATAATTTTCATGTCAGGTAATGGGAACAAGCCCATTATCTGTCTCAGTGCTGGTGGAAATGATATTGGGAAGGGTAGGAGAGAAGAGCTGCTAGATAAGTACAGGTCAGCTATAGATTTCATTAAGTCTAAGGGAGGGATCCCAATCATATGTAGCATCTTGCCTAGAAGGGAGTAGGAAATGAATGGTTGTCTAGGGCAATTGGTGTAAATTGCTGGCTAGACAGATACTGCAAGGAACTTGCAATCCCATTCATTGACAACTGGAACAACTTTTATGGCAAACATGATATGTATGCAAGGGATGGGGTTCATCTCTCTGGGGCAGGGGGGGTAGCACTTGCAACTCGATTGAGAAGGCATTGGTGAAATGCCTATGATTTTAAACTGATGGAAGATAGAGGTATGGGTGTGTGTGGGAAACAAGCAGGTTGCAACACTAGGGTTGGAAACAGTAAATGTATAAAAGGCATTCAGCATGAAGTTATAAATAAAGACAATAGAACAGGTCAGCAAACAAAGGGGGACAGCAGAGGGCAGCAAGGGACTAGCTCCCTTAAGGTTACTATACTAATAGCAGGAGTGTTAGAAATAAGATAGATGAGCTAAGATTAATTGCAAGTGCAGGAAACATAGACATTATTGCTATAACAGAGACCTGGCTCAATCTGAAAGATAGAGAGATGCCCTCTGAATGTCACATACAAGGCTATAAATTATTCCACACTGACAGGGTCAACAGGAAAGGTGGTGGAGTAGCGATGTATGTCAGAGACAATTTAAATTGTTGTGTTAGACAAGATATTAAATTAGAAGCGTCAGCCACTGAATCTGTTTGGTTACAGCTTCTCGAGGGCCGAGAAAAACTAATTTTGGGTGTGATTTACAGGGCCCCAAATCTTGATAGGGAGTGCAGTAAACTTCTATGGGACGAAATTCGTAAGGCATCTACATACGAAAATGTTGTGCTAATGGGAGATTTCAACTATAGACAGATTGACTGGAGCAATTTGACAGGAAATTTAGAGTCGGGTGACTTTCTTGATACGATCCAGGATTGTTTTTAAAACAGTTTGTGACAGAGCCAACTAGGGGAAATAACCTCCTTGACTTGGTTCTTGCCAGTAGGGAAACACTAATTAATAATCTTGAGGTTAATGATGAGCTTGGGGAGAGTGATCACAAATCACTCAGTTTTAACATATCATGGAATTCCCCTAATAATGGCAATCAAGTCTCCCGTCCCTGACTTTCGCTTGGGTGATTTCATAGGACTGAAAAATTACTTAGGTGGGGCTGAACTGGAATGACCTGACTAGGGGTCAGGTAGGTGGTGATGGTTGCCGATATGATGCTTTCCAGGGCATAGTTCTAGCTGCTCAGTCAAATTATGTTCCAAATAGGGAAATCAGATCAAACAAAAATGATCCTAAATGGATGAACAATAGATTAAAATATCTGATTGGTCAAAAGAGAGGCATATATAGGCAAATCAAAAGAGGAGAGGGGCAATTAAGAAATCGATATATTCAGTTAAAGAGAGAAATAAAAAGGGAATTAGAAAAGCAAATAGAGATTATGAGGTTAAAGTTGCAAGAGAATCGAAGACTAACCCAAAAGGATTCTTTCAGGTATACAGAAGTAAGATCAGGGACAAGATAGGCCCACTCAAAAGTTCCTCGGGTCAGCTCACTGACAGTGATAAGGAAATGTGTAGAATTTTTAACACATACTTCCTCTCAGTTTTTACACAGGAGGATACCAGCGATATTCCAGTAATGATAAATTATGTAGAACAGGACGATAATAAACTGTGCACTATTAGGGTCACAAGTGACATGGTCCTTAGGCAAATAGATAAATTAAAACCTAACAAATCCCCAGGCCCTGATGAACTGTATGCAAGGGTTCTAAAGGAATGTAAAGAGGAGCTTAGCACACCTTTGGCTAATCTTTTCAACATATCACTACAAACTGGCATGGTGCCAGATAAGTGGAAAATGGCAAATGTGATACCTATTTTCAAAACAGGTGACAGGTCCTTAGCTTCGAACTATAGACCAATAAGCCTAACCTCCATAGTGGGAAAATTTATGGAATCAATAATTGCCGAGGCAGTTCGTAGCCACCTTGAAAAGCATAAATTAATCAACGAATCTCAGCATGGTTTTACAAAGGGGCGTTCCTGCCTTACGAATTTATTAACTTTTTTCACTAGGTATTTGAGGAGGTAGATCATGGTAATGAATATGATATTGTGTATATGGACTTCAGTAAGGCTTTTGACAGGGTCCCATATCAGAGACTATTGAGGAAAATTAAAGCACATGGAATAGGAGGAGAAATTTTTTCCTGGATAGAGGCATGGTTGACAAATAGGCAGCAGAGAGTTTGCATAAATGGGGAGAAATCAGAGTGGGGAAAGCGTCACGAGCGGTGTTCCACAGGGGTCAGTGTTGGGCCCCTGCTGTTCACAATCTACATAAACGACATAGATAGGGCATAAAGAGCGACATCGCAAGTTTGCCGATGACACCAAAATAGGCCGTCGAATTCATTCTGACGAGGACATTCGAGCACTCCAGGAAGATTTGAATAGACTGATGCAGTGGTCGGAGAAGTGGCTAGATGCAGTTTTAATATAGACAAATGCAAAGTTCTAAATGTTGGACAGGACAATAACCATGCCACTTATAAACTAAAAATGTAGATCTTAATATTACGGATTGCGAAAAAAGATTTAGGAGTTCTGGTTAGCAGTAATCTGAAACCAAGACAACAGTGCATAAGTGTTCGCAATAAAGCTAATAGAATCCTTGGCTTCATATCAAGAAGCATAAATAATAGGAGTCCTCAGGTTGTTCTTCACTTATACATCCTTGGTTAGGCCTCTTTAGATTATGCTGCACAGTTTTGGTCACCGTATTCAGAATGGATATAAATTCTCTGGAAAATGTACAAAGGGGGATGACAAAGATGACCCCATGTATCAGAAACCTTCCCTAGAGGATAGACTAAGGGCCCTGAAACTGCACTCTCTAGAAAGACGTAGAATTAGGGGGGATATGATTGAGGTTTATAAGTGGAAGACAGGAATAAATAAAGGGGATGTAAATAGTGTGCTGAAAATATCTAGCCTAGACAGGACTCGCAGCAATGGTTTTAAGTTGGAAAAATTCAGATTCAGGAGGGTATAGGAAAGTACTGGTTTGGTAATAGAGTTGTGGATGAGTGGAACAAACTCCCAAGTACAGTTATAGAGGCCAGAACGTTGTGTAGCTTTAAAAATAGGTTGGATAAATACATGAGTAGATGTGGGTGGGTGTGAGTTGGACCTGATAGCTTGTGCTAACAGGTCGGTTGCCGTGTTCCTCCCTTAAGTCAATGTGACCTGACCTGACTAGGTTGGGTGCATTGGCTTAAGCCGGTAGGGACTTGGACCTGCCTCGCATGGGCCAGTAGGCCTTCTGCAGTGTTCCTTCGTTCTTATGTTCTTATGTTCTTATGACTCTTGTTGGTGTATGGCAGACAGGTAGGAGGCAAGAGGGAGACGAGTTTATTATGCTTCAATATGACGATATCATCTCTACAGCTTATTTATCTATCACAATTCATCTAATATGACATAATAAACAATACATGTAGTATTAATAACATAGAAACACGATATATACCCTAAAATGAATAAATATATCATAATGTATGAGAGGAGTAAAGTGATGGAAGTGTTGTTGTTTGGTTTATAGGGGCCACTGAGAGAAGCCATACATAGTGGTGGTGGTGGAGGCACCAGTAGAACCCACCAACACTATCACACTTAAATAATGTATGTAATTTATAAATAAGAAATATTTACATTTTAATTTATAAATAAGAATTTTTTTTATGTTATTAACACACCGGCCAATTCCCACCAAGACAGGGTGGCCCAAAAAAGAAAAACTTTCATCATTCACTCCATCACTGTCTTGCCAGAGGGGTGCTTTACACTACAGTTACAAGACTGCAACATTAACATCCCTCCTTCAGAGTGTAGACACTGTACTTCCCATCTCCAGGACTCAAGTCTGACCTGCCGGTTTCCCTGAATCCCTTCATAAATGTTACTTTGCTCACACTCCAACAGCACGTCAAGTACGTATATTAAAAACCATTTATCTCCATTCACTCCTATCAAATATGCTCAGGCATGCTTTCTGGAAGTCCAAGCCCCTCACACACAAAACCTCCTTTACCCCCTCCCCCCCATCCTTCCTAGGCTAACCCCTACCCTGCCTTCCCTCCACTACAGGAGGGAAGTCATTCTGATTTGTTCCATTCTCTCTACATGTCCGAACCACCTCAACAACCCCTCTTCAGCCCTCTGGATAATAGTTTTGGTAATCCCACACCTAATTTCCAAACTACGAATTCTCTGCATTATATTCACACCACACATTGCCCTCAGACTTGATATCTCCACTGCCTTCAGCTGCCTCCTGGAGAATGCTGGAGGAGAAATAAGAAATATTTACATTTTAATTTATAAATAAGTAAGTTTACTCAGGTATACAGGTATACACAAATACAGTTACGTACATAGATCATCATACATAGCAGCACGTGTGTAAAGTACCTAGGATAACCCAAAAAAGTCAGAGTGACTTATGTATTTCCATTGGGGTCCTTTTATATTTATACTTACACAGTGGACCCCGCTTTACGATCACCTCCCAATGTGACCAATTACGTAAGTGTATTTATGTAAGTGCCTTTGTACGTGTATGTTTGGGGGTCTGAAATGGACTAATCTAATTCACAATATTCCTTATGGGAACAAATTCGTTCAGTACTGGCACCTAAACATACTTCTGGAATGAAATAATATCGTAAACCGGGGTTCCACTGTATTTACTTTTATACTTACACTTTTATATTTACACTTACCTTGGAGAAGATGTTAGTTTAATTAGTTAGTTTGATGGAGGAGACGCTGGCAGAGGTTTAGGGTGGTAGAAGATACGTAGCAGGCCGGCGTATGTTCAGCGGCCCAATGCACATCCAACAACATTGGAGAGTTACTTTCGTGTCGTTTTCCTATCGCTTACTCACTTAACTTACTTGCTATACTGTTAATTCTACACTTTATCGCTGGCTGGCACTATAGCCTTTATCGATACCTGCTGCTTTAGTATCATACATATCGTAGAATCACTGAATCACTGCAGAAGGCACATTCACCCCTCTCTCTTCCTCCTCCACTTTGGTACTTTGCTATGAGTTTTTTCTTGAATTCTATTGTGCTTCTTTCCTTCTTTACCACAGGGCTGGCACTAGAAGCTTTCTTTGGGTCCTTGATGGCTTATTTAGCAGTTACAAGCACTAAAACAATGGAATAATAAAAAATATATCGCATGTACGCGAGGAATCGTCCTCTCTGGCTTGTAAACAATGGCACACTACCTGTACATGGGCTCAGGCCGCACAGACATGTTCGGGACGAATGCCCTTAACCGAGTTCTTGGGTGCTAGCCGAGCCAATATTTTGATGCAAAAGCGTGCTGCTATCCGATTTTAGCGTTAGCCGATGCCGCCGTTACCCAAGGGTCCACTGTACTACTATGTAGAAAGCCCCTTGTTATGCAGAGCATTTCAAGCAAATTAGGTCAGTTTTGTCCCAGGATGCGACCCACACCTGGTCTCAGACCGAGCCGTGGGGGCATTGACCCCCGAAACCCTCACCAGGTAAACACCAGTCGACTGACTCCCATGTACCCACTTTACTGATGGGCGAACAGGGACAGCAGGTGTCTAATGGAAACACGTCTCTAATGTTTTCCAGCCGTACCAGAGGAGATTCAAACTCCGGACCTCAGTGTGTGAGCTGAGTGCGCTAGCAATCAAGCTACGGGCAAAACGTTTCATCAGTAAAGATACCCAACTGTTGCACAGATGTCTTACTCTTCACCTTGTCAGTATTTTATACCATTTTCAACATAAGAGAAAACTCTTTTCCCTCATATGCTGATAAATCAGAATTGATTAAAATAAAGCAAGAGACAAATCTCAACAAAATAAGAAGAAAGAAAATAGAATGAAAACTTGAAATAAAATACTGCAAAATGAAAATCTGAGAATAAGATCAAGTAAAATTGAAAAAATGGCAAGGGAAAATTATTATAACATTCATAGGGAAGAATAAGTCTGGTAAAAGCTTATTTTAATCACTGATAAAAAAATAATTTTTTTTTCACATTGCTTGACATACAAAAACTGTTATGGTATTAAAATATACACGGAATGTACTGTACAAGGGACTGCATGTACCACATACAGTACAGTATAGTGGAACCTCGGTACTTGTACTTAATTCATTCCAGAAGGCTGTTCTAGTGCCGATCCATTCGAGTATCAAACAGATTCTTCCCAATCAATTTTCTTTTTGGTTGGCTGTTATCGCTAATCTTCATAGGCCCCTTGGTTACTTATTTATACATACATATAATATAAAAAAAACACCAAAAAATGCATAGAAACATGAAATAGTTTACAGCGAAGCTCTGGCAGGTCATGTTTGTTTGGTCGAGTGCTGAGCTTTGTTCGAGTAGGGAGCTGTTCGAGTACTGAGGTTCCTCTGTACTTCAAGTTTACCAAAATAATGATTAGACATAAATAAGAATGTGTACAGTATTAATGAACAGTATACCCTGTTTAATTATTATCAATGCACATTTTGAAATGCATCAAAACTGAGCATGTTACAAAGTTTGCTTATGATAAAAAGACATACCCGTACTGCAGTTTACACTGCTCTGATGTGATATTTGGTTTACACGTGTCCCAGAAGTGTGGTCTGGCCTCGCCCACAACTGTCTTTGTCAAATCATTGATGAAAAACATGAACAGGCCTCCCACGAAGAGGTCAGTGATATACCCCCAGCTGCGACGAAGCCCTGACTGGAATGGTGATGCCCCCATGGCTGGCTGGGATGGGGGGACAATCCACTCTACAATTACCATCTGAAAAGGTAAAAAATACACACCAACCAATCTATAGTAAGAGTATTTCTGTAGACAGGTTTCATAACTTAAACTTGCATCACACAAACTCATACATGTGCCTAGCACATAAATGCTGTAACTTTGCAATACAGGAGGGCCCCGTTTGTACAGCTCTTAGATTCCTGACCCTGTGCGATAAATGAAAATCGCAAGTGGGTGGAAAAAAGCAGTTTTCATTATTGCATATGTCAATACAGCGAGGCATACAATACTTATCTTAAAACACTTACACAACTGTTGTGTGAAAACGGTGGAAAAGCAGTGAAATGACTGAACTTAATTGAACAATGGCTCAGTTGAAAGCGACAAAAATGTGGAACACTGAAAAGAGGGTGCAGAATAGGCAGGTGTCAGTTACCTCCATATATAATGAAGTAAGATAATTCAGGTATTATTACCTTCAAATACAGTTACATAGAATGTATATGTCATACATAGCAACATATGTGTAGGAAACTAGATACTCCAAAAAAATGTCAACAGAGCCTGTGGCTTAAAGTTTCCCATTAACGGAGGGCCGTTGATTCCTGGTGGAACTTTCCATGATTACTGTACATACGTATAGTTGTACCCCAGTCAAATGTTTGTTTATGAATGTTTAGCAATACAAATTTACAATAACTGCAATAAGTAGAAACATTTATGATGACATTTCATGTATCTTGTTCTGAATCACTTTCAAGTCATAACTTAGAGAAAAAAAAGTAGAGGCCAGAAGACAGGTTGGAGAAGGGGGACAGAGAGGATGGTAGCCATGGAAGTAGCAGAATTAGTAGCAGCAGTAGTAATAGTAGTAGTAGTAGTAGTACTAGTAGTAAACACTAGTAATAAGAGCAGTGGTTGCAGTAGTAGTACAATAGAAATGAAGGTACAACACTAATTTACTGTCAGCAGAGCATCTGGCACCTCTTTTAGTCCAGACAAAATTGCCAAAATAGGTAACCTGCACCAGAGAACCAGTCAATAAAATGGCTGTGATCACCAACATGAGAGGAAAGATCATTGTTGGTGGTGACAAGACAAAACTTCTTTTGTACTCCATAAGTCTGTCAGGAAGAGAGAGACCAGTTTCAACAAAGAATTGGAGAGGACAGGAGGAACAGGAAATATACTAGACACCGGAAGTATGAACTAGATTACTATAAATCATATTATTTTGATGAAACGCAAGTTTGATATCCAAAGGGCATAGGGTAGGGCTAAAATTTTGAAGGTTGGAAATGTAGGAGAGGTAAAAGAACAAGAGTTTTCACAGAAGTGAATTTTGGAGAAAAGAAAGTCTGTTTAGCATGAGAGTGCGCAGCATTTATGAAATTGGGAGGATAGCCAAGGCGAGGGAATGAGATGCTTTTCGTCCAACTGATCTTCAGCACATGCCCAAAAATTATCTAAATTGTTTTAAAGCAAAAAGGCAAGATTTCTCTTAAGTACTTAAAATGTTCTGTCTATATTCAATATACCACTGCATAGAATGTACTGTAGATACTTATAGATCACTAAAATGCAAGAAACTTCATTTAAATATTTCTTAAAAAAAAAATGAGAAATTTTAAAGATTATTACTGACCACAAAGAAGGGCAAGAAGAGTGTAATACAGATGAGTATGGTGATGGAGATAGTATCATAGTGGAAACTCTCCTGATGCGGGGGTCATCACATGATACAGTGGTGTGTGATGGTGATATAACACCAAGCAGTGTTAATGACAGTCCAGCAGCAACTGAAAGGCAAAGATCACTGATGAAATACATGTACATGTATATTTTTTTTTAACATACCAGCCATCTCCCACCAAGGCAGGGCAGCCTGAAAAAAAAGAAACATAAGTTTTTTTGTTCTTTTTATATTTAATAATTTATATAGGAGAAGGGGTTACTGGCATTTTAATCGCTTCTTACAACACGAATGACTTATGGAGGAAGGATTCTTCTCCACTTCTGCACAGAGAATAATTATTATTATTATTATTATTCTATTCACAGGGAAATGTCTGGGAAATGACTGTAATAAGGTTAGGGGAAAAAAACAGCATGAGAACAAGAACAAAAAATGAGCAAAAACATTGAGAACAGAAAGAGAAACACTTGAAATACACCACATTACTGTATTTAAAAACACTCTTTAAATATTCTCAACTTATTGCTGTAGCATCAAGTAACCAGAATTCTAAACTTCGCTACACCAAGCACAGAAAAAAAGTATGTCTGTCAATTCAAGAACCCTTACGATATGTCTATTATTTGTTATTGTTTATTGTTTATGTTTCTATTCACTGAAAGTCTACCCATCAACTGTCTTCATTCCTACCCATCAACTGTCTTCATTCCTACCCATCAACTGTCTTCATTCCAACCCATCAACTATCTTCATTCCAACCCATCAACTATATTCATCCCTACCCATCAACTGTCTTCATTCCCACCCATCAACTATCTTCATTCCCAACCATCAACTATCTTCATTCCCACCCATCAACTATCTTCATTCCCACCCATCAACTATCTTCATTCCCACCCATCAACTATCTTCATCACCCATCAACTATCTCCATCCTACCATAACTATCTTCATTCCACCCATCAACTATCTTCATTCCAACCCATCAACTATCTTCATTCCACCCATCAACTATCTTCATTCCCACCATCAACTATCTTCATTCCCACCCATCAACTATCTTCATTCCACCCATCAACTATCTTCATCCACCATCAACTATCTTCTTCCCACCCATCAACTATCTTCATTCCACCCATCAAACTATCTTCATTCCCACCATAACTATCTTCATCCCACCCATCAACTATCTTCATTCCCACCCATCAACTATCTTCATTCCTACCCATCAAACTGTCTTCATTCCTACCCATCAACTGTCTTCATTCCACCCATCAACTATCTTTCCATTCCAACCCATCAACTATCTTCTTCCAACATCAACTATTCATCCCTACCCATCAACTATCTTCATTCCCACCCATCAAACTATCTTCATTCCCACCCATCAACTATCTTCATTCCAACCCATCAACTATCTTCATTCCCACCCATCAACTATCTTCATTCCCACCCATCAACTATCTTCATTCCAACCCATCAACTATCTTCATCCCTACCCATCAACTATCTTCATTCCCACCCATCAACTATTTCTTTCCCACCCATCAACTATCTACATTCCCACCATCAACTATCTTCATTCCCACCCATCAACTATCTTCATTCCCACCCATAAATATCTTCATTCCAACCATCAACTATCTTCATCCCTACCATAAACTATCTTTCATTCCCACCCATCAACTATCTTCATTCCCACCATCAACTCTCTTCAATTCCAACCATCAACTATCTTCATTCCCACCCATCAACTATCTTCATTCCCACATTCAACTGTCTTCATTCCTACCCATCAACTGTCTTCATTCCTACAAATCAACTATCCACCTTCACAACCATCAACTATCTTCATTCCTAACCCATCAATTATCCGCACTTCACACCTAATAACTAATCCAGCCATCCTCAAACGATGATCAGACCCAAACTATCAAGAGATTTCTGCCTTGACATGATAACCAACAGCTTATATATATATATATATATATATATATATATATATATATATATATATATATATATATATATATATATTTATATATATATATATATATATGATAACAAACAGCTTCTTAAAGCGAGGTCACTTTATCAGATAACATAAATGTCACACATAACACAATATAGGATGGGGTCCACCTCTGGTGTAAATTGTGGGACCCATAGCCTCGGAGAAGTGGATAAAAAGCTTCAAGGAAGAATATTTGGATTTCTTCCTGAAGCTGTTTTGAATATATATATATATATATATATTATATATATATATATATATATATATATATATTATTATATATATATTATATATATATATATATATATATAGGGAAGTACCACCTCTGTAGCTGGAATGGGGACCCTCATCCTCAGAGAAGACAATAAATGTACCTCAGGGAAAACTCAAGGTTCTCCCTGGAGCTGTTTGAATATTTTCTTCTCCTACCACCCCCTATATATTTTATATTCTATGTGAACATTTATTAATAAACAGAATACATTTACAGAAAAAACAAACATGAATACAATGGCACAATGTATCAAAGATCATGAATTTCCTTCAGTTCCTCTGAGGCTGGATGCGAGCCAAGTATGCAGCAAGCATTTCCCCTCTGGATGGCTATGCCGAGGTGCTGGAACATGAAAGCGGCTGCCCTTGGGTCCCTGGTGGTATCGATGAGTCTGGAACCCAATTCTTTAAGGAAACATGTTGCATTTTTTCCCCATGATCCCAAGGTCTCTGATCCCACTGGGACAAATTGATACTGTTGGCTTATTTCCCTGTACTTGCTGATCTTGTACTCCTCCCTGTGGTCAGCAGCTCCTCCGTGTTGTCCCACACTGTGATGGATATAGGTGCCAGCCAGTGTGGACACACAGGTATAGTCCCATGCTAAGAGCTTGCCATTCTTCCAAAGATAGATGGTGATCCTGTCGGGGTGGTTTGCTGAGTTGTGGGTATTGTTGGCTGCTAGTGATTGGGGCTCCCTCTCGGCTGGGCATCCAGCTGTAGCAAGGGTTCTCTTGATGATGCCGTTGACCTCATTGCGTCTTGCATGCCAGCCCTTGGTTTTGGAACAGTTAAGACCATGTAGACCGTATTGGTCTGCTTGCGCTTTGCCGCAAATACACGTATATTTCTGTGTGAATTGGGGCAGCAAGGCGCAGAGCCACTGCAATATGGAGGGTCTTAGGGTCAAGTCATGTTCCCATTGCCAATATGGGAACTGTTTGGAGGAAGTCCCCGGAGTGAGGTGCACTCACAGCCTGGAGACTGACAATCTCCTTATCTGATGTTGCAACCCTAAGCATGTTGGCAAGCACCTTTTCAGTGACTGGGCCATTCCAGCTTGACTGTGAGCCAGTGCTGCACTAGGGTTTGGTGCTGGAGCAGCAAGAGTCTCCCATTCAGTGACAGCATTGGCATAGCTAGGGTCTTCTATTCCCGCTGAGTCGCTGAGGGTATCAGGAAGAATTTATCTCATATATATACACCTACCATCCGACTTACGACCAAGTTCGGTTCCGAGAAACCAGTTGTAAGTCGAAATGGTCGTAAGTCAAACTTTACTACTGAATATCAACAAAACATTTTTGTAATGACTTTATTTTATTGTTTTATTTTGGTATTTCATGTTTTACTTTACTTTTTATGCTGTTAGTACTGTATTTTATACTGTTAGGTTTAGGATAAACACTGTGTACAACACAGATAGTTGTTTATTTCCCAGAAATTTGGCATAAAAAACACGGTCATAAGTCCAGTGGTCGTAAGTCGAGCAGGTCGTAAGTCGGATGGTAGGTGTATATATATATATATATATTATATATATATTATATATTATATATAATATATATATATATATATATATATATATATATATATAATATATATTATATATGTCGTGCCGAATAGGCAGAACTTGCGATCTTGGCTTAAATAGCAACACTCATCTTGCCATACAGGACAAGTGAAAATTTGTGTATGCAATAATTTCGCCAAAATCATTCTGAACCTAACTAAAAAAAATATATTTGATTGTGTTTGTTTAGTACTAAATTATTGTAAACGTATTTAAAATATATTTAGTTGGGTTAGGCTAAAATAAATTGCTTTTGTTATAATAAGGTTAGGTAAGTTTTCTAAGATTCTTTTGGTGTAAAATTAAATTTTTTTACATTAACATTAATGAAAAAAATATATCTTTAAACATATAAGAGAAATTTTCAGAAAGGACTTAATTTTAAATGAGTACTAGCTAATTGACCAGTTTTACATATTCGGCACGACATACAGGAGGGCCCCACTTATACGGCTGGTTAGGTTCCAGGCTACCGCCGTAAAGCTGAAACCGCCGTAAAGTGGAACACCCTTTTTTTCCACTTACAAATGCATACAAACACTAGATAACAAGTTTACACTAACATATATTAAGTTAGCAATAGAACCAGGCATCAAAAAACAATAAAAAAGTACAATACACACATAGTGCACTCATTACCTTAAAATATTTATAGTCTTAATCTAGGGTGAGACAAGTAGTATTTATTGTAAATCAAGTGTGGTATGTATGGTAGTCAGCCAGGCTACCATACCAGGCCACCCCACCCACACCTACAATTCTATGATATTTAAGCATCCCAGAGCGATAAAATGTATATACAGTTCACTCATACTTACCTTAAAATATTTGTAGTCTTATGTAGGGTCGGAGTAAGTAAATGAGATAAACGAATAAATGAGAGAGAGAAAGAATGAGTGCATGAGAGGGGACAGGCGCAGAGTTATGTAAACAAACCAGGCGAAGGTAAGTTTTGTAAACAAAGTGTACACGTTGGTTTGTGTACAAGTTACATTGTGTACGGGTTGTCTCTACATTGATACGGTAGAATAAATAAAGAAGAAAAAACTCCCATTCTCATGTAACATCATTTTGAGAAGAAATGATGCTCTGAGTGAAGGCAATGGAAATAAGTCACTCTGACTTTTTTGGTTATCCTAGGTTCTTACACATATGTGTTATGTATGATAATCTATGTAACTGTATTTGTGTATACCTGAATAACTTACTTACATACATACGAAAAGGAAAATTTTCTACAGTTACCCCAGTAAACATTTTCTCTTATGTTAGATTAGAGAAAATGTTATTCTTGGCGTCACTTGTACAAGTTATCTGGCTCCACATCTCATTTTATGTTTATTTATTTCTATTGTGGGGTTATTTATCATCTTTTTATGTTATGTATCGTGTTTATTATATAATTTTGAAAAAAAAATATAATGGATGGATTAATGAAAATGTGTATTTAACGTAATATACAACATTTAATGAGACTCGGTGATTATTATTATTATTATTTATTATTATCATTTCTAATATGGCGTCACTTGTGCAAGTCGTCTGCTACCACATCTCATATTTATGTTTATTTATTCTATTGTGGGGTTATTTATCATCTTTTTATGTTATGTATCGTGTTTATTATATAATTTTGAAAAATATCATAGATGGATTAATGAAATGTGTATTTAACGTAATATACGACATTTAAATGAGACTCGATGATTATTATAATCATTACTAATATGACGTCTGGAGACATAAGACACTCTTACTGATTTTAATGTGTACCTGCATGCCAGCACAGTATGTAAGTTTATTTAAGTACAGGTATACATAAGTATAATTATCAGAGTATATATAAAATATGAAATAACTTTTAAAAACATTTGAAATTTTGGAGTTTCCAGACAAATGGAGAGACTTAGTGCTTACTGAGCTCACGAAGAATGTAAACAAACAGGGTGGGCGCGGTGACCGTATTAGAAAGTCAGGTGGGGGGAGCCGTTTATAGCGAGTTTTGGTCATAATTTGAAATGACCGTATTAGCGTAACGCCGTAAAGTGGAAACGCCGTAAAGCGGGCCCTCCTGTATATATATATATAATATTATATATATATATATATATATATATATATATATATATATATACAGTGGACCCTCGACTAACGCTATTAATCCGTTCCTGAGAGCTCATCGTCAGTCAAAATAATCGTTAGTCAAGTTAATTTTCCCCATAAGAAATAATGGAAATCAAATTAATCCGTGCAAGACACCTAAAAGTATTGAAAAAAAAAATTAACAAATGAAATATTAATTTTAATACACACAAACTGAAGAAGACATGCACAGTTACATGACACTTACCTTTATTGAAGATCTGGTGATGATTGATGGGATGGGAAGAGGGGAGTGTGTTGATGGTCTTAGTGTTTAGAAGGGGAATCCCCTTCCATTAGGACTTGAGGTGGCAAGTCCTTTTTCGGGGTTACTTCCCTTCTTCTTTTAATGCCACTAGGACCAGCTTGAGAGTCACTGGACCTCTGTTGCACAACATTATCTGCCCATAGAGGCCTGTACCTCCCGTTCCTTTATGACATTCCTAAAGTGTTTCACAACATTGTCAGTGTCACCATTAAACACTTGTTCAGGTTTCAGTCCTTCACTGTCTATGTACTCCTTGAATTCCTGCACATATTTTTCAGCTGCTTTTTGGTCCAAACTGGCAGCCTCACCATGCCTTATCACACTATGTATGCACTACGATTCTTAAATCTCACAAACCAACCTTTGCTGGCCTTAAATTCACTCACATCACCACTAGTTTACTGACATTTTTCTAATTAAATCGTCATGCAAACTTCCTAGCCTTTTTACATATGATCGCTTGAGAGATGCTATCTCCTGCTATCTGTTTTTCGTTTATCCATACCAATAACAGTCTCTCAACCTCTTCTATCACTTGCGATCTCAGTTTCGAAAACATAGTTGCACCTTTGGCAAGAACAGCTTCCTTGATTGCCGTTTTCTTGGCGACAATAGTAGCGATGGTTGATTGGGGTTTTGTGTACAGCCTGGCCAGCTTGGAGACACGCACTCCACTTTCATACTTAGCAATGATCTCTTTCTTGATATCCATAGTAATTCTCACCCTTTTTGCTGTAGGGTTGGCACTAGAAGCTTTCTTGGGGCCCATGGTGACTTATTTTGCAGGTGCAATCACTAAAAAGGCTGTGATAATATGAAATGTTCCGATTGTATGCTTGGAAGCGACCGCGGTGGCTGGCTGGCTTGTAAACACTGGCCAGAAGTGGACGCATCTCAGATGGAACGAATAGTGTTGGTCGAGTTTTTTAGCGCTAATCGAGGCAAAATTTTTGCGATAAAATGTATCGCTAGTCAGATTTATCGTTAATCGATGCCATCGCTGGTCGAGGGTCCACTGTATATATATATATATATATATATATATATATATATATATATATATATATATATATATATATATATATATATATATATATAATAAGGACAGACGCAGCAGTTGAAGACTTGGTCAAAGATGAGCGGAATGTTATAATATTTTTTGTGTACAGCCTCAGAGTAATGGTCAGATGCATGGACTGGGAAAGCACTATTGTCAAAGGAATCATAGAGAGAGCGGGGAATGGGCGGTAAAGAAAAGGGGTGGTCAGGTTCAGTGCCTTGGACCAAGAGCCCCTCACTGGCATCAAGGAGTCTCCCCTGAGAGTCAATAATACTGATACTTAATTAGTGCGTTATGTGTATTCTCTTGTGCATAAATCAACTAAATTTTGCATATGGTTTTCATATCTGTCTGACACGAGCACTACACACACACACATACACACACACACACACACACACACACACACCACACACACACACACACACACACACACACACACACACACACACACACACACAGCAGAGCTCACAATAAGGGAACATGAATGGGAAAAGAAACTAGAAGAACTTAGCATGAGACTGGAAGAGAGGATAGATATGGAAAGCAAGAAGTGGGAGATGCAAGTCATAGCAGCAGAGGCTAGGATACAGAGATTAAAAGAGGAACTGAAAAATCTGAAACAGCCTAAAGAACTAAAGAACATTTTGGGAATGACATCAGAGACTGCTACCTCAGTCACAAATAAGGGGACTGTAGGGAAAGAAGGAGCAAAACTGCATGTAGAAGCTCTATCAGAGGGGACTGTAGTAAATGAAAGAGCTAACCTATATGTGGAGGTCCTAACAGACCACAGCAGAGCCCAGGGAAAACCAAGAAGGGAAAATAACAGGCCACTGAGCCCAAGTACAATAGATAGTGAAACTGAAGAAAGGAAAGCTGCAATGGAGGAAATTAAATTAAACGAGTGGATACACAAGGATACGCAGTGGGAGAATGAAAGGGAGAGGTCAGTCTTTGTGTATGGGCTCCAGGAAGTTGAAGGGGAAACAAATGAAGCAAGAAAACAAGGGTAAAAAAACAATTGAAAGTATCATAAAAGCAATAGGAGATGACATGACCCAGCTGGAAAATTTTCAGAGAATAGGGGGGTTTGCAAGAAGAAGAATCCAGCCAGTGAAAGTGACTTTCAAGGCAGAATCGACTCGGACCAGGATCCTGCAGGAGAAAGCATGATTAAGGGACATGCCAGCATACAGGAAGGTGTATCTCGACCCCGATAGAACACAAGAAGAAAGGCAGAAACTGAAAGAGATGGTACAAAGGCGAAAGGAGGAAAGAGAGGGGATGGAGGAGACAGACAGGAGATCCCAGACCCAGGAAGATCAAATACAGCCTCCCTCACAACTTCCTATAGAACCCTCCCAACCAGGTCAACCCCAGTGCAACCAAACATTCTAAACCAAAATACCCATGCCATATCCAATGTCCCCACCCACTGCATTACAAACTCCACCCCAACAGCAACCACCCATAGTTCCTTATCAGGTCTCCCACTTCCCCAACCCCAACATACCCCCCCAGACCACAGTCTTAGAAAAGAAGTTGAAGGTGTGGTATACAAATGCAGATGGAATAACAAATAAGTGTGAGGAGTGGCATGAAAGAATCAAGGAGATATCCCCAGACATAATAGCACTCAAAGAAACAAAACTCACCAGAATAATAACAGATGCAATCTTTCCACCCGGATATGAAATCCTCAGGAAAGACAGGGAGAGGAGTTGCAATGCTCATTAAAAACCAGTGGGGTTTTGAGAAAATGGAAGGAATGGATGGCATGGGCAAAAGGGACTAATTAGTAGGAACAATCCAGTCTGAGGGACATAAGGTGATAATTGCAGTAATGTACAACCCACCACAGAACTGCAGGAGGCCAAGAAAAGAATATGATGAGAGCAACAGAGCAATGGTCGACACACTAGCCGAGGTGGCCAGAAGAGCACAAAGGGGTGGAGCAAAGTTACTAGTTATGGGTGATTTCAATCACAAGGAGACTGGGAAAACCTGGAGCCCCATGGGGGTCCCAAAACATGGAGAGCCAAGATGATGGATGTGGTACTGG
>NC_069417.1:23468411-23510911 GCF_026875155.1 Cherax quadricarinatus | reverse complement strand
CTGCTCTAAGAGCTTTATCGTACCTCTTCTTAAAGTTATGTACGCATCCTGCCTCCACTACATCACTCTCCAGATTGTTCCACTTCCTGACAACTCTGTGCCTGAAGAATACTTCCTAACATCCCTGTGACTCATCCGAGTTTTCATCTTCCAGCTGTGACCCCTTGTTGCTGTGTCCCATCTCTGGAACATTCTGTCACTATCTACCTTGTTAATTCCCTCCAGTATTTTACATGTTATCATGTTTTCCCTATTCCTCCTGTCCTCCAGTGTCGTCAGGTTGATTTCTGTTAACCTCTCTTCGTAGGACATGCCCCTTAGCTCCGGGACTAGTCTTGATGCAAACCTTTGCACTTTCTCTAGTTTCCTTACGTGCTTGGCTAGGTGTGGGTTCCAAACTGGTGCTGCATACTCCAATACAGGCCGAACGTACACGGTGTGCAGGGTCCTGAACGATTCCTTATTGAGATGTCGGAATGCTCTTCTTAGGTTTGCTAGGTGCCCGTATGCTGCAGTAGTTATTTGGCTGATGTGCACCTCAGATGTGCCCGGTGTATAAATACTCCAGGAACCAGTTGCTGGACCAGGCCTGCAGCCTGTCCAGATCCCTTTGTAGTTCTGCCTGGTCCTCGTCCGATTGAATTGTTCTCATCAACTTCACATCTGCAAACAGGGACACTTCTGAGTCTATTCCTTCCTTCTTGTCGTTCACAAATACCAGAAACAGCACCGGTCCTAGGACTGATCGCTGTGGAACCCCGCTCAGTACAGGTGCCCACTCTGACACCTCGCCACGTACCATGGCTCGCTGTTGTCTTCCTAAAGTATTTCCTGATCCCGTGTGGTGCCTTCCCTGTTATCCCTGCCTGATCCTCCAGTTTTTGCACTAACTCTTGTGTGGAACTGTGTCAAACGCCTACTTACAGTCCCAAAAAAAGCGAAATCTACCCATCCCTCTCTCGCTTGTCTGACTGCCGTCACCCTGTCATGGAACGCCAGTAGGTTTGCAATACAGGATTTCCTGTCCCTGAAACCCTTCTGGCTGTCGTTGATAAGCTCATTCCTTTCTAGGTGCTCCATCACTTTTCTAATGACTTTGCATACTATATATGTCAGTGACACTGGTCTGTAGTTTAATGCTTCGTGTCTGTCTCCTTTTTTAAAAGTGTGTGTGTGTGTGTGTGTGTGTGTGTGTGTGTGTGTGTGTGTGTGTGTGTGTGTGTGTGTGTGTGTGTGTGTGTGTGTGTGTGTGTGCGCGCATGTGTACAACCTAACATGAAGATATTGTTTCCCTTGAGGAAGACACGTCAGAACCAAAAGTTTAAAGCTGACCTGAAGATGCGTTTGCCAGTTACTGCAGAGTCCAACAAAGTTTGCACCTCCGCAGCCTCAACCCGGGACACCTTCCATCCATTTCCTCCGATGCGTCAGTTGTCACAGGTGGCATAATACCTTCCACGTCTACTACATTTTAATCGGGGGAAAGCGGTAAACCCGTAGAGGTCATATAGCGCCCGTAGAATGTGATACATTCGTATTCGATCAAAGCAAGAGGAAGATCAAGCCCAGTTCCTTGGATCAAGAGCCCCTCACCAGCACCGAAGCAAAAATAATGGAATAAGGTAAAATAATACTATGTACACCATTTCAAGATAATATCGACAAAAATGGCATCAATACATACTTAAATATAGGAACCTTCTACTAACTGGGTCATACTACTGTTGAAAGTTTGAAGCCGATATCAAAAATGGTTATAATCATAGCTATAATTTTTACAGGGGTGGATTGGTAGGCCAGTGGAAGGCTTCGGTCAGATGACCAAAATCTCCAGCTGCGGGTTCATAATATGTAAGTTTATTCTGGTATACACAAATACAGTTACACAGATTATCATACACAGCAGCATATGTGTAGAGAACCTAAGATAACCCAAAAAAGTCAGAGTGACATTTCCATTGGGGTCATTTATTTCCTTTATATGACTAAGACCTGCGTCAGGAAACACTTGTCCTGTTTCCTGACGGAGCTGACCTTACCTAACCTCTGAAGGGGATCAGAGGAGCCTGTATCCACCTATCACACGGAAGGAAAATTTGGCAATGACCCACGAGGCATCATGGCTAGGTCACCCACGCATGCAAATGCTCGTAGATTCGTGGTTTTGTCCATGATAAAATACACAAACGTTGAAAATTTAAAACCAATCTAACAAGGCGTTCCCGAGTAATACACGAACATTTATGAGAACGTTAAGAAAAAAAAAAAGAATCGTATCTTTACTTTTTTGAAAAATTATTTTCTCATTTACATCTACCTGCCCATCTGGAGGGTGTCCGGGGGTCAACGCCCCCGCGGCCCAGTCCTTGCCCAGGCCCTACATTAATGTAATAAATAATATTTGATTTTGAGTTTTTAAATTCCTATTTCATAAATTTGGCCAGAAAATGGCAAATTGGCACCCACAGCCCAAAATTAATGCAATGCTTCCAACAAAGATACAAAGGTATTTAGGGTTTGAAGCCGATCAGATGAGTCATTCTCCAGTTATGGCACGGTTTCCAACAATTCCACATTTTAATATTTTTCATCAACAAATTTGCCTGCACACAAACAAAATTTAATAGGTGCCATCCTGGAAACCTTCCCAGGAAGGAAAACCGGGGGGCCCAAGCGCTGGGGAGCAAAAAGTGGATAACAAAGTGAGGGAAGGGTGGGGGGTAAAGGGAATGTAGGTAAACAATTTTCCCTTTTTTCCCCCTCCTATCTTCTAAACACAAAACCAAAAACCCCGGGGGGGCCAGGGACTAAAACCCCCACCCCTACAGCCACAACCCCGGGAAAGTGTACATACACGCACGCACGCACTAGTGACGAATATTAACTAACGCATCACACAAAAAACAGGCCCAAGTTTTTACATGTGCCTCTGTCACACACTTACTAATTAAAAAGGGTAGTGACCAAACCATTAAAATTTAAAATTTAGACTTAACCGGTGTTAACTGGTGACCGTTCTCTTATTTTGTGCGAGAAGGGCCATAGCTCCTGCCCAGCATGCTTTTATAACGGGTTTTCAAAGATTTTTGGGCCCTTTAAAGGGTCACTAAATATCACTCTTTAAAACTTTTATGTTTTTTTCCCACCACCCTGAGACTGAAAAAAAGGGGGCTGGGGCTGATGCTTGGGTGATCTTTTATCGAAGGAATGAAGCCCCCCTTTCCCCTTTTTTGGGAAATAAAAAACCTGTTTATTTCCCCTTTCCCCAAAAGGGTGATTTTTTTCACCTATGCATAATAATAAAAATAATAATAATAATAATAATAATAATAATAAAAATTAATAAAAATAATCCCTTATTCACAAGTCCTTTTTTTCCCCCTTTTTTTTTTATTTTTTCTTGAGCCCCTCACTTTCTTTTTTCCCCTCATTAGATAACCCTTTTTCGCCCTTTTCTAACCGTAATTAAACGGGGAGTTAGGGGTAAAAAACCCTTACATTTTTTTTTAAAAGAATAAAATATTAAAATTTTTTTACATTTTCCCAAACGTCGGGAAAATTCATGTCCATCACTTTTTATGTTTTTCTTTTTAAATATTTTCTAAAAACCTTTAAAGGGCAAACAGTACACATCATCGGGTACAAAAAAACCTTTTTTTAAAGAGCTTTTAGTAACCTTTGCTGGTATTGTAGCTCGAAAAGGGGGTTGAATCGCTGAAACCCAAATTTAAAAGAAAGAAGGTTACTTTGGGGACGTAGGGTTATTCCGGGGCAACGTAAAATTTAAACGGTCGCTTTTGCCTTTCGCATTTGGTTGGACCATTACGAAAAATGGTCTTCGGTGCGCGGAAGACACTCAAAAAGGAGAGAAGTATAAAACAGATTTTGCAAAAGCCTGCGACAAGTCTGATAAAGGGGTGAAATACCCACAAAAGGGAGCTACAAAAGGAGTAACTGAACGAGTAGGCAAATTAATTTTTAATTTTTCTAACGGGGCCAGCCCCAAAAAGTAACAGTCACAAGTCAAATTTAAGGCTGCCCCGTGTAAAAGCTCTTTTTCCTAAAGGGCCTAGTATTTGCCTTCACCCCTTTTTCCTTCTATTTTCGATTAGTCATTTTAAGCAAGCATTGTATCACCCTTTTAAAACAAAACAAGGCATCCATTTTAAAATGGGCAAATCTACAAGCTGATATAACCCGGTCTTCCAGTGGGACTCAGAAAATAAAAAATTTCCTCAGGGGGGGGGGGGGGGGGGACAAAATTTCGGGTTTCCCTCCTAGGGAAAATTTTGAAAAAAAAAAAAAAGGGAATACCACAAACCACTTAGCATAGTAAAAGAAAATGAAATATTTTGTGAATCGTAAAATTGTTTTACATAAAGGGATCATGGAACTTCGCAAATTACAACCGCAAGGAAATAGAAAAGGCCAAAGCTAGAACCTTGAAAGTAAAGAGATCCCAAAGGGCCAGTTTTTGATGCTGTTTTTAGTTCCGAAAGTTTTTCTTTTCCCCACCCCCCGGGCCGGGGCCAGGCTTATCTAGTATTTTGGCCTGGTAAACCGGGCCTTTTTTTTCCCGCTGGGGGGCCCGTTAACCCCATATCCTTGACCTCATAAAGGAAATTTGAATCTGAACTACTCTTCCTCAGTCAAACCCGGGAAATGCATCCTGTTTCCCTCCCCCCCTCCTATAGATCCATGCGGTTTTATTGTTTCCCCCCCCAAAATTACAATATGTAAATTTTTTTTGCAACTTTTTTCCCCTGCTTTTCCCCCCAAACAAATAAGCGGGTACCTGTGTTTGGCGGGGGGCTGGGGGTTTGGGAAATCCTGGAAGGATAAGAGGGCCCCTTAATATAAAAAAGCCCGTTTAAAAGTGCCCTTACTGGGCTATCCCACTTTAAACTGATCCCAGGGGGTTAAAAAGCCCAATTATAAAAAAAATTTTTGTGGATGGGAAAAATTTTTAAAATTTTGTTTTAAGGGAAATCTATCGATTGATTTTCCCTGTTTAGTACAGGTACACAAAATTAACATTTATACAAATTTAGATGTTTCCAAATTTACCCATAAAATAGTAATATAAGGGACTTCCACAAAAGACCTTCTCCCTTGCCTCAGAAAAATTTTCCCCCTAACCTTTGTTCCCTGCTTGCAACATTGCATAGCTCCTGACGACCCCACTAGAGGGCGACAGATCTTGAGAAAAAGATTTCCATCCCCATGTGGCTTTTTTTTACATTGTTAATTTTCACTTTTTTTGGGGCTAGTAACGTGTAAATTACCTACCTAACAAAAATAAGATTTAACAACAAAAGACTAAAAACATAATCTAACAACATGACAAACAACATGCCCAAAACAACTTTAAACCAACAAAAAGACTAACAACTTTTCCCAAACAATATGCTAACAACATGACTAACTTTAATTTAAAAACATGAAAAACAACATGACTAACAACATGACAAACCCAACATTACAAACAACATGACAAAACAACATGACTAAAAAACTTACAAAAAAAGAAAACAAAAATTACTAACAACATTACAAACAACATTACTAACAAAAATGACTAAAAACTTTAACTAACAACATTACTAACAACATAAACTAACAACATTACTAACAACATTACTAACAACTTTACTAAAAAACATGACAAACCCAACATACAAACCCAACATGACTAAAAAACATACTAAAAACTTTAAACTAACAACAGGGACAAACAACATTACAAAAAACTTTACTAACACCATGACTAAAAAACATTACAAACAACATGACAAAAAACATTACTAACATTACTAACAACAAAACTAACAACATGATTTAACAACATGACTAAACCCAATTACAAACAACATGCCTAACAACATTATAACAACATTACTAAAAACATCCCAACCCAACTTTTACAAAAAACATTACTAAAAACATTACAAAAACAAAAAGACTAACAACTTTACTAACAACATACTAAAACAACAAACAACATTATAACAACTTGACTAACAACTTTACTACAACATTACAAAACAACAGACTAACAACATTACTAAACAACATTACAAACCCAACATTACAAAACAACTTTACTAACAACATTACAACAACATTACTCCCAACAGGCCCTAACCCATTACTAAAAACCATACTAACAACATGACTAAAAATTTTTACAAAAAACATGACAAAACAACATGTAAAACAACTAAACTAAAAACATTACTAACAACATGATAACAACATGACAAACCCAACATGACAAACAACATGACTAAAAAACTTTGACTAACAAAAAGACAAAAAAACATTACTAACAATATGACTAACAACATAACTAACAACATGACTAAAAATTTAAAATAACAACTAACAAACAACATTACAAACAACATACTAACAACATTACAAAACAAATGCCCTAACAACATGACTACAACATGCTTATTGGAGAAGCCAAACACAAAGGCCCCAAAACAAGAAAAAAAAATTAAGGGTACAATTTTTTAGGTTTTCCATCACACACTAAATTTAAACCCCTTGAAAAAAAATTTTATAATTTGGTCCAAAAAAGTTCCCTAAAGGAGAATGTAGAATATAATTTTGGGTATACCGTGTCTAGCATTAGGAAAAATTTTTAGAAGAAGAAAATTTAATAAAAGGGAAAACGTTATAAAAACCATTAGAACCTGAGTAGATCATCACTAACTATGTTTAACATGATGTTGATAAGAATGTTGGGTGGAACAATTTGTAAGTAACACGGACTAAAAATTTGTAGTACCAAATTATCTTGGTTACTAGTACTTCTGACAGTCTGACAGACGACTAAATATTTAGTACCAAACTTATCCCGGGGTTTTCAGACTTCGACAGTCTGAAAAGTCTGACATTTCCTACGGGATATTGTAGTAGCCAGTTTATATTTGGGTTACTAGTTTTTTTCTGACAGTTTTGACAGTCTGACTGAATTGTAGTAGCCAATTAACTTGGTTACTATACTTCGGACAGCCCTGACAGTCGGACTGAAAAGAAAAGAAACCAGATTTATATTTGGGTTACTAGAAATTTCGGAAGTCTGAAGCCCCTGACTAAATATTGTATAGCCAGATTTATACTGGTTACAAGTACTTCTGACAGCCTGACACCCGGGACTGATTTTGTAGTAGCCAATTTAATTTGGGGTTTACTAGTACTTCGGGCCCAGTCTGAATGAAAATTGTAGTAGCCAGCCCTTAAACCCTTGGTTCCCAGAAATTCTGAAAACTGACTTCGACGGGATATTGAAGTACCAGATTTTATATTTGGGTTTTACAGTACTTCTCCCAGCCTGACAGTCTGACGATTTTTGTATAGCCAACTTATCCCCCTTTTTGGTTTTACTAGAAATTCTGACAGCCCTGACAAACTGCTGATATTGTAGTACCAGACTTATATTTGGGTTACAAGAAACTTCGGGACAGTCTGACATTCTGACATCGCCTAAATAAAAAAAATAGCCAGCCTTATACTTGGTTACTATCTTCTGACATCTACGACTGCTGATATTGAAAGTAGCCAGCCCTTAAACTTGGTTACTAGTATTTCCCTTGCGACAGCCCGGACTGTTTAATTGTATACCAGACTTATATTTGGTTACTAGTACTTCTGCCCGTCGGGACAGCCCTGACTGATTTTGAAAGTACCCAGACTTATACTTGGTTACTAGTACTTCTGACAGTCTGACAGTCTAAACTGATTTTTGTATACCAGACTTATATTTGGGTTTCTATCCCTTTCTGACATCTGACAGTCTGACTGATATTGTAGTAGCCAGACTTAAATTTGGTTATTTATACTTCTGACAGCTGCCCAGTCTGACTGTTTGTTTTTTGTAACCAACTTATATTTGGTTACTAACTTCTGACAGCCCTGACTGATTTTGTGAAACCCCCTTTTAAATATTTGGGTTTTCTAGAAAACCTGACAGCCCTACCCCCCTGACTGATATTTTGTACCCCAGACTTATACTTGGTTACAATATTTTCCGACAGCCCGCCCTGATATTGTAGTAGCCAGACTTAATTTGGGTTTACAAAGTACTTCTACAGCCCTGACACCCTGACTGATTTTGGGGGGGAGCCAACTTATATTTGGGGTTACAGTACTTCTGACAGTCTGACAGTCTGACTGATTTTGGGTAGTACCAGACTTATATTTGGGTTTTACTAGTACTTCTGAAGTCTGACAGCCCTACTGATATTGTATTGCCAGACTTATATTTGGGTTTAAACAAGTTTTTCGACAGTCTGACAGCCCTGACGATTTTGTAGAACCCCAAAACTTATATTTGGGTTTACTATATTTCTGACAGTCGGGACGGGATATTGGGGGACCCCAGACTAAAACTTGGTTCCTAGTACTTCGACAGTCTGACGCCCTGACGGATATTGTAGAAAGCCAGCCTTTTACTTGGTTATTTAGTACTTCTGACTTCTGACAGTCTGACTGATATTGTAAGCCAGATTTAAAACTTGGTTACTAGTACTTCTGACAGCCTGACAGTCGACTGAATTTTTAGTAGCCAGATTTTATATTTTGGTTACTAGTACTTCTGACACCCCTGACGGGTCTGACTGTTTTTGAAGAAAGCCAACTTATACTTGGTTACAATTACTTCTGACAGCCCTGACTGTTTATTGAGTAGCCAGACTTATACTTGGTTTTTTTAGTATTTTCTTGACGGGCTGACAGTGGGGGACGGGATTTTTGTGTAGCCGATTTATACTTGGTTACTAGTACTTCTGACAGCCCTGACAGTCGGACTGTTTATTGTAGTAGCCAGATTTAACTTGGTTACTAGTACTTCGGACGGGCCCACGTCTGACGGGTGTTGTATAGCCAGACTTATACTTGGTTACTAGTACTTCTGACAGTCTGACACCCTGACTGATTTGTAGTACCAAAGACTTATATTTGGTTACTAGTACTTCTGAAAGTCTGACTGATTTGAATACCCAGACTTATATTTGGGTTTACAAAGTATTTTCTGACATCCTGACAGTCTGACTGAATTGTATAGCCAACTTAAAACGGGTTACTAGTACTTCTGAAGTCTGACAGACGACTGAATTGTATACCAGACTTAAAACTTGGGTTTACTATACTTCTGACGTCTGACAGCCCTGACTGAAATTTGTAGAGCCAAAATTTTATACGGGGGTTTTAATTATTTTCGGACAGTCGGACAGTCTGCTGATATTTGAAACCAATTTTATTTTTGGGTTACTAGTACTTCTGACAGCCCCGACAGCCCTGACGGGTGTTGAAAGTACCAGACTTATATTTGGGTTTAACAAAGTACTTCTGAAGTCTGACAGACTGACTGATTTTTTATAGCCCCCCTTAAATTTGGGTTTTTACTGTACTTTACAGTCTAAACAAATTTTCCGATGTTGTATTTAGCCAACTTAAACTTGGTTACAATTTCTTCTGACGTCTGAAAAACCGGACTGATGTTGTAGTACCAAACCTTAAAAACTTGGTTACTACACTTCTGGCAGTCTGAAAGACAAACTGATTTTTGTAGTACCAGATTTTAAACTTGGAAATAGAAATTCCCTGACATTTCTGCAGACTGACTGATGTTGTAGTAGCCAGACTTAAATTTGGTTCTAACCTGACATTTCTGAAAGACTGCCCTGATATTGTATTACCAGGTTTAAACCCGGGGTTTAACAAGTACTTCTACAGCCCACAGACTAAACTGATGTTTTGTAGTAGCCAGACTTAAACTTGGTTACTAGCATTTCAACAGCCCTGAAAGCCCTAAACTGATTTTTGTAGTACCCAAAGGTTTAAAACTTGGTTACAAGTACTTCTGACGGGCCTGCAGACTGACTGAGGGGGTTTTTAGTGGCCAGGCTTAAACTGGTTATGGTCACTATCTTAAAAAACTATGTGAAATTATTGTCCATTTTTAAAAGAATACGAAATGTAAAATAAACCCATTTCGTAGCTTTTTTTAATTTATCAAATGCCCCCCCAATGTAGCAAAAAACAGTGAATAAACCTTTAAAGTCATCCAAATCTAGGGGGTACATTTAAAAACAACACAAAACAAAATAAAATAATACGGGAATCCCCCCAAAAATTTCATAAAAACTTAAGCGTCCCCTTTGTTTGGGTCGGGGCGATCAAAAAAAACTAAAAGTTTTTTTGAAGACTGAAGAAATTTCCTTTAAATGGGGCAGAAAGAAAGAAAAATAGGGGAACCTCTTTACCGCCCTCTTTTTGTGGTTTTTGTCGAGGGTAAAAAGCTCCCGGGCATAAAGGACCCCTCCCATTATTTTTATGGGGGAGGAATCATGCGGTAAGCAAAGCCCTTTTTTCTTTCTTCTTTCTTCCCTCTTTCCTTTCTTTCCTTTTTTCTTGTTTTTATTTTCGTTATTTTTTTTTCTTTGATAATTTTTTTCTTTTATTTTTTTTTTCTTTTTTTTCCTTCCTGCCCTTTGTCCCCCTGGCCCTTCTCTGCTACTCTCGCTCATTCGTGATTTGATGATGTCCGGGAGAACGAAACCATAAAATTTCAGAGGACCGGAAACGTCGTCAAAATTTTTCACCTCTAATTGTTAATTTTTTTGCAAAATTTTCCACCCCGGGAAATTTTTCCAGCGCAGAAATTTGTTCCAGCCAAGGTATTGTTCCAGGAACGGTATTGTCCCAACCACTGTATTTTTTCCCCAGCCACGGTTTTGTTTAAAGCCCCGTTTTTAAATTCCCAAAGCCACGAAAAATTTAAATTCCACCCTGTATTTTTCCCATCAGGGGTATTTTCCCGGGCCAGGGTATTTTTCCCGGGCCACGGCATTGTTCCAGCCAGGGAACCCTTTTAAACCAGGGATTGTTCCAGCCACGATATTTTTTCCAGCCCCGGAATTTTTTTCCACCACGGTATTTCCCCAGCCACAGTACTCTTCCACCACGGCACTGCCCCCAGCCACAGTATTTTTCCCAAGCCAGGGTTTATGTTCCGGGGGATGGGATAACGCTGGGAGTACAAAAAAAAAATGACAGAAGACATAAAGGATCCCCCCAAAGGGCTATTTCTGAGAAGAACTATCTACTTCCTTTTTAAAGGGGAAATAAAATAAAAAGGGGAAAAACGGGACATAGATGGAAAGAATAGAACAAAACATAAAGGGAAGGCGGGGGAGAACATAAGGGGGGATGGGGGTGAAAAGGGAAAAAAATTTCATAGGAGACAGGGGGAAAAGGTGGGGAAAAGGGGAAGGGGGGTACTTAAATGACGAAGGATTGTAAAATATCACAAAAGAGGAGAGCATGCAAGGAAGGACGGGGAAGAAGAGTATGCGTAAAGGGGCAATGAAAGGGGAGAGAAAAATGCACGGGGTCAATAATTGGGAGTGGGAGCATGCAGGGGGGAGTGAGGGGGGGTTGGGGGGGTGCTACCAACTGAAGGGAGATAGCAGGGTAAAGTATCAACGTGAAGGAGTGAGTCAAACCAACACTAGGGACATCAGAGGCTCATGCACTAAAGGAAGGCTAGGAAAAGAGAGAGAGAGAGAGAGAGAGAAAAGAGAGAGAAAAGAGAGAGGAGAAAGAGAGGAGAGAGAGAAGAGAAGAGAGAGAGAAACTTTAGGGAGGGGGGAAAGAAGGGGTCCCTGCACTTTACCCACTTCCGGGGTCTAGGTCATGCACCCCTCCTCAACAAAATCGACGATAAAAACGTTTTAATTTCTCAAAAGTAAATTTTTTTGAAAAGGTTTTTGAATTACAATAAATTTTTTTTTAACGACAGTGACGCTAAAAAACACAGTAACCTGAAAATGACACAAAAATGGGCAGTAAACACTAACAATGACATAACATTAACAAGACAGTAAACTAAAAAAAAGACAGTAACACTTTCCAATTTGGGCAAAGGACCCACAACCCGCGAAACCCCTTTTAAACAGCCAGCGTCAGGTCGAGGGCCCAGTAAATATTTTTTTTTTCATATTACGGTATTGACTTAGGCCAAAATAAATAAATGAGCAAACTCCCCAATCCCAGGAGATCCCTCAGGGGCACTCTACTTCAGTTTTAAAAATGAGTGGGAAAAAAACAAAATTTTGAAGGGCCCGCTCAGTACAAGTAAGGGGGCAAGGGGCCGGACTCTGGCTAGGGGGGGGGGCCCCAGGAGACGCTTTTATGGGTAGAAACAAGGGGTTTTTGGTCGGTATCTTGCCACTTTTAGTATTTTTTTAACTTTAGAGTTGGGGTGGGCAGGGACTTTTTCTGAAGCTGGTTTGGGGGTGGCCTGGGGCCCTTTTAAACAAACGACCATCGTTTGACTCGCTCCCGTTCAACTCTCCGAGAAATATTGTAATCCAAAAACTGCGTAAAATGCCTCGCTCAAAAAGGAGCAAAGAGAAACACACAGAATGAGAAATGACCCCCAACATTTAAGAAAAAAAAGGGCCCCTGAACTTTTCCAAAACATTACAATAGTAGAAAAAAGAAATTTTTTCCCCAACTGGTAATGAAGATTCTGCGCGCCTATCTAAATGGACGAGATTATGCACGAAAGTAAAAAAAAAAAATAAATTGGAAAACCCTGAAAAACACAGCGTCCCGTTCAGGGTTATCATTTAGCCACGTCCCAGTAAACTGCAAAACAGATGTGCCAAAATTACTGTTTTCTTAAGGAAAAAAAACCCGACAACAAGGCCCCGGCCGAACAAGACAGGCATGTAAAAATTCACTACTTTTCCCCACATTCTTTCCCCTGCCAAGAAAAGTGTTCTTTTTCTCCCCCTTTCCCCTGCGCCCTCCGCATCTGTAATCCCAGTTTTCCCTTTCCCGCAGAAATTTCCACTCTTCATAATTCGTTTTCCCCCTCTTTGGGTACCCTTTTCCCCTTTCATAGACCTGCCCTCTCACGTCTAAAAGTAATTTTTTTCTCTGCCAAACTCTCTACTCCTGGGAAAATCTTCGTCCTCTGCCTTCCCTACATTTCCGGTCTTTTTTTAAATTTAACAATTTTTTCTCCCCTCCCCCTTTAAAAACAAGCTTACTTTTTCCCCCCAAAACTAACCCCTCTTTTGCAAATAAACTCGTTCCCTACCTCTCCCCCTCTACAGATGTTCTGGGTCTTCTCTATTTCTTGCTCCTCCTGTCCTCCTTTAATACTTTTGGGAAACTGGTCCCATCTCCCTTTTTGACCGACTTAGGGGGCACAAAAAAAGTGTTAAAGGGTTGCCCACACCCAACAATCCTTTTTTGTCCCGTCCCGAGCATACCATCCCCATTTACTGGGCTTCTGCAAAACGGGCTTCCCTACTTCCAAAACCCAACATTTGCCGCCCAGTCAAATCCTCTCAAAAACACAACTTTCCTTGTTTGAATCTTGTCCTGGCTTCGCTCTGTAGATGCCCTTTTCCCCCCCCACTACATTTTTAAAATGCTCCCAAAATTCACAACACCCCCTGACTTAACCGACCCCTCTTTTTTTTTTTTCTTTTTTTTTTTTCCCCTTTCCCCTCTTCCCTTTCCCACCTTTTTTCCCCCTGGGGTTTTTCTGTCTTTTTTCTGTCTCTTTTTCTGTTTCCCTTTATTATTTTTTTTCACCACTTTCCCCTTTCACCCCCCTCTGTCACTTGCTCTCCCCTGTGGGCATCTAGCTCCCTTGCAGTGCTCCCCTTTCTTGGATTTGACTGGCTCCTCCTCCTTAAATTTCCCCCCTATAACCCCCTACCACTACTACTCTACACACTTTTTACTACAAAAACCACTACTACTCTACTACTACTACTAACCCCTACTTAAATAATAACTACTAATACTACTTCACTACTACCAACTACACTACTACACTACTTTCTACTACTAAAACTACTACTACCCCAAATACTAAATACTACTAAACCCCTACCTCTTCCTGCCCATATATAGCCGTCCCCGCTCCACCCTTCCCGGTTGGGGGTGACTTTGTAAATGGTCCAAGTCCGGAAACCCAAACGTCGTCGTGAGCTTTTCCTTCTATTCGGTTTTTTTGTATGGAAAATGCCAAGCACAACATGCACTCAGAATTTAACAAAGCCCTCAACCCTAAGCGTTTTTCAAAAAGCTGTTTTTTTTATAACCCCCTCTTTTTACACAAATTTGTGAAAACCATTGACCCAAAATAACCCCTGTGAGGGGAAAAATATAAGAAAGAGGGGGGAAATTTTAAGATGAGGGGGGAAATATAAAAATAGGGGAAAACAAAAAATGAGGAAGACTATAAGATGAGGGAAATATAAAATGAAAGGGGGGACTAAAGATGAGGGGAGAATATAAAAATGAGGGGGGGGCAAAAAGATAGGAAAAACAAAAAAGGGGGGAGAAATAAAAAGATTTAAGGGAAAACTAAAAGATTAGGGGAAAACTATAAAATGAGGGGGGAAATATAAGATTAAGGGAAAACTAAAAGAAAGAGGGAAGACTATAAGATGAGGGAAAGGGCTAAAGATTAGGGGAAAAACTATAAAAGAGGGAAGACATAAGATGGGGGGAAATAAAAGAGGGGAGAATTTTAAATGAGGGGGGAAATATAAGATACGGGGGAAATAAATGAGGGGGGAAATGGGAAGATGAGGGAAAACAAAAAAGATGAAGGAAGACTTAAGATGAGAGGGGAAATAAAAAAGAAGGGGAAAACGCCAAAATGAGGGGAAAATATAAGAAGAGGGGGGACTAAAATAGGGAAGACCAATAAAAATGAAGGGAGAATAAAGATGAGGGGGAAATATAAGGGGGGGGAAACCCACAAGATGAGGGGGGAATTAAAATGAGGGGAACTATAAGATGAGGGGAAAACTATAAGATGAGGGGGGAATATAAGAGGGGGGGAAAACTATAAATGAGGAAGAATACAAGATGAGGGGAAATATTAAAATGAGGGGGACTATAAAATTGGGGGAAAACTATACATGAGGGAAAAATAAAAATTGGGGAGAATATAAAAATGAGGGGGGGAAATAAAAATGAGGGGAAAACTAAAAGAGGGTAGAATATAAAATGAGGGGAAAACTTAAGATGAGGGGAAAACATTAAAAAATGAGGGGAAGGGCTAAAAAATTTAGGGGAAACCCAAAGATGAGGGGGAAATAAGATGAGGGGGGAAAAGTAAGATGAGGGGGGAATATAAACGGGAAGAACTATAAGATGGGGAAATTAAGAGGAGGGAAGACTATAAATGAGGGGAAAAATATAAGAAGGGGGGGGAATATAAAAAATTAGGGGGGACTATAAATGAGGGGGGAATATAAGATGAGGGGAACTATAAGATGAGGAAAACTATAAGATGAGGGGGAAACTATAAGATGAGGGAAGACATAAATAGGGGAAAAATTTTAATGAGGGGGGAAAAATTGGGGGGAGAATATAAATGAGGGGGAATATAAAATGAGGGGGGAATATAAGAAGAGGGAGAAAAAAAAGAGGGGGGGAGAATAAGATGAGGGGGAATAAAATTGGGGAGAAAATAAGATGAGGGGGGAAAATTGAGAGGGAGGACTATAAATGAGGGGAAATATAAGGGGAGGGGAAAACTATAGCATGAGGGAAGCCCCATAAGATAGGGGAAAAACTATAAGATGAGGGGAAAAACTATAAGATGAGGGAGAAAATAAGATGAGTGATTCAGTTCAGCTGGGCTTGTGAAGGGGCCTAGGGAGACCCAAATTTTAAAGGTCACACCTTGCCCTTGGGAAAAATTTTGTACCCCCGCCCAAAGTCTGAGGGGCCCTTTTTTTCCCTTGGGCGGGGTCAAATCCAGGGGGTCCCGGGCGTACACGTGTTGTCCCCAGGGGCTTTTGGGCCACCCTAAAAGCCCCAAAAAGAGCAAATTTAGGAATTTTGAGCGGGGCTGCCGGGTGGGGGGCAAACTCCTGACAAACTTCGAGCGGGGCTGCTGCTGGGTGGGAGGGTCGGAGAAGGCTGCTGAAGCTCTGGGGGAACCCGTTTGGGGAAAAAAAATTTAAAATTTTGGGGAAGTACTTGGCCTTTGGGGCAGTACTCGAACTGTGTAGCTTGGGGGCCTGTGGCTTTGTTCCCTTTAGGAAATGCCCTCTGAACTATATTGTAAGTTACATTCATTTTGGGCAAGTTGATGGGGGTTTCCCCGTCTTTACTGTATGTGTACCACCCCATTTATCTAAACCCCAATAATGTTTTTCCCCTTTTCCCAAAAATAATTTTTGTACAAGGACTTAAATAATAAACTGTGTTTGAATAGAAATAGTAATATTCACTGTCCCCTTTTTAGCTTTTTCCTATTTCTTTTTTTATTATTTATATAAGTGAAGAGTGGGCAGGCATATTTAGTGAGTAGTTTAGGTTTAATGAAAAGTGTCTGGTGGTCACCACTGACCTGTCATTACCTACCTACCTCCGCAAAACATCTCAAAACCCCACCCCCCCTCGCCTGCCTCTCCCCCCGCCTAACATTCCCCAAATCCCCATATTCCCCAAATTATATCCTATTTTTAAACATTCCCCCCCCCACATGACAAAGAGGGAAGAAATAAATTGGGGGGGAATATAAGATGAGGGGAAAACTACAAATTTGGGGTAAAAATAAAGATGAGGGGAAAACTAAAATGAGGGGGGAATATAAGATGAGGGGAAACTATAAGATGAGGGGGGAAATAAATTACAGAGACCCATAAAAAGAGGGAAGACATAAGATAGGGAGAAAAATAAGATGAGGGAAGACCAAAAAGATGAGGGGAAATATTAGATGAGGGAAAAACTATAAATGAAGGGGAAAACTTTAAGATAGGGGAGGGCTATAAGATGAGGGGAAAACTATAAAAATGAGGGGAGACCCCAAATGAGGGGGAAAAAAAGGTGGGGGAGAAATATAAGATAAGAAAAAGGGTTTTTAAAAATGAGGGGAAGAACTATAAATGAGGGGAGAATATAAGAGATGAGGGAAACAAAAAGATGAAGAAAAATAAGAAAAGGGAACTATAAAAATGAGGGGAAAACTAAACGATAAGGGGAAGACTATAAAAGAGGGGAAGGGCTATAAAAAAGAGGGGGGAATAAAAAGATGAGGGGAGACATAAGATGAGGGAAGACTATAAAATTTAGGGGAGAAATAAGATAGGGGGGACTTAAGATAGGGAAGACCAAAAAGATGGGGGGAAATAAAAAGGGGAGATATAAAATGAGGGGAAAACTATAAGATAGGGGAGAATATAAGATAGGGGAGAATATAAGAAAGAGGGAGAATTTTAAGATAAAGGGGGACTATAAGATGAGGAAGACTATAAGATAAGGGGGAAATGTAAGATGAGGGGGGAATTAAGATGAGGGGAAAACTATAAATGAGGGATAAAAATAAGATGAAAAGGGGGAAAAAATAAGATGAAGGAATGTCAGCAAATTTTTTCTGATCCCCTTTATATGTGTTGTATAGCATATCAAAAGTACCATCCATGTGCTTTATATTTGAAATCCCTTAGGCCGGACTGGGACGTCACGGGGTGCTCCAAGATTTAAACGGGAAAAGGGTAAACCCCGCTCTCAGTCCCATGCAAGGCATAGTAAAAAAGGCAGGACAAACAGGCTGGGCTCCATCCCCATTACCAAGTCCCCCACAATTTGCGTTAAAACCCTCCAACAAGTGGGGTTTACCTTTTCCATCAATCTCCTACCGGGAAACCCCCCAAGACAATTTGGGGGCAACGGAGGGGCCCGTAACCTGAGATTATAGCGATTTCTGGAGATAAATTTCTTTCTGAGGGCCCGGGCCCCCCATCTTGTGACTAGGCCCGCCGACAGGGTAATGCCGACCTTCCCCAAGCCGCCAGCACCCCCAAACAAGCGTCTAAACCCGCCACTACATTTTTCACCCGGTTTAGTCTCTTTTTATTTGTGTTTTTTTTCTGCTTTTTTGCATCACTCCCGAGGGTTACCCGAGTTTGCCAAAAAAAAGCCGTAAGACGTCTGTGGGGAGGGGTTTAGCCCGCCTACCCACCATCCCCGCCCCTTTCCGGGCCCCCAGCTTTCCCACCCTGTGGGGCTCCCTCGTTTAAAAATTTTCAAACCATTCGTTTTAAATTTAAAAAAAAACCCGCCCCAAGTAACCCCGGTGACCCAAACCCCAAATGTCTTAAAACCCCCTACCAACAAGCCACGGGGGACAGTCTTTTCCCTCGCTTTGTTTCTTAAGCTCAAAAACCATTCGATGTTTTTTCATTCCTTTTGGTTGTGGTTTTGTGGGTTTGTTTTTTAAATCCCGTCGGCTTTGGGAAAAATCTTCACCCAGGGAGGGTGTCCCCAGTGAGGCTTACGCCTTTCGTTCCCCCTAGGCCCCCTTTGCCCCGGTTTTTAGCCCCCCATCCAAAACCCCTCGAACACCCCCCGGGCCCCCCCGCCTCACCACCATTTAACCCACTCACACCAAACCTCCCCACCATTGTTTTTGGTACACACTACCGGGGTTTCCCGCACCCAAATTTTAAGGGCCACATAGGGTCAAGAGCTAAGTGGTTTTGCCCCCTCGTTTAAAAAGCCCCCTGTGTGAAATCTATCGTCCATGTAAGCGCAAATTCTAGATCCCGTGTCAGAGGACAGCAACCAGCCGCAAAACCCAAAATAAACAATCCTTCACCACCTCCCCCTCCAAACCCTTTCCAAACCCCATTCTTTACCAAGTCATTACAGCGATAAAAATTTTTCATAGAGACTTTTGCGATTTTTGAACATTTTTTTTTTTTGTTTCCCCGTGATTTTTTAGTGAAAATTCATGACTCTCGATTAGACTCAGGTTTATTAATCCGTTTTGGGAATATTTTTTTTCTCTTTTTAAATTTAGTGTTAATTTTTGTGGGATTATCTTTTCTTTTTGTTGTGTTTCCTTTTTTTTACACTGAAGTAAGTACCCAAATGTTTTTCCCTTTTTTGTGTTTTTCAAAATATAAGCATATAGAACTTGTGTTTACCTTTAAATCCCTAGTGTTCTCAGATTCCATGGGAATTTTTTCATAATTTATTACCTTTTTATTCCATCACAACTCCTTTTTGTCTGTTACAAATTTTTTTTCCAGCATTTGTGTATTCTTGCCAGTTTTTAAATTTATTTTTTTCTGTGTGTTGAACATTTTTGTTCATATTCCCTTTCCCTTTAGCCAAAGTCTAATTTGTCTTTTCCACAGACAATGTGCCATTGTTTTTTGCAAGCAAGAAAATTTAAATTTTTAAAATTTTTTTACACCAAGTTTCAATTCAAGAAAATTTTTAGTATTGTGTTTATATTTATGGTTTTTTGTTCTGCCAAAACACTGTAAGTGTTTAAACCTTTTTTCGTGTTTTTTGCACCATTAATTTTTTTTTGTTTCTTTGAACAAATTCACTCTTTGTGCAATTTTTTAAATTGGTTTAAAAAAGTAAATTGTTTTTTTTGCTTGTTTTAAATGTTCTTAAGTTGCAGTTTTAAAAGTTAAAGTGTTTTACATCAGTTCATTCCCTTTCAATATTTTTTTGTAAACGTATTTTTTTGTGTGTGTTTAAAATTTTTTTTATTTTTGCACATTGAAATCATTTTTCAATAATTCTTGGCAACTTGTTTGTCCCTTTTAAAATTTTTTTTTTCAGAAATTTGTTAAATGTGGGCAATAATTTTGATTTCAATTGTTTTTTTGCAATATTGGGTACAGTTTATTTTTAGTGCAGTTTTTTGGGGCTCCCGTTCTGTGCATAATTTTTTTATTCTTTGGTGCCATTTATTTTAAATTTTTTTAATTGTTTTTTTCCCGTTTGTTTTTTTTTTGCAAAAAGCTTTTTTTGAGCCATTTTAACATTTTTTTTAAATTTTTTTTATCATTTTATTGTGTATTTTTCATTTCATTTAAGTAAAGACCCAAATTTACGTGGGCCCTTCAATTTAAATTTTTTGAAATTGAAACAAAATTTGATTTTAGTAAATACAATTCTCTTGATTTTCAAAATGTTGTTTATTCAGTTTAGTAATTTTTTTTTTGTGACTTTTTCCCTTTCTTTCAGTGTGACCTGTCCCCAATTTTTTTTACTTATGCGAATATTTAAACTTTTTCCCTTTTTATTTAAAATTTTACTGTGTCGTGTGTTTCCCCATTAAAACCTTTTTTTCCCTTTTGTTTTTTTCTAAATTTTTTTTTACATTTTGGGAAACATGGGCTCAAAATCCCTTTTCAACAAGGCCCCCAGCAATTGCTTTCTAGTACAACCATTTCTACATCAGTTCACAATTTTTAGTAATCCTTTTTCAAATAATAGACACACTCAGACCCTTTTAGCCTGCGTAATTTCCCGTCGTGATTTCCCTATGACGCTAAAGGCCATTGGTTTTAATGGTAACCCCCAACCCAAACCCAGAAGGGTTGGGTTTAAACCCCTTGGGCCCGAGCCAGAGCTAAAGCTTTAGTAGATGGGGGTTTCCCCCTTTCCCTCGAGATTTTTTTTAATCAGTATCGGAAAAAGGGAAGTCAAAGCCCTTTCTCCAGCCGCCCCCAAATGTTTTTTTAATTTAATTCTTTAATGAAGGTTTTTCAAAAACCAAACCGGGTGGAAAGTTTAAAATGAACATTTTTAATTCGAAATTTTATCTTAAAACGGTGGGGAAAAACCCGACCCTTTTGTCATTTCAAAGAATTAGTGGGGCCAAGCTCCGGGGCCCAGGGGGAGTCTTTAGATGAGTTTCCCCTTTTTTAAAAACCCCTTATGTCCTAAATTTGTAGAGGGGTTTAAAAATTCCCAAGTACCTTAAAAAAATAACGATAAACCACTCTTGAAGGGTTTGCAAAATTTATTTGGCATTCGATTTTTTACAAACAACTAATGCCCCCGGACATCAAAAGTAGGGTGTAAAATTAAAGTCCTTTTTAGATCAAACTAGGGAGGGTCGCAGTCTCATCCTTGTACAAAAATTTTTTCCCCCGGGGAGAGGGAAAAAACCTTCCGTTTTTCAAAAAGTTTTCCCCAAAAACCCTTTTGTCTATCCTGTACTTCCTCTATTTGTGCTACCCCCAAAACCCCCAAACCCTTAATCACTCCCCTCCCTAAATCCAAAGTAGTTTTAAGACCCAACTTTCCCCCTTAGAAACCCTTTGAAATGTACATCCCCCACACCCAAAGAACTTGTAAAATTTTGGTTCCCCGGGGGAAATTTTTTAAATTTTAATTGTCCCTGTTTGCCCCAAAGGGGCCCGTCAAACTGATGATGAGAAACCCATCAGATTTTCCCTACTGTATTATCATAGAATACAGGGAAACCATGAAAAAACATCTGGTCCCAATGTTTCTCTACAACCCGCAGTACCTAGTTCCCCTGGCTTTTCCCAACCCCCCAAGAGCCAGGAGAGGAAAAAAACGTCGTGGTTCTAAAACAAACCCAAAAACCGGGCCCCATTTTTTCCAAATTTGGGGGGAATCCGAGCACCCAGCCCTTCTCGTCCAGTCGTGACGTGGGTGATAATGGGGAAAACACCACCCAGTTTTAAAATTTTTTAAGCCTTAGCCAGTCTTGAAATGCCCAACCCTGGCGGTGAGGTTGCTTCAAATGTTTGGGGCATAGAGGAATTTGGGGGGTGAAGTAGAAAATGCCTTCTCCCATGACAACCCAAAACCCTTTTTGTTTGCACATAACTCCTTTTAAAAAACTAATTTTCCCCTTTGGGACAAGCCCTTTTTATCCATAATGTGCCCATTTTATGTGTTAAAGGATCCTGGTGCCCAAGTTAATATATCAGGTCTTGGGCCCCCTTTTTTAAAGAGAAGGAAGTTTTCGATGGGGGGTCCCCCCTCGTTTAACCAACTGCTGTAACCTCCCTTATTTGGGGTGCTTGGTCCCTCTCAAGTCCCAGGCAGACTTCGCTCTCCTTTTTTTATCCAAAAGGTTTAAAACTTTTTCTCTTCTTTTCTTGTTTTTTTGGCCGGGTTTCCTTTTTCCCTGGAGACCTTCCCACTGGGATTTGCTTCCATGGAGATTACGCATTGTGCCGACCCTTTTCCGATGGCATGCCCAAATTGATGCTTGATTGTTTTATTTTGGGGGTTTCCAGCTTTGGGTCAGAAATTTTGCCATTTCTGCCACAAAAGTATGAGTATGGATTTAAGTCCTACAAGCCAATGCATTTTTCCCAGTAGCTTTTCCCAAAAGGGGCGGCACTGGGGAACTCCCGTCACTCCCCCCTGGTTCCCCCTACACCCTTTAGATAAAAGCAAATTTTGTGTATTGCCCTCAAGTGTCCGAGGGTTTCTCAACTTTCCCCTTTTAGGGGCTCAGCCATCCCCGCAAAAAGTTGCTTGTCCCCGTAGTAGTTTTTTTCCCCAGGGGGCCGCCCTTTGGGCGGAAAAAAAGATTACTTGAAACTAATAATGCCCCTCCCCTTGTTTTATGTAAAATTTCCGTTGCCCCCGAAAAAACGTTTGTTGCAGCTATTCTTCACAAGTGGGCCCCGTTTTTGTTCCTTAAAGTTTCCCCGATGGTGATAAAAATCCTAGTTACATGTTCCTGCAAGGTAAAAGGGTTTTTTTTGTTGAAAACCCTTTCCCTTTTTCGTTTTTAAAAGGGCCGGGGAAAATCCCTTTATTTCCCTTGGGTAACAAATTTTGGGTCCAAAATGTTTGCTCAGAGCAAAAAACCAAAAATTGTTTTACCTGGGGGCACTATCCCCTTTCCCTGTTTTTAAATACAGGAAAGACATGCCCCTGACCAGGGGGGTCAGTGTTATTTTCAAACAGGGGGGAAAACCCCAAACCATCCATTTGGGAAAACAATCCTTTCCCCCAGTTGGGAGAAAGACTTTTGCCCCACTGATTCCTAGGGGAAAACGAAATTTTTTGATGCTGTTGAAAAAACGTTGTAAGGCCCTTGCCTTAAACCCGGTGAGAAGAGAGTATAGAACTTATTGTCCCATGTATTCCACTTTTAGCCTGGTTTCCAGGGGCCTATCCCATATACCTGCGTACAAATGCTTTCATTCCCAAGTTGCTGTCACAGAAGGGAATTTTATCAAAAAAATGCTTTGATGATGGGGTTATTTCATATAGCAATTCACCCTGGTTGCCCCTTAAAACCTAGTGCCTAAAAAAGGACGATACTTTTTCCCCGGTGATTGGGTTTTTGGGAAATTAAATGTGAAAACTAATTCCGATCCCCTTCCCCCCCTTTCCCGTTAAATAGGTGGTTTTTTTAACCAAAAATCCCAAGGGTTAAACCCAAAATCTTCTCGACCCTGGACTTGTTTACAAGGGGTTTTTTCCCGTCCCTCTTCCTGGGAACCCGGGGGGCCCAAAAGGGTAAAAGCATTCCCCCACTCCCAAAAAGGGGCATTATCAATTTTCCCCTTTAAATGGCTTTTGGGTTACGATCCTCTCCTAAACACGTTTTCTTGATCATGACCAAAATCTTTAAAAGGGCTTATAAAATAAAACCCCTTTTGGTGGAAATTAGAAAACTAAACGTCCCGTCCGAAGATGTGGTTTCCCCACCTGAAAAAAAATTTTTATAGTTCCCTTTTGGGAAACTTGAAAAAAGCCCAATTTTTAAAAATCAAACCTTTTCCAAATTTTCAATTTTTTTAGATCAGAAATTAAAATTTTTTTTGGTCCCCTAGTCATCCTAGAGGGGTTTTAAAAGAATGTCAAAGTAAATTTTGGCAGGTTTCTTTAAAATTTTTTCCCTCCCCTAAAACTGCTGAAGCGTAAGAAACCTTTTTGGGTTAGAGGTTTCTACAGATCTTTCATTGCTAATTTTTTTTCAAAAAGCATCCTCCCCTTGCTGAAAATTCTTTAAAAAGATTTTTCCCTTTCCCCTTTGGCCTTCCCTCAAGAAAGACCCTTTTCCCGACACTAAAAGAAAAGCTAACGTCCCCCTTCCCCTTTTTGGGAAATTCCCGAAATTTTTCTAAGCCCTTCTATCTAACAAAAAAAGGGTGCTAGTTCAATTTTGGGATAGGTGCCCCTACTAGCTCAAAAGGGCTGATGGCAAGTCAAAACAGTTGCATTTTCTAGTAGAGGGCCCCTTTCGAAGGGAACCCTTTAAATTTTACAAATAATGGGGCAAGAAGCTTTTGCAAAGTAAAAGGGCCCTTTTAAGCACTTTTTCCCAAAACATTATTTACCAGTACCCTGTTCATGTCTTTACAACCATGCCAAACCCCTGATACCCTTTTTCCAAAAACAAACAACCCCACTGGAAGGTTAGCCGAAAGGACCTTAAATATCCCCAAAAGTTCAATCCCCTTTTGAACAATTTTTTCCTGGCAAGTCAAACTGTTTGCGGATGCTTTTTCGGACAATTTTGTGTTTGTTAATGCAGAAACCTCCCTTTACTGGGGAGAGGATTTTAAAGAATGCCCCAAAAAACAATTTCCCCTGTGGGTTTGGGGTATTTGATTCCTGCTCCAGGAAAAATCTTATTCTTTTCTGGGAAAACCACCCGCCCCCCTCAGTTTACTTTGTAAAGAGCAAAAAAACCCCGTATCGAAAAGCCCGGGAAAGGGGACTCCCCAAATAGAAGGTTTTTCCAGTTTTAGTTATTTTCCCAGTCACATGAAAGAGCTCTAAAAGTTTGTTCTTTATGCAACCCCGGTTTTTTGCACCCCTGGTATTTGGGTTGTTTTGTGAAAACAAGCCAGAATGAAAGGGTTTTTTTTTAAACCTTTTTTTTTCCCCGTATGGCAACTTACATTTCAGAAATATGTTAAAAAAATTTTTAGTGTTTGTTTTGGGAACATAAAGGAAATTTTCAATGGCCCAATCCAAAACCCAAGGGGTTTTCCCACCACTAGGGAAACCCAAAAAAAGTTTCCCTTGGGTTTGGGGGGGGGCCCAAATTTTTAAAAGTTCCCTTTCCGGGGGGGGGGGAACAATAAACTTGGGTTTTTGATAGACCATTTACCCGAATTGGGGAGTTTTGTTTTTCCCATTGCAGATAAAACTGGCCCAGCATAAACCCAAAAATTTTTAAAGGAAAGCTTATCGGGGGAAAACCACCCCTAAGTCCTTTGTAAAAGATAATGGAGGTTTTAAAATTTTGTTTAAAGAGATTCTTGGGAAAAATTTTGTAATTTGTACAAAATTCCCCCTTTAAAACCCCATTTTTTTTCCCCCATACCCGCCAGCAATGGGTTTTGTAAAAAAACCAATAAAAAAAGTATTATTGATGTTTTGAGAGCCCCCTATCAACCCCAATAGTGAAACTTTTGGGGTGAAATTATTCCAGATGTTCAAAAGGGGCCTTTAAATTTTTGCTTCCAAAAGCTTCTATAGGTTTATACCCCCCATTATGCATTCTGGGGTAACAAGCGTTTACCCTATGAGTTTTTTTATTTCCCCTCCGAAACCCAAAAAACCCTAAAGGGGGGTTTTTATAGCAAAATCGACCAGCATTTCTCAGAGTGTTTTTTTTGAAAAAATCCGGGGAAACCTTCATAAATCAACCCGCAAATTTTTACTTGAGTAACCAATAGCCGTGCTAAGCCATCAAAAATAAAAGTAGGGTTTAAGAGTAATGCTTTTCAAATTTCAACAAAACAAACCGAAATGCCCAAGTCGATCCCAAAAGGGTTTTTTTGGCTCCTATCGAGTTTTAAAACATTCTCGGTAATTAAATAAAAGGGTTTTTGGGAAAATTAAATAAATGGTTTAAAAAAAGAATTGCATTTAGATTGTATGAAATTAGTATGCGATGTTGATGATATTGCTACCCAGACTAATGTGACAGATGCTGAAAATCCTCTTGACTCTGTACCCCCTACCTCAAATACTCAATCAGATATTCAACCTGAATGTCATTACTCCTTGCGTACTCGACAAGTAATGAGAAACCCACAAGTATCTTTTGTAGATACTCGTTCAGATCTCCCTCAGTCAAGGCATGTGTTAACCATTGCAGAGGAATTCGATCCTCCCAGAGATGATAATCATTCTGCATATGTAAACCTCACCCTCGCAGAATTGGGTTTAAATGTACACAGTCTGTATAACTAGATGTCCGAAATGAAGGAAATTGTCAACTGTTTGTTATTAACTGATTAGTTTTTCAGAATTTATTTTTTTGGTGTTCACGTTCCCTCCGTATTCTGAGAATTTGACAGTAATGATCTGAGTGCGCACCAGATGTCTTTGCTGTTAATTTCACCTTGTTATATATTATAAATATATATATATATATATATATATATATATATATATATAATATATATATATATATATTTTTTTTTTTTATTTATTATCACACTGGCCGATTCCCACCAAGGCAGGGTGGCCCGAAAAAGAAAAACTTTCACCATCATTCACTCCATCACTGTCTTGCCAGAAGGGTGCTTTACACTACAGTTTTTAAAACTGCAACATTAACACCCCTCCTTCAGAGTGCAGGCACTGTACTTCCCATCTCCAGGACTCAAGTCCGGCTGCCGGTTTCCCTGAATCCCTTCATAAATGTTACTTTGCTCACACTCCAACAGCACGTCAAGTATTAAAAACCATTTGTCTCCATTCACTCCTATCAAACACGCTCACGCATGCCTGCTGGAAGTCCAAGCCCCTCGCACACAAAACCTCCTTTACCCCTCCCTCCAACCCTTCCTAGGCCGACCCCTACCCCGCCTTCCTTCCACTACAGACTGATACACTCTTGAAGTCATTCTGTTTCGCTCCATTCTCTCTACATGTCCGAACCACCTCAACAACCCTTCCTCAGCCCTCTGGACAACAGTTTTGGTAATCCCACACCTCCTCCTAACTTCCAAACTACGAATTCTCTGCATTATATTCACACCACACATTGCCCTCAGACATGACATCTCCACTGCCTCCAGCCTTCTCCTCGCTGCAACATTCATCACCCACGCTTCACACCCATATAAGAGCGTTGGTAAAACTATACTCCATACATTCCCCTCTTTGCCTCCAAGGACAAAGTTCTTTGTCTCCACAGACTCCTAAGTGCACCACTCACTCTTTTTCCCTCATCAATTCTATGATTCACCTCATCTTTCATAGACCCATCTGCTGACACGTCCACTCCCAAATATCTGAATATGTTCACCTCCTCCATACTCTCTCCCTCCAATCTGATATTCAATCTTTCATCACCTAATCTTTTTGTTATCCTCATAACCTTACTCTTTCCTGTATTCACCTTTAATTTTCTTCTTTTGCACACCCTACCAAATTCATCCACCAATCTCTGCAGCTTCTCTTCAGAATCTCCCAAGAGCACAGTGTCATCAGCAAAGAGCAGCTGTGACAACTCCCACTTTGTGTGTGATTCTTATCTTTTAACTCCACGCCTCTTGCCAAGACCCTCGCATTTACTTCTCTTACAAACCCATCTATAAATATATTAAACAACCACGGTGAATCACACATCCTTGTCTAAGGCCTACTTTTACTGGGAAAAAATTTCCCTCTTTCCTACATACTCTAACTTGAGCCTCACTATCCTCGTAAAAACTCTTCACTGCTTTCAGTAACCTACCTCCTACACCATACACGTGCAACATCTGCCACATTGCCCCCCTATCCACCCTGTCATACGCCTTTTCCAAATCCATAAATGCCACAAAGACCTCTTTAGCCTTATCTAAATACTGTTCACTTATATGTTTCACTGTAAACACCTGGTCCACACACCCCCTACCTTTCCTAAAGCCTCCTTGTTCATCTGCTATCCTATTCTCCGTCTTACTCTTAATTCTTTCAATTATAACTCTACCATACACTTTACCAGGTACACTCAACAGACTTATCCCCCTATAATTTTTGCACTCTCTTTTATCCCCTTTGCCTTTATACAAAGGAACTATGCATGCTCTCTGCCAATCCCTATATATATATATATATATTTATTTATTCTTCCTCAGAATCCGTAGATTGCATGAATACAGATCGATCGATCAATTCCATCATAATGTACAATGATTTGTTCTTATAAGTTTTAATGCATTACGTTAAAACTGATTACATTAACACCCATTACGTAAAACTCATTTAACATTCAGTATGATACCATCCATTAGTTCTAAGTTATATATGAATTCGTTATTGTATAGAATCAGCCCAGAACCACCTGCCTGTTCATCCTATAGCTTAGTAGTGTATATCGAGACGACATACGTAACATGACCGAGCTGTCAGCATAGTTGCTGATCCTCCTTTATATGTGTTGTATAGCGTATCATAGTACCATCCATGTGCTTTATATAGAAGATCCCTTAGACCTGTGACTGTGTGACGTCACGGGATGCTCCATGAGTGAGCCGGAGAGGCTACCTCGCTCTCAGTCTATGCATAGGCATAGTAGAAGGCAGGACATGACAGGCTGGGCTCCATCTCCCATTACCACAGTCTCACAATATAGCATTACCATCCAACAAATGAGTTTACCTTATCCATCAATCTCCTACCTAACCCCACACGACAGGAAGACTATAAGATGAGGGGAGAATATAAGATGAGGGGAGAATATAAGGTGAGGGGAGAATATAAGATGAGGGGAGAATATAAGATGAGGGGAGAACATAAGATGAGGGGAGAATATAAGATGAGGAGAGAATATAAGATGAGGGGAGAATATAAGATGGGAGAATATTTAAAATGAGGGGGGGGAAAAAATAAGAAAAAGAAAAGGGGGGGAATATAAGATGAGGGGAAAAAATGAAAGGGGGGAATAAAGATGAGGGAAAAAAATTAAAATGGGGGGGGAGAAATTTAAAAAGAAAGGGGAAAAACTATAAGATGAGGGGGAAATAAGATGAGGGAAAAATTTTTAAAATAGGGGAAATATAAATGAGGGGAGAAAATAAGATGAGGGGAAAAATATAAAAATGAGGGGAGATATTAAAAATTAGGGGAGAAAATAAATGAGGGGGGGGGAATATAAGATGAGGGGAAAAAATAAGATGAGGAAACTATAAGAAGAGGGGGGAATATAAAATAGGGGAAAACTATAAGATGGGAAAAAAGGGGAGAATATAAATGAGGGAAGACTATAAGATGAAAGGGGGGAATATTAAAAATGGGGGAGAAAATAAGATGGGGGAAAAAATAAGGGAGGGGAGAATTTAAGATTTAGGGGAAAAATATAAGATGAGGGGGGAAATAAGTTTAGGGGAAGGGTATTTAAAAAATGAGGGGGTTAAAATAAAAATTAATTAAAAAAAGAGAGGGGAATTAAGAAGAGGGAAGGGCTATTTAAATGGGGGGGAGAATATAAGATGGGGGGGGGAAATAAGGGTGAGGGGGAGAAAAAAAGGGGGGAATTAAGATAGGGGAAAAAACTATAAGATGAGGGGAGAAAAAAAAAGATGAGGGAAGACTATAAGATGAGGGGAAAAAGAGGGGGGAATATAAGATGAGGGGGAAAAGAATATAAGATGAGGGGGAAAAAATTTTAAGATGAGGGGAAAAATTAAGGGAGGGGAAAACTTAAGATGAGGGGAGAATATAAGGAAGGGGGGGAATTTTGATGAGGGGTTTGGGGGAAAATAAGATGAGGGGAAAAATTAAGATTAAAGGGGAAAAAATAAAAGGGGGAATATAAAAATGAGGGGGAATATAAGATGAGGGGGGGAATATAAGATGAGGGGAGAAATAAAAATGAGGGGGAGAATTTAAGATGAGGGGGAAGGGAAAATTTAAAATGAGGGGAGAATATAAAATGAGGGGGGGAAATATAAGAAAGAGGGGGAGAATATAAGATGAGGGGGTTGGGGGAAAATAAAAAGGGGAGAATTAAGATGAGGGGAGAAAAAAAAGGGGAATATAAAATGAGGGGAGAATAAAAGATGAGGGGGGGAATATAAGATGAGGGAAATATAAATGAGGGGGGAAAAAATAAAGTGGGGTTTGGGGGGGAATATAAAATGAGGGGGTGAAAAATATTAAAAAGTGAAGTGAGGAAATTTATTTTTAAAATTTTTTTAAGCAGACAAATAATAAAGCGTAATATTAGATAAATAAAACAAAATCCACTGAGGTGGAATAAAAACTAAAGTTTGGTACCGCATGTTGTCTTTATTGTCTTATTCTCATGGTAACGCAAGACACTGTCATGGTGTCTTTATTGTCTTATTCTCATGGTAACGCAAGACACTGTCATGGTGTCTTTATTGTCTTATTCTCATGGTAACGCAAGACACTGTCATGGTGTCTTTATTGTCTTATTCTCATGGTAACGCAAGACACTGTCATGGTGTCTTTATTGTCTCATATTCTCATGGTAACGCAAGAAAACTGTCATGGTGTCTTTATTGTCTCATATTCTCATGGTAACGCAAGACACTGTCATGGTGTCTTTATTGTCTTATTCTCATGGTAACGCAAGACACTGTCATGGTGTCTTTATTGTCTCATATTCTCATGGTAACGCAAGACACTGTCATGGTGTCTTTATTGTCTCATATTCTCATAGTAACGCAAGACACTGTCATGGTGTCTTTATTGTCTTATTATCATGGTAACGCAAGACACTGTCATTGTGTCTTTATTGTCTTATTATCATGGTAACGCAAGACACTGTCATGGTGTCTTTATTGCCCCATATTCTCATGGTAACGCAAGACACTGTCATGGTGTCTTAATTGTCTCATATTCTCATGGTAACGCAAGACACTGTCATGGTGTCTTTATTGTCTTATTCTCATGTTAACGCATGACACGGAGTTCGAATCTCCGGTACGGCTGGATAACATTAAGGACGTGTTTCCATAAGACACCTGCTGTCCATGTTCACCCATCAGTATAAAATGGGTACCTGGGTGTTAGTCGACTGGTGTGGGTCGCATCCGGGGACAAAACTGACCTAATTTGCCCGAAATGCTCTGCATAACAAGCGGCTTTCTATATAGTAGTATGTCACTGATGTCAAGTAGGACTGTATACCTTGTACATGTACTTGTAGAAATAAAGATATTATTATTATTGTCTCGTGTTCTCATGGTAACGCTAGAGGCAGTCATGGTGCCTTTACTGTCATGTATTCTCATAGCCAGTACCACAAGGCACGGTCCTGGTACCTTTACTGTTTCTCGCCCTTTTAGCAGACAGACAAAAATACTAATCGCCACGTCGTATCATTTTCTTGAGAACGTTGTCTTAGTAGGAGACACTGAAAAAAAAAGCACAACAATTTCTCAGCTAAATCTTCCAGTGGGAACAAAACAACTTGGTGCTCCAATTTAACAAATTTCAACTTCATCGACGGGTAAATAAGGAGAAATTCGATGCCACCACATGATTAAACTCTCTGGGACTGGGCACGTAAAGATCTGAGAATAACAAAGCCATACCACCTATGATTTACATCGTATTAGTAATGCAAATGTAACCGAGACTGCGTCAATGATAGGACTCTTCGAAGCACTTAGGTTCTCTCGTCTGTCACACTGTTTGGTACTCAAGGTTCCGTTCAAGGCATGAGAGATATTCGAGGAGAAAATGTAAAGGGATCATTTATTACTTGCATATAAGCGGTCAAATATATTTACCACTGGTAACGCCTTTAACAAAGCACTTAGAATGCACTCTCAGAGACGAGAGATGTATCTGATAATCTATACATGGAAAATACCCGAATGCCAAGTCCCTAATTACCATACCAAAATAGTGAGAAGCTTAGAGTAAGCCTAGTGAAGAGCAGGGGCTGCCAGCACGTACAAGAAATATAGAACACAGACAAGAAGCCTTCAAGACGAAACCCGGGTAAGATTTTGGAGGCGGTGCCTGATCAGCCATTGTTGCAATGCCAGCAATAGCCTAGTTGGTCAAGCGGTCAGCAAGGAAGTCTGGCCACTGCACTGACGGCCAGAACTCTCGAAACTGGTCACAAATATGTTACAGAAATATTAATAACAACGTGACAGTAACCAAAAACAAACAGTAACAAAGACAAGGCTGTGTTACAGACAGATTGACGGATAAATCAGTAGACAGTTAGGCAGATAAGCAGATAGAAAGGCATATATGGACATGTAAATAAATACTTGGGTAGATTAGTAGATAAATACACAAATATTAATGGATATAAAGTCAGAAAATAAATATTTAAATATGAAAGTATTTGTATAGATATGGAGGCAGAAAGAAAATGCTTAGGATTGATGGATAGATAGAAAATGCTAGAGGCAGAGGGATAGGCAGATAGATAGACAGACAGAGAATAATAAAAAGACAGGCGGATATATTTATTAACAAATAAATACAGAAAATACTAGAAAGGAAACAAACAGGTAAACAGATAATGTTATAAATAACAGACAGTCAGTGAGACAGAATAAGTCAGGAAGACAGACGTAGAATATTAGAAAGAGAGAGGTAGACAGACCAAAAAAAAAGAAAAATAGAAAGTGTGAGACAGACACTGACGAAATACCTCTACTTGACTCAACATTGTAAAACAAATATGAGCATAATCTAGGCCACGGTTTTACCGGGTTTAACGCAGAGTTTAACACACTTGACGCCACTTTTCTCTACCGGATATCCGCTATTTCCCGAGCGGACTTCCAGCGGTTTTGCTTTTGTACCCCGTGAGCTGATTGGGTTACCTGATGGGTAGATCTGACTGCTGGACCTCTCTGGTACCGCGTGACGTGACTGTGTGGCCTAATGAATGGACCTGAAGTCAGGCTTGAGTAGTACAGTGTGAGGAATACCTTGAGGGATACCTGTTTATCAGGGAATGAGGGTGAGGGAAGAGAAAGTTAATTGAGGTCTGCCCTGGTGAGGCTGACGCCGCATGGACAACACACCGAGAGGACATCTGGCCAGAAAAATGGTCCTAAGACAGGTAAGACCAGCTTCTGGAAGATGTGGGCTCTGATTACATCAAGAGCCTTCCATATCTGGTTCACCTACTAACTCGTCACCCAGCCAGCCGGATGCAAAGGCAAGAGGTCAACAGGATGGAGTAAGAGACATCGTTTTGCATTGTGTAAAGCTTTAGGAAATTTTGATTCGATAAAGTTGTACACAGAGCGAAATATCATCTCAGTAAAGGCTTGTTTTACGTTTGTCTTTTACTCCCCCCCACCCAGTCTCTGCTGCCACGCTTCTACATGTTTTGTACTGCGTGCTGGAACACACACCAACGCCCATGTTTCTTAACAGAAACTAGGTCAAACATCACATACTACTGCTTACTCAAGCAAGAGTACAAACACAGGGAGCCAGTCCACGAGCATGTTGTCTGCCAGCCTAAGAGGCTTCATCACCAATGTTGGTGAGCTCACGCACCGTCTCGTGAATCTTCACCACCTTAGCGTGGCTGTAGTAATGGAAGCATCACTGGACCACAGCATTCCTCATAACTTAGACTGGGTCCCAGCGGAATTGTTCTATTGTGTGTCCACAAGTCTATTCGTTCTCATACATGCTTTCATTCCTGAACATCGGGAAATTATATTCTCCTGGCTGTGCATACATCCCAGGACTTCTAAAGTAATGTATGCAGCGTGCAGGTCTCGTTGACAGGATGCAGACGCATTAAAATTCCTAATAGGAAACACAGACACCTCTCTTCTGTAAAATAGCCACCAACGCATTGTAGTTTCTGGTGGCCTCAATTTGTACTTTATACAGAGAGACAATTACAAGCACCATGCAGTCCGACCATTCACACAATTAACTCTGGAACTTCCCCTGACCCCGTGGTGACCGACCCTCCATGAAGACGTCGTTACTTACAGACTTCTTGGATATGCCGACTCAGCAGACCACATAACTGTCTCAATGAGCATCAAAACAGAGTAAAGGGAAGAAATGATTCACAGGACCTTGCTGTGGAAGGGAAACTAGATAATAATTCACTGCATAGTGCGCAATCACTGAATGATAAATTTTTTTCTCTCCACTGTTGTGTCAACAACCTGGTTCAAATGCGTTCACCAGTCAGTCTGTGTCTCCAGTGCAAGTACACTATATCTTTCATCGACTGTATTTGTCTGTGTTTTTTTTTTGCTACAATGAAGCAGTTGATGCCAGATACAAGGGTATGAAAGACATCCTTCTACCCACAACAAGACAACGATTTGCTATCTCTTGGTGGCAAGCAGACATATAAAAATTTGACATTAGGCAATGTGAGCTCAACGGTCTGGTTGTCTGTGGCTAAAGACCGACTGGAATATTCACCTAAAAATACCCTTCCATCTCTTAAGGCACGATAAGACAGACTTATTAACATCCCATCTGACTTCCTAGACGAAGGAAGATGACCTCCAAGACTAATTGCAAAAATTGTGTCAAAGTTGCTGAAGGCGACAAAATCAGAACTTTTTCTTCTTAAATACCTGGACACAGAAAAGTCTGTGGGTTTACATAAGATGAGCACCAGTGTAAAGTATGAACAGGGTGACCAAGGTACCATTACTTCTCACACACTTTTACCAACTCTGCCCATCACGGGGCACACAGCCCTTTTTGTTGGAGATGACAAATGTAATCTCAATATACAAAAGAAAAAGTCTTGTAGCTAGAGCAACTGGTCAGTGTCATTGTTATCAGTAACTGGCATTGCAGTTTCTCTCTGCAGTGATGATGACGAACTATGGACTGGAATTAGCTGGAAAAGCAGCAAGAGAATCGACGTCATTACCTGGAGTTTACCTGGAGAGAGTTCCGGGGATCAACGCCCCCGCGGCCCGGTCTGTGACCAGGCCTTCTGCTGGGGCTTCTGCTGCTTGTTCGGCAACAATGGCTGCAGGACTCTAAGAGACACAAGCCTACCGTCTTGAACGGCCTATTCACTGTCTTTTTCTCCGGATTCAAGACACGATGGTGGATCAAACAAAGTGATTTACCTCCAATACACAAATAACCCGCACATAAGGGAATGAGACTTATAACGACGTTTCGGTCCGACTTAGACCATTAGATCTAACGTTCCTAGATAACCTTCAACTCTGGAGAGATAAAGGTGGCTTTACTGTTGTATCCAGTACCAAGGACCTCCCATCTGACCCAAATTCTTGGGCAGCCAGAAGATACACCACACGACGGGCATCCATCACCATTTCAAAAATATCTCTCCACCAGCAATCAATCCTCAACTGATACTCGTCTGGAACAGAATTTACACAAACGAATATAAATCAAGTCAGTCGATCACGTGAAATTTCCGGCCCATAGATGGCTCTCACTTCACACTCTGTTTTATGTTTGTTACTTAAAACTGCGTAAAGTAAACCCCTCTAATTAACGCCGCAAGAAAAGCTTTTGCTACCTTCAAGCTTTAAAATAAGCTGAAGGAGATTAGCATGTCTCTGCTTCTGTAAAAAAAAAAACTTGTTTCAACTCTCATCCTTAATCTTGTGGAATTCTTACGTACATAAACAAGAAGGATGGGGGAGAGGGGAAGGGGGGAGGATGAGGGGAGAGAGTAAGGAGGAGGATGAGGGGAAAGGGTGAGGAGAGTGGGTACATGCTGAAGGAAACAGGTGAAGGATGGGACAGAAGGGAAGGGGGGGGGAGGAGGGGATAAATGGAAAGGGGAGGGTGGAAGAGAAGGCAAAAAGGTTGGGTCAGTAAACAGGATGAAAGGAGGGAGGAGAGTAAAGAGAAGGGGTGAAGGGAGAAGAGGAGAAGGGGTGAAGGGAGGAGAAGAGAGAAGGGGTGAAGGGAGGAGAAAGAGAAGGGGTGAAGGGAGGAGAAGAGAGAAGGGGTGAAGGGAGGAGAAGAGAGAAGGGGTGAAGGGAGGAGAAGAGAGAAGGGGTGAAGGGAGGAGAAGAGAGAAGGGGTGAAGGGAGGAGAAGAGAGAAGGGGTGAAGGGAGGAGAAGAGAGAAGGGCATAAAGTAATGTAAGTTTCATGGGTGAACTGTGTGTGTATGTGTGTGTGTGTGTGTGTGTGTGTGTGTGTGTGGTGTGTGTGTGTGTGTGTGTGTGTGTGTGTGTGTGTGTGTGTGTGTACTCACCTAGTTGAGGTTGCAGGGGTCGAGTCCTAGCTCCTGGCGCCTGTGTGTGTGTGTGTACTCACCTATTTGTGGTCGCAGGGGTTTAGCCACAGCTCCTGGCCCCGCCTCTTCACTGGCCGCTACTCGGTAACTCTTCCTGCTCCATGAGCTTGATCATACCCCTTCTTAAAGCTATGTATGGATCCTGACTCCACTACATCACTACCCAGGCTATTCCTCTTCCTGACAACTCTGTGACTGAAGAAATACTTCCTAACATCCCTGTGATTCATCTGAGTCTTTAACTTCCAATTGTGACTCCTTGTTGCTGTGTCCCATCTCTGGAACATTCTGTCTCTGTCCACCTTGTCGATGCCTCTCAGTATTTTATATGTCGGTAGCATATCCCCCCGATCTCTTCTGTCTTCCTGTGTCGTCAGGTCGATTTCCCTTAACCTCTCCTCGTAGGACATACCTCTTAGCTCCGGGACTAGTCTTGTTGCAAACCTCTGCACTTTCTCTAGTTTCTTTACGTGCTTGGCTAGGTGAGGGTTCCAAACTGGTGCTGCATACTCCAATATGGGCCTAACGTACACGGTGTGCAAGGTATTGAACGATTCCTTATTAAGATGTCGGAATGCTGGTTTGCTAGGCACCCATATGTTGCATCAGTTATTTGGTTGATGTGCGTCTCAGGAGATGTGCCCGGTGTTATACCCACCCCAAGATCCTTTCCCTTGAGTGAGGTCTGTAGTCTCTGGCCCCCTAGACTGTACTCCGTCTATGGTCTTCTTTGCCTTCCCCAATCTTCATGACCTTGTACTTGGTGGGGTTGAACTCCAGAAGCCAGTTGCTGGACCAGGCCTGAAGCCTGTCCAGATCCCTTTATAGTTCTGCCTGGTCGTTGTCCGATTGAAATCTTCTCATCAACTTCACATCACCTGTAAACAGGGACACTTCGGAGTTTATTCCTTCCGTCATGTCGTTCACAAATACCAGAAACAGCACCGGTCCTAGGACTGACCCCTGTGGCACCCCGCTCGTTACCGGCGCCCACTCTGACATCTCGCCACGTACCATGACTCGCTGCTGTCTTCTGACAAGTATTCCCTGATCCATTGCAGTGCCTTCCCTGTTATCCCTGCCTGGTCCTCCAGTTTTTGCACTAATCTCTTGTGTGGAACTGTGTCAAACGCCTTCTTGCAGTCCAAGAAAAACGAAATCTACCCATCCCTCTCTCTTTTGTCTTACTGCTGTCACCGTGTGTGTGTGTGTGTGTGTGTGTGTGTGTGTGTGTGTGTGTGTGTGTGTGTGAAGGGGTTCAACGATCTTGAAGGCTATTGTTAGCTAATGCTACTTGACTCTTAGACTTTTTTTTGTCACTGTCTCTGTTGAAAGGATTATGATATTAACGGCACTTTTTATTGTAAATAATAATAATAGTAATAAACGATGATGATGATGATGATGATGATGATGATGATGATAATAGTAATAATAATAATAATAATAATAATAATAATAATAATAATAATTTATCACTTTCGCACACACACACACACACACACACACACACACACACACACACACACACACACACACACACACACACACACACACACACACACACACACACACACACACACACACACACTGGACAGGCTGCAGACCTGGTCCAGCAGTTGGCTCCTGGAGTTCAATCCCACCAAGTGCAAAGTCATGAAGATTGGGGAAGGGCAAAGAAGACCGCAGACGGAGTACAGTCTAGGGTGCCAGAGACTACAAACCTCACTCAAGGAAAAAGATCTTGGGGTGAGTATAACACCAGGCACATCTCCTGAAGCGCACATCAACCAAATAACTGCTGCAGCATATGGGCGCCTAGCAAACCTCATAACAGCATTCCGACATCTTAATAAGGAATCATTCAGGACCCTGTACACCGTGTACGTTAGGCCCATATTGGAGTATGCGGCACCAATTTGGAACCCACACCTAGCCAAGCACGTGAAGAAACTAGAGAAAGTGCAAAGGTTTGCAACAAGACTAGTCCCAGAGCTAAGAGGTATGTCCTACGAGGAGAGGTTAAGGGAAATCAACCTGACGACACTGGAGGACAGGAGAGATAGGGGGGACATGATAACGACATACAAAATACTGAGAGGAATTGACAAGGTGGACAAAGACAGGATGTTCCAGAGATTGGACACAGTAACAAAGGGACACAGTTGGAAGCTGAAGACACAGATGAATCACAGGGATGTTAGGAAGTATTTCTTCAGCCACAGAGTAGTCAGTAAGTGGAATAGTTTGGGAAGCGATGTAGTGGAGGCAGGATCCATACATAGCTTTAAGCAGAGGTATGATAAAGCTCACGGCTCAGGGAGAGTGACCTAGTTGCGATCAGTGAAGAGGCGGGGCCAGGAGCTTGGACTCGACCCCCGCAACCTCAACTAGGTGAGTACACACACACACACACACACACACACACACACACACACACACACACACACACACACACACACACACACACACACACACACACACACACACACACACTTGAAGAAAGTAAATTCTACTACCTTGTGGAACCCTGTGAAATTATCGTGACGTTATCGAGGTAGACAAGACTCCAGGTAGACTGGAGGACCTGGAGTACCTGGAGGACCTGGAGTACCTGGAGACCTGGAGTACTCTACAATGGGCACCCTCCCTCCAGGAGTGCGTGGGGCGAGGCTGCTAGCAAACCCTTATTTATGATAAGATGATATCGGGAAGGGAAAGGTGTGTGTGTGTGTGTGAGAGAAAGAGAGAGAGGGAGAGAGAGAGAGAGAGAGAGAGAGAGAGAGAGAGAGAGAGAGAGAGAGAGAGAGAGAGAGAGAGAGAGAGAGAGAGAGCTCTGGCTGTACCCTTCTCCAGAACATCACTCCATCTGAGATCATATATACCCAGGATGACTCGAGTATGGAACACATTCATACAGCATAATGATGTCAACGAGATAAAGTCAGTTGATCAGATGAAAATGCTGGCCCACAGATGGCTCCAACTTCATCCTGTTCCCTACTTGTATGTCTCATAACAATAAAAATGCTTTCAAATGAGCTGATGTAGGTAACAGCTCTTAGCTTGTCAATAAAGTTAGGAATCCTTAACCTGTAAATAGCTTGTCAATAAAGCTAGGGTTCCTTAACCTAACCTTGTCAAACCCTGTGTAAAAAAAGAAAGAGAGAGAAATTTGGCTGGCGAGTTACTGGTTTGTGAACCTCCGTGACAGGCCAGTTTCTGAAGAACCTTCGTAAGAAAAACACATCGATATTACCTCTTAGAATCTACCTTTGTTTTAGAACCTCTTAGAACCAACCTGTGGTGGAGTACCTCATAGAACCGACCACTGTTGGAGAATCTCTTAAAACTGACCTGTAGTGGAGAGCCTTATAGAAGCGACCTCTATGGAGAACCTGTAAGAACCAACCTTTGTTGAAGAACCATTAAGAACCGACCTCTGTTGGAGAACCTCTGAGAACCGACGTGTGGTGCTGGACTTCTCAGAACTAGCGTGTGCTGGAAGAGAAAGAGAGAATCTACAAAGGTTTACTCACCTATAGCATAGAGGAAGACGTCAAAGGCGGTCCGCAACACCCTGCTGGAGTCGAACCGCATGACGCCGACGAACTTTAACTTCTCCTACGTGACTACGATGTCTTTTGCGTCACTTCACTGTCTACTTGAGTCACTCTGATGGTTCCTGCGTCACTCCAATGTCTCCTGTTGTTAATTCGATGTACCCTGCGTCACCTCGATGCCTCCTGCAACCACTTCGATGTCACTTGCAAAACTTCGGTCCAGGGACCTGCTCGTCTCCTGCAGCCACTGGTTCCAAACAGCGTTTTGAGGCAGAAGACCAAGTTTCCGACTCTTGTGAAGGTCCTCGCCATGACTAGCCCTGCTGTAAGACTTGGCGGCGAACAAGCCAGAATGGCGAGTTTGCTACTGACGTTGAATGTGTGGGCCACTTAGCCCTTCCCTAATCGCATAGTTGCGTTACCTTGTGGCTTGACACTCGTCAGAAAATATCTTTACTTGTTCCTGAGAGTAAAAGGTTAAGTGGCTAGAGAGACAAGTTGCAGCTTGAGAAGTAGTGAGCCTGGAAGACTGGGGGTGAACAGAGAGGCGAGAGAGAGAGAAATGTGTATGAACTACTTCTTGTGTGTACCCCTGTGGTACTCCAGAGAAAGTATCCTTAATTTTCAGTATATAAAAAAGATACAGTTAAGAGTTACAACGAAAGATTAAAAGTATGTAGATGTGGGATAATCCTTGTTCAAGGATGAGGGGTCAGAAAGAGATAGATATTTGAAATGTAAGTATAGGAAACCAAGTAGAGGAGGATTTCTCTGTATATAATATTCTGCTCACTACGTCAAGCTACCAGAAATCTGATTTAGTTAGTTTTTAAATATTATTCAACGAATAGATTAAAGACGTATGTCGTACTGAAGGAAATTATCCTTGTTCATTGATGGGGTCTTCTGCATGCTGTTATGCTTCTGTGTGACATTCCAAAACGCAAGTCATCAAGCATTTCCCACAGCTCTTCCGCTGATAAGATCTGTTCACCCCCAGATCTGCATTATTTTGTTTGTGCATTACGTGACGTCTTAAGGGCTGTGGTCGCCTGGTGACTTACCTCGCAGCATTTTTTGATGAAGTGTCAATAAGGATGTGCTGCGACAGCTGCCACACTTCCTGCGCACCGACGAAACCCCCATGCTCTTCGCTGGAATTAAAGCGTCTAGTTTGAGACTGTCCTGATGTAGTCCGCATGTCGCTTGCTGTCTGGGGTTTCCTACCCAATATGTGTAGAGAGACAAGTGAGGAGTTAGGAGTTGTTGCAGCAGTTACCTGTTTGTTGTTGTATTTAAATTGGCGTTGATTTTTAAGTACTATGTTGTGTTGTGTTACTTGTGAGTTGTTAGATAGTGTTTGTATGTTGTTAGTTTTGTTGTTGTTGTGTTGTTGTTGTTAGTATTGTCGTTGTTGTTTTAGTATGTCGTGTTGTTAGTATTGTTGTTGTTGTGTTGTTTGTTGTTGTTAGTATGTGTTTTTAGTATTGTTGTTGGTTTTGTTTTGTTATTGTTGTTGTTGTTAGTATTGTTTGATTGATGACACTTGTCGCATTGGGTATATTTGATTTGATGTTTGCGTCTTTGTTTTAGTCCATAGTTGTGTAGTAAGATGAGGTAGTGTTTTGTTATGTTGCTGGTTAGTATTGTGTTACACTCTTACCAGGTATCTTGTTTGGAAAATTTTGCATTGTTAGTGTGTTTTTGTAATGAGTATGTTAGTAGGTTGTAGTATGAGGAGTGTGTAGCGATGGTTCAGTGGGTTGTGTTTTAGTTTGATGGTGTTGTTAGTTTGTTAGTGTTGTTGTTAGCATTGTTAGTTTGTTGTTAGTATTGTTAGTGTTGTGTTAGTATGTTAGTGTTGTTGTTAGTATTGTTATTGTGTTAGTTGTTAGTATTGTTAGTTTTAGTTGTTAGTATTTTTATTGTTGTTGTTAGTATTGTTAGTGTTGTTGTTAGTATTGTTAGTGGTTGTTAGTATTGTTAGTGTTGTTGTTAGCATTGTTAGTGTTGTTGTTGTTAGTATTGTTAGTGTTGTTGTTAGTATTGTTAGTGTTGTTGTTAGTATTGTTAGTGTTGTTATTACGTTGGTGTTGTTGTTGTTAGTATTGTTAGTGTTGTCTGTTGTTAGTATTGTTAGTGTTGTTGTTAGTATTGTTAGTGTTGTTTTATGTTAGTGTTGTTGTTGTTATATTGTTGGTTGTTGTTGTTAGTATTGTTAGTGTTGTTGTGTATTGTTATATGTTAGTGTTTGTTGTTATATTGTTAGTGTTGTTATTTGTTAGTGTTGTTGTTGTTGATGTTAGTATTGTTTTATATGTTAGTGTTGTTGTTGTATGTTATACTGTTAGTGTTGTTGTTGTTAGTATTGTTAGTGTTGTTGTTAGTATTGTTAGTGTTTGTTGTTAGTATTGTTAGTGTTGTTATTACTGTTAGTGTTGTTAGTATTGTTAGTGTTGTTGTTAGTATTGTTAGTGTTGTTGTTATTATTGTTAGTGTTGTTGTTAGTATTGTTAGTGTTGTTGTAGTATTGTTAGTGTTGTTGTTAGCATTGTTAGTGTTGTTGTTAGCATTGTTAGTGTTGTTGTTAGTATTGTTAGTGTTGTTGTTGTTACTATTGTTAGTGTTGTTGTTAGTACTGTTAGTGTTGTTGTTATCATTGTTAGTGTTGTTGTTAGTATTGCTAGTGTTGTTAGTATTGTTAGTGTTGTTGTTAGTATTGTTAGTGTTGTTGTTAGTATTGTTAGTGTTGTTGTTAGTATTGTTAGTGTTGTTGTTAGTATTGTTAGTGTTGTTGTTTAGTTGTTAGTTGTTAGTGTTGTTGTTAGTATTGTTAGTGTTGTTGTTAGTATTGTTGTTGTTTTGTTGTGTGTTGTTGTTAGTATTGTTAGTGTTGTTGTTAGTATTGTTAGTGTTGTTGTTTAGTATTGTTAGTGTTGTTGTTAGTAT
>NC_069417.1:23413411-23465911 GCF_026875155.1 Cherax quadricarinatus | reverse complement strand
CTCCTTCCTTCACTTGTTCTACTCCTTCCTTCGCTTGTTCTACTCCTTCCTTCACTTGTTCTACTCCTCCTTCACTTGTTCTACTCCTCCTTCACTTGTTCTACTCCTTCCTTCACTTGTTCTACTCCTTCCTTCACTTGTTCTACTCCTTCCTTCACTTGTTCTACTCCCTCTTCACTTGTTCTACTCCTTCCTTCACTTGTTTCTACTCCTCTCCTTCACTTGTTCTACTCCTCCTTCACTTGTTCTACTCCCTCCTTCACTTGTTTACTCCCTCCTTCACTTGTTTTACTCCCTCCTTCACTTGTTCTACTCCTTCCTTCCTTGTTTTACTCCCTCCTTCACTTGTTCTACTGCTTCCTTCACTTGTTCTACTCCCTCCTTCACTTGTTCTACTCCTTCCTTCACTTGTTCTACTCCCTCCTTCACTTGTTCTACTCCCTCCTTCACTTGTTCTACTCCCTCCTTCACTTGTTCTACTCCCTCCTTCACTTGTTCTACTCCCTCCTTCACTTGTTCTACTCCTTCCTTCACTTGTTCTACTCCCTCCTTCACTTGTTCTACTCCTTCCTTCACTTGTTCTACTCCCTCCTTCACTTGTTCTACTCCTCCTTCACTTGTTCTACTCCTCCTTCACTTGTTCTACTCCTTCCTTCACTTGTTCTACTCCCTCCTTCACTTGTTCTACTCCTTCCTTCACTTGTTCTACTCCTCCTTCACTTGTTCTACTCCTCCTTCACTTGTTCTACTCCTTCCTTCACTTGTTCTACTCCCTCCTTCACTTGTTCTACTCCTTCCTTCACTTGTTCTACTCCTTCCTTCACTTGTTCTACTCCTTCCTTCGCTTGTTCTACTCCTTCCTTCACTTGTTCTTACTCCTTCCTTCACTTGTTCTTCCCCCTTCACTTGTTCTCTACTCCTCTCCTTCACTGTTTCTACTCCCTCCTTCACTTGTTCTACTCCTTCCTTCACTTGTTCTACTCCTTCCTTCACTTGTTCTACTCCCTCCTTCACTTGTTCTACTCCCTCCTTCACTTGTTCTACTCCCTCCTTCACTTGTTCTACTCCTTCCTTCACTTGTTCTATTCCTTCCTTCACTTGTTCTACTCCCTCCTTCACTTGTTCTACTCCCTCCTTCACTTGTTCTACTCCCTCCTTCACTTGTTCTACTCCCTCCTTCACTTGTTCTACTCCCTCCTTCACTGTTCTACTCCTCCTTCACTTGTTTACTCCCATCTCTTCACATTGCTACGGGTCACTTCACGTTGTATTAATAGTATCATAAGCACATGTGTTTGGTACGTTAGCTTCATTGTTGCAGTGCCTCTGGCTTGTGGTCGGAGTGGCACTCGGCATGTGGCACTATTCTAGGGCCGATGATTCACTTGGGGGGTACTTCGCCAGTGGCACTACTGGTAAGTCTACTCGGCATGTGATGTGGTCTACTACGGCTGTCATTTTAGCAGTGACCACTCTGGCAGTGAGCACTCCGGCAGTGAGCACTTCACGGCAGTGACATGCACTCCGGCAGTGAGCACTCCGCTGCACTCGGTGAGCATTACGGCAGTGAGCACTTCGGCAGTGAGCACTCCGGCAGTAGCACTCCGGCAGTGGCACTCCGGCAGTGAGCCTCCGGCAGTAGCACTCCGGCAGTGAGCACTCCGGCAGTGAGCATTACGGCAGTGAGCACTTCGGCAGTGAGCACTCGGCAGTAAGCACTCCGGCAGTGAGCACATTCGGCAGTGAGCATCCTCTCCGGCAGTGAGCACTCCGGCAGTGAGCACTCCGGCAGTGAGCACTCCGGCAGTGAGCACTCCGGCAGTAGCACTCCGGCAGTGAGCACTCCGGCAGTGAGCACTCCGGCGTGAGCACTCCGGCAGTGGCACTTCCGGCAGTAGCACTCCGGCAGTGAGCACTCCGGCAGTGAGCACTCCGGCAGTAAGCACTCCGGCAGTGAGCACTCCGGCAGTGAGCACTCCGGCAGTGAGCACTCCGGCAGTGAGCACTCCGGCAGTGAGCACTCCGGCAGTGAGCACTCCGGCAGTGAGCACTCCGGCAGTGAGCACTCCGGCAGTGAGCACTCCGGCAGTGAGCACTCCGGCAGTGAGCACTCCGGCAGTAAGCACTCCGGCAGTGAGCACTCCGGCAGTGAGCACTCCGGCAGTGAGCACTCCGGCAGTGAGCACTCCGGCAGTGAGCACTCCGGCAGTGAGCACTCCGGCAGTGAGCACTCCGGCAGTGAGCACTCCGGCAGTAAGCACTCCGGCAGTGAGCACTCCGGCAGTGAGCACTCGGCAGTGAGCACTCCGGCAGTGAGCACTCCGGCAGTAAGCACTCCGGCAGTGAGCACTCCGGCAGTGAGCACTCCGGCAGTGAGCACTCCGGCAGTGAGCACTCCGGCAGTGAGCACTCCGGCAGTGAGCACTCCGGCAGTGAGCACAACTCCGGCAGTGAGCACTCCGGCAGTAAGCACTCCGGCAGTGAGCACTCCGGCAGTGAGCACTCCGGCAGTAAGCACTCCGGCAGTGAGCACTCCGGCAGTGAGCACTCCGGCAGTAAGCACTCCGGCAGTGAGCACTCCGGCAGTAAGCACTCCGGCAGTGAGCACTCCGGCAGTGAGCACTCCGGCAGTAAGCACTCCGGCAGTGAGCACTCCGGCAGTAGAGCACTCCGGCAGTAAGACACCCTGCTCCGGCAGTGAGCACTCCGGCAGTAGCACTCGGCAGTAGCACTCCGGCAGTAGCACTCCGGCAGTGAGCACTCCGGCAGTGAGCACTCCGGCAGTAAGCACTCCGGCAGTGAGCACTCCGGCAGTAAGCACTCCGGCAGTGAGCACTCCGGCAGTAAGCACTCCGGCAGTGAGCACTCCGGCAGTGAGCACTCGGCAGTAGCACTCCGGCAGTAAGCACTCCGGCAGTGAGCACTCCGGCAGTAAGCACTCCGGCAGTGAGCACTCCGGCAGTGAGCACTCCGGCAGTGAGCACTCCGGCAGTAAGCACTCCGGCAGTGAGCACTCCGGCAGTAAGCACTCCGGCAGTGAGCACTCCGGCAGTGAAGCACTCCGGCAGTGAGCACTCCGGCAGTAAGCACTCCGGCAGTAGAGCACTCCGGCAGTGAGCACTCCGGCAGTAAGCACTCCGGCAGTAAGCACTCGGCAGTGAGCACTCCGGCAGTAAGCACTCCGGCAGTGAGCACTCCGGCAGTAAGCACTCCGGCAGTGAGCACTCCGGCAGTAAGCACTCCGGCAGTGAGCACTCCGGCAGTGAGCACTCGGCAGTGAGCACTCCGCAGTGAGCACTCCGGCAAGTGAGCACTCCGGCAGTGATGCACTCCGCAGTAGCATCCGGCAGTAAGCACTCCGGCGTGAGCACTCCGGCAGTAAGCACTCCGTCAGTAGCAACTCGGCAGTAAGGCACTCCACAGTGAGCATCCGGACAGTAAGCACTCCAGCATGAGCACTCCTGGCAGTAAGCACTCCGAGTAACAACAGTAGCACTCCGGCAGTAAGCACTCGCGTAAGGCATCGGCAGTGAGCATCGCATGAAGCATCGCAGTAAGCACTCCGGCAGGTGAGCACTCCGGGTGTGAGCACTGCTGTATGGTCAATACTGGTCTGAGGGAAGGTGGGTGCCCTGGTGGATTTCAGTTATCAGAGAAAAAGAAGGAAAAGAAAACCGTTGAAGAATGCGCTGGTTTATTTATGGCTCTAGATAAAACCAACTACTGACACCATTGTAAAAATTTCTCCTGTTATGGTGAACATTTCTGGTAACGTGACCAATTTACTGTCGTTTACAGACATCACAATTTTGTAAAAAGAAGGAAAAAACGATCTAGAGAATGGGGCTTACCCAAGCTTGAGTGAAGGGTGTGAGTGATGGGATGGTGGTTACAAGTGATGGGATGGTGGTTACAAGTGATGGGATGGTGGTTACAAGTGATGGAATGGTGGTTACAAGTGATGGAATCAAGGAATACAACCTTATACTGTTATGTAGTCTACATATTGAAATACGTGACCTGTCCGTATGCCTGTCCCCTAAGTCTAGCAGCGAGTCAGGTAGAGGCACGGCCTAAGGCCTAAGGCCAGGGAGCCTGTCTATAAAATGGTGTTATTACTAGTACATACCACACAAGTATTAGACTGTCGACTTAAATCCTAACAAGAGATCTTTACTACGACAGGGAGAAAATCCCTTTCATTTCCCCCTTGAAGGAGTGCTGGGGTTAGTGGGAACCTCACGTCAACCCCACACACACACAAACAAGGCCATAGAGGCCACAACGGTCGTTAAGATGAACAGTTACGACTCATGTCAGTGGCACAGTTCCTGACATGGGCAAGACACTTCAAGGCAGCATGGGAATGAGGATAGGGGGGGATGGTTACGTTGGTTAATATGGGGGTTGAAAGTCCATCTACTAACGCGATGGTCTAAGACTGCACGTCACACGAGACAAGAATTCTGTAATTCTTATATATATATGATTGTATATATATATATATATGTTAATATATTATATGTGATATATATATATATATATATATACATATATATATATATATATATATTATATATATTATATTATTTATATATATATATATTATATATATTATATCTCCACTAATTATATATAGTATAGCTATAGTATAAATTATATATAATATATTATTATTATATATATATATAATATATATATATTATCTACGCCGAATATGTAAAACTGGTCAATTCAGCATGAACTTCCTTTAAAATTAAGTTCTTTCTAAATTTTCTCTTATACGTTTAAAGATATATTTTTTTCATTAATGTTGATGTACAAATTTATAATTTTGCACCAAAAGGAACTTAGAAAACTTACCTAACTTATTATAACAATAACAATTGTATTTAGCCTAACCCGGAACTTAATTATTATTAGATTTGTTTAAATAATTTAATACTAACAAACACAGTGAAATATTTTTTTTCGTTAGGTTCAGAACGAATTTGGCGAAAATTATTGCATACACAAATTTTCACTTGTCCTATATATGGCAAGATGAGCGTTGCTATTTAAGCCAAATCGTCAAGTTTGCCTATTCGGCACGACATATATATATATATAATATATAATATATATATTATTATATATATATATACACTGGGATATTCGGAACTCACGATGTATATATCTTATGTGTGGAAAATTTAGAATTTTCCTAAATTCAGCATGTGTAAATTTTAATAATATAATAATTGTGTATTAAAATGTGATGCTGATTTGACCCTTCGAGAAATTTCGAGTGAGAGGGGGACGTGGAACAGCGGCAAGGCAGAAAAGGAGATGCCATTTGGTTTACTAGCACTGGTTGTCGTGGAAAATTCAGCTAATAATCTGCATCATTGAGGCCAAATTGGGGGTGTTTTGTCCTGAATTTTTAATAGGAACCCGTGTTAATGTCCCATGCTGAAGAATTGAGACAAAAAATTTGCGGGACCTACAGAATTATGTGCGGTTAGCGAAAGATAAGGAATACACCATCACTCATAAAGGGAAATGCACCATTAGTTCTTGCATTTAGATTTCTAGCTAGCCAGTGTTGGATTCTATTTGTTAGGCAGGTATTGTGGTTTGATCCATCTACAGTAATTAAATGGTAATTGGTAATATGAATTTCTTTTCTAATAACACCATTATAATTTATACAGTCCACATTATTTTATAATTTACCATTATTGGTATTAATGTTTAATATTGTAATTGTTAATTTAATATTAGGTCTAGCTTTTTGTGAGAGTGGTGTTGTAGTGGGCATCGAGGGAGTTACAGTTCTGTGACCTACTGTGACTGTCCCACTTACCTCACCCAAATTACTTTCCTGTAATAATTCAGGTAATATCCTGTAAACCTCATGCAGGTAATTTCCCACACTATAAATGGGGTGGGAGAGAAGGTATTTATGGAGGGGCTAAGGTACTAATGAAGGATGGGATGGGTAGAAAATTAAAATGTTCACTTATTAAAATTTAGTAGTGTTCTCCCTCTCTCTCTCTTTCTTTCACTTACTCTCATTTATATCCTAGCGTTTATATACTGTGAATATAATAATAATAATAATAATAATAATAATAATAATAATAATAATAATAATAATAATTATAACGATACTACTACTACTACTACTACTACTACTACTACTACTACTACTACTACTACTAATAATAATAATAATAATAATAATAATAATAATAATAATATTAATAATAATTTACTTCCTCCGTTTTTCTGTAATGGGGGGTAAAAAGGCAGCCACGACTGGATGACGAGAGGTAATTGGGTTTGATCGTTTGATCCAAGAACTCTACACTAGCATCAATGGGTCCTCCCCTTCCCCTCCCCCCTCCCCTCCCCTCGGCGGGGCTCGAAGGGGAGCTAATGAGTACATATGTTATTTCCCCTAAGTAAATATTGACTCTTTTAAACACCTGTGGGGGGAAGGGGGACCCTGAGGCTCCTCTTTAAACACCTTTGGAACGTCTGGTATGTGTTTGCTGTGATGTTTACGTCACTAAATATTGACTCGACGCTTCCTGGGAGATTTTAACAAGTTTTCAAAGTCTTTTTTTTTTGTGTGTGTGGGTGCGTTTTTAAGATTCTTTCTACGCCATTCTTATACCTTTATACCTTTGATGGGTTTCGAGAGTGTTTTTGCTCCTGCAGCCTGGTCCTGGGCCAGGCTGGTCTGGTGCTTTGTTGGTCAACCAGGATGTTGTTACTGCTGGTGCCCCCCCTGGCCCACATATCCATCACAGCATGGTTGATCTGGCACCTGGTAGGGATACTTGTCCGGTTTCCAATTGAAGATTTCTACACTTATCCCAGCAGTGCTTCTGATATCTTCTTGCAAGATGTTGAACAAATTGGGAAAACGGATGTTGATACAGTGTTCTCTTATTGTGTTCACGGAGCCCCTTTCCATTTGCTGGGTTTGTCTGGTACTTTCCCCCATGTCTTTCATGCCTATTGTTGTTATGGAAGTGTGCAGGTTTGGAACCAGACCCTCAAGAACTCTCCAGGTATATATTATCATGTATCTCTTTCTCCTCCGTTCCAGTGAGTACACATAAAGGATTTTAAGTAGTTCCCAATAATTTTAAATGCTTTATTACTCTATAATTTATTTGCATATATATTCTAAGACAAGTATCTCGATGTATATGCATTGGGAGAAGCAACGTATATATACCGAGGGGTGCGTATACAATCATGCAATAATATTACAGTAAACAGGTGATATCGCAATATCCAGATGTACTCCTGTTAACACTTTTGGCGAGTAATTCCCAGGTCTTTTGTGTATCCATACGCTCTTGTGCTACCACCCACAATGAACTAGCCACAATGAACTAGCCACAATGAACTAGCCACAATGAACTAGCCACAATGAACTAGCCACAATGAACTAGCCACAATGAACTAGCCACAATGAACTAGCCACAATGAACTAGCTACAATGAACTAGCCACAATGAACTAGCCACAATGAACTAGCTACAATGAACTAGCCACAATGAACTAGCCACAATGAACTAGCCACAATGAACTAGCCACAATGAACTAGCCACAATGAACTAGCCACTTCAGCGACGAAATCAAAATCAAGTTTACTCTAAGTCTGTACATGACTATATATGCAAAACAGCCACTGTGAAAAAAGTACTGAAATACCAAGTGCTTTTGTGATTATATACCTTCTGTTGATCTCCTATTTTTACAGATCCTTGATAATGTGAGAAATCACGAAAGCACTTGGAATTTCAGTACTTTTTTCACAGTGGCTGTTTTGCATATATAGTCATGTACAGACTTAGAGTAAACTTGATTTTGATTTCGTCGCTGAAGTGGCTAGTTCATTGTGGCTAGTTCATTGTGGCTAGTTCATTGTAGCTAGTTCATTGTGGCTAGTTCATTGTGGCTAGTTCATTGTGGCTAGTTCATTGTGGCTAGTTCATTGTGGCTAGTTCATTGTGGCTAGTTCATTGTGGCTAGTTTATTGTGGCTAGTTCATTGTGGCTAGTTCATTGTGGCTAGTTCATTGTGGCTAGTTCATTGTGGCTAGTTCTTTGTGGCTAGTTCATTGTGGCTAGTTCATTGTGGCTAGTTCATTGTGGCTAGTTTATTGTGGCTAGTTCATTGTGGCTAGTTTATTGTGGCTAGTTCATTGTGGCTAGTTCATTGTGGCTAGTTCATTGTGGCTAGTTCATTGTGGCTAGTTCATTGTGCCTAGTTTATTGTGGCTAGTTCATTGTGGCTAGTTCATTGTGGCTAGTTCATTGTGGCTAATTCATTGTGCCTAGTTTATTGTGGCTAGTTCATTGTGGCTAGTTCATTGTGGCTAGTTCATTGTGGCTAGTTCTTTGTTGCTAGTTCATTGTGGCTAGTTCATTGTGGCTAGTTCATTGTGGCTAGTTCATTGTGGCTAGTTCATTGTGGCTAGTTCTTTGTGGCTAGTTCATTGTGGCTAGTTCATTGTGGCTAGTTCATTGTGGCTAGTTCATTGTGGCTAGTTCACTGTAGGTGGTAGCACAAGAGCATATGGATACACAAAAGGCCTGGGAACTACTCCCCGAAAGTGTTAACAGGAGTACATCTGGATTCATAACAAAAGTTGCCTTAGCTGTTGCAAACAAATTTAGTATATCTGCTTAATATGTCTGGTATCATACTTTAAATAAGATACTCTGTCATGACACAGTGGTTATTATACTGTCTATCTTCGTATTCCTCAATAAGTGGACAATAGAGCACATAGTGTTCAAGACAGTGACTATAGGAGTGGACATATCCTTTGCAGTTGGTTTGATCACCATCTGTGTCTGTCAGACTGTCAGAAGTACTAGTAACCAAGTTTAAGTCTGGCTACTACAACATCAGTCAGTCTGTCAGACTGTCAGAAGTACTAGTAACCAAGTATAAGTCTGGCTACTACAATATCAGTCAGTCTGTCAGACTGTCAGAACTACTAGTAACCAAGTATAAGTCTGGCTACTACAATATCAGTCAGACTGTCAGAAGTACTAGTAACCAAGTTTAAGTCTGGCTACTACAATATCAGTCAGTCTGTCAGGCTGTCAGAAGTGCTAGTAACCAAGTTTAAGTCTGGCTACTACAATATCAGTCAGTCTGTCAGACTGTCAGCGGTACTAGTAACCAAGTTTAAGTCTGGCTACTACAATATCAGTCAGACTGTCAGACTGTCAGAAGTACTAGTAACCAAGTTTAAGTCTGGCTACTACAACATCAGTCAGTCTGTCAGACTGTCAGAGGTACTAGTAACCAAGTTTAAGTCTGGCTACTACAATATCAGTCAGACTGTCAAAAGTACTAGTAACCAAGTATAAGTCTGGCTACTACAACATCAGTCAGTCTGTCAGACTGTAAGAAGTACTAGTAACCAAGTATAAGTCTGGCTACTACAATATCAGTCAGTCTGTCAGACTGTCAGAAGTACTAGTAACCAAGTATAAGTCTGGCTACTACAATATCAGTCAGTCTGTCAGACTGTCAGAAGTACTAGTAACCAAGTATAAGTCTGGCTACTACAATATCAGTCAGACTGTCAGACTGTCAGAAGTACTAGTAACCAAGTATAAGTCTGGCTACTACAATATCAGTCAGACTGTCAGACTGTCAGAAGTACTAGTAACCAAGTATAAGTCTGGCTACTATAATATCAGTCAGTCTGTCAGACTGTCAGAAGTACTAGTAACCAAGTATAAGTCTGGCTACTACAATATCAGTCAGACTGTCAGACTGTCAGAAGTACTAGTAACCAAGTATAAGTCTGGCTACTACAACACCAGTCAGACTGTCAGACTGTCAGAAGTACTAGTAACCAAGTATAAGTCTGGCTACTACAACACCAGTCAGACTGTCAGAAGTACTAGTAACCAAGTATAAGTCTGGCTACTACAACATCAGTCAGACTGTCAGACTGTCAGAAGTACTAGTAACCAAGTATAAGTCTGGCTACTACAATATCAGTCAGTCTGGCAGACTGTCAGAAGTACTAGTAACCAAGTATAAGTCTGACTACTACAATATCAGTCAGACTGTCAGACTGTCAGAAGTACTAGTAACCAAGTATAAGTCTGGCTACTACAATATCAGTCAGTCTGGCAGACTGTCAGAAGTACTAGTAACCAAGTATAAGTCTGGCTACTACAATATCAGTCAGTCTGTCAGACTGTCAGAAGTACTAGTAACCAAGTATAAGTCTGGCTACTACAATATCAGTCAGTGTTCACATTACACGTTGTTCCACTAACATTCTTATCAACATTCATGTTATCATAGTTAGTGATAGATCTACTCAGGCTTCTAACTGCGTTTCTATAACGTTCACTTTCATTATTTACTTCTCTCCTAATATTATTCCTAATGCTAGACACAGGTATACCAAAGTTATATTCTACATTCTCCTTCAGGGAACTTTCTTGGACCAACTTATCAACTTTATCATCAAGGAATAATTCAGTGTGTGATGGAATCCATAACAATTGTACATTAATTTATTTTTCTCTGATTCTGGAGCCTTTGTATCTGGCTTCTCCAATAAGCATGTTGTTAGTCATGTTGTTAGTCATATTGTTAGTAATGTTGTTAGTCATGTTGTTAGTCATGTTGTCAGTCATATTGTTAGTAATGTTGTTAGTCATGTTGTTAGTCATGTTGTTAGTAATGTTGCTAGTCATGTTGTTAGTCATGTTGTTAGTCATGTTGTTAGTAATGTTGTTAGTAATGTTGTTAGTAATGTTGTTAGTCATGTTGTTAGTCATGTTGTTAGTAATGTTGTTAGTCATGTTGTTAGTCATGTTGTTAGTCATGTTGTTAGTAATGTTGTTAGTAATGTTGTTAGTAATGTTGTTAGTCATATTGTTAGTAATGTTGTTAGTCATGTTGTTAGTCATGTTGTTAGTCATGTTGTTAGTAATGTTGTTAGTCATGTTGTTAGTCATGTTAGTGATGTTGTTAGTCATTTTATTAGTCATGTTGTTAGTAATGTTGTTAGTCATGTTGTTAGTAATGTTGTTAGTCATGTTGTTAGTCATGTTGTTAGTAATGTTGTTAGTCATGTTGTTAGTCATGTTGTTAGTAATGTTGTTAGTCATGTTGTTAGTCATGTTGTTAGTCATGTTGTTAGTCATGTTGTTAGTCATGTTGTTAGTAATGTTGTTAGTCATGTTGTTAGTCATGTTGTTAGTCATGTTGTTAGTCATGTTGTTAGTCATGTTGTTAGTCATATTGTTAGTAATGTTGTTAGTCATGTTGTTAGTCATGTTGTTAGTCATGTTGTTAGTAATGTTGTTAGTCATGTTGTTAGTCATGTTAGTGATGTTGTTAGTCATTTTGTTAGTCATGTTGTTAGTAATGTTGTTAGTAATGTTGTTAGTCATGTTGTTAGTAATGTTGTTAGTAATGTTGTTAGTCATGTTGTTAGTCATGTTGTTAGTCATGTTGTTAGTCATGTTGTTAGTCATATTGTTAGTAATGTTGTTAGTCATTTTGTTAGTCATGTTGTTAGTAATGTTGTTAGTAATGTTGTTAGTCATGTTGTTAGTAATGTTGTTAGTCATGCTGTTAGTAATGTTGTTAGTCATGTTGTTAGTCATGTTGTTAGTCATGTTGTTAGTCATGTTGTTAGTAATGTTGTTAGTCATGTTGTCAGTCATGTTGTTAGTCATGTTGTTAGTCATGTTGTTAGTCATGTTGTTAGTAATGTTGTTAGTCATGTTGTCAGTATGTTGTTAGTCATGTTGTTAGTCATGTTGTTAGTCATGTTGTTAGTCATGTTGTTAGTCATGTTGTTAGTCATGTTGTCAGTCATGTTGTTAGTCATGTTGTTAGTCATGTTGTCAGTCATGTTGTTAGTCATGTTGTTAGTCATGTTGTTAGTCATGTTGTTAGTAATGTTGTTAGTAATGTTGTTAGTAATGTTGTTAGTCATATTGTTAGTAATGTTGTTAGTCATGTTGTTAGTCATGTTGTTAGTCATGTTGTTAGTAATGTTGTTAGTCATGTTGTTAGTCATGTTAGTGATGTTGTTAGTCATTTTATTAGTCATGTTGTTAGTAATGTTGTTAGTCATGTTGTTAGTAATGTTGTTAGTCATGTTGTCAGTCATGTTGTTAGTCATGTTGTCAGTCATGTTGTTAGTCATGTTGTTAGTCATGTTGTTAGTCATCATGTGAGTCAAGGACGTTAGTGATGCTCTGTACATTAGATTTCATAGTATTCTTGAGTGGTGGTGAACAGGTGACCAGCGCCCTTAATGACAATCGAGTAGTCGAAAGGCTTGAAACCTAATAAACTAACCATGAAATATTACAGTTCAACTGCGAGAGTTTTATTGAATAGCAGTATATGGTACACTGAATTATTACTTGTCTATAACCTTCTATTCTTCCTCCTTCTCCTCCTCCTCCTCCTCCTCCTCCTCCTCCTCCTCCTCCTCCTCCTCCTCCTCCTCCTCCTCCTCCTTCTCCTCTTCCTCCTTCCATCGGGCAACATTCCTGCGGAGAAAAAAGTCTGGATAAGATGAACACTTGATTGGTTATTAGTAACCTTGAAGTGAGTGAGGGGAGGCTATCCGATCCTTCATCCTGCCGATGGGAGGGCAGGGGAGGGAAGGGAATGAAAGGGAAGGGAATGAAAGGGAAGGGCAGGGCAAGGCAGGGCAGGGCAGGGCAGGGCAGGGGCGAAGGGAAGCTACGAATTGGGAGGTGTGGAGTGTAGTTTAAGATAAGGTAAGATTTTAGGTTAGGTTAGGGAAGATTTATTAGGAAACAGGACAAGTGTTTCCTTACGCGGGTGTAAGATTTTGTTGGGAATTTTAACCTGGGGCAGGGAGGGTTACCCACCCTGGACAGCCAGGGGAAGGGAGGGTTAGCCAACCTGGACAGCCAGGGGTAGGGAGGGTTAGCCACCCTGGACAGCCAGGGGTAGGGAGGGTTAGCCACCCTGGACAGCCCGGGGTAGGGAGGGCTAGCCACCCTGGACAGCCCGGGGTAGGGAGGGCTAGCCACCCTGGACAGCCCGGGGTAGGGAGGGTTAGCCACCCTGGACAGCCCGGGGTAGGGAGGGTTAGCCACCCTGGACCGCCCGGGGTAGGGGAGGGTTAGCCACCCTGGACAGCCAGGGGTAGGGAGGGTTAGCCACCCTGGACAGCCAGGGGAAGGGAGGGTTAGCCACCCTGGACAGCCCAGGGTAGGGAGGGTTAGCCACCCTGGACAGCCAGGGGTAGGGAGGGTTAGCCACCCTGGACAGCCAGGGGTAGGGAGGGTTAGCCACCCTGGACAGCCAGGGGTAGGGAGGGTTAGCCACCTGGACAGCGGGGGGAGGGTTAGCACCCTGGACAGCCAGGGTAGGGGGGTTTGCCACCTGGACAGCCAGGGTAGGGTGGGTTAGCCCCCTGGACGCCGGGTAGGGAGGGTTAGCCACCCTGGACAGCCGGGGAAGGGGGTTAGCCACCCGGGAAAAGCCAGGGGTAGGGTGGTTGCCCCCAAGCAGGGGTGGAGGGGTTAGCCACCTGGACAGAGGGGTTAGGGGGTTAGCCACCCTGGCCCAGCCGGGTATGGGGGTGTTAGCCACCCTGGACAGCCGGGTAGGGAGGTGTTGCCACCTGGACAGCCAGGGTTTAGGAGGGTTAGCCACCTGGACAGCCGGGTTAGGGAGGGTAGCCACCCTGGACAGCCGGGGTATGGAGGTTAGCACCTGGCAGCCAGGGTGGTGGGGTTTAGCCACCTGGAAAAGGGGGTAGGGAGGGTTAGCCACCTGGACAGCCAGGGAAGGGGGTTAGCCACTTGGACACCCGGGTAGGGAGGGTTAGAAACCGGGACAGCCGGGTAGGGAGGGTTAGCCACGTGGACAAAGCCGGGTAGGGAGGGTTAGCCACTGGACAGCCAGGGTAGGGAGGTTTAGCCACCTGGACAGCCAGGGTAGGGAGGTGGTTGCCACCCTGGACAGCCAGGGGTAAGGGGTTTAGCCCCTGGACAGCTGGGTGGGGAAAGGGTTAGCCACCCTGGACAGCCTGGGTTTAGGGGGTTTTAGCACCTGGACAGCGGGGTAGGGAGGGTTGCACCCTGGACAGCCGGGTAGGGAGGGTTAGCCACCTGACAGCCTGGGGTAGGAGGGTTAGCCCCCTGGACAGCCGGGGGTAGGGAGGTTAGCCCCCCGGGAAGCCGGGGTTTGGAGGGTTTATACCCGGGCAGCGGGGTTAGAGGGTACCCCCTGACAGAGGGTTATTAGTCATAACCAGCTATTCCCTCCTTCTCCTACTCCCCCTGACTCCTGATCTGCCCTCCTACACCTCCAGTCGGTTTGCCACCCCTTACCCTATACGTGTTCCACCTGGCAACCCGGGTGGGGGGGAAAAAGTCTGGATAGGAGGTTAACACCGGGACTTGGGGTTAGGGGGTTACCCCTTTGGAAGTGGGGTGGGGGGGCTATCCGACCTCACCTGCCGGTGGGGGGGAGCAGAAGGGGTGGAGGGACAGGGACAAGGGAAGGGAGGGTACCCAGGAAGCAGGGGCAGGCAGGGCAGGCGAGGGTAAGGGAGCTACGATGGGTTGGAGTGTTTAAGAAAGGTAGATTTTAGGTTAGGTTAGGAATTTCAGGAAACAGGCAGTGTTTCCTTACGCGGGTGTAAGATTTGTTGGATTTACCTGGGGTAGGAGGGTTAGCCACCCTGGACAGCAGGGGTAGGGGGTTTAGCCACCTGGAGCCCGGGAGGGAGGGTTAGCCACCTGGACAGCCCGGTGTAGGTGAGGATTAGCCCCCTGACAGCCGGGGTAGGGAGGGTTACCACAGTGGACAACCCTCGGTAGGGAGGGTTAGCCACCCTGGACAGCCAGGGGTAGGGAGGGTTAGCCACCCTGGACAGCCCGGGGAAGGGAGGGTTAGCCACCCTGGACAGCCCGGTGTAGGTGAGGATTAGCCACCCTGAACAGCCCGGGGTAGGGAGGGTTAGCCACAGTGGACAACCCGGGGTAGGGAGGGTTAGCCACCCTGGACAGCCAGGGGTAGGGAGGGTTAGCCACCCTGGACAGCCCGGGGTAGGGAGGGTTAGCCACCCTGGACAGCTCGGGGTAGGGAGGGTTAGCCACCCTGGACAGCCAGGGGTAGGGAGGGTTAGCCACATGGACAGCCAGGGGTAGGGAGGGTTAGCCACCCTGGACAGCCAGGGGTAGGGAGGGTTAGCCACCCTGGACAGCCAGGGGTAGGGAGGGTAGCCACCCTGGACAGCCTGGGGTATGGAGGGTTAGCCACCCTGGACAGCCAAGGGTAGGGAGGGTTAGCCACCCTGGACAGCCTGGGGTAGGGAGGGTTAGCCACCCTGGACATGCCAGGGTAGGGAGGGTTAGCCACCTTGGACAGCCAGGGGTAGGGAGGGTTAGCCACCCTGGACAGCCCGGGGTAGGGAGGGTTAGCCACCCTGGACAGCCAGGGGTAGGGGGGGTAGCCACCCTGGACAGCCAGGGGTAGGGAGGTTTAGCTACCCTGGACAGCCAGGGATAGGGAGGGTTAGCCACCCTGGACAGCCCAGGGTAGGGAGGGTTAGCCACATTGGACAGCCAGGGATAGGGAGGGTTAGCCACCTGGACAGCCTGGGGTAGGGAGGGTTAGCCACCCTGGACAGCCAGGGGTAGGGAGGGTTAGCCATCTGGACAGCCGGGTTAGGGAGGCTTAGCCATCCTGGACAGCCAGGAGATAGGGAGGGTTAGCCACCTGGACAGCCCGGGGAGGGAGGGTTAGCCCCCGCTGGACAGCCGGGATAGGGAGGGTTAGCCACCCTGAACAGCCCGGGGTAGGGAGGGTTAGCCACAGTGGACAACCCGGGGTAGGGAGGGTTAGCCACCCTGGACAGCCAGGGGTAGGGAGGGTTAGCCACCCTGGACAGCCCGGGGTAGGGAGGGTTAGCCACCCTGGACAGCCCGGGGTAGGGAGGGTTAGCCACCCTGGACAGCCCGGGGTAGGGGAGGGTTAGCCACCCTGGACAGCCCGGGGTAGGGAGGGTTAGCCACAGTGGACAGCCCGGGGTAGGGAGGGTTAGCCACCCTGGACAGCCAGGGGTAGGGAGGGTTAGCCACCTTGGACAGCCAGGGGTAGGGAGGGTTAGCCACCCTGGACAGCCAGGGGTAGGGAGGGTTAGCCACCCTGGACAGCCAGGGGTAGGGAGGGTTAGCCACCCTGGACAGCCTGGGGTAGGGAGGGTAAGCCACCCTGGACAGCCTGGGGTATGGAGGGTTAGCCACCCTGGACAGCCCAGGGTAGGGAGGGTTTAAACACCCTGGACAGCCTGGGGTAGGGAGGGTTAGCCACCCTGGACAGCCAGGGGTAGGGAGGGTTATACACCCTGGACAGCCAGGGTTAGAGAGGGTTAGCCACCCTGGACAGCCAGGGGTAGGGAGGGTTAGCCACCTTGGACAGCCAGGGGTAGGGAGGGTTAGCCACCCTGGACAGCCCGGGGTAGGGAGGGTTAGCCACCCTGGACAGCCAGGGGTAGGGAGGGTTAGCCACCCTGGACAGCCAGGGGTAGGGAGGGTTAGCCACCCTGGACAGCCAGGGGTAGGGAGGGTTAGCCACCCTGGACAGCTTGGGGTAGGGAGGGTTAGCCACCCTGGACAGCCTGGGGTAGGGAGGGTAAGCCACCCTGGACAGCCTGGGGTATGGAGGGTTAGCCACCCTGGACAGCCAGGGGTAGGGAGGGTTAGCCACCCTGGACAGCCTGGGGTAGGGAGGGTTAGCCACCCTGGACAGCCAGGGGTAGGGAGGGTTAGCCACCCTGGACAGCCTGGGGTAGGGAGGGTTAGCCACCCTGGACAGCCAGGGGTAGGGAGGTAGCCACCTGGACAGCCAGGGGTAGGGAGGTTTAGCCACCCTGGACAGCCAGGGATAGGGAGGGTTAGCCACCCTGGACAGCCCAGGGTAGGGAGGGTTAGCCACATTGGACAGCCAGGGATAGGGAGGGTTAGCCACCCTGGACAGCCAGGGATAGGGAGGGTTAGCCACCCTGGACAGCCCGGGGTAGGGAGGGTTAGCCACGCTGGACAGCCAGGGATAGGGAGGGTTAGCCACCCTGGACAGCCCGGGGTAGGGAGGGTTAGCCACCCTGGACAGCCAGGGTTTATGGAGGGTTTAGCACCCTGGACAGCCAGGGGTAGGGAGGGTTAGCCACCCTGGACAGCCAGGGGTAGGGAGGGTTAGCCACCCTGGACAGCCAGGGGTAGGGAGGGTTAGCCACCCTGGACAGCCAGGGTAGGGAGGGTAGCCACCCTGGACAGCCGGGGGTTTGGGGAGGGTTTCAGCCACCTGGACAGCCAGGGGTAGGGAGGGTTAGCCACGCTGGACAGCCAGGGGTAGGGAGGGTTAGCCACCCTGGACAGCCAGGGGTAGGGAGGGTTAGCCACCCTGGACAGCCCGGGGAAAGGGAGGGTTAGCCACCTGGACAGCCGGGGTAGGGAGGATTAGCCACCCTGAACAGCCCGGGGTAGGGAGGGTTAGCCACAGTGGACAACCCGGGGTAGGGAGGGTTAGCCACCCTGGACAGCCAGGGGTAGGAGGGTTTAGCCATCCTGGACAGCCGGGGTAGGGGGGGTTAGCCACCCTGGACAGCCCGGGGTAGGGAGGGTTAGCCACCCTGGACAGCCCGGGGTTGGGAGGGATAGTCACCCTACCCTGGACAGCCAGGGGTAGGGAGGGTTAGCCACCCTGGACAGCCAGGGTAGGGAGGGTTAGCCACCCTGGACAGCCAGGGGTAGGGAGGGTTAGCCACCCTGGTCAGCCAGGGGTAGGGAGGGTTAGCCACCCTGGACAGCCAGGGGTAGGGAGGGTTAGCCACCTTGGACAGCCAGGGGTAGGGAGGGTTAGCCACCCTGGATAGCCAGGGGTAGGGAGGGTTAGCCACCCTGGACAGCCAGGGGTAGGGAGGGTTAGCCACCCTGGACAGCCCAGGGTAGGGAGGGTTAGCCACCCTGGACAGCCCGGGGTAGGGAGGGTTATACACCCTGGACAGCCAGGGTTAGGGAGGGTTAGCAACCCTGGACAGCCAGGGGTAGGGAGGGTTAGCCACCCTGGACAGCCGAGGGTAGGGAGGGTTAGCCACCATGGACAGCCCGGGGTAGGGAGGGTTAGCCACCCTGGACAGCCAGGGGTAGGGGGGGTTTAGCCCCCCTGGACAGCCAGGGTATGGGGGGTTTAGCCACCCTGGACAGCCAGGGGTAGGGAGGTTAGCCACCCTGGACAACCAGGGGTAGGGAGGGTGTTAGCCACCCTGGACAGCCCGGGGTAGGGAGGGTTAGCCACCCTGGACAGCCAGGGGTAAGGGAGGGTAGCCACCCTGGACAGCCTGGGGTAGGGAGGGTTAGCCACCCTGGACAGCCAGGGGTAGGGAGGGTTAGCCACCTGGACAGCCGGGGTAGGGAGGGTTAGCCACCCTGGACAGCCCGGGGTAGGGAGGGTTAGCCACCCTGGACAGCCAGGGGTAGGGAGGGTTAGCCACCCTGGACAGCCAGGGGTAGGGAGGGTTATACACCCTGAACAGCCAGTGTTAGGGAGGGTTAGCCACCCTGGACAGCCCGGAGTAGGGAGGGTTAGCCACCCTGGACAGCCAGGGGTAGGGAGGGTTAGCCACCCTGGACAGCCCGGGGTAGGGAGGGTTAGCTACCCTAGACAGCCAGGGGTAGGGAGGGTTTTACACCCTGAACAGCCAGGGTTAGGGAGGGTTAGCCACCCTGGACAGCCAGGGGTAGAGAGGGTTAGCCACCCTGGACAGCCAGGGGTAGGGAGGGTTAGCCACCCTGGATAATCCAAGAAAGTCAGTCATCAAGGACTGTATTTCCAGTGTGGTCCTCAGTCTTGTCCCCCAGGACGTGACTCACAATAGTCGACTAGCACCCAGGTACCTACTTATTGCCTGGTGAACAGGGACAGCAGGTGTAAGGAAGTTAACATCCAGGTACCTACTTATTGCCTGGTGAACAGGGACAGCAGGTGTAAGGAAGTTAACATCCAGGTACCTACTTATTGCCTGGTGAACAGGGACAGCAGGTGTAAGGAAGTTAACACCCAGGTACCTACTTACTGCTAGATAAACAGAGACAAGGTGTAAGGAAACATTCCCAACGTTTCCACTTATGCCGGGAATTGAACCACGGACATCCATTGTGTGTGAGGCGAGTGCGTTGCCAACCGAGCCACCGGTAATTAACTTGTAGTCGATTGTGGGCGGGTCATCGCCCCCTCGACCCCATTCTAGATCAAGCCTCCTGGTTGATGGGATGATCAAAGAGGCTGTTGGTGCTGCACCCACGCATTCCAGATTATGAACTACAGCCTGGTTGATCAGGAACTAACTTGAGGAACTTATAAAGTTCCTACTTGAAAACAGCCAAATGTTTGTTGGTAATTTCCCTTATTTATGAAAGGAGAGTGTGGAAGAGTCTTGGTCCCTTTATACTTACTGAATTTTCTCATGGTACCTCTGGTTTTCATTGGGGATATTTTGCCCTCGTTTGTTAAGCCTCTCGGTCTCCTCGGAAGTAATTAAAATGTGCAGATTTGGGATAAACAATTCCAGAAGTATTCAGGTGTAAATTATGATGTGTCTTTATCGTCTACGTTCCAGATGACGAATTCCGAGGGAGGGCGACACTTTAGGCATTTCCATAAAAGTTTATGGTTCTCTACTGATCTTATAAATGCAGTGAAAGTTCTCTGTTCACTCTCAAGTCTTCTAATTCCTCCCACTTTAAATTAAAAGGTGCTGTTGATGCGCAATAATACTCCATCCTGGAGAGGACGAGGGACCTGAACACCCTCATCACTGGCTCGGCTTCTCTTGTTATGAAGGTTCTCGTTATCCATCCCATAATTTTCCTCGCGGTGGTGACAATAATGCTATTTTTTTTATTTTACACAGATCATTTTAGAGGCCAAGAGCTGTTATCCAACCTCACTTCATTTCACAGTCTCAGCCCTGTTTGAAGTATACTACCACTCCCTCAGGATGCCACCCACACAACATCCACTAACACCCAGGAACATACTTACTGCCAGGTGACCAGGGGCAACAGGTCTAAGGAAACATGACCAACATTGCCACCCGGTCGGGGATCGAACCCGAGACACTCTAGTCATCCTTAAATGAAAAAAATCCTCAAATATTATTACTTAAATTTGTTTTATATGATCCACTGAAAGATGATAAGGGATGTGTGGAGTGTAGGAGAGGGATGTGTGGAAAGTGGGAGAGGGATGTGTGGAGTGTAGGAGAGGGATGTGTGGAAGGTAGGAGAGGGATGTGTGGAAGGTAGGAGAGGGATGTGAGTAGGGAGGGATTGTGGAAGGTAAGAGGGATGTGTGGAGAGTAGGAGAGGGATGTGTGGAGAGTAGGAGAGGGATGTGTGGAGGGTAGGAGAGGGATGTGTGGAGGGTAGGAGAGGGATGTGTGGAGGGTAGGAGAGGGATGTGTGGAGGGTAGGAGAGGGATGTGTGGAGGGTAGGAGAGGGATGTGTGGAGGGTAGGAGAGGGATGTGTGGAGGGTAGGAGAGGGATGTGTGGAGGGTAGGAGAGGGATGTGTGGAGGGTAGGAGAGGGATGTGTGGAGAGTAGGAAAAAGTGGAATGTTGTGGAGGAAAGGTCAGAGGGATGGTGAGGATGGAAAGGATTAGTGGAGTAATAGAGGGATTGTGGAGGTAGGAAGGGATGTGCAAAAGTTAGGAGAGGGATGTGTATGGAGGGTAAGAGGATTGTGGGGTATGAAGGGATGTGGACGTAGGAAGAGATGTAAGTGAGGGTAGGAGAGGGATCGTTGCGAGGTACAGGGATGTGTGCAGGTAGAGTGATGTGCAGTGCTAGAGAAGGGATGTGTGGAGCTCAGGAGAGGGATGTGTGAAGGAAGAGAGGGTTTGTCGGGGAGAGGACGGTGAGGTAGAAAGGATGTTCAATGGTAGAGAGATGTATGGAGGGTAGGAAGGATGGTGGAGGGAGAGAGATGTGACGGGTAGAAAGGATGTTGGACTATGAAGGGTTCCGGAGTAGGAGAAGAGGGGAAGTAAGTAAAGTTGGGACCTAGGGAAGTAGTCAGATGGAGGATCCTAGTTATCATACGATACATAATTGTGGAACGGGATGACCCAAAATATCAGACAAAGTGACTTATTTCATTGGGTCTATGAAACCACCTGTCTACTTATCAGAATGCAGAGATGTAACCAAGACCAATGTCATCCTTTGCAGACGATACTAGTTCTCTCATAGTCTGTCATCTGCTGGGAGCGTTAACTCTCCATGAAGATATAAACAAAGTTCAGGGGCAAATCGGCAAACTAATGATGTATCATGAGACAATTCCATTTACTCCGTTATGGAATACTGTAGAGACTTAATAACTTGACAGAGTACTTACTTGACTCGGCAACCAATAGAGCGGAAAAATAATGTAAGGGACCTGGGAGTAGTAATGTCTGAGGATCTCACTTTCAAGGATCACAACAGTGCCACGATCACAAGTGCAAAGAAAATGATAGGATGGATAATGAGAACGTTCAGAATGAGAGATGCCAAGCCAATGATGATCCTTTTCAAATCACTTGCTCTCTCTAGGCTGGAATACTGCTGTACATTAACATCTCCATACAAAGCAGGTGAAATCGCAGATCTAGAGAGTGTACAGAGATCCTTTACTGCACGTATAAGTTCTGTCAAGCACCTTAAACGCTTGGAAGCACTTGACTTGTACTCGTTGGAACGCAGGAGAGAGATATATATCATAATCTACACTTGGAAAATCTTGGAAGGAATGGTCCCGAATCTGCACACAGAAATCACTCCCTACGAAAGTAAAAGACTGGCCAGTCGATGCAAAATGCCCCCAATTAAAAGTAGGGGCGCCATTGGTACACTAAGAGAAAACGTATCATAAGTGTCCGGGACCCAAGACTGTTCAACAGCCTCCCACCAAACATAAGGGGAATTACCAATAAACCCCTGGCTGCCTTCAGAGAGAGCTGGACAGATACCTAAAGTCAGTGCCGGATCAGCCGGGCTGTGGTTCGTACGTTGGACTGCGTGCGGCCAGCAGTAACAGCCTGGTTGATCAGACCCTGGTCCACCGGGAGGCCTGGTCGTGGACCGGGCCGGGGGGGCGTTGATCCCCGGAATAACCTCCAGGTAGGTAGATGGGGCGCCCGAGAGAGGGTAGAGGGGGGTTATAAGACTGAAGGGGGGTGGGTAGTGGGGGAAGAGACTACTCTGAAGGAGTCTCTGATCAATCTTGTGACACCGAGAAGGAAGAAGGATGGAACGTTCCCTCTCTTCCTGTCTGTGGGGGAGGGGGGGGGGGAAGCTGTTGAGGGTAGGGGGAAGAGAAAGAGTGATAAGAGGAGGAGGGAAGAGGAAGTCTTTTGTCTTCCTACAACCTTAACTTAAGGATCAACAACGGGGGACGAGGAGGGGGAAGGGGGAGGGTGAGGGGGAGGGGGAGGGAAGGACAAGCAGAGGAGGATGTTATGTCTCTCTCCAGCTTTAGTAGGAAGTAAGGAAGAGAGGGAGGGAGAGAAGGGTGTAGAAGGAGGGAGGGAGGGAGAGAAGGGTGTAGAAGGAGGGAGGGAGGGAGAGAAGGGTGTAGAAGGAGGGAGGAGGGAGAGAAGGGTGTAGAAGAAGGAGGGAGGAAGGAGAAGGAGGGAGAAGGGTGGGAGAAGGAGGGAGGGAGGGAGAGAAGGGTGTAGAAGGAGGGAGGGAGGGAAGAGAAGGGTGTGAAGGAGGAGGAAGGGAGGGAGAGAAGGGTGTAGAAGAAGGAGGGAGGAAGGGGAGGAGGGAGAGAAGGGTGTAGAAGGAGGGAGGGAGGGAGAGAAGGGTGTAGAAGGAGAGAGGGAGGGAGAGAAGGGTGTAGAAGGAGGGAGGGAGGGAGAGAAGGGTGTAGAAGGAGGGAGGAAGGAGGGAGAGAAGGGTGTAGAAGGAGGGAGGGAGGGAGAGAAGGGTGTAGAAGGAGGGAGGGAGAGAAGGGTGTAGAAGGAGGGAGGGAGGGAGAGAAGGTGTGAGGAGGGAGGGAGTGTGAGGGAGGGAGAGAAGGTGTAGAAGGAGGAGGGAGGGAGGGAGGGAAAGAAGGAGGGGGAAAAAGAGAGGGGAGAATAGGAAACAAAGAAGAAAGACAGGAGGAAATCTCTTTGTTTTCCGTTATTTGTGTGACGGAAATATTAGAAGCTTGTCCTGTCTGCCCTAGCCAGCATAACCTTGCCCTACCCTGCCATTACCCTGCCCTAACCCTGCCATTACTCTCATGCCCCACCCTGCCCTACCCTGCCATACTCTGCCATGCTCTGCCCCACCCTGCCCTACCCTACCATACCGTGCCCTACCCTACACTACCTTGCCCTGCCCTGCCCTACCTGGAGTCTACCTGGAGGGTATTCCAGGGATCAACGCCACCGCGGCCCGGTTCACGACTAGGCCTCCCGGTGGATCGGGGTGATCAACCAGGCTGTTACTGCTGACCGCACGCAGTCCAAAGTACGAACCGACTTTAAGTATCTGTCCAGCTCCCTCTTGAAGACAACCAGGGGTCTATTGATAATTCCCCTTACGCCTGGTGGGAGGCTGTTGAACAGTCTTGGGCCTCGTACACATGTGGTGTTTTCTCTTAGTGTACCAGTCTACAACAACTGACCCAAAAATAAGCAGATACACACTAGAAAAAACACGGGAAACAAAAACAACAGCTAGTTCAGTGCCCAGCCTTAGGGCTGACCCAGACCCAGCCCCCAGCCATTGTGAAAATCTGGATTCAGTTAAAGACTCCTCCACAGCTACCAATGCCATATCCCCTAGTACAGATGTAGTAGAGGAGCCCTCCTCTGGGGTAGACTCTTCTGCAACCATCACAGTCATAGCCCCGCCCCACCCCCAGCCCCACCCCAGCCCCACCCCCAGCCCACCCCCAGCCCCAGTGCTGACCCAGACCCAGCCCCAGCCTTACTGCCAGCCCAGACTCTCCTAGGGACACTACCCAAACCACCACAAAAACAGTAAATATACAACCATCATTGCACAAGACCGTGGCCCACAGTACAGATGTTGGAGAGGAGTCTCCTTCCTCTACTGGGGAAAGTAGATGGAATCCAGGACGGGGTGGCCCTGGCTTGGATACTGAGGATTATAGTGCAGTCCCAGAACCTGCAGAAATTGACAACACACCTCCCAACAATTCTCAACCAAAGGTGAATTTGTGCAAATATTATGCTTGGGGCATCTGTAAGCATGGAATAACAGGGGAAAAAAATGGGACATGCAACTTTGACCATCCCAAAAAATGTAGCGACCTCCTGTCTAAAGGAGTGTGTCGCTCTTCTTCCTGTACTTTCTTTCACCCAAAAATGTGCCACTCCTCGGTCCTCCAGAAGCAGTGTTACAACATCGAGTGCCCTGCATACCATCTAAAAGGGACCAGGAGGCACAGACCCCACAGGACAAACAATAGTAGCTACGACTACCCAACTCCAGGTGATTTTTTAGTGGCAGGAAACGAAAAAAGAAAATGGAAGGAAATAACAAAAATAGTCCACCACCTTGGAGCCTTGTTGGACTGGAGGCGCAGCCAGTGCCACCCATGTCCCTCCAGAATTACAACTACTGATGCCAATTAACAAAATCCCCCCAACAAACACAGAATACACCCTCGTCTTATTTGCTATAAACAGGGCCTTAAGCCATCCACCACACAAAATACCTTTTATCATGGACTTCTAGTGGAGTCTATGCAATGTAAGCAGCCTTCACAGAGACTCACACAAAAGTCACTTATGACAGTGAAATATGGGATAAGAGGTTACAACCTTTTTTAATGCGACAGGAAAAAACAGCATACAAGGGGGGGTTGGCCTGTCTGTCAAAGAGTCCCTTATCTGCTGCGGAGTTGCTGAACACCACAAATGAGGATAGTTTGAATTCTATCAATAAGAACGAGAACCGAAACCTAAGTCAAGTGGTGTATACAAGCCCACCAGATACAACCTCCCAACATTCAAGAACAGCTACTGAAATCGATTACGATTGGAAAACCTTCCAGCTCCTCCCCAAACATCTTACTGCTTTGGTGATTTCCAACCTAAGGCATACAAAAAGTTGGATAAATAAGTCAAATAATGTTTATAGCTGAAACATCCCCCGGAGTAGCGCAGATGAAAGGTCACACACACATGAGCTACTAAGTCACCTGCGAAAAAACACACCTTAAGCCAGCATATAGTGGAGCCAACAAGACTAGAAAACACACTAGGACCTTATCTTTCACAAATAAGGAGGACCTGATAAGAGACATAAGAATATCAAAAACACTAAATCGATCACAAATCTAATCGAAGTCCAGACGTTCGCATGAGGGGTCCTGAACAGCAGAATGCATGTACCTGTGAAGTGTCTTCACAAAATACAATTCAACAACAAAAACATCAACTGGGACCAGGTAAACCATCCTAAACGAAACATTTGGGAAAATGTCCTTAAATGACATGGACCCAAACCATGCCTTGAAAGGATCAACTTCCTGTAGCTGAACATGTTCTATGCCATATACCCCTAAGAAAGAAGAAGAGCAGGAGTAAACTGAGAGAAAAAGACCTCCCCTCCTACCGAAGACGACGAAGAGTCACAGAGTCACCTCAGGAGTGCTAGAATATCTGAAACACGAAGGAGGGTGGCCGCTGACCCAGGGAATGGAAACTATCGAACTTAAGCTAAAAGACTCTTAAGGAACCAGGAGAGGCAGACGAGCTTAAAGCAATTATGAAAGTGAAAGAAATTAAAAATATTTCTTTTCATATGCCAAAAACCAAGGCAAATACCACTCTAGTTATCGGGCCCTTACTCACAGGATGGGACTTACACAGACGACAACAAGGAATGAGTGAAATATTGAAAATCCCCGTACTACTCCGTGTTTAGTGAACCACTAAACGGTCTGAGGATCGACGACCCAAATGAATTCTTCATGAATGAGCCACAAAACTCCATAAATTTATGCCAGATATCCGACATTACCCTACTCCGATGATTTTTCAAAAAGCCATTGACAACAGCCTATGCACTCCGCCCCGACCCAACTCGTGGAACTCTGTTTTCACTAAGAACTGCAAGAAACCCCCTCAGCTGCCCCTATATAAAACTATGGAGGAGAGCTTGGACCTTGGGTGAAATTCACAGACACTTAAAACAACGGATATAAGCCCCCTCCATAAATTGGCAGCAAAGCATTACTAAGAATCTCTAGACCAATAGCTCAGACGTCCCACTCATAAAAATCTTTGAAAGAGTGCTAAGAAGCAGGATTGCAAACACAGGATTCCCAAAATCTTGCACAATTCCAGGGCAACATGGGTTCAGGGCAGGTCGCTCCTGCCTCTTCACAAACTACTGGATCACTATGACAAGGGCCTTGGATGCACTGGAAGAAAATCAGAATGCCGATGTAAAATTGCACAGACTTTGCAAAAGCATTTGACAAATGCGAACATGGCGTAATAGCCCATAAAAACGTGCTAAAGGAATAACTGGGAAGTGGGGAGATGGATCTTCAACTTCCTACAAATCGTACAGAAAGAGTAGTGGTCAACAGAGTTTAAAATCCGGAGGCATGCCATAGTGAGAAAGCTCTGTTCCACAAGGCAACAGTACTCGCCCCATCATTATTCCTTAAACCACCTATCAGAACATAAACAGAATATACACCACAAGCACCGTATCATCCTTTGCGGAATGATACTAGGATCTGCATGAGGCGTCCATCTCTGAGACGCGGTAACCTCCAAGAAAATAAAACACAAGTTTTCCATGGGCTACGGGTAAACATTATGATGTTCAATGAGGACAAATTCCAACTACTCCGTTATGGTAAACTGGAGAGATAATAACTAGAACAGAGTATACTACTGACTCCGCCATAACAATAGAGCGAAAAATAATGTAAGGACTGGGAGTAGTAATGTCTGAGGATCTCACTTTCAAGGATCACAACAGGGCCCCGATCGCACGTGCAAAGAAAATGATAGGATGGAATAATGAGAACTTTCAAACGAAGAACCAAGCCCATGATGATCCTATTCATATCACCTTGTTCTCTCTAGCTGGAATACTGCTGTACATTAACATCTCCCCATACAAAGCAGTGAAAACCAGATCGAAGAGTGTACAGAGATCCGTTGCTGCACGTATAAGTTCTGTCAAGCACCTTAACTACTGGAACGCTTGAAAGCACTTGACTTGTACTCGATGGAAACGCAGGAATTAGAGATATAAACATAATCTACACTTGGAAAATCTGGAAGGAATTGATCCCAAATCTCACACAGAAATCACTTCCTACGAAAGTAAAAGACTTGGCAGGCGTGCAAAATGCCGCCAATAAAAAGTAGGGGCGCCATTGGTACACTAAGAGAAAACACCAAAGTGTCCGGGCCCAAAACTGTTCAACAGCCTCCCATACAAGCAATAGGGACTTGCCAATAAACCTCTGCTGCCTACAAGAGAGAGCTGGACAGTATACCTAAAGTCAGTGCCGGATCAGCCGGCTGGTGCTCGTACGTCGGACTGCGTCGGCCAGCAGAACACCTAGTTGACAGGCCTGATCCATCGGAGGCCTGGTCGTGACACGGGCCGCGGGGGGCGTGTGAATCCCCGGAATAACCTCCAGGGAAACCTCCAGGTAACCAATGGCGCCCCTACTTTCATTGGGGGTATTTTGCACCGCCTGCCCAGTCTATTACGTTCGTTAGGGAGTGTATTTCCTGTGTGCAGATTAGGACCATTCCGTCTAGGATTTTTCCTCACAAGTGTAGATTATGATATATATCTTTCGGCCTGCGCACCAGGAGTACAAATCAAGTGCTTCCAACGCTCGCTCAGTAGCTTAAGTGCTTGAATAGAACTTATATGTTCAGTAAGGTTCACTGTACATCTCTAGATCTACAATTTCTGTTGTACTCACTCGGAGACATGGTTAAAGGTAGCAGAACAAAGCTCTAGTCCAGAGCCTAGAGAGAACAATATATTTGAAAAAAAGGATCATCATTGGCTTGGCATCTCTTGTTTTGAACGTTCTCATTATCCATCTCATCATTTTCTTTGCAGTTGCGATCGTGGCCTTGTTGTGATCCTTGAAAGTGAGATCCTCAAACATTTCCACTCCCAGGTCCCTCACATTATTTTTTTGCTCTATTGTATGATCAGAGTTTGTAGTATACTCAGATCTAGTTATTATCTCCTCCAGTTTTCCATAACGGAGTAGTTAGAATTTGTCTTCATTGAGCACCATATTGTTTTTCGTTGCCCATTGGACAACTTGGTTTATATCTTCATGAAGGTTAACTATGTCTTCAATAGATGACAGACTCATGAAGAACCTAGTATCGTCTACAAAGGATGACACGGTGCTGTGGATTACATCTCTGTCTATGTCTGATATGAGGACAGGATGGGGGCGAGTACTGTGCCTTGTGGAACAGAGCTTTTCATCATGGCAGCTTCCGATTTAACTCTGTTGACCACTACTCTTTGTGTTCGATTGGTTACAAAGTTGAAGATTCATCTTCCCATTTTGTCAGTTATTCATTTATGCCATGATTGCACTTCTCAAAGGCTTTTGCAGAGTCTTTGTATATTACATCTGCATTCTGTTTTCTTCCGGTGCATCCCAGACCATATCATAGTGATATAATAGTTGAGAGAGGTAGGAGCGACCTACTCTGAACCCATGTTGCCCTGGATTGTGCAGATTTTGGGGATCCATGGAGTGGGGCAATATTTGTTGTTTTTAGTGACTGTGTGATTTCATCCACGTCTAAGCTCCTTCTCCATAGTATACTTAGGGTATGCGAAAGGGGTTTCTTGCAGTTCTTAATGAACACAGAGTTCCACGAGTCTAGGCCTGGGGCTGAGTGCATGGCATGCTGTCAATGGCTTTTTCAAAATCTATCGGAGTTAGGGTAATGTTGGAAATCTGGCATACAATAATGGAGTTTTGAGGCTCATTCATGGAAAAATCATTGGATTGTGGATCTTGAGACTGATTAGTGGCTCGCTAAACACACAGTTGAATTGGGATTTCAGTATATCACTCATTTCATTGTTGCCATCTGTGTAAGTCCCATCTTTCAATTTCACTAATCGCTTTTAGCTCCTCCTGTCTCTTCTGGGTCCTGTATAAGTCCTTCAGCTTAAGTTCGATACTTTCCACTTCCCTGGTCAGCGCTTCCTTCCGCGTATCAGATAATCTAGCGTTCTTGAGGAGCTCAGTGATTCTTCGTCGTCTTCTTTAGAGGGGGCGTCTTTCTCTCTCCAGTTTACTTCCCCTCTTCTTCTTCCTTAGGGAAATACGCCTTGAACATACTTCAGCTGCCAGGAAGTTGATCCTTTCAAAGCACTGGTTTGGAGCCATTTTGTTTAAGATATCTTCCCAACATGTTTCATTTAAGACATGGTTCACCTGGTCCCAGTTGATGTTCTTGTTGTTGAAGTTATATTTTGTGAAGACACCTTCACAGCTACTTCCATTTTGCTCATCAGGATCCCTGTGCATGTAAGTCTGAACTTCAGTTAGATTGTCATCGGAAATAGTTGTTTATGATAATGTTATGGTTCTTACCAGGTCTTCATTATTTGTGAAGATAAGGTCAAGTGTGTTTTCAAGTCTTGTTGGCTCCACTATCTGCTGACTTAGGGTGTGTTAATCGCAGAGATTTAGTAGCTCATGTGTGTGTGACCTTTCATCTATGCTGCCTCCAGGGATTGTTTCTGCTATAACATTATTTGCTACATTCTTCCATTTTGTATACCTTAGGTGTTTAGCATCTCCATGCAGATAAGCGACTCTTTGATATACAGGCCAACCTCCCCTTGTTGCCTATTCATTCTGTCGCATCTAAAAAGATTATCCCCATTTATCCATATTTCGTTGTGAAAGTGATGTTTTGTGTGAGTCTCTGTGAAGGCTGCAGACATCGCATTTGACTCCTCCAGAAGTCCAATGATAAAAGGAATTTTGTTGGTGGATGGCTTAAGGCCCTGTATATTAGCAAATATAAACGGGGTTGTATTCTGTGTTTGTTGGGGGGATTTTGTTATTGGCATCAGTAGTTGTGGTTCTGGAGTGCCATGGAGGGCCACTGGCTGTGCCTCCAGTCCAACAAGGCTCCAAAGTGGTGGACTGTTTTTGTTATTTCCTTCCATTTTTTCTTCGTTTCCTGCCACTAAAAAATCACATGGAATTGGGTTGTCGTAACTGCTGTTGTTGGTCTTGTGAGGTCTATACCTCCTGGTCCTTTTAGATGGTATGCAGGACAGCTGGTGTAGCACTGTTTTTGGAGGACGGAAGAGTGATACATTTCTGGGTGAAAGAATTTACAGGAGGGAAAACGACACACTCCTTTAGCCAGGAGGTCACAATATTTTTTAGGATATTCAAAGTTGCATGTCACATTTGTTTTTCCTGACATTCCATACCTACGGTTGACACAAACGTAGAATTTGCACAATTTCGCTTTTGGTTGGGTAGAATTTTTGATAGGTGTGTTTTCAACTTGTGTAGTTTCTAGGACTGCCCTGCCCTGCCCTACCCTACCCTGCACTGCCCTACCTTACCCTACTTATCCTGCCCTGTCCTGCCCTACCCTGCTCTGCAATACCCTGCCCTACCCTGCCCTGCCCTACCCTACCCTGCCCTGCCCTGACCTGCCCTACCTACCCTGCCCTGCCCTGCCCTGCCCTACTGTAACCTACCCTGCCCTGCCCTATTCTGCCCTACCCTGCCCTACCCTGCCCTGTCCTGCCCTACCCTGCCCTACTCTGCCCTATCCTGCCCTACCATGCCCTGCCCTACCCTACCCTGCCCTGACCTGACCTGCCCTACCCTACCCTGCCCTGCCCTACCCTGCCCTCCAGGTACCTCAGGTAGTACCTCAGGTAGTAAGTCATCCTTCTACTGGCTTACCTGTCAGTGTAGCAGGTAAGCCATCCTTCTACTGGCTTACCTGTCAGTGTAGCAGGTAAGCCATCCTTCTACTGGCTTACCTGTCAGTGTAGCAGGTAAGCCATCCTTCTACTGGCTTACCTGTCAGTGTAGCAGGTAAGCCATCCTTCTACTGGCTTACTGCCAGTGTAGCAGGTAAGCCATCCTTTCTACTGGCTTACCTGTCGTGTAGCAGGTAAGCCATCCTTCTACTGGCTTACCTGTCAGTGTAGCAGGTAAGCCATCCTTCTACTGGCTTACCTGTCAGTGTAGCAGGTAAGCCATCCTTCTACTGGCTTACCTGTCAGTGTAGCAGGTAAGCCATCCTTCTACTGGCTTACCTGTCAGTGTAGCAGGTAAGCCATCCTTCTACTGGCTTACCTGTCAGTGTAGCAGGTAAGCCATCCTTCTACTGGCTTACCTGTCAGTATAGCAGGTAAGCCATCCTTCTACTGGCTTACTGCCAGTGTAGCAGGTAAGCCATCCTTCTACTGGCTTACCTGTCAGTGTAGCAGGTAAGCCATCCTTCTACTGGCTTACCTGTCAGTGTAGCAGGTAAGCCATCCTTCTACTGGCTTACCTGTCAGTGTAGCAGGTAAGCCATCCTTCTACGGCTTACCTGTCAGTGTAGCAGGTAAGCCATCCTTCTACTGGCTTACCTGTCAGTGTAGCAGGTAAGCCATCTTTATTGGTCAACCCAGTCAATAATAAATTCACATTATACAGTGCGAATTAGTGGAGGGGGAATGAAAGGGGAAGGGGCGAGGAGGGGTATGGGGAGGGGAGTGGGGAGGGGTGGTGCAAGGAAGTGAAAGAGTAGTGGAAGGGGAAGTAAGATGATGGGGGGAGGGATTTTGGGAGAGGAGATGAGGGGGGAGGGGTTGGAGAGTGGGGTGTGGGAAGTGCTGTTGGGGAAGGGGAGTGTGGAGGGGGAGAGAAGAATTACACCTCTGGTTTGTGTCGAGCCTGGCCCGGTCCTGGGCCAGGCTCGTCTGCTGCTTTCGTAGTCAAATAGGTTGTTGCTGCCTCACATATCCATCACAGCCTGGTTGATCTTTCACCTGGTGAATGTTCAGCACTTGTACCATCAGTGTTTCCACAATTGTACCATCAGTGTTTCTACACTTGTACCATCAGTGTTTCTACACTTGTACCATCAGTGTTTCTACACTTGTACCATCAATGTTTCTACACTTGTACCCTCAGTGTTTCTACACTTGTACCATCAGTGTTTCTACACTTGTACCATCAGTGTTTCTACACTTGTACCATCAGTGTTTCTACACTTGTACCATCAGTGTTTCTACACTTGTACCAGCAGTGTTTCTACACTTGTACCGTCAGTGTTTCTACACTTGTTCCGGCAGTGTTTCTACACTTGTACCATCAGTGTTTCTACACTTGTTCCAGCAGTGTTTCTACACTTGTACCAGCAGTGTTTCTACACTTGTTCCAGCAGTGTTTCTACACTTGTACCAGCAGTGTTTCAACACTTGTACCATCAGTGTTTCTACACTTGTTCCAGCAGTGTTTCTACACTTGTACCAGCAGTGTTTCAACACTTGTACCATCAGTGTTTCTAGACTTGTTCCAGCAGTGTTTCTACACTTGTTCCATCAGTGTTTCTACACTTGTACCATCAGTGTTTCTACACTTGTACCATCAGTGTTTCAACACTTGTACCATTAGTGTTTCTACACTTGTACCATCAGTGTTTCTACGCTTGTTCCAACAGCGTTTCTAGACTTGTTCCAACAGTGTTTCTACACTTGTGCCATCAGTGTTTCTACACTTGTTCCAACAGCGTTTCTAGACTTGTTCCAACAGTGTTTCTACACTTGTACCATCAGTGTTTCTTCACTTGTACCATCAGTGTTTCTACACTTGTACCATCAGTGTTTCTACACTTGTTCCAACAGCGTTTCTAGACTTGTTCCAACAGTGTTTCTACAATTGTACCATCAGTGTTTCTACACTTGTGCCATCAGTGTTTCAGCACTTGTACCATCAGTGTTTCTACACTTGTTCCAACAGCGTTTCTAGACCTGTTCCAACAGTGTTTCTACACTTGTACCAGCAGTGTTTCTACACTTGTGCCATCAGTGTTTCTACACTTGTACCATCAGTGTTTCTAGACTTGTTCCAACAGTGTTCCTAGACTTGTTCCAACAGTGTTTCTACACTTGTGCCATCAGTGTTTCTACACTTGTTCCAACAGCGTTCCTAGACTTGTTCCAACAGTGTTTCTACACTTGTGCCATCAGTGTTTCAACACTTGTACCATCAGTGTTTCTACACTTGTACCATCAGTGTTTCAACACCTGTACCAACAGTGTTTCTAGACTTGTTCCAACAGTGTTTCTACACTTGTACAATCAGTGTTTCTACACTTGTACCATCAGTGTTTCTAGACTTGTTCCAACAGTGTTTCTACACTTGTACAATCAGTGTTTCTACACTTGTACCATCAGTGTTTCTACACATGTACCATCAGTGTTTCTAGACTTGTTCCAACAGTGTTTCTAGACTTGTACAATCAGTGTTTCTACACTTGTACCATCAGTGTTTCTACACCTGTTCCAACAGTGTTTCTACACCTGTTCCAACAGTGTTTCTAGACTTGTTCCAACAGTGTTTCTACACTTGTACCAGCAGTGTTTCTACACTTGTTCCAGCAGTGTTTCTACACTTGTTCCAGCAGTGTTTCTAGACTTGCTTCAGCAGTGTTTCTACACTTGTTCCAACAGTCTTTCTAGACTTGTTCCAACAGTATTTCTACACTTGTTCCAGCAGTGTTTCTAGACTTGCTCCAACAGTGTTTCTACACTTGTTCCAACAGTGTTTCTAGACTTGTTCCAACAGTATTTCTACACTTGTTCCAGCAGTGTTTCTACACTTGTTCCAACAGTGTTTCTACACTTGTTCCAGCAGTGTTTCTACACTTGTTCCAGCAGTGTTTCTGAAATCTTCCCGTAAGATGCTGAATAGTCTGGGGTCACGGATGTTGATACAGTGTTCTCTTATTGTGTCCACGGCGCCCCTGCATTGCACCAGGTATATTTTACACTTCCTCACATATCTCTGTCTCCAGTATGTTGTTATGGCAGTACCTCCCAGGTATGTATTATCATATATCTCTTTATGTGGACCTTAAATGAAGTCTGTGGAGGGATTGGGGGTTTTGTAGGGGGATAGAAGAGGGGTTGGGGGTTTTGTAGGGGGTAGAAGAGGGGTTGGGGGTTTTGTAGGGGGTAGAGGAGGGGTTGGAGGTTTTGTAGGGAGTAGAAGAGGGGTTGGGGGTTTTTGTAGGGGGTAGAAGAAGGGTTATGGGTTTTGTAGGGGTAGAGAGGGTTGGGGTTTTGTAGGGGGTAGAAGAGGGTTGGGGGTTTTGGGGAGGGGTAGATGAAGGGTTGGGGGTTTGTAGGGGTAGAAGAAGGGTTGGGGTTTGTAGGGGGTAGAAGAAGGGTTGGGGGTTTGTAGGGGTAGAAAGAGGGTTGGGGAGTTTGAGGGGGTAGAAGAATAGTTAGGGGTTAAAAGTAAGAATAGAAGAGAGAGTTAGAGGAGTTTGAGGGGGAAGTAGTTGGTGGAGGATAAGGATAGAGGAGAGAAGACGGGTTGGGGAAGGTAGGAGGGTGGGGAAGGAGGGGTTGGAGAGGAGGATTTGGGAGAGGAGGGGGTTGGGGAGGAGGGGTTGGGGAGGAGGGGTTGGGAGGAGGGGTTGGGGAGGAGGGGTTGGAGAGGAGGGGTTGGAGAGGAGGGGTTGGGGAGGAGGGGTTGGAGAGGAGGGGTTGGAGAGAAGGGGTTGGAGAGAAGGGGTTGGGGAGGAGGGGTTGGGGAGTCGTGACAGAGCATCACCCACCGGACGCCCCCTCCCTCTGCACTTCCTCACTGGGGACGCATGTTGAGTGGCAGCTACCGGGTCCTTCCCGTCAAGGTCACCTCTGTGAGTGCCCCACAACCACGCTCCCGGGGGCATAGCAACCGCGCTTTCCCGGGGGCATAGCAACCACGCTCCCTCGGGGAATACCCTCACGCTCCCTCGGGGGCATAGCAACCACGCTCCCTCGGAGGAATACCAACCACGCTCCCTCGGGGAATACCAACCACGCTCCCTCGGGGGAATACCAACCACTCTCCCTGGGGGAATAGCAACCACACTCCCTCGGGGGCATAACAACCACGCTCCCTCGGAGGAATACCAACCACGCTCACTCGGGGGAATAACAACCACGCTCACTCGGGGGAATACCAACCACGCTCCCTCGGGGGAATACCAACCACGCTCCCTGGGGGCATAGCGACCACGCTCCTGGGAAGTGGCAACACCTTGGAGATCACAATGCATGTTAGTGTGTGTGTGTGTGTGTGTGTGTGTGTGTGTGTGTGTGTGTGTGTGTGTGTGTGTGTGTGTGTGTGTGTGTGTGTGTGTGTGTGTGTGTGTGTTTGTGTATTGCTTGTGTACGTGATAATTCAGTTACCTGGACATAATTGAGGCAACAGAGGCATGCCTCCTCCCCACTCCCCAGCCTGGCTGTCATCTCCTGCCTGGCTATCATCTTCCTGGCTGTCATCTCCTGCCTGGCTGTCATCTCCTGCCTGGCTATCATCTTCCTGGCTGTCATCTCCTGCCTGGCTGTCATCTGTCTGGCTGTCATCTCCTGCCTGGCTGTCATCTACTGCCTGGCTATCATCTCCTGCCTGGCTGTCATCTCTTGCCTGGCTATCATCTACTTCCCGACTGTTATCTCCTGAGTGGCTGTCATCTCCTGCCTGGCTGTCATCTCCTGCCTGGCTATCATTTCCTGCCTGGCTGTCATCTGCCTGGCTGTCATCTCCTGCGTGGCTATCATCTCCTGCCTGGCTATCATCTACTTCCCGACTGTTATCTCCTGCCTGGCTGTCATCTGCCTGGCTGTCATCTTCTGCCTGGCTATCATCTCCTGCTTGGCTGTCATCTCCTGCCTGGTTATCATCTCCTGTCTGGTTATCATCCTGCTTGGCTATCATCTCCTGCCTGGCTGTCATCTGCCTGGCTGTCATCTTCTGCCTGGCTGTCATCGGTTGCCTTGCTATCATCTGCCTGATTGTCATCTTTTGCCTGGCTATCAGCTCCTGCCTGGCTGTCATCTCCTGCCTGGCTGTCATCTCCTGGCTGGCTGTCATCTCCTGCCTGGCTATCATCTCCGGCATGGCTATCATCTCCTGCCTGGCTGTCATCTCCTGCCTGGCTGTCATCTGCCTGGCTATCATCTCCTGCCTGGCTGTTATCTACTGCTTGGCTGTCATCTCTTGCCTGGCTGTCATCTCCTGCCTGGCTATCATCTGCCTGGCTATCATCTGACTGGCTATCATCTCTTGCCTGGCTGTTATCTCCTGCCTGCCTATCATCTCCTGCATAGCTATCATCTCCTTCGTGTATAAACAACACGTCAACAATGTTGATTTATGGTCCGGCTGACGCTCCTCGCTGGGTTTTAATTGGCTGATTCACTTTCCTTTATTATGTAAGCGTATTGCGATGTTATGGGTTGTACAATGGAGGAGGAGGTGAAGAGAGAAGAACAAAACATGGTGTACAGATATTTCTCCTCTACAGCATCCACATAGTCAGTGACTGCCACACCAGATCACACCAAAACCACTGCTCATACAGCAGGCCTACGACCATAAATGGGCCTAAGGAACCTAGCTCCAGCCCCTCCCCAATCCTGGATACGTTTCCCTCTCAACTGCCCCTCCACCACCACCTGGAAATTTACAGAAATAAGAGGAACACAGAGCGAGGCTACAGAAATTCCAGACTGAGGGCCGTCCACCAGCGCGTGCTGCACCAGGGGTTCTAACAGGTTCTGAAAACACCCAGCACGCACACACACACACACACACACACCACACAAAAAAACACACACACACACACCCCACACACACACACACACACACCCCACACACACAACAACACACACACACACACACACACAAATATTTTATTATTTTAATTTAATATAATAATAAATTAAAAAATTTATTTATTTAATAATGGGGAACCAACCCCCGGGTTCCTCCCCCTGTAACAAAAACCAACCGGGGAAAGCCCCCCAAAAAACCCAAAACGGGCCCTCCCCCTTTTGGCCCCCAAAACCCCCCAAAAAAGGAAAAAATTAAAAAGCCCGGGTGGCCGGGGCTAAACTCCCGCTTCACACACGGGGGGCCCCGGGGTTCGATTCCCACGGTGGAAAACATTTCGACACTTTTCCTTACACCTTTGTCCTGTTCACCTAGCAGCAAATAGGTACCTGGTGTTATCGACGGGTGTGGTCGCATCCGGGGGGACAAGATTAAGGACCCCAAGGGAAATAAGTTAGACATCCTCGATGACGCACTGACTTTCGGTTATCCTGGGGGGCTAACCCCCCGGGGGTTAAAAATCCGAACGAAATCTTACTTATTTTATTTTATCTTACATCTGGGTTTTTCCCTTTTTCTAAATAGCTCTTTTTCTTTTTTATTTCTTCTTTTGTCCAGGGGAAGTGGAAAAAAATTTTTCCTCCAAGCCAGCTGTCGTAGGGGCGACTAAAATGCCGGGAGCAATGGGCTAGTAACCCTTCTCCTGTAGACATTTACTAAAAAAAGAAAAGAAAAAAACTTTAAAAAACTGGACTTAAATGGCGGGGAAAAAAGGGTTGGGAACAAAAAAAGATGATTGCTGATTAGAATGAAAAAAATTTTGGATTCCGGCCCTAAGCAAACAAAGCTGAAGGGGTAGCGGATTTCAGTGGGGGAAATAAATGGGTTTAAATCGGGATATCGAGAAGTTTAAGCAAAGGGAAGGTGCAGTAATTTTTAAATGATCATTAGGGAAGGGAGAAAAGAAATATGTATGTGTAATTTCAAAAATTTTTGGGGATTAAAGAAAAGGTTGGATGCGAAAAGTGGGCATAAAACTGATGCCCCGGGAAAAGGGAAGGAATGCAGAGGAAGAAGAGATTTTGGGAATTAAGTGAATTTGGGAGCCTTTGAACCAAGTGAAGAGAATTGTGTAGGGGACCTGAATGAAAAAGTGGGAAAATTTTTAAGGGGGTGTGGGGGTAATTTGGGGGGTCCCAGGGTGAAATGATAATGGGGCCCTTGATTGAATTTTGTATAAAAAGGGGTTATTTATGGGTAATACATATTTTAAAAAAAGGGGGATAAATAAGTAACAAATATGATGGGGGCGAAAGACAGATTTTGGGGTGGAATATTTTGGGTAATAAAAGACGTTGAGTAACTTCAGATGTACATTTTTATAGAGGGCCACAGTTAATCAACACGTTTCTAGTGTAGCTACACGGGAAGTAAAAGAATGGGATAAAAGGGGAGAATAAAGCACGGGGAAAAAGAGTAAGGTTTAAAACAAAAAGGGGAGCTTAGGGAAGATAAAAACGCATTGGAGGATAATGGCTATGAACTAGGAAAGGGGGTCAAAAGGGGTATGGGGTAGGTATAAAAATTAGTTTAGAGTGTTCAGCAAATTTGTGGTTACAGGAAATGGGTGCAGGGGGAAAAGGGGGTTTTGGGGGAATAATTAAAAGAATAAAGGGGAGAAAAATTAGCATATGAGAATTTTAAAAAGTAAAGTTCAGGGGGGAAGAGTTATGAAAAAAAAGGGGAGAGGTTAAGAGAGTGGTAAAAATTTGAAAAAGAAAAAAGGAGAGGGGGTGAAGTTATCAAAAAATTTTTGTTAAAAATAAAAAAAAGATTGGAGAGTTTAACAAGTTAAAAAACCGAAAACAAATGGTTTTGTCATTAAAAATAGGGGGGAGAGTATTAAAGGGAGATTTAAGGTAGGGGAAATGGGGGGAATTTTTTGGGGAATTGTTAAATGTGATGAAAAAGGGGAAGCTGTGTTTTGGGTATAGGGAAAAGGAGGAATAACACTTGGGGAGTGGGGAAAACCATTTGTGAGGTGGGGAAGTTCGTGGGGCAGTGGGTAAAAGGAAAGGGGAAAGGGCAGCCGGGATTTGGGAAAAGAAGAAATTTAAAAGCGGGTGGGGATATAGTTTTTGGAGGGTTGGTGCAATTTTTTAAATAAATTTGGAAAGGTAAGATACCTGGGGTTTGGGCAGAGAGCATGAAATTTTTCCTTTTTGTAAAAAAGCAAAGGGATAAAAGAGAGTAAAAAATTAAAGGGGGGAAAGTCGTTATAACCTGTAAAGGTAGGAAAGGGGTTAAAATTGAAAGAATTAAGAGTAAGAGGGAGAATAGGATAGAGAGAACAAGGGGGTTTTAGGAAAGGTGGGGGATTTTGGGGCCATGTTTACAGTGAAACAAAATTGAACAGTATTTAAAAAGAAAAGGGGTCTTTGGGGATTTATGGTTTTGGAAAAGGGCCCTTGACAGGGTGGATAGGGGGAAATGTGGCGATGTTGAAAAGGTATGGTTAGGGGGTAGTTTACTGAAAGCATGAAGAGTTTTTTACGGGGAATGAGGCTAAAGTTAGAGTATGTGGGAAAGGGGGAAATTTTTTCCCCTTAAAAGGGCCCTTTAGACAAGGATGTGATTCCCCGGGGGTTGTTTAAATATTATAGAGGGGGTTGTAAGAAAAAATGCGGGGGTCTTGGCAAGGGGCTGGATTAAAAAGAAAAAGAATCCACACAAAGGGGGGTTGTCACAGCCCTTTCGATGACACTGGCTTTTGGGGAGTTTCGAAGAGAATTTGTAAAATTTGGTGGATGAATTTGTAGGGGGCAAAAAAAAAATTTAAAGGGAAATACGGGAAAGAGAAGGTTTATGGGATAAAAAAAAATTTAGGTAAAAGTTTGGATACAATTGGGGGGAGAGATATGGAGGAGTGAATGTATTCAGATATTTTGGGAGGGGGACTTCAGCGAGGCATGAAAAAGGTGAATCAAATTTGATGAGGGAAAAAAGGAGGGTCACTTAGGAGTCGGGGAGACAAGAACTTTTTCCTTGGGGGAAAAAGGGAATTATAGAGATGTTTTACCAAACGCCTTAAGGGGTGTGAACGTGGGTGATGAATTTTGCAGCGAGGAGAAGGCGGGGCAGGGGAGTGTCAGCTGTGGAATGTCAGCGAGAATTCGTAGTTTGGGAAAAGGAGGGGGGTGCGGGTTTACCAAAACTTTGTCCAGGGGGCTGAGGAAGGGGTTGTTGAGGGGGTTCACATGTAAAAAGGGAGCAAAACAAAATGACTTCAAGAGTGATCAGTCTGTAGGGGAAAGGGAAGGGGGGGTGGGGTCGGCCAAAAAGGTTGGAGGGGGGGGTAAAGGAGGTTTGGGGGGCGAGGGCTTGGACTTCCAGCGGGCATGCATGAGCGGTTTGATGGATAATGGAACAAAGGTTTTAAACTTGACGCGGGGAGTTAGCAAAGTAACTTTTTATAAAGGGGGTTGGGGGAAACCCGGCGGGCCGGGACTTGAGTCCTAGATGGAATACAGTGCCGCACTCTGAAGGGGGGGTTTTATGTTGCAGTTAAAAACTGAGTGTAAAGCACTTTCCAAGACTGTGGGTGAATGATGGTAAAGTTTTTTTTTTCGGCCACCCTCCCTTGGTGGAAGGGCCAGTGGATAATAAAAAAAAAAATAATAATTAAGTATAAATAAATATATAAATAATTTTTGTGTGTGGGTGTGGGGGGGGGGGGTTTTGTGTGTGTGTGTGTGTTTGTGTGTTCATTAATAATAAATATATATATATAAAAATATATATAATAAATATATAAAAATATATATATATATATTATAATATAAATATATAATAATATAAAATAATATATATATATATAAATTTTAAAATAAAAAAATCTTTTACAGAAAAAAAAACAAAAACATAAATACAATGGCCCAATGTATCAAAGAATGAATTTCCCCGCTCCTCCGGGGCTGGACCGACCAAAGTATCAGCAAGCATTTTCCCCCTGGAGGGCGAGCTGACCGAAACATAAAGTGCGCCCGGGCCCGGTGGTGTCGATGATCGGGAACCCAAATTTCTTAAGGAACGTGGGGCTTTTTTCCCCTTTCCCAAGGCTCTGATCCCCGGAAAAATTTGATACGGGGGCTAATGCCCTGTATTTTGCTGATCTTTACTCCTCCCGGGTCACAGCTCCCCCTGTCGCCCCCACTGTGATGGATTTAGTGTCAGCCGTGGGAACGCGGGTATGTCCCTTTAAAGAGTTTGCCATTTTTCCCAAGATAGGGGTGATCCCGTCGGGGCTTTTTGCTGGTTGTGGGATTTTTGCTGCAAGGATCGGGCTCCCCCCGCAGGGGATCCCCTGTAGAAGGGTTTCTCTTAATGATGTCGTTACCTCTTGTGTCTGGGATGCCACCCTTGGTTTTTGGAAAGTTAAGACCATTTTAAACCCTATTGTCGCTTTTACTTCGCCGCAAATCACATATTTTGGGTTTAACTGGGGGGAGCAAGGGGGCAGAGCCCCTGCAATACGGAGGTCTTAGGGTCGGTCCGTTCCCATTTCCGATATGGAACTGTTTTGGGAAGTCCCCCATGGGGTCAAACCCCAGCCTGGAGACGGCAATCTCCCTATCTATTTTTAGCCCGACAGGGGGGCAAGCACCTTTCAGCAATTGGGCCACCCCGCTTTTACTGTTTGAGCCCTCGCACTAGGGTTTTTTTTGCGGGGCCAAGAGTCCCCTTCGGGATGGCACTGACAACTAGGGGGCTCTATTCCCGCTGAGTCCTGAGGGGTTTTAGGAAAAATTTTTCTTATCAAACCCTTTTATGAATGGAAGGGAAAGAAAGCGTAGAGCAATCTGAGGATCTGCGTACTCGTAGCCCTCCAGCCTGACGGAAATAGGCTTCAACCACTGTCCTCGTCAAGGAAAGATTTAATACACTCTCAAGCAGGGGTTCAGGAGAGTCATTTCCTTAGTTTTGGACTGCGAGGGGGGGACTCTCAAAAAAAGGTAATTTTTGGGGTTGACAGGCACCTTGAGTAGGTAGAAGCATCGTGTAATTTAAGTCTTTTACCTGCTTTCCACGTCTGGAGTCTGAGACTTTTTTTTCCCAGGATCAGATCGAGGCATTGGGCCCCAAAAGGGCACCGAGAGATGCATTCTGATCAAGGGTCGTGCCCCCTGGGGGGGTTTTTAAAAAGGCACTAATATTCTGGATCTAGTTGATTGTAAAAAATATTTCACATTTGGGGGGGTTTTAAAGAAAGGGCCCCGCTTTCTCCCCTTCTTTTAATTTTTCTGATGTCCCAAAAATTCTGTTGTGCCACTAGGGGACCGCGCCCGGAAACCGATATTGACCGCTGGAGAGGCCCCCGGGGCTTCCCCTTTATGACCAAAAAAAAATAAAAAGGGGGGGAGAGGGTCCCCCTGTTTTCACGCCCTCCACGAGTCAATTTCAGGGCCCCCAAAAAATAGTTTTTAAGTCACACTATATATAATATATATATATATATATAATATATATTATTATAATAATATATAATAATAATAATAATTTATCAGAAAAGGTGCACAGACGCAAAGACCCAGAAGGGAGCACTGAACACCTTATTAATCGCGTGCTAATGATAATATTGACGCAAGAGAGTTAATACGCTGACTTGCGTACAACTTCAAAAAATTTTTTAAAATTTCAGTGATTCGAGACAGTTCAAATAAAGTGGAAAAGCCCCCATCTCTTTTGCTTTTCACTAAGGTTTTACCCTACCAAATGAAGTTTACTCGCCAAAAAGAGTTTACCCCGCCAACTAAGATTTACCCCCCAAATAAAAGTTTACCCTTCAACAAGGTTTGCCGTTCAACTAAGATTACCTGCCCAAAAAGATTTTTCCATGCCCCAAAAAGGTTTACCCTCCAACTAAGAGTTTTTCTTTGCCAAATAAGAGTTTCCCTCCAACTAAATTTACCCCGCCAACTAAATTTTACTCTGCCAAAAAAGTTTTTTCCTGTCACTAAATCTTCCTTCAACTAAACTTTCCCTTTTAACTAAATTTACTTTTTTAAACTAAGATTTCGCTTTCAAGTAAAAAGTTACACTTAAGCAAGAGTTACATTGCAAACAACAGTTTACTATGAACAAGGGTTATAAGTTCGTAACACAACGCATTTAAAAGGGGACAGTAACAGGGGAGCGAGAGAGAGAGAGAGAAGAAGAAGGAGAGAGAGAGAGAGAAGAGAGAGAGAGGAGAAGAGAGAAAGAGAAGAAGAAGAGGAAAGAGAGAGAGAGAGTGAGAGAGTGTGGTTTTGGGGTATGTGTTTAAACGCTTGCAATGAAGGCCCTCTTACCAAATTTTTTTAAAAAAAGCATCGAGTGGGAGTCACTGATCTGAAGGGACCTCCTCACGTTACCTCCTTCACTGTTACCTCCTTCACGTTTCCCCCTCCTTCACTGACTTTCCCTCCTTCCCCCTTCCCATCTCCCTAACCCACCCTTCCCTAAAACCCCGCCATTCTCTCTCCTTCCTCTCTCTCTCTCCTCTCTCTCTCTCTCTCTCTCCCTCTCCCCCCCTCTCTCTCTCTCAGAATATTATATATAATATAAAAATATATATAAAAAAAAAAAAAAAAAAAAAACAAAGTTCAAAAAAATTTAAACCCGAACCGTTTAAAATTCCACTTCCCCACCACCCCCATCTTTTCATTTTTTTTTACCATAGGTATTTTTATTAAATAATTGGTACAAAAGGTTTAAAAGATACATTTTTTGATATAAATGGAAAATACATACATGATAGGAGAATCATGTCATACTATTGTTACGGTTTTCACTGATATAAAGCGAAATCCAACCAGCTCTTCAAACTGGGGCCTGCCCCCAAAAAACGCAGGGAAATTACCCCTCAGCCCCAGCGCTGAGTCACTGGAACGAAAAAAACTCCCTGGGTCCTAGTTTCCCTGGAAAACCTTTTTCCTAGCCCTTAAAGGGAAATTAATTCACTCTTTTCCCCAAAGGGGCCCAAGGGGCTCGACCTAAGGGAACAAACATATAAAAAGGGGAATTCTCCAATTTTTTTAAATTTTTTTTTGGGCTCCCTGGCTGGGGGCTACTCCTCCTTTCCCTTCCTGGGTATTGGGGATAGGTATCACCAAGGGAATGCACATTTTAGTTCCCACACCACCTGCTTCCGTCGTCCAGGGGTTAAGGGTGATACCATCTGATGTTTCTGGCTCCATCAAACTGCATATTTGGGGGGCCCCTTTAAAGCGCATCCCGTTGTGAGTTCCTCTTTAAATGTTATTAACCTCCTCAGTCTTCAATCTTTCCCCCGGATTTACGGGAAAACAAGACCGGGACCCGAACGGTCGCTGCTTCACTCCACAAATCACCCGTGTTCGGGAAATAGGGGCGGCAACGAAGGGCAACACCGAGGGGGATGGCGTGGGGCGAGACGTTGCCAAGGCTGGGGTTGGGAACAGCCAAAAGAAAGTCCCCTGCTGAAGGCTCTCTGCCAGGGGGGGGCTCTATCCTTCCCTGACAACCTGAAAATTGTTTGAGCCTATATTCCTCCACTATTGGCCCCTCCCATGCACTGTTTGTAGTTGTTGGGGGACCCCGGGCTGGTTTTAAAACCTTTAGATTACCCAATCAGGGGTCCATCAATAAACTTTTTGGGCCTGAAAACCCCGTCGTTTCCCAAGATTTTCAGGGGCAAGCGTACAAGCCCCCGCATGCAACCATAAACAGAAAAGGGGGCAGGCAATCTGTGATTAAATTTTTTATAATATATAAATATATATATATATATATATATATATATAATATATATATAAAAAATATAAAATATATATATATAATGAAAAGATGGGGGGGAGGGGGAAATGGAAATTCAAACGGCTTTAGAAAAATCCAAAAATTCTTCCCTTTAAGCCTTTTTTCCCTTCTCCGAGCAGGGCCCACAATTACACCCGATGGGCCCTATTATATAATAATATATATTATATATATAAAAAAAATATATATATAGAATAAATATAATAAAAAAATATATATATAATAAGATATATATATAAATATATATATATAATTAAAATTTTTAACCACTAACAGTTTGGGAAAAAGACACACACACACTCTTGGGCGCAAAAGGCCTTTTACACAGTTCCTCACAAGAACATGCAGAAGCTAGAGGGCAGCTCATTACAAGAGGGGACCGTGGATCAAGAAACCCGACAGGAGGCAACAACGAGTCATGGTACGTAGATGTACAAATGGGGGACCTGTGACAGCGGGTCCCACAGGGGTGGGCCTAGGACCAGTGCTATTTTGGGGATTGTGAACGAATAGGGGGGGTTAACTCAGAAGTGTCCCCCTTCGAGACGATGAGTTAATGAGGAGAATTAAATCAGATGAAGACCGGGTAGGGCTTTTAAAGAGACCTGCAGACTGGCAGCTGGGCCCGCAACGGGGTTTTTCGAATTTTAAACCTGCCAAATGCAAAGTCTGAAGTAGGGGAAGGGCAAAAAAAACCGCAGACAGGTAAGGGTAGGTGGCCAAAAACTGCAATCCGCCAAGGAGAAAGATCTTGGAGGATAAACACCGACAGTCTCCGGGAAAACACTCAACCAGGTAGCTTCTGCGCATATGGGCGCCTGGGAAACCTGAGAAAACGTTTCCCAAACCTAAAAGGGAACGTTCGACACTGTACACCGTGACTCGGGCCCTACTGGGGTATGCAGCACCCGTTTTAACCCCACTTGATAAGCCCGCAAAAAACTAGAGAAAGTCAAAGGTTTCGACAGGGTTTGTTCCAAGCAAAGGGTGCCTTTTGAAAAAAGGTTAAGGGAAAACGACCTGATGCACTAAGGGCAGGAGGGTCGGGGGACGAAAAACAAATTTTAAAAACGATTCGGAATAGACAAGGGGACAAAGCAGGATGTTCCAGGGGGGGACACAAAAAAAAGAGGGCCAATTGGAATTTAAAACACAGAAGAGTCAGAGAGATAATTTGGAAGTATTTTTTCTCGAGATAAAAGGCACGAACCGACACGTTGATAAATTAACACCGGGGAACCTTGGACTTTTTTAAGGGAAAAGTTTCGCCACACAGTGGGGTTATCATCCTACACAGGAAAGCATGAAGAACAGGAGGGGAATGAGGGAACAGTCCCTCAACCTGAGTCGATGTGGGGCAGTCCATCAAACTGGTAAATACGGGATATGTGCGGAGGGGCTTAAAACCTTGCAGGAGAGGGGCAGCAGTCGTAGGTGGTGGAACATTTGTCCAATGTGGAAGTAGGTCGTCCCCAAGGGTTAGGCAAGCGAGAATTCCCAAGTATTAAGATCCCAAAAGTTGCAGTGTCAACAGGTTTGTAGATGAATGGTTCACAGAACCGACACGTTGATAAATTAGACACATGTGCAACTCTTGGGTATCTTTATTGAGGAAACGTTTCTCCTATGTATGGACTGATGAAGCCACTGTGTGGCGAAACGTTCCTTAATAAAGATATCCAAGAGTTGCACATGTGTCTAATTTATTTCTTCAGTCATAGAGTTGTCAGGCAGTGGAATAGCCCAGAAAGTGATGTATTGGAGGCAGGAACCATACATAGTTTTTAAGACGAGGTAAAGATAAAGCTCATGGAGCGGGGAGAGAGAGGACCCAGTAGCAACCGGTGAAGAGGCGGGGCAAGGAGCTAGGACTCGACCCCTGCAACCACAAATAGGGAGTACAAATAGGTGGGGTATACACACACCCCACACAACACAACCCCACACACACAACAAAACACACACACACACACACACACATAATATATATAAAATATATATATATATATATATATATATATAATATATATATATACATATATATATGCAATAAGATCACAGTAAACAGGTGATTTCAGAATATGCAAAACAACCACTGTGAAAGAATAGAGAAATTCCAAGCGCTTTCGTGACTACTCACATTATCAAAGGGAAATATGTTCCTTGATAATGTGAGTAGTTTATGAAAGCGCTTGGAATTTCTCTATTCTTTTACAGTGTTGTTTTGCATATAATATATATATATATATATAATATAAATATATATTTTATATATATATATATATATATATATATATATATAATATAAATATATATAATATATATATATATATATATATATATTTTATATATATATATATATATATATATATAATATATATATATATATATATACCCATACATACATATCCACAGCAAACAAGAGGAACAGAGGGCGAGATCATAAAAAGAGGGAAAAATGTTTTTGTCCCTTTTCCCCCTTTTAAACCTCCCCCCTCCTCCCTCCCCTAATTTCCCCCCCATTCTCTCCCCCCCTTACTCCCTCCCCTTTTTTTTTTCCTTCCCCCCCCCCCTCCCCCTTTTCCCCCTTCCCCCCTTTCCCCCTCCCCCCCCCTCCCCAAAATTTCCCAAAAATTTAAATATCAGCTCCCTGGTTTTTTTTGTTTTTTTTAGTGGGGCTTTTAAAGTGTCTGTTTTTACCTCTCCCCACCAACACTCGCCCCTTTTGGCACCAAAGGAATAAAAGGTTTTTTGTGAGCGAGGGCTGGGTGGGTGGGGGTGTGGGCGTGTGTGGGTGGTTGGTGGGGTATTTTGGGGGGTTTTTGGAGTGTGTGGGTGGGTTTGGGGGGGTTTTGGTTTGGGGGGGTTTTTGGAGTGTGATGGGTGGTTGGTGGGGGATGAGGGTGGTTGTGGAGTGTGGGGGGTGGGGTTGGGGGGGTTTTTTTATGGGGGGTTTTTGGAGGTGATGGGTGGGGGGTGGGGAGATGGGTGGTTGGGGAGTGTGATGGGTGGTTGGGGGGTTGATGGGTTGGGTTTGGGGGGGGGTTGGGGGGGGTTTGGGTTGTGGAGTGTGATGGGGGGGTTGGGGGGGTTGATGGGGGGGTTGGGGGGTATGATGGGTTTGGGTTTTGGGGTTATTGGGGGGGTTGGGGGGGGTTTTGAGGGTGGTTGTGGAGGGGTGATGGGTGGGGTTTGGGGGGGTATGATGGGTGGTTTGTGGGGTGTGATTTGGGGGTTGGTGGGGTATGATTTGGGGGGTTTTTGGAGTGTGTTGGGGGGTTGGTGGGGGTATGGGTGGGGGGTTTGGGGGGATGTGGTGGGTTTTTGGGGGTGTGAGGGTGGTTTGGGGGGGTATGATGGGTGGGTTTTGGATGTGATGGGGGTTTTGGGTTGGGTTTTGGGGGTTTGGGGTGGGGGGTTGGGGGGGATTTATGGGGGGTTGTGGGTGTGATGGGGGGTTGGGGGGGGATGATGGGTGGTTTGGGGTGTGATGGGTGGTTGGGGGGGTAAAGATGGGTTTGGGTTTGGGTGGGGTGGGTTTAAAGGGGGGTTGTGGAGTGTGGTGGGGGGTTGTTTGGGGGTAGGGGGGGTTGGGGGGGTGATGGGGGGTTTTGGTGTGTGGGGGTGGTTGGTGGGGGATGATGGGTGGTTGGGGGAGTGTGGGGGTTTTGGGGGGGGTTTGGTTTTTGGGGTTATTGGTTGGGGGGTGGTTGGGGGTTGGGGGAGTGGATGGGTGGTTTGGGGGGGTTTGGTGGGGGTTGGGGTTTTTGTGTGAGGGGGGGGTGGGGTATGTGGGTGGTTGTGGGTTTGGGTGGGTGTTTGGTTTTGGGGGGTTTGGGGTGGGTGGGGGTTTTGGGTGTTTATGGGGGGTTGGTGGGGGTTTTGATGGGGGGTTGTGGAGGGGATGGGTTTGGTTTTTGGGGTATGGGGTGGTTTTGAGTGTGATGGGTGGTTGGTGGGGATGATGGGTGGTTGTGGGTTGATGGTGGTTGGTGGGGTATGAATTTTTTGTGGTTTTTTTTGGTTTGGGTTTTGGGGGGGGTGGGGGTTTGGGTGGTTGGTTTTTGGGGATGATGGGGGGGTGTGGAGGTGATGGGGGGTTTTGGGGGGGGTTTTGGGTGGGTGGGGGGTGGAAATGTATGGGGGTTGGTGGGGATAATGGGTGGTTTGGAGGTGGGGGTTGGGTTTGGGGGGGTAGGGGGTGGGTTTGGTTGGGGGGGGGTGTTGGGTGTGGGGGGGTTGTGGAGTGTGATGGGTGGTTGGGGGGGTTTATGGGTGGGTTTTGGGTGTTTTGGGTGGGTGGGTTTGGGGGGTATGAGGGGGTTGTGGGTGGGATGGGTGGGTGGGGGGTTTGATGGGTTGGGTTGGTGGGGTTGGGGTTTTGGGGGGTTTTTGGTGTGGGGGGGGGTTTGGGGGGTTGGGGTGGGTTTTGGGTGGTTTGGGGGGGGGGTATTTATGGTGGTTGTGGGGTGTGAGGGGGGTTGGTTGGGGGGGTTGTTTGGGGGGTTGTGGGTGTGTTTGGGGGTTTGGGGGGGTTTGATGGGGGGTTGTGGAGGTGATTTTTGGGGGGTTGGGGGGGGGGGTTTGGGGTGGGGGGTTTTTGGGTGGGGGGATTTTGGGGGTGGGTTTGGGGTTTGATGGGTGGGTTTTGGGGTGTGATGGGGGGTTGGTGGGGTATGAGGGGGGGTTTTGGAAGTTGATGGGTTTGGTGGGGTTTGAGGGTGGTTGGGGAGTGTGATGGGGGTTGTGGGTTGATGGGTGGGTTTTGGAGTGTGATGGGGGGGGTTTGGGTGGGGGTTTTATTTTATGGGGGGGTTTTTTGGAGTGTGATGGGTGGTTGGGGTTGGGGTTTGATGGGTGGTGGTTTTGGGTGGGGGTTGGTTGGGGGGATGATGGGGGTTGTGGAAAATGTGATTGGGGGGTTGGTGGGGGAAAGATGGGTTGGGTTGGTGGGGTTGGGGGGGTTGGGTTTTTGGAAAAGTGATGGGTGGTTGGTGGGGGATGATGGGTTGGGGGTTTTGAGGGGGGTGGGGTTTTGGGGGTTTTGGGGTGTGAAAGGGGGGTTGGTGGGGGTTTGATGGGGGGTTGTGGAGTTTTTGAGGGTGGTTGGTGGGGTTTTTTGGGTGGGGGTTTTGGAGGGGATTGGGGGGTTGGGGGGGTTTTTTAAAGGGGGGTTGTGGAGTGTGATGGGTTGGGTTGGGGGAGTTGAATGGGTGGTTGTGGAGTTGATGGGTGGTGGTGGGGTATGAAGGGTGGTTGTGGAGTGTGAGGTGGTTGGGGGGGAGGGGGTTTTTGAGGGGGGTGGTTTGGGGGGGTAAAGAGGGGGGGTTGGTTTGGGTGTGATGGGTGGTTGGTGGGGTATATGGGTGGTTGTGGGTTGATGGGGGGTTGGGGGAGTGTTATGGGTGGTTGTTGGGGAAATTGGGTTTGGGTTTGGGGGATGGAGGGGGGGTTGTGGAGTGTTTATGGGTGGTTGGTGGGGTAAAATGGGGGGTTGGGGAGTGTTGGAAAGGGTTTGGGTTGGGGGGGGTATGAAAGGGGGGTTTTTGGGTGTATGGGGGGTTGGGGGGGTATGGGGGGGTGGAATGTGGATGGGGTTTTGGGTGGTTGGGGGGTGGATTTTGGGGGGGTTTGGTTTTGGGGGATGATGGGGGGTTTTGGAAATGTGTTTGGGTGGTTTGGGGGGGTATGAGGGGGGTTGTTTGGGTGTGATTTGTGGGTTGGGGGGTTGAAAGGGTGGTTTGGAATGTGATGGGTGGGGTTTTGGGGTTGGGTGGGTGGGTTTTGGAGTGGATGGGTGGTTGTGGGGTGGGGGTGAGGGTGGGTTTGGGGGGGTTTTGATGGGGGGTTTTGGAGTGGGGGTGGGGGTTGGGGGTATGATGGGTTTGGGTTTTGGTGTGATTGTGGTTGGTGGTATTATGGGGGTTTTGAAATGTTTTGGGTGGTTGGGGGGGTTTTTGAAGGGTTGGGTTTTGGGGGTGTGATGGGGGGTTGTGGGGTGTGGGGGTTTGGGGTTTTTGGTGGGGTTGGGGTATGGGTGGGTGGTTTTGGAGTGTGTGGTGGGTTTGGGGGGGATGATGGGTGGTTGTGGAGTGTGATGGGTGGGTTTGGGGGGGTTTTGATGGGTGGTTGTTGGGGGTGATGGGTTGGGTGGGTTGAGGGGGGTTTGGAGTTGATGGGGGGTTGGTGGGGTTTTGATGGTGGTTGTGGAGTGGATGGGTGGTTGGTGGGGTTATGTGGGTGGGGGGGTTGGGTTTTGGGGGAAGATGGGGGGTTGGGATTTTGAGGGTGGTTGGGGGGGAGGGGTTTTTTGGGTGATTTTGGTTGGGGGGGTATGATGGGTGGTTGTGGATGTTTATGGGGGGTTGGTGGGGTATGATGGGGGGTTGGGGGGAGTGTGAAGGGTTTGGTTTTGGGGGGGTATGATGGGTGGTTTTTTGGAGTGTGGGGTGGGGGTTTGGGTTGGGGGGGTTGATGGGGGGTTTTGGGGTTTTGGGTGGTTGTGGAGTGTGATGGGTGGGTTTGGGGGGGTAAAATGGGTGGTTTTGGAGTGTGGGTGGGTTGGTTGGGGTTTTGGGGGTTGGGGTTTAATTTGGGGTGGGTTGTGGGGGTTTTGAATGTGTGGGTTGGTGGGGTATGATGGGGGGTTGGAGTGTGAAGGGGGGTTGTGGAGTGTGATGGGTGGTTGGGGGGGTATGTGGGGGGTTTTTGGGGTGTGATGGGTGGGTTGGGGGGGGTTGATGTTGGTTGTGGGTGGGAAGGGGGTTGTTGGGGGATGTGGGTGGTTGTGGGTGAGGGTTTGGGGGGGGGGGTTTTTTGGGGGTGGGTGGTTTGGGGGTGTGGGGGTTTGGTTTGGTTTGGGGGGAGGGTGTGATGGGTGGGTTGGGGGGGAAGGGGGGTTTTTGGGTTGGTTTGGGGGGGTTGGGGAAAAAATTGGTTTTAAAAAAGGTGATGTGTGGTTTTAAGTTTTGGGGGGGGGGGGGGTTTGGTTTTGGGGGTGGTTTTTGTGGGTTTTTGGGGGTTTTGGGGTGTGGGGGGTTTTGGGGGGTTGGGTGGTTTTGTGTAGTGGGGTGGGGTTTTGGGTGTGTTGGGGGTTTCGGGTTAGGTGGTGTGGGGGTGTGGGGGGTTGGGGGGGTGTGGGTGGGTTTGGGGTGGTTTTGGTTGGGGGTGTGTGGGTGATGTGTGTGTGGGTGGTTTTGGGGGGGTTTTGGGTGGTTTTGAGTGTGTGGGGGGTTGTGGGTGGAAGGTGTTTTTTGGGTGTGTGGGGGTTTTGGTGTGGGGTGTTTAATTTATTTGTTTTTATTTGGTTGAGGGGTGAGGGGGAATTGGGGTTATGATTGTTTTGGGTTTTGGGTTTGGTTATAATGTTTTAAAGTATGATGGGGGTTTTGGTTAATGGGGGGTTTTTTAATTGTTTATGTGAAGGGTTTTAAATTTTTGGTATGGGTTTTTATTAATGGGGTTTTTTTTGGGTTTTGGGAAAATTGGGGGGTTTTTTATTTTTATTTTTGGGTATTTTTATGTGGGGGTTATTTTGGGTTTCCCCTGGTTTTGGGTTAAGGGGGGTTGGGGGGGTTATTTTTAACCTTTTTTGGGGAGATTTTTAGGTTGGATGGGTTTTGGGGGGAAAACCTTGAAATTTTTTTTTGACGGGGGCTTGATGGGTGGGGTGGGTGGTGTTTTGGGTGGTGTTTGGTGGGTTTATTTTTTTGTGGGGGTGTGGG
>NC_069417.1:23386577-23411577 GCF_026875155.1 Cherax quadricarinatus | reverse complement strand
ATGCATATATATATACATACATCTAGGTTTTTCTCCTTTTTTTAAATAGCTTTGTTCTTCTTTATTTCTTCTATTGTCCATGGGAAGTGGAAAAGAATCTTTTCCCCCGTAAGCCATGCGTGTCGTATGAGGCGACTAAAATGCCGGGAGCAATGGGCTAGTAACCCCCTTTTCCTGTTTGACTTTTACTAAAAAAGAGAAGAAGAAAAACTTTATAAAACTGGGATGCTTAAATGTGCGTGGATGTAGTGCGGATGACAAGAAACAGATGATTGCTGATGTTATGAATGAAAAAAAGTTGGATGTCCTGGCCCTAAGCGAAACAAAGCTGAAGGGGGTAGGAGAGTTTCAGTGGGGGAAATAAATGGGATTAAATCTGGAGTATCTGAGAGAGTTAGAGCAAAGGAAGGGGTAGCAGTAATGTTAAATGATCAGTTATGGAAGGAGAAAAGAGAATATGAATGTGTAAATTCAAAATTATGTGGATTAAAGTAAAGGTTGGATGCGAGAAGTGGGTCATAATAAGCGTGTATGCACCTGGAGAAGAGAGGAATGCAGAGGAGAGAGAGGGATTTTGGGAGATGTTAAGTGAATGTATAGGAGCCTTTGAACCAAGTGAGAGAGTAATTGTGGTAGGGGACCTGAATGCTAAAGTAGGAGAAACTTTTAGAGAGGGTGTGGTAGGTAAGTTTGGGGTGCCAGGTGTAAATGATAATGGGAGCCCTTTGATTGAACTTTGTATAGAAGGGGGTTTAGTTATAGGTAATACATATTTTAAGAAAAAGAGGATAAATAAGTATACAAGATATGATGTAGGTCGAAATGACAGTAGTTTGTTGGATTATGTATTGGTAGATAAAAGACTGTTGAGTAGACTTCAGGAGTACATGTTTATAGAGGGGCCACAGATATATCAGATCACTTTCTAGTTGTAGCTACACTGAGAGTAAAAGGTAGATGGGATACAAGGAGAATAGAAGCATCAGGGAAGAGAGAGGTGAAGGTTTATAAAATAAAAAGGAGGCAGTTAGGGTAAGATATAAACAGCTATTGGAGGATAGATGGGCTAATGAGAGCATAGGCAATGGGTCGAAGAGGTATGGGTAGGTTTAAAAATGTAGTGTTTAGAGTGTTCAGCAGAAGTTTGTGGTTACAGGAAAGTGGGTGCAGGAGGGAAAAGGAGCGATTGGTGGAATGATGATGTAAAGAGAGTAGTAAGGGAGAAAAAGTTAGCATATGAGAATTTTTTACAAATTTGAAGTGATGCAAGGAGGGAAGAGTATATGGAGAAAAAGAGAGAGGTTAAGAGAGGGGTGAAGCAATTAAAAGAGAGCAAATGAGGAGTGGGTGAGATGTTATCAACAAATTTTGTTGAAAATAAGAAAAAGTTTTGGAGTGAGATTAACAAGTTAAGAAAGCCTAGAGAACAAATGGTTTTGTCATTTTAAAAATAGGAGAGGAGAGTTATTAAATGGAGAGTTAGAGGTTTTGGGGAAAGATGGAGGGATTATTTTGAGGAATTGTTAAATGTTGATGAAGATAGGGAAGCTGTGATTTCGTGTATAGGGAAGGAGGAATAACATTCTTGTAGGAGTGAGGAAGACCCAGTTGTGAGTGTGGGGGAAGTTCGTGAGGCAGTAGGTAAAATGAAAGTGGGTAAGCAGCCGGGATTGATGGGATAAAGATAGAAATGTTAAAAGCAGGTGGGGATATAGTTTTGGAGGGGTTTGGGTGTAATTTTTTAATAAATGTATGGAAGGGGGTAAGGTACCTAGGGATTGGCAGAGAGCATGCATATTTCCTTTGTATAAAGGAAAAGGGGGATAAAAGAGAGTGCAAAAATTATAGGGGGATAAGTCTGTTGAGTATACCTGGTAAAGTGTATGGTAGAGTTATAATTGAAAGAATTAAGAGTAAGACGGAGAATAGGATAGCAGATGAACAAGGAGGCTTTAGGAAAGGTAGGGGTGTGTGGACCAGGTGTTTACAGTGAAACATATAAGTGAACAGTATTTAGAAAAAGGCTAAAGAGGTCTTTGTGGCATTTATGGATTTTGGGAAAAAGGGGTATGACAGGGTGGGTAGGGGGCAATGTGGCAGATGTTGCAAGTGTATGGTGTAGGAGGTAGGTTACTGAAAGCAGTGAAGAGTTTTTACGAGGATAGTGAGGCTCAAGTTAGAGTAGTAGGAAAGAGGGAAATTTTTTCTCAGTAAAAGTAGGCCTTAGACAAGGATGTGTATGTCACCGTGGTTTGTTTAATATAAATTTTTAGATGGGGTTTTTAAAAGAAGAAATGCGAGGGTCTTGGGAAGAGGCGTGGAGTTAAAAGAAAAGAATCACACACAAAGTGGAGTTGTCACAGCTGCTCTTTGCTGATGACACTGTGCTCTTGGGAGATTCTGAAGAGAAGTTGCAGAGATTGGTGGATGAATTTGGTAGGTTGTGCAAAAGAAGAATATTTAAAGGTGAATACAGGAAAGAGTAAGGTTATGAGGTAACAAAAAAATTAGGTGATGAAAGATTGGATATCAAAATTGGAGGGAGAGAGTATGGAGGAGGTGAACGTATTCAGATATTTGGGAGTGGAACTGTCAGCGGATGGGTCTATGAAAGATGAGTGAATCATAGAATTGATGAGGGAAAAAAAAAGTGAGTGGTGTACTTAGGAGTCTGTGGAGACAAAGAACTTTGTCCTGGAGGCAAAGAGGGTAATGTATGAGAGTATAGTTTTTACCAACGCTCTTATATGGGTGTGAAGCGTGGGTGATGAATGTTGCAGCGAGGAGAAGGTTTGGGGGCAGTGGAGATGTCATGTCTGAGGGCAATGTGTGGTGTGAATAAATGCAGAGAATTCTTTTTTTGGAAGTTAGGGGGAGGTGCGGATTACAAAACTGTTGCCCAAGGGCTGGGGGGGGTTTTTGGTGGTTCGGACATGTAGAAAAATGGAGCGAAACGAATGACTTAAAGGTGTATCTCTGTAGTGGAAGGGGAAGGGGGGTGGGGGTGGCCTAGGAAAGGTTGGGGAGGGGGAAAAGGAGTTTTTTTTTGTGCGGGGGGCTTGGATTTCCCAGCAGCAGCAGGGGCGTGTTTGATAGGAGTGAATGGAGACAAAGGGTTTTTTTAATTTGACGTGCTTTTGGAGTGTGGCAAGTAAAATTTATGAAGGGGTTCGGGGAAACCCGGCGGGCCCCGGATTTTGAGTCCTGGAGATGGAAGTACGGGCCTGCCTCTGAAGGGGGGGTGTTAATTTTGCAGTTTAAAAACTGAGTGAAAAAGCACCCTTCTGGCAAACGGTGATGGGGTGAATGATGGGAAATTTTTCTTTTTGGGGGCCACCCTCCCTTTTGTGGGAACGGCCCAGTGTGATAAAAAAAAAAAAATATATTATATATTATATATATATATTTTATATATTAATACATTTTTTTTTGGTGTGGGGTTGTGTGTTTTGGTGTGTGTGTGTTGTGTGTTTTGTGTGTGGGGTTGTGTACATATATATAATATAAATTTTAATATATTTTATTAATAAAAATTTATATAATATATATATAAATAATTAAAAAACAAAATACATTTAAAAAAAAAAAACAAAAACATGAATACAAGGAAAAGTATAAAAGATTATGAATTTCCCCCAGCTCCTCCGAGGTAGACGGGGCCCAAGTAGCAGAAAGCATTTCCCCTCTGGTGGCGACGTGAGGGCGGGAAAACATGAAAGTGGTGCCCTTGGGTCCCTGGTGGTGTCGAGAGTTGGAACCCAATTTTTTAAAGGAAGGGTGGATTTTTTCCCCATGATCCCAGGTCTCTGACCAGGGACAAATTGATACTGTTGGCTAATTCCCTGCTTGCTGTCTTTACTCCTCCCTGTGGTCAGCATCCTCCCTGTCGCCCACATGTGATGAATGGTGTCCAGTGGGACATCAGGTATATTTCCCTTGCTAAGACTTGCTTTTCTTCCAAAGGATAAGGTGATCCCGTGGGGGCGGTTTGTGGGTTGGGGTTTTTTTGCTGCAAGTGATCGGGCTCCCTTCGGCAGGGCATCCAGTTGTGAAAGGGTTTTCTTAATGATGCTTGCCCTCATTGTGTTTACATGCCACCCCTTGGTTTTGGAAACATTTAAAACCCATTACCATTTGGGGTCTGCTTGCACTTCCCCGAAAATACACTATATTCGTGTGAACGGGGGCAGAAGGCCCAAAAGGGCCATGCAATACGGGGGTCTTAGGATCGGTCGCGTTCCCATTCCCGATAGGGGAATGTTTTGGGGAAAGTCCCGGGTGTTTGCACCACAGCCTGGAGCGGGCAACCCCATTGTGTTGCACCCCTGAGCATTTTGGGCAAGCCCTTTTCAGAAATTGGGGGCCATCCAGCTTGATGTTTGTGAGCCTGCTGCCTAGGGTTTGGTGTGGAGAGCAAAGTCCCCATTCTTTGATGGATGGATAGCAGGGTCTTTATTTGTGAGTCAGGGGTGTCAGGAAGAATTTGTTTTATCAACTCGTTTGATGCAGGAAGAGGATGGGAAAAGCTGGTAGAAAATTTGGGAGGATCTGCGTACCCCTCCCCAACCCCTGAGGGGAAGTGGGGCTTGAAAACCACTGTCATCGTCAAGGAAAGATTCAATAACTCTCTAGCAGGCCTTCGGAGAGAGTCTATTCTTGTTTTTTGGGGATGCTGAAGGCTGGGGGATCTCAAAAAATGGGAAGTTTTGGGATTGACGGACTGGGAGTGGGTTTAAAAGGGCTCGTTGGGGGTCTGGCTTTTTTTCCTAGGATCAGATGAGGGCATTGGACCCAAGAGGGCCCCGGGGAGGTGCTTTGGCTGGTCAATGGCCTGCTCCGGGAAAAGGGCATAAATTCTGGATATTTTTTGATGGTAGAAACTATTTCACTTTTGGGGGGGTTTAAAAGAAATGCCAGGCTTTCTCCCCTGTCTTTAATTTTTTTGATGTCCTCCAGGAGAGATTCTGTTGTGCCGCTGGGGACCCTCGTCCCCGGAACCCCGAATTGAGCTCGCTGGAGAGTGCCTCCGTGCTTCCCTTGATGACCAACAAAATAGAAAGGGGGCAGAGGGTCCCCTGTTGCACCCCTCCCCAGTCAAATTTTAGGGGGCCCCCCAAAAATAGTTTGGGAAACACACTAACTATATATATATTATATATATATATATTAAATTTAAAATATATATTTAATATATATTATATAATATATATATTTAAAAAATTTTTTATATAATATATTTTTATTAGACAAAGGCTGCACAGACGCAAACAGACGCAGAAATCGCAGCACTGAGACACCCTTTTTAATCAGGTGCTAATGATAAAATTGACGCAAGGAGTTAATACGTGATTGGTAAAATTAGAATTTATTAAAAATTCAGGATATCTGAGACAGTTCAAAAACGGGAAGACCACCAGGGGCTCTTTAGTTATAGCTAAAAGTTTACCCACCAACTAAAAGTTTACTCTGCCAACTAAAGTTTCCCTGCCAAATAAGAGTTTACCCCGCCAACTAAAAGGGTTTTCCCTGTCAACTAAAGTTGCCGTGCCAACTAGAGTTTACCCCCCCAACAAAGTTTCCACCACTAAGGTTTACCCCCCAACAAAAAAATTTACTCGCCAAAAGATTTACCTGCCCAATAAGAGTTTTTTCTTGCCCAAATAAGAGTTTTCCGTCAGCTAGATCTTGTCTTGAAGCTAAAATTTTCCTTGTAAGCAAGAGTTTACTTTATAAATAAAGAGTTTCGCTTGCAATGTAAAAAATTTGCATTAAAACTAAGAGTTAGCATTGCAAGACAACATTTTATGTAAGCAAAATGTTTAGTAAGTTGTAAAACAAGATTAAAAGTGACAGTAACAGGAGAAAAGAGAGAAAAGGGGAGAGAGGGGGGAGAGAGAGAGAGAGAGAGAGAGGAGGGGAGAGGGGAGAAGAGAGAGAGAGAGAGGGGAGTTGTGTGTGTGTAGTGTTTAGGACTTTGCAAGTGAAAGGCGCCTTTATCTCAATTTGGTAATGAAAAGGGGATCGAGTGGGGGGCACTGACTGAAGGACCCCTTTACTGTTTCCCTCCTTCACTTTACCCCTTCACTGTTATCCTTCACTGTTTTCCCCTTCACTGTTTCCCCCTTTACGATTTTCCCCCTTCCCCCCTTTTTCCATTCCCCACACCTTTCCCCTGCCACTCTCTGTCTCTCTCTCTCCAAATTTTTTATTATTATATATTGTTCAAAGGGAAAATATTTGGATTTCTTCCCGAAAAACCCTTTAAATTTCCCTTCCCCTACCCTCCTTTTTCTTCTTTTTTTCCAAAAGGTATATTTTTTTTACTTTAAATTTGGGCAAAAAGGGTTTAAGAGATACATTGTTGATATAAAGATTGCATATACAGTACTGATATGTGAGAGATAAGTCTAGTACCTATTGTTACTGTTTGTCACGTTAAAAGCAGAAATTCTCCACTTTAAAGAACGGGGGCGCGGTGCCCAAAATACAGCAGGCATTACCCCTCTGAGCAGCAGCGCTGAGTCACTGGAACAGAAAACTAGCTGCCCTGGGATCCTAGTTACCCTGATGAGCCTTTTGCCTAGCTCCTTAAGGAACTTAGATGCCCCTCTTTCCCCATGAGCCAAGGTCTCTGAGCCTAGGGAACAAACATATAATGATGGGCAAGTTCTCCATATTTTCTAGACTTTTGGGACTCCCTGAAGCTGGCGGCTGCTCCTCCTTCCTTCATGGTGTATTGGAGATAGGTATTAGCCAAGGTAGATGCACATGTGTAGTTCCACACCACCTGCTTACCGTCTGTCCAGGCTTGAAGTGTGATACCATCTGGACGCTTCTGGCTGCCATCAGATCTGCATAGTTGGGGTGGCTCCCTTAATGCTGGACATCCGGCTGTTGTGAGGTTCCTCTTGATAATGTTATTAACCTCCTCATGTCTTGCAATCTTTCCCTCGGATTTACGGTACACAAGACCATGGTACCCGAATCGGTCCACTGCTTCACTCCACAAATACACCTGGTTTGGGGCGAGAAAAGGGGCGGCAAGTCAAAGGGGCAACCCCAATGCGGATGGTCTGTGGGTCGAGGCGTGTGCCAAGGCTGGAGTTGAGAACAGCCAACAGAAAGTCCCCTGCATGAAGGGCTCTCACTGCCAGGAGGAGGGTTCTATCCTTCCCTGACACACTCTGAAACATTGTTGAACCTATATTCTCCACTATTGGGCCATCCCAGTGCGACTGTTTGTAGTTGTTGGGGGGACCAGGTCTGGTTTAAGAGCCCGTTAGATTATCCCAGATCATGGCTCCATCAATAAACTTTTGGTCCTGAACTCCAGTCGTTTCCCTAAGATGTTCAGGGAGAATCGCTGTTACAAGTCCTCTGCATGCAACGCATGAGAACAGAAAAGCAGGCAGTGCAATCTGTGATGACTATATATTTTTAATAAATATATTATATATATATATATATTATATATTATATATATATATATAATATATATATATATAGGGAAAGATGGGGTGGTAGGGGAAGTGAATATTCAAACGGCTTCAGGAAGAAATCCAAATATTCTTCCTTGAAGCCTTTTAATCCACTTCTCCGAGGCTATGGGCCCCAAAATTTTTACACCAGAGGGGGACCTATTTATATAAATATATATATAAAATATATATATAATATATATATATATATATATTATATATAATTAAATATATATATATAAAAATTTATATTTATATATAAAATTATTATTTTTTATTATTGTAACCACTAAAAGTTGGTAAAAAGTACACACACACACTCTTGGACTGCAAGAAGGCCTTTGACACAGTTCCTCACAAGAGATCAGTGCAGAAGCTAGAGGATCAGGCTCATATAACAGAGAGGGCACTGCAGTGGATCAAGAATACCTGACAGGGAGCAACAACGAGTCATGGTACGTAATGATGTATCACAATGGGCACCTGTGACGAGCGGGGTCCCACAGGGATCGGTCCTAGGACCAGTGCTATTTTGGGTATATGTGAACGACATGATGGAAGGGTTAGACTCAGAAGTGTCCCTGTTCGCAGACGATGTGAAGTTAATGAGGAGAATTAAATCAGATGAAGACCGGGCAGGACTTCAAAGAGACCTGGACAGACTGGACAGCTGGTCCAGCAACTGGCTTCTCGAATTTAATCCGCCAATGCAAAGTCATGAAGATAGGGGAAGGGGAAAGAAACCGCAACAAGTATAGGCTAGGTGGCCAAAGACTGCAATCCTCGCTCAAGGAGAAAGATCTTTGGGGTGAGTATAACACCGAGCATGCTCCGGAAAACACACATCAACCAGGTAAAATGCACAGCATATGGGCGCCTGGCAAACCTGAGAACAGCGTTCCGATACCTTAGTAAGGAATCGTTCAAGACACTGTACACCGTGTACGTCAGGCCCGTACTGGAGTATGCAGCACCTGTTTGGAACCCGCACTTGATAAAGCACGTCAAGAAACTAGAGAAAGTGCAAAGGTTTGCGACAAGGTTAGTTCCAGAGCTAAGGGGAATGCCTTATGAAGAAAGGTTAAGGGAAATCGACCTGACGACACTAGAGGACAGGAGGGTCAGGGGAGACATGATAACAACATATAAAATACTGATCGGAATAGACAAGGTGGACAAAGACAGGATGTTCCAGGGAGGGGACACAGAAACAAGAGGTCACAATTGGAAGTTGAAGACACAGATGAGTCAGGGAGATATTAGGAAGTATTTCTTCAGTCGTAGATGAATGGTTCACAGAACCGACACGTTGATAAATTAGACACATGTGCAACTCTTGGGTATCTTTATTAAGGAAACGTTTCGCCACACAGTGGCTTCATCAGTCCATACACAGGAGAAGCATGAAGAACAGGAGGAGAATGAGGTAATCAGTCCCTCAACCTTGAGTCGATGTGGTCAGTCCATCAATCTTGAAGAGAACACGGCCACGTGCGGAGAAGGAGCTTATTAAACCGTAGACAGGAGAGGTGCAGCAGTCGTAGGTGGTGTAACATTTGTCCAATGTGGAAGTAGGTCGTGCCCAAGTAGGTCGTGCCCAAGTAGGTCGTGCCCAAGGGTTAGGCAAGCGAAGAATTCCCAAGTATTAAGATCCCAAGAAGTTGCAGTGTCTGACAGGATTGTAGATGAATGGTTCACAGAACCGACATGTTGATAAATTAGACACATGTGCAACTCTTGGGTATCTTTATTGAGGAAACGTTTCGCCTATATATGGACTGATGAAGCCACTGTGTGGCGAAACGTTTCCTTAATAAAGATACCCAAGAGTTGCACATGTGTCTAATTTATTTCTTCAGTCATAGAGTTGTCAGGCAGTGGAATAGCCTAGAAAGTGATGTAGTGGAGGCAGGAACCATACATAGTTTTAAGACGAGGTATGATAAAGCTCATGGAGCGGGGAGAGAGAGGACCCAGTAGCAACCGGTGAAGAGGCGGGGCCAGGAGCTAGGACTCGACCCCTGCAACCACAAATAGGTGAGTACAAATAGGTGAGTATACACACACACACACACACATATATACATATATATATATATATATATATATAATATATATATATATATTATATATATATATATATATATATATATATATATATATATACATATATAATATATATATATACATATATACATACATACATATCCACAGCAAACAAGAGGAACAGAGGTCGAGATCATAAAAAGAGGAACTGTTATGTCTTTCCCATTTAATCCTCCCTCCTCACTCCCTCTCTAATCCCACCCCATTCTCTCCCACTCTCTTACTCCCTCCTTTTTTCTCTCCCCTTACCGTCCCCCTCCCCCTCCCCCTCCCCCTCCCCCTCCTCACATATTTCCAAAATTAAGTATCAGCTCCCTGGCTTCTTGTTGTTATCTTTAGTGGGTCATTAATGTGTCTGTCTTGCACTCTCTCCACACCAGACACTCGCCCTTATGGCACCACGGAATAAGGGTTTGTTTGTGAGCGAGGGCTGGGTGGGTGGAGGTGTGACGTGTGATGGGTGGTTGGTGGGGTATGATGGGTGGTTGTGGAGTGTGATGGGTGGTTGGTGGGGTATGATGGGTGGTTGTGGAGTGTGATGGGTGGTTGGTGGGGCATGACGGGTGGTTGTGGAGTGTGATGGGTGGTTGGTGGGTATGATGGGTGGTTGTGGAGTGTGATGGGTGGTTGGGGGCATGATGGGTGGTTTGTGGAGTGTGATGGGTGGTTGGTGGGGTATGATGGGTGGTTGTGGAGTGTGATGGGTGGTTGTGGGGTATGATGGGTGGTTGTGGAGTGTGATGGGTGGTTGGTGGGGTATGATGGGTGGTTGGTGGGGTATGATGGGTGGTTGTGGAGTGTGATGGGTGGTTTTTGGGGGTATGATGGGTGTGGTTGTGGAGTGTGATTGGGTGTTGGTGGGGTATGAGTGGTTGTTAGTGTGGATGGGTGGTTGGGTGGGTATGATGTGGTCTGTGAGTGTGATGGTTTGGTTGGTGGGTATGAATGGGTGGTGGTGGGGTATGACGGGAGGTTTGTGGATTGTGATGGGTGTTGTGGGGTATGATGGTTGTTGTGGAGTGTATGGTTGTTGGTGGGGTATGATGGGTGGTTGTGGAGTGTGGATGGGTGGTTTGGTGGGCATGATGGGTGTTGTGGAGTGTGATGGGTGGTTGGTGGGGCATTATGGTTGGTTGTGGGTGTGATGGGTGGATGTGAGGTATAGGGTGGTTGTGGATTGTGAATGGGTGGTTGGTGGGGTATGATGGGTGGTTGTGGAGTGGTGATGGGTGGTTGTGGAGTGAGATGGGTGGATGGCGGGGCATGCTGTAGGTTTTAGGCATGAAGTTTATGAAATTTTGTGGACAGAAGTGTTTGAAATGTAGTGCTCTAGCATTTATAATGAGTTTCACATCAGGGAGGAAATATTCTAGAGCAGTGAGGTATAGTGATCATCAGGGAGGTGATTGGTGCTATAGCATTGAGGAAGGAGGTGAATGCATTTAGAATATTCGAGAGAAGGGTGGTTGTGGATGTGATGGGTGTAAGGAGGTTACACATGGATGAATGTTGATTTATCATTTCGTTATGATTTTTACATCATTTAGTGAAGATTCGATAGCATGTGATTAAGGATTCTATATCATGGTATTTTAGTATTAACACATTTATAATTTCTATATCATTTATTAATTATTTTACATCATTATAAATGCTATATCATTTATTACTTATTTTACATCATTTATTAAATTCTAGAGTCATTTTATTAAGTATTTACATCATTGATAAGATTCTATATCATATATTAAGTGATTCTGATTAGTCATTTATGAAGAGTCTAATAGCATATATTAATTAGTACCATCTTTTATTAATATTCTCTATCATTTATTAATTATTTGACATCATTATTAATATTCTATAATCATGAATGAATTATTTTACATACATTGAGTTAATATTTTATATCATTTATTAATATTGTACCATATTTATTAATATTCTATATCATTTATTAATATTCTATAATCATTATTAAATATTCTATTTCATTTTTTTAAAGATTCTATATCATTTATTAAATATTCTATATCATTGATTGAATTAGTATACATCCATTTATTAATAATCGTATATTCATTTTATTAATTATTTTACATCATTTATTAAAATTCTATATCATAGATTAATTTATTTTACATCATTTAGTAATATTGTCATATCCATTTATTAATTTATTTGTACATCCATTAGTAATATTCTATTATCAATTTATTAATATTCTATATCAGTTATTATATTCTATATCCTTTATTAATTTTTTACAAGCATTTATTAATATTCTATATCATTTATTAAATTATTTTACATCATTTATTAATATTCTATATGCATATAGTTAATTATTTTACATCATTTTATTATAATTCTAATATCAATTTATTAATTGATTTTGTAACATCATTTATTAATAATTCTTATATCATTTATTAAATTATTTTACATCATTTATTAATATTCTATATCATTTATTAATATTTACATCCATTTATAATATTCATATCAGTTAATAATTATTTTACATCATGTATTAATATTCTATATCATGTATTAATTATTTTTACATCATTTATTAATATTCTATATCATTTTATTAATATTTTCACTATCATTTATTAATATTCTATATCAGTTTAGTAATATGCTGAATATCCTGGATTAAATATTCTATATCCATTAGTAACATCTATTATCATTTAGTAATATTCTATAATCATTTATTAATTAATTTTTTAAATCATTTATTAATATTCTATATCATTATTAATTATTATTTTTACATCATTGATTAATATTCTATATCATTGATTAATTATTTTACATTCATTTATTAAATTCCATATCATTTATTAATTATTGTACCAGTCATTATTAATATTCTTATATCATTATTAATTATTTTACATCGATTTATTAATATTCTATACATTTATTAATTATTTTCGCTCATCATTTATTAATATCTATATCATTTTATTAAATTATATTTTACCTCATTTCTTAATATTCTATATCATTTATTAATATTCTATATCATTTATTAAGATTCGATATCATTTAATAATAGTTCTATATTCATTTATAAATATTCTTAGCCATTTCATTAATTTATATTTACATCATTTATTAAAGATTCATATCAGTTATTATATTATTTACTCATTATTAATAGTTCTATATCCATAATATTAATTCTTTTTTACCTTCATTTATTAAATATTCCATATCATTATTAATTATTATTACATCATTTATTAATATTCTATATCATTTATTAATATGCTATATCCATTGATAATATTACTGATTATCCTTTATTAAAATTATTTTACATCATTTATTAATATTCTATATCTTTATTAATTATTTTTACACATTTATTAATATTCTATATCCCATTTTATTAATTATTTTACAATCATTTAATTAAGATATTCTATATTCATTTATTAATATTCTATATCATTTATTAAATATTCTATATCATTTATTTAATATTCTATATTCATTAATTAATATTCTATATCAAGTTTATTAATTATTTTTACATCATTTATTAATATTCTATATCCATTTATTAATTATTTTACCCAGCATTTATTAATTATTCTATATCATATATTAATTATTTTACATCATTGATTAAATATTCCATTATCATTATTAATTATTTTACATCGATTTATTAATATTGCTATATCATTTATTAATATTCTATATCATTTATTAATAATTCTATATCCTTTATTAATATTTTACATCATTTTATTAATATTCTATATCATTTATTATTATTTACATCATTTATTAATAGTCTATTATTCATATATTAAATTATTTTACATCATTTATTAATATTCTATATCCTATTTATTAATTATTTTACATCATTTAATAAGTATTCTATATCATTTATTAAATTATTTTTACACAGTTTATTGAAATATTCTATTATCATTATTAATTATTTTAACAGCATTTATTAATATTCTATATTCATTTAGAATTATTTTACATCATTTTTATTAATATTCATATCATTTATTAATTATTTACATCCATTTATACATATTCTTTATCATTTATTAATTATTTTGACAGCATTATTAGATATTCTATATCATTGATAATTAGTACATCGATTTATTAATATTCTATATCATTTATAATTATTTACCTCCTTTATTAATATTCTATATCATTTATTTATTATTTTCCATCATTTATTAATCTTTTATATCATTTATTATTATTTGACGAACATTATTAATATTCTTATCATATATTAATTATTTTACATCATTTATTAATATGCTATATCATTTATTAATTATTTGTACTCCAATTTATTAATATTCTATATCATTTATTAAGTATTTTACTATCATTTATTAATATTTCTATATCATTTATTAAAATTCTATATCCTTTAATTAATATCTATATCATTTATTAATATTCTATTATCTTTTATTAATTTATTTTACATCCATTATTAATATGCATTATCATTTATTAATTATTTTACATCATTTATTAAAAATGATTCTATATCATATATTAATTATTCAGCATCATTTATTAATATTGCTAATATCATTATTAATTATTTACATCATTTAATTAAATATTCTATATCATTTATTAGATTCTATTATCATTATTAATTTATTTACATCATTTATTAATATTCATATCATTTATTAATTATTTTACATCATTTATTAATATTCTATATCATTTATTTAATTATTTATCATCATTTATTAAATTCTATATCGAATTTTACTTAAATTATTTTCCATCCATTATTAATATTCTATATCATTTATTAATAATTCTATATCATTTATTAATTATTTTACATCATTTATAATATTCTTATATCATTTATGTAATTATTTTACATAATTTATTAATATTCTAATATCATTTTATTACATTATTTTTACATCATTTATTAATTCTATATCCATATTATTAATATTCTATATCCTTAATTAATCTTCTATATCATTTATTAAATTATTTACATCAATTATTAATATTCTATATTCATATATTAATTATTGCTTATATCATTTATTCTAATTATTTTACATCCATTTATTAATATCCTATATCATTTATTAAATATTCTATATCCATTTATTAAGCATTTTGACATCATTAATTAAATATTCTATATCATTTATTAAATTTATTTTTACATCATTTATTAATATTCTATATCATAGATTAATTATTTTACCACAATTATTAAATATTCTATTATCATTATTAATTATTTACATCATTTATTAATATTCTATATCATTTATTAATATTCTATATCCATTATTAAATATTCTATATCATTTATTAATATTCTATATCATTATTAATATTTCTATATCATTTATATAATTTTATTTTACATCGATTTATTAATATTCTATATCATTTATAATTATTTTACATATACATTAATATTCGTTATCATTAGATTAATTATTTACATCATTTATTAAGTATTCTATATCCATTGATTAATTTATTTTACACATTATGTATATTCTATATCATTTATTAATATTCTATATCATTTATGAATATCTATATATTTATTAATATTCTATATTCATTTATTAATTATTTTACCAATCATTTATTAATATTCTATCTCATTTATTAATTATTTTACATTCTTTATTAATTTCTCATATCATTTATTAATTATATTTACCATCATTTATAATATTCTATATCAATTATAAAAGTATTGTGTACATCATTTATTAATATTCTATATCATTTATCAATTATTTACATCATTATTATTATTCGATATCATTTATAATATTTTACATCATTTATTAATATTCTATATCATTTAATTAATTATTTTACATCATTTTATTAAATATTCTATATCATTTTATTAATTATTTTTAGCATCAATGTTATTAATATTCTATATCATTTATTAAATATTTACAGACATTATTAATGATTCTATATCATTATTAAATTATTTACATTCATTTATTAATATTCTATATCATTTATTTATTATTTTACATCATTTAGTATATGCTATATCTTGTATTAATTCAAACTTTTACATCATATTATAAATTATTTCTATATCATATCATTAATTATTTTACATCATGTATTAATATTCTATATCATTATTAAATATTCTATACATGTATTAATATTCTATATCATTTATTAATATTCTATATCATTTATTAAAATATTTTACATCCCATTTATTAACATTCTATATCATTTATAATTATTTTACATCATTTATTAATATTCTATATCATTTATTAATTATTTTACATCATTTATAATATCTATTTCATTTATAATTATTTTACATCATCTTAATAATATTCTATATCATGTATTACATTTTTATCATCATTATTAATATTCTATACCTATTATTAATTTATTTTACCATCATTTATTAATATTCTATATCAATTTATTAATTATCTTACATCAATTTATTAAAATATACAATTATCATTTATTAATTATTTTACATCATTTATTAATATTCTATATCATTTATTAATTATTTACATCATTTAGTTAATATTCTATATCCATTTATTAATTATTTTTACCATCATTTATTAATATTCTATATCATTATTATGTTATGTTTACATCATTTATTAATTATTCTATATCATTATTATATTTTACATCATTTATTAATATTCTATATCATTTATAATTTAGGGACTGTTACCTAATCCCCCCCCCCCCACCAATCCCCAAACCCATCCCTCATCCATATACCTACTAACATTATTATTTTGTTTTTTATTTAATAACATTTTAATAATATATATATTATATTATATATATAGTATATTATATATTATATATATATATATATATATATATAGATCTATCTTGATATATATATATATATATATATATATATATATATATATATATACTATAAGATATATATATCTAATATATCTATATATCTTTATATATAGAGTATATATATATATATATAATATAATTATATATATATCGATATTATATATATATTATATATATATAAGATATATATATTATTTATATCTATATCTATACAGATATATATTACATAGATAGTTATATATATATATATATTTCTATCTAGATATATAATATATCTATATCTATAATATATAGATAGAGATATATATAGTAGATATATATATATTATATATGATATTTTATATTAGTGATATATATATCCCACCCAACACATACATCACCAATAATCATAATCCTTTTACGCTACTACGCTCCAGTCCCCCGCCACACCACAAATGCACACTCTTGTCCTCTCCCTGCACCTGAGCTTTTCATCATACCTCGTCTTAAAGCTATGTAGGATCCTGCCTCCACACAAATCGCTCGCCAGACTGTTCCACTTCCTGACCTACTCATAAGACTGAGAAATACTTCCTAACATCCCTCTGGCTCATCTGAGTCTTTAGCTTCCAACTGTGACCCCTTGTTTCTGTGTCCCATCTTTGGAACATCCTGTCTTTGTCCACCTTGTCTATTCCGTGCAGTATTTATAATGTCGTTATCCTTGTCTCCCCTGACTCTCCTGTCCTCCAGTGTCGTCAGGTCAATTTCCCTTAACCTTTTTTCGTACGACTTTCCCCTTAGCTCTGGGACTAGTCTTGTTGCAAACCTTTGCATTTTTTCTTGACGTGCTTGACCAGGTGTGTGTGTGTGTGTGTGTGTGTGTGTGTGTGTGTGTGTGTGTGTGTGTGTGTGTGTGTGTGTGGGTGTGAGTGCGTGCGTCCCTAAAATACACACACACACACACACACACACACATGCACACACACACGCACAAACGGGGCCAGGAGCTGTGACACACACACACACTAACAAAAACACGTGTCGCTGTTCGCAGATGTGAAACTAATTACAAGAATACAAACAGTTGGCCAGGAAAGACCACAAATGGATCTGGACAAGCTGCAGGACTGCTCTGACAAGTGGCTGCTGGAGCTCAACCCAGCAAACGCAAAGTTATGTAAAACGGAGATGGGCAAAAACGACCGGAAAAAGTGTACAGACTCTGGGGGACAAAGACTGTAAACCTCTCAGAATGAGAAGGACCTCGGGGTGAGCACAGCTCCAAGCATTTCACCTGAGACACACCAACCGACTAACCGTTGCAGTAAACGCGAGAAGCACAAATGGAGTACGCGGCGCCAGTGTGGAACCCACATCTGGTGAAGAAGCTGAAGAATGTGCAAAGGTTAGCGACAAAACTAGTTAGAGGAGCTAAATCTGAATACGCTAGAGGACAGAATGACCAGAGATGACATGATTACGACGCACAAAATACTAAGAGAAACTGACAGGGTGGACAGGGAGAGTCACAGAGATGTTAGGAAATACTTGTTAAGCCTTAGAGTGGTCAGGAAGTGGAACGACCAAGACAGCCAATTGCATAACAGCTTTAAGAACAGGTATGACAGGTCTCAGCCAGTAGAGAGGGAACCCAGTAGCGGCCAGCTGATAGGCAGGGCCAGGAGCTGAGATTCGACCTATGCAACCACAATTAGGTGACTGCATACACACGTAGTGGACACGCCCACACGCCCACGTCTACACGTGCACATCAACACGTCCTCGCCCACACGTGCACATCAACACGTCGACGCCCACTCGTGCACATCAACACGTCGACGCCCACTCGTGCACATCAACACGTCGACGCCCACTCGTGCACATCAACACGTACGGCCCGACGCCCACAACCGTGCACATCAACACATCCACGCCCATACTTGAACATCAACACACCCACGCCCACACGTGAACATCAACACACCCACGCTCACACGTGCACATCAGGACGCCCACACGTCCTGATGGCAATTTAGCAAAAGAGGTGAACTAAATTACCATCCGTAGCCTCAGGTTGAGGGAGGGAGGGAAAGAGGGTGGGAGGATGTGTGATGGAGGGTGGGAGGTGTGATGGAGGGTGGGAGGTGTGATGGAGGGTGAGGTGTGATGGAGGATGGGAGGTGTGATAGAGAATGGGAGGTGTGATGGAGGGTGGAAGGAAGTGTGATGGAGGGTGGGAGAAGGTTTGATGGAGGGTGGAGGTGTGATGGAGGGTGGGAGGAAGTGGGATGGAGGGTGGAGTGTGATGGAGGGTTGGGAGGTGTGGATGGAGGGAATTAAGAGAAGCTACTTACATAGAGACAGTTTTTTTCTGGAGGGGGTCACCGCCCCCGAGACCCGGTCCCAGACCAGGCCTCCCGGTTGGTAGCCTTGATCGACCAAGCTGTTGGTGCCCATGCCACGCACTCCGGCTACATGTACACAGCCTGGCTGATGAGGAAACTTACCGAGTTTAACGGTACAAAGACAACCAAGGGTTTCTTAGTAAATTCTCCTTACGCACGATGTGCATATGCAAGGAGTACGTAACCTTTATTCGGAGCATGTACACATCCTCATTAAAAGGCTACCTCCCAACTAGCGAACCAGGTAGCTAAGGATTTGATGATTTAGTGGCTCCATCGTCAAATCAGCACCTAGGTTCAGCCAATCATAATGTGGGTGGAATTGGCAGTTTGTGAAGGTGAGGTTGGACACCACTCACATTCTCACCCTTTGTCATTTTCACGCCAGCCTGCTTGGTTGGACACGGTTTGTCCATTCTGATTCTGTCTCCACTGTGTCTTGCCTTTGCCTTTATCCCGTGTTGTACACATTATTTCCAACCTCTATATAGTGTACATACTTGTAAATACTTATAATCGCACTCGGTGAAGGAAAATATAATTCAAAGTCATTCATCGTGTTTGTTCTGCTCCTTTCTCCCCTTTACACCCAGGATAACAGGCCTTATTGTTCCTGGGTTGTAATACACGAACACAGTGTACTGAAAAGTCTTGGTCTTCTTACACTTACTGAGTTCTCTTACTGTTCCCGTCGCGCCCCTGCTTTTCCATTAGCGGTATTCCTTCGGTAGCTGTTAATGTACAGCAATAGTCCAGCATAGAGAACAAGTGACTCGGAGCATCATTATTACCCCAGCATCTCTTGTTTTCAAGGTTCTGGTTATCTAGCCTGCCATTATCCCTGTGGCTGCAATAATGACACTGGTGTAGACAAATGGTTCGGAGAACAGAAAAGTTGACAAATTAGCTGGGGTTGGGCTTATGGTATCTAGGGATACCATTCTCAGTTAATGCAGTGATCGAAACTGCTCCAGCAGCTGTGTGGTGGTGATGGCAGGGTCGTGGACACCAATATTGACCTCACTGTTTTGATTAAGAATTAGACATGTGAAACATCTGGGTGTCTTTATTTGTAGACGTTTCGCCATCCAGTGACTTTGTCAACACAAATTCAAGGACACACAAGACGAGGCAGTCAGTTCCAGTCTTGAAGACTACGATGCTATTCACCAACTCCAAGGCTGAGGGACTGATTACCTCGTCTATTTTATATAGCTCTACAGTCTTCCCATCATGTTCTTGAATTAGTGTTGGTAAAGCCACTGGATGAGGAACTGTCTACATATAAAGAAACCCAGATGTTGTACACGTGTCTAAATTCTTCATCTTGTCGGTACTGTATACGTTAATGTGCAGCCTCACTGTTGTACTGAGAGGTTGACACATAAGGTGAGTATACCAGTGCCTCCTGAGTACAGATAAGAGCTAGTACTATACTAACTTAGGCAGGAATCACAATATGTACCTGTACTAACTTAGGCAGAATAACAAATTATGTACTAAACTAACTTAGGCAGGAATCACAATTATGTACTGTACTAACTTAGGCAGGAATCACAATTATGTACTGTACTAACTTAGGCAGGAATCACAATTATTTGTTGTACTAACTTAGGCAGGAACCACAATTATATACTGTACTAACTTAGGCAGGAACCACAATTATATACTGTACTAACTTAGGCAAGAACCACAATTATATACTGTACTAACTTAGGCAGGAACCACAATTATATACTGTACTAACTTAGGCAGGAACCACAATTATATACTGTACTAACTTAGGCAGGAACCACAATTATATACTGTACTAACTTAGGCAGGAACCACAATTATATACTGTACTAACTTAGGCAGGAAACCAAAATTAATATACTGTAGTTTCTAACTTAGGCAGGAACCAAATAATAGTACTGTACTAAACTTAGCTGGAACCACATTTATATACTGGTACTAACCTTTAGGCAGGAACCACATTATATACATGTAACTAACTTAGGCAGAACCACAATTATATACTGTACTAACTTAGGCAGGAACCACAATTATATACTGTACTAAGGCAGGATTCACAACTTCATTATAGCAACACGTTAATGTTCGACTTGGATTAATCGAATATTGGTAATCCTCCCCCCCCCCCCCCCAAAAAAAAAAATCCTGTTACATTACTTTTTAGTATAGAAATTGTTTACGAAGGAATGCTTCAGGTGCCCAAAATCAGGGTGAATTTTTTTGAAGCTGCCAGTGGCCTGGGATTAGATTTGAAACCTATCTACTACACGAAGTGACGTCATTTAATACTGTATGTCACTTGTTTAACACCAGCCATACTTAATAATCTAAAATAGTGTTTAATGTTGCCTCTCAGTGTATATACACTGAGAGGCATTCATCTCTCAGTGTAATTAAGTATACTCGACGACCCACACTCTATACCCTATTCGACCTACTGCACTGAAGGATGGGAGGGTCAGGATGTCGAAAGTTGGAAGGTTAATTTGGCTGGTGTTGAGCGAGTGATGGTTAAGGTGTTTTTTTTATTTGGCTCATTCTACCTTGGTGATGAGTCGCCGAGGAGGATAACGAAGCTAGAAGGTTTGATTTATTTATTAAAATTTCTGCATTCGACTCACCATATTCGACCCACCAAAGTCGACCCACCATAGTTAACCCACCATGGTCGACCCACCATGGTCGACCCACCTGATTTACTATATCCTACCTGTCTGAGAACCTTAATCACCTCACCCTCCAAGACTGCTCCTCGTGGGATCGTGTAAATCACTTGCCGCTTGTAAATCACTCGAAGGGGGGGAATATGTAAATCGCCCGACATTCTCATGGCATCTTGTAAATTAAGCAGCATTTACTGTACTTCATTAACAATTAGTCAAGGTTTAACGAGGTAAGCAGCACCCATATGTTGAGGGGAAGTGTCGAGATGCTGAGGGGAGAGAGGGAGGGGAGGGGAGGGAAAGGAAGATAGATGGAGGGGAGATAATGGGGGGGGTGGAAGGAGTGTTACTATACTAGTGTGCGTGAGAGTTACAAAGTGGCAACACCCACAGTGTGCTGCTACACTATTCTGTAGATAGTTACAATAGTGGGTACAAAATCTGGGCTGTGTCTCCTTGCCCATTCCAGCATAACATCTAGGCGGAATGTGGTGTGTGAGTGTGTGTGTGTGTGTGTGTGTGTGTGTGGTGTGTGTGTGTGTTGGTGTGTTGGAGCGACCAACAAAAGGCCTGACATGTCCCATCCACCAAACAAATCACTACCCTACCCACCCACATCCAGCAACCGAAGCCCGTCCCTACACACTGCCAACAAATGGGTGACCCACCAGAACATAAGTTATTTATATATGCTGCCTCCACCTAACATGCTGCCTCCCACCATACATGCTGCCTCCCACCATACATGCTGCCTCCCACCATACATGCTACCTCCCACCATACATGCTACCTCCCACCATACATGCTACCTCCCACCATACATGCTACCTCCCACCACACATAGCTACCTCCAACCACACCATGCTACCCCTCCCACATACATGCTAACCTCCCCCCATACATGCTACCTCCCACCATTACATGCAACCTCCCACACATACATGCTAATGCTACCTCCCACCATACATGATACCTCCCACCATACATGCTACCTCCCACCATACATGATACCTCCCACCATACATGCTACCTCCCACCATACATGATACCTCCCATCATGCATGCTACCTCCCACCATACATGCTACCTCCCACCATACATGCTACCTCCCACCATACATGATACCTCCCATCATGCATGCTAAACCTCCCACCATACATGCTAACCCGTCCACCATACATGCTACCTCCCACCATTCAGATACCTCCCATCATGCTTGCTACCTCCTCACCATCATGCAATCACCCTCCCACCAATAACGTGCTACCTCCCACCATACATGATACCTCCCATCATGCATGCTACCTCCCACCATACATGCTACCTCCCACCATACATGCTACCTCCCACCATACATGATACCTCCCATCATGCGTGCTACCTCCCACCATACATGCTACCTCCCACCATACATGCTACCTCCCACCACACATGCTACCTCCCACCACACATGCTACCTCCCACCATACATGCTACCTCCCACCATACATGCTCCGCTCCCACCATACTGATACCTCTCCACCTTACATGCTACCTCCCACCATACATGATACCTCCCATCATCATTCTACCTCCCAAAAAAACCATACATGTCTACCGATCCCACCATACCATGCTACCTCCCACCATACATGATACCTCCCATCATTGCATGCTACCTCTCAACCATATACATGCTACCTCCCACCATACATTCTGACCTCCCACCATATATGATACCTCCCATATGCATGCTACCTCCCACCATACATGCTACCTCCCACCATACATGCTACCTCCCACCATACATGATACCTCCCATCATGCATGCTACCTCCCACCATACATGCCTACCTCCCACCATACAACTACTCCCACCCATACATGATACCTCACCATCATGCTTGCACCCCCACCACATGCTACCTCCCACCATACATGCTACAATCCCACCACACAGCTAACTCCCACCACACAAGCTACCTCCCACCGATACATCTAGCTCCCACCATACATGCTACCTCCCACCATACATGCAACCGTCCCACCATATCATGCTACCTCCCACCTATACATGATACCTCCCACCTGACATGCTACCTCCCACCATACATGATACCTCCCACCAACATGCTACCTCCCACCATGCAATGCTACCCTCCCATCATGCATGCTACCTCCCCCACAATACATGCTTACCTCCCACCATACATGCACTCCCACCATACATGATACCTCCCATAGCATGCTACCTCCCACCATGAACATGCACCATCCCACCATACATAGCTACCCGTCCCACCAAACATGATACCCTCCCATCATGCATGCTAACCTCCCACCATACATGCACCTCCACAATACAAACATGCTACCACCCCACCATACATGATACCTCCCATCCTGCATGCTACCTCCCACCATACCATGGCTACTCCCACCATACATGCCACCTCCCACCATACATGAATACCGCTCCATCATGGCGTGCTAACCTCGCCCACCATACATGCTACCTCTCGTCCCACCATACATCCCTACCTCCCACCATACAGCTATACCTCCCAATCATGCGTGCTATCACCTCCCACCATACATGCTACCTCCCACCGATACAGCAACCTCCTACCATACATGCTAAACCTCCCACCATACATGAGACCTCCACCATACATGCTAACCTCGCCACCATACATGATACCTCCCATCATACATGTGCTACCTCCCACCAAACATGATACCTCCCACCATACATGCTACCTCCCACCATACATGATAAACCTCCCCACCATACATGATAACCTCCACCATACATGCTACACCACTCCCACCATACATGATACCTCCCACCATACATGCTACCTCCCACCATACATGATACCTCCCACCATACATGCTACCTCCCACCATACATGATACCTCCCACCATACATGCTACCTCAGACCATAAATGATACCCTCCCACCATAACATCTACCTCACACCATACATGATACCTCCCACCATACATGCTACCTCCTCCATACATGATACCTCCCACCATACATGATACCTCCCACCATACATGATACCTCCCACATTACATGCTATAACCTCCCAACATAATGATAACCTCCCACCATACATGATAACCTCCCACCATGCATGATACCTTCCCACCATACATGGCTACATCCCACCATACATGATACCTCCCACCATAACATGATACCTCCCACCATACATCTAACCTCCCACCATACATGTATACCTCCCACCAAACATGATACACCCACCATACATGATTACCTCCACCATACATGATACCTCCCACAAAACATGATACCTCCCACCATACATGCTACCTCCCACCATACATGAATAATACCTCCCACCATACATGATATCCTCCCACCATACATGCACCCCTCCCACCATACATGAGACCTCCCACCATACATGATACCTCCCACCATACATGGATACCTCC
>NC_069417.1:23351577-23384077 GCF_026875155.1 Cherax quadricarinatus | reverse complement strand
AGTCTTGTTGCAAAACTTTGCTCTTTCTTAGTTTCTTCTCGTGCTTGGCTAAGGTGTGGGTTCCAAATGGTGCCGCATACTCCAATATGGGCACATATCGTACACGGTGTACAGGGGTCCTGAATGATTCCTTATAAGATGTCGGAATCTGTTCTGAGGTTTGCTAGGCGCCCATATGCATGCTTATAATGGCCCCAGGGTTATTTGGTTGTTGTGCGATTCAGGAGATGTGCCGGTGTTATACTACAACCCAAGAATCTTTTTCATTGAGTGAGGTTTGTAGTCTCTGGCCCCCTACGGACTGTACTCCGTCTGCGATCTTCTTTGCCCATTCCCAATTTCATGACTTTGCACTTGGGTGGGGGATTGAACTCAAGGAGCCAATTGCTGGACCAGGTCTGCAGCCTGTCAAGATCCCTTTGTCAGTTCTGCCTGGTCTTCGATCGAGTGAAATTACTCTCATCATCATAGTCATCTGCAAAAAGGGACAACTCAGAGTCTATTTTTTTTTACTTAGTCTTTGTCGTTAAAAATACCAGAAACACTGAAATGGTCCTAGGACTGTCCCCCTGAGGGAACACGCTGGTCACAGGTGCCCACTATGGACACCTACCAAGTACATGACTCGCTGCTTATCTTCCCGACAAGTATTCCCTGATCCATTGTAGTGCCTTACACTGTTATCCCTGCTTGGTCCTCCAGTTTTTTGCTACAATCTCTTGTGTGGAACATGTGTCTAACGCAATTTCTTGCAGTCCATTGAAAATGCAATCAACCAACCACCCTCCTCTCTCTTGTCTTACTGCTGTCACCATGTAATAGAACTCAGTAGGTTAGGTTTATGACACAGGATTTTCCCGTCCTGTAACCATGTGGGCTGCTGTTTGATGAGGATCGTTCCTTTCTAGTGTTTTTCCACCACTCTTCTCCTGATAATCTTCTCCATGATTTTGCATACTATACAGTCAGTGACCATGGTCTGTAGTTTTTAATGCTTCATTGTATGTCTCCTTTTTTTAAATGATTGGGACTACATTTGCTGTCTTCCATGCCTCAGGCAATCTCCCTGTTTCGGATAGATGTATTGAATAAAAATTGGTTTTGTTAGGGGTACACATAGCACCTATGCCTCCCTCTCTCAATACCCATGGGGACCACAAGACGTAGTAGTTATCTGGTCCATTGCTTTGAGTATCTAGCTCACTCAGAAGCCTCTTCACTTTTCCTCGGTTGTGTGACTGTCGTACAGCACTCTGGTGGTGTGCCCCAACCTCTCCGTCTTTATGAGTCCTTCTGTTCATCTTGTGAAAACTTCTTTGAACTTTGTATTTGAGTTCTTCACATAATTCACGGTCATTTCTTGTTGATCCCTCCCCTCTTTCCTTCCTTAGCCTGATTCATGGTCCTGGTCTGTTGTTTTCCTCCTGATGTGATGTACAACAGTTTCGGGGGCAGATTTGGCTTTCGCCTGCTGCTATGTCATTTTCATATTGTCTTTGGGCCTCCCTTCTTATCTGTGAATATGCGTTTCTGGTCTAAGGACTGTTTCCTTATTCTCCTGGGTCCTTTGCCTCTATATTTCTTCATTCCCTAGCACATTTTGGTTTTGTGCCTCCCTGCACCTTTGGTAATCCATGGGCTAATCCTGGCTTTTTCATTATTCTGTTACAACCTTGGGTAACACACCTCTCATCAGCCTCCTTGCATGTTGTTTGCTACTTTTTCCATCTTATATTTAACTGGATTCCCTGCCAGTTTCGCTGTCCCACTGAACCCCTTTCAGGTAGTTCCTCATTCCTGTGTAGTCCCCTTTTCTTGTAGTTTTGGCTTCATTCGTCATGGCCTTTCTGCTTCTCCTCATCTTGTAGATCTACTGTGTATTCCGGAAGCTTAAAACCACCATAGGTCCACTGGCCCAAGGGCGTTTTCATATGTGATATACTCGATAATCTGCACTACTTCAAGGTGAATACTAAGTCCAAGCCTTGCTGGTTCATACTTATCTCTCTCTAATGTAGTGTCCCTTCGTGTTGGCTCCATGAAGTTTTTCACAGTACACCACCTCCATAATCTTAGCCCTACATGTATCTTGGCCCCCACATGTGGGTCCAAGTTCTTCCAATCGATATCTCCTTTGTGGTTAAAAGTCACCCATGATCAGGAGCTTTGCTCTTGATTGCATGAGCTCTTACTGGCCACTCTAGACAGTGGTCAACCATCGCTCTTTTGCTCTAGTCGTACTCTTGCCTTGGCCTCCTGCTGTTCTCTGGGTGGGTGTATACATCACTGCTATTAACACCTTGGGCCTCCAGAGTGAAGGGTGTTCCCGCTATGTAATCACTTTATTCTCCGCTGTCTCCTCTCTCCGCTCATCAAATTCCAGCGATTTTTGTATCAGCACGCCACTCCTCCCCCCCCCTGTTCCCTCTGTCTTCTCAGGATTGGTATCCAGTTGGAAGGATGGCATCTGTTATCATACTGTTAAGCTTGGTTTCTGTGTGTGCTATGATGTCCGGTGGTGATGCCTTCTTTGACTCTTGCATGCCACTCCTCCCACTTATTTGTTTTTCCAATCAGAGTTTGTGTACCTTTACCTTCAGTTTCCTTTCCAAAACGACTGTGGTTTGGGGGGCCCTGTGAGGGTGGGTGACCTGGTGGCATACTGTGGATTCTATAGCTCGGTGTTGGGGGAGGCTGTGGGTATGGATTGTAGTGTGTGTTGGGCGATGGTGTGATTGGTTGTATGGTTCTGAGAATAGTTGTGTGTGTGCTTGCCCTTGCAGTTCTGTTTCTGCTCTGACTGGACCTCTGCTGGTTCCATCCTTGTCTCTTTTCCTAGCTCCTTTCGCTTTTTTGTCCTCTCCCTCAGCTGCTGTCGTTATGATTTTGTTCCGTCTCTGTCCCTTAGGAACAACCTCTTGTACTCTTCAAGTATTTCAATCGTGATTTCTTCTTGAGGATCCTGTTCCGCATGTTTCCGTCCTGGTATCAGCTTGATTGGTCGGTTTCTCCCTTCAGAGTACCCCCTATTCTCTGAAAAATTTACATCTCGTCCATCTCTTCCCTATTTCCGTGATGATTTTCTCAATCTTCCTTTCTTTCTTCCCTGTGCCTTTCCAGTGTGTGTCCATTTCCTCTTCTCCTGAAGCCCATGGATATAATAACTGATTTTGCCCTTTCTTCCTCCATTTGCATCACACTCTGTGACTATGGATCTGCCTGTATTTGTGGTCAGTTTCTCCCTTGATTTTTCCAGTGGCTCTTGATTTAGCCTGGTTGTGCCTCAGATTCGACCTATCAACCTATCCATCTGCAACCAGCTGTTCTTAAACTTTCACTCCTTGGTTCCTCCGTGGCAGGCTGATATGCTTAGCATAATTCATAATTCCTTCCTTCATGTTCGGCCTCGCAGCTTATATGCTGTGTCTTCTCTGGTCACTGCCCCTGTTAACTCCGCCTACTGCCTATTTCTCAACTTCTAGGACACTGATCATGGCTTAATGCAGTTTCGTCTTGTGCCCTCCAATTCTTTGTCTCCTTATCCAACCTCTTTTCCAAATTTAAAAGAGAGCTCTTTCTCCATTTTTTCAGAATGCTCTCCTAATTTTCTCTCCCACTCTTTGTTATCCTTTTCCACTGCTCCTCCAGCCACTCCTTCTCCCGACATTCCGAACCATTCTATCTGATCCTTGGTTTCCTGCAAAGTCCCCACCATTTTTGTGAAGAAGAGAGAAGGGAAACGGTAGAAGGATGAGAGAGAGGAAAGAGTGAGAAGGGAAAGGGGAGAGAGAGTGTGTGAGGGGGAAAGAGAGTGAAGGGAAGGGAAGGAGAGGGGAGAGGTGAGAAGGGAAAAATGGAGAAGAGTGGAGTGAGAGAGAGGAGTGAGAGAGAGGAGAGGAGAGAGAGAGAGAGAGAGAGAAGGGAAGGAAGGTAGAGAGAAGGGTGATAGTGGAATGAAACAAGGGGGAGGAAAGAGAGTGAGAGTGAGAGAGAGGGGGAGGAGAGTGAGGGGAAGGTGTAGGCAGAGGGGGGGAGAGTTTAGAAGGGAAATTGGGGAAGTGAGAGAGCAAGGAGAGAGAGAGGAGAGAGGGAGAGAGGGAGAGAGGGAGAGAGAGGGGAGAGAGGAGAGAGAGGGAGGGGAGAGTGAGAGAGAGAGGGGGGAGGAGAGTGTAAGGGAAGGGTATAGGTGACGGGGAGAGTTAGAAGAAAAGGAAAATGGGGAAGAGAGTGGGCAAGAGAGAGAGAGAGAGAGAGAGATAGAGAGAGAGTGAGAGAGAGAGGAGAGAGAGAGAGAGAGAGAGAGCGAGAGAGAGGAGGGAGAGAGAGAGAGTAAGTGAAGGCAAAGAGAGGGAGAGAAGAGAGGGGGAAAGAGGTGGAGAAGGGGTGAGGTAAAGAGGGGGAGATGGAAAAGCGGAGAGGGGAGAGAGGCTAAGGGGAGAGGGAGGGGGAGGGAGGGAGAGAGAGATGGGGGAAAGGGAAAGAGGGGAGAGATAATCGGGAGGGGAGAGTTGTTAGAGGGGGTGGGATGTTGAGGGGGGGGAGGTGAGGGGTTAGAGGTAAGTGATGTTAGAGGGGAGAGGTGGAGAGATGTGGAGTAGGGGAAGATGAGAGAGAGAGATAGGTAGAGAGTGATAGGTACGAGAGAGTGATATAGGTAAGAGTGAGAAAGGTAGAAGTTAGGTCTCTACCTAGGATAGGATGAGGGGGGGAGAGGAGCAAGGTTCAGTTGGTCAGTTCACTGGACGGTGTGAAATCATGTGTATGTGCTTGTGTTTGCGTGTGTCTACAGATTACAAGTGCGTGTTCCTGTGTGTGTGTGTGGTGTTGTGTGTGTGTGTGTGGGGTGTGTGTGTGTGTGTGTGTGTTGTGTGTGTGTGTGTGTGTGTTGTGTGTGTGTGATGTGTGTTTGTGTTTGTTTGGTGTATGTTTATGTTTGTGTGTGTGTGTGTGTGTGTTTGTGTATGTGCATTGTGTGTGTGTGTGTATGTGGTGTGTGTAGTGGTTGTGTGTGTGTGTGTATTGTTGTGTGAATGTGTGTGGTGTGTGTGTGTGTGTGTGTATGTGTATGTGTATAGTGTGTGTGTTAACATGGGCCCCAGTGGGAACCATGCTTACCTAATTTGGTGCATATAATATACCTAGTTGGATGACTTTTTGTAGCCAGCTGGCCCAGTGGGTACGGCACTGGCTTGGAGATTACGACTCACTCGCATGGGTTTCTCAACATCACTCGTACTTGTATGGTAGAAATCTTTACTAAGGACAGTGTATTGTGTCACACTCACAGTGGAGTTTTGTGAAGTTTAGGATATATGGGGCTTGACTTTATCGCTAAGAGACTTAAAAAAAATTAATTATATTCTCGGTGTCTTTCAGTACGCTTAGTAATTTAATATACTCTCAGCGACTTTAAATGCGCTACTTAGTAAGTCTTTTAATTCTCCCGCAGTTCCTATTGCCATTATGGAAGTCGCGGTCGAGAGAGCAGAACCACGCAGGTGATACTGACGACAATACAAGCTGAGAAACAATGCTGTCGAAAGTACATTGAAGGAAGATGTAGAATATTAGGTAAAGCGTAGATAATAAAAGTCAAAGGAATGCAGTGAGAAGCCTGAGTGGATCCGTCATTCACTGTCATAACATGACCGTTGGTAAGTACGTTTAAGGACCAACTTTTAATGTCAATAGACTGACTGGAGGTGTAGTAGCAGACTTAATAACTTGGTTACAAGTTCTGGCAGTCTGGGCAGACAAAATGCTGATTCAAACTTTATGTAAAAGTGTTTGATTCATGCCTCTTCTGATACACTTCTTGAACATATGTGATTCCACTGGTCCTCTTATTGATGATATATAGAGATATATTATAATAACCTTTGTGATATATCAAGCATCTTATTAATGAAAATAAGATATCCTGAACTTGATTGCAACGGATAAGTCAAATGTACATGGGAAATCCAGATGTACTTCTGTTGACCCTTTTTGGGCCTAGTTCCTGAGGACCTAGTGGTATCCGAGGATGGATGTGTGGAGCGAACAACAAACTGCAATTCGCGGAATAATCTAAATGTGCAGTAGAGCTGACTGCTGCGTCAGGCTGTGTGTGCCTGAGTAAGGCTGGCTGATGCCTGCGTAAGGCTTGGTGCCTGCCTGCGTCAGGGCGGGTGCTCTGCCTGCGTCAGGTGGTGCTGCCTGCGTCAGGATGGAGCTGGCCTGCGTCAGCATCCTCGGTCTTTAGAGACGAAAGATATACATTTGATTTACACACTCATTACTTTGCCCGGTATAATTTTCTGTGGAGCAAAATAGTCAATGACAGTACATTGTGAGAACGTACAGAGACATTCCACTGTCCAGATATAATTCCGTAAATTAATGTTCCTGGAACAGACAGGTGTTGACAAGGACACCCACGTCTCCTAATGTGTTCGCAGGCGTCCTCTGGACGTCTCACCAAGTGCTTGTCTACGTTGGGCATGGGATTCAGTTTTACTCTTGCAACAGCTGATTGCTCAGTGTTCATTGTAAAACCTCACGTTTCTTCCTAGAGTTGTCATACTTTTATTATGATCCCATACCCCATTTGGTGGTAGTCACCCAATACCCATGTGGGTGGGTGGGTAACCCATACCCATTGTGGGGGGGTGGTAGTCCACATAACCATGTGGGTGGTGGTCACCCATACCCATGTGGGTGGTTGTAACCCCATACCCATGTGGGGTGGTAGTCAACCCATACCAAATGTAGGTGGTTGTCACCCATTACCCATGTGGGTGGTTGTTCATCCCATACCCATGTAGGTGGTAGTCAACCCATTACATGTGGGTGGTGTGTCACCCCCATACCCATGTGGTTGTAGTCACTCCATACCTTGTGGGTGGTAGTCCACCCACCATAACATGTGGGTGGTAGTCACCCCATACCCATGTGGGTGGTTCGTCATCCCTACACATCATGTGGGTGGTAGTCACCCCATTCAAATGTAGGTGGTTAGTCCCCCTTACACATTGTGGGTGGGTAGCTCACCCCTTTACCATGTGGGTGGTAGTCCACCCATACCCATGTGTGGGCGGTAGTCACCACTTACCATGCTGGGTGGTAGTCACCACAATACCCTTGGCTACCTGGAGGTTATTCGGAGATCATACGCCACCGCGGACCGGTTACCATGACCTGGCCTACCGATGGATCTGGGCTGATCAACTAGGCTGTTACTGCTGCCACACGCAGTCCAACGTACGAGCAAACAGCCGGCTGATCCACGGCACACTGACTTTAGGTATATGTCCAGCTCTCTACTTGATGCAGCCAGGGGGTTGTATTGGCAATTCCCTAAGCTTGATGGGAGGCTGGTGAACAGTTTAGGGCCCGGACTCTTATGGTGTTTTCTATAGTGTACAATGGCGCCCTACTTTTTATTGGGAGGCCTTTTTGCTCAGATGCCCAGTCTTTTACTTCGTAGGGAGTGATTTATGTGTGCAGATTTGGGACCATTCCCTTCCAAGATTTTCCAAGTGTAGATTATGATATATCTCATCCCTCCTGCGTTCCAAACGAGTACAAGTCAAGTGCTTCCAAGCGTCTCCAAGTAGTTAGGTGCTTGAAGACTTATACGTGAAGTAATGGATCTCTGATACACTATGTGGGCGGAAGTCACCCCATACCATCGACTTAAGTTAAAATGACTCTTACAGGATTACAGGAGAGGCAGGTGGAGTTTATGCTATTTCGGTTTCATATGCACCAAAAACATGTGCAAATACCACATCTAGTATCGGGCACTTATCAGACAGGATGGGACTTACTCAGACAGGATGGGACTTTCTAGACTGGAGGGACTTACTCTAGACAGGATGGGACTTATCAGGACAGGATGTGGAATTTCTCAGTACAGGATGTGACTACTCAGAATCGGATGGGACTTACTCAGACAGGATGGGACTTACTCAGACAGGATGGGACTTACTCAGACAGGAATGGGACTTAATCAGACAGGATGGGACTTACTCAGACAGGATGGAATTACTCAGACAGGATGGAACTTTACTCAGACAGGATGGGACTTACTCATACGGATGGGACTTACTCAGACAGGATGGGACTTAATCCAGATAGGATGGAACTTACTCAGACAGGATGGGACTTACTCAGAAAGGATGGAACTTTACTCAGTCAGGATGGAACTTTACTCAGACAGGATGGGACTTACTCAAGAAGGATGGGAATTAATCAGAAGGTTGGACTTCTTTTGCCCCCACCAGGACAGGATGCGGACTTACTCAGGACAGGATGGAGACTTACTCAGACAAGATGGGACTTACTCAGACTGATGGTATTACTCAGACCAAGGATGGGTCTTACTCTGACAGGATGGAACTTATACTCAGAAGGGGGACTTAATAGACAGGATGGGAACTTACTCAGACCGGATGGGACTTACTCAGACAGGTTGGGACTTACTCAGACAGGATAGGATTACTCAGAACAGGATGGGACTTATCAAGACAGGATGGGACTTAACAGACAGGATGGGGACTTTACTCAGACAGGTGGGACGCAACTCAGACAGGATGCGACTTAATCAGACTGGATGGGACTTACTAAGAAAGGATGGGGACTTACTCGACAGGATGAGATTAATTACTCAAGAACAGGTTGGGTATTTTACTCGACTGGATGGAAATTACTCAGACAGGATGGGACTTACTCAGACATGTTGAAACTTAATCAGGACAGGATGGAACTTTACTCAGACAGGATGGACTTACTCAGACAGGATGAGAGACTTACTCAGACAGGTGGCTGGGACCGTACTCAGACAGGATGGGACTTACTAAGACAGGATGGGAATTACTCAGACAGGATGGGTGACTAATTCAGACAGGATGGAACTTACTCAGACAGGATGGGACTTACATCAGAATGGAGGAACTTAATCAGACAGGTTGGTGACTTTTATAAGAAAGGTGGACTTACTCAGACAGGATGGATTACTTACTAGGACTGGATTGGACTTACTCAGACAGGTTGGGACTTACTCAGACAGGATGGAACTCTACTCAGACTGGATGGGAATTACTCAGACAGGGGATGGGACATTACTCAGACAGGGAGGGACCTTACTCAGACAGGATGGAACTTACTTCAGACAGGATCGGGACTTACTCAGTCAGGTTGGGACTACTCAGCAGGATGGACTTAATCAGAATGGCGAATGGAACTTACTCAGACAGGATGGGACTTAATCAGACAGGATGGGACTTACTCAGTCAGGATGGGTCTTACTCCAGCAGGATGGAACTACTCAAGACAGGAATGGGACTCCTCATGACAGGATGGGACTTACTCAGACAGGATGGGGACTTACTCAGACAAGGATGGATATTATCTGACAGGATGGGAATTACTCAGACGGATGGGCTAATCAGAAAGGATGGAATTACTACGACAGGAAGGAAATTACTAAGAAAGGATGGGACTCTCTATCAGACAGGATGGGACTCTTACTTCAGACAGGATAGGGACTACCTCAGACAGGATGGGAATTACTACTGACAGGATGGGACTTACTCAGACAGGATGGGAACTTACTCAGACAGGATGCGACCTTTACTCTGTCAGGATGGGACTCTTACTCAGACAGTGATGGGTCTTACTCAGACAGGATGGGTGGCCTTACACAGATGACAACAAGGAAATGAGTGGAAATACGAAAATACCAGGTAAGACTCTTGGTTTAGGTGAGCCACTAATCAGTCTGAGGATCGACGACCTTAATGTTTTCTTCATGAATGAGCCTCAAAAACTCCTTATTGTATGCCAGATTTCCGACTTTACCCTAACTCCCCGTTAGACTTCGAAAAAGCCATGACAACATGCCCATGCACTCAGCCAAGGGCCCAGACTCGTGAAACTCTGTGTTCATTTAGAACTGCAAGAAACCCGTCTCGTGTGCCATAGGTTCACTATGGAGGAGGAGCTTGACATGGGGGCGAAATTCCACAGTCACTTAAAACAACGGAATATAGCCACCACTCATAAAGGTGACAGCAAAGCATTAGCTAAGAAACTATAGACCAATAGTCTTTGACGTCCAACATCATAAATGTCTTTGAAAGAGTGTAAGAAGCAGGATTGCAATTTCCCTGGATTCCCAAAATCTGCACAATCCAGGGCAACATGGGTTCCAAGGGAGGTCGCTCATGCCTCTCACAAACTTACTGGGTAATATATAAGGCTTTGGACATAACAACTGGAAGGAAAAGAAAATCAGAATGCATAATGTTATATACACTGACAATGGCCAAAAAGCGTTTGACAAGTGGCGGATTCATGGCGTATTAGCCGCACAAATACGTGCTAAAGGAATAAATGGGGGTAAAGTGGGGAGATGGATTTTTAACTTCTTAACAAATCGATCAAAGAGTAGTGGTCAACAGAGTTAATTCGGAGGTGCCATAGTTAAGAGCTTGTTCCACTAGGCACAGTACTTCGCCCAATCGTATTCCTCATCTATATAAGGACTTAAAACAGAGATATAATAACAGAACCTTATCATCCTTTGCGGATGTACTAGGATCACCTGATAGGGTCATCTGATGAGGACAGCGGTTAACCTCAAGAAGATATAAAAAAAGTTTTCACCGTGGGCAACGGAAAACAATTTGATGTTCAATGTGGACAAATTCCAACTATCCGTTATGGAAACTGGGGAGATAATAACTAGAAACAGAGTATACTACTGACTCTGGCAATTACAATTAGAGCGGAAAAAATAATGTAAGGGACCTGGGAGTAGGTAATGTCTGAGGATCTCCACTTTCAAGGATCACAACAGTGCCACTATCACAAAGTGCAATGAAAAATGATAGGATCGATAATGAGAACGCTTCAGATTGAGAGGAGCAAAGCCTATGATGATCCTTTTCAAAATCACTTGGTTCTCTCTAGGCTAGATTATGTGTACATTAACATCTCCATTCAAAGCAGGTTGAAATTGCAGATCTGGAGAGTGTACAGAGTACTTTACTGCACGTATAAGTTCTGTCAAGCACCTTAACTACTGGGAACGCTTGGAAGCACTTGACTTGTACTCGTTGTAAAGATGGAGTGAGAGATATTCCATAATCTACACTGGGAAATCCCAGAAGGATTGGTCCCGAATCTGCACACAGAAATAACTCCCTACGAAAGTAAAAACGGACTGGGCAGGCGATGCAAAATACTCCCAAATTAAAAGTAGGGGCGCACATTGGTACACTAAGTGAACTCCATAAGTGTCCGGGGCCCAAAGTCTGTTCAACTGCCTCCCATCAAGCACTTAGGGGAATTACAATAAACCCTGGCTGCCTTCAAGAGAGAGCTGGGACAGACACCTAAGTCGTGCCGGTTCAGCGGGCCTGTGCGTTCGTATGTTGGACTGGTGAGGCAAGCAGCACAGAATGGTTGATATGGCCATGATCCGTCGGGACGGCCATGGTCTTGGACGGGCCACGGGGGCGTTGAAATCTGGAATAATCTCCAGGTAAAACCCATGGTAAGGGCGGTAGTCATCCCTACCCTGGTGTGGGTGGCAGTCAAAAACCATTAACGGAGTCCCATAATGGGTTCAGAGACTGGGGGTCCAAAGTTTAGAAAACTGTAAGCTAGTAATGTTTGGTTAGGTGAGATTTGAAGTAACCATAAAAAGTGTTTGGTGAGGGTCTTAGTCTAGGTATAAATCATTATTATGCTTATATCTGGTTATGGAGTATATTAAGCGACGTTGGTCCGGGGGGGGTATGATATGGAAAAAAATTTGAGTGTTGTAATGACTGTAATTAAACAGTACGTTTAGAACAAAAAGAAGCGTACCCGTGGTTGGAACACTACGTGAGACTGGAATAGTACCGTGTCTGGATCAATACCGTGATACTGGAATAGTACCGTGACTGGAACACTTACGTGATGAGGGTCTGGAACAATAACTGAGACTGGAACAGTAACGTAACTGGAGCAATACCGTGACACTGAACAATACCATGAAACTGGAACAATTCCGTGGACGGGGAAACAATACCGTGTGTAGACTGGAACAATCTGTAAAACTGGAACAGTTACAAACCCCCCCCCCGTGTATTTAGTCTACCTCCTTCATATTTTTTGGGTTACTCCAAATTGGTTATAATGTTGACCATAAATTGTTTAAAGGGGGTGAAGGAGTGAGACTGTAGAAGACTAAGTCAGATATCCAAAGACTCCAGATCGAGTCATAATATTGACTAAACACCCAAAACCACGCTTGCCTATTTACAATGACAAACACTGTACTACCAATATTTTGTGTTAGTATGACTGTGTGAATAGTCAAAATCGGACCATTTACTCTCTCTCTCTCTCTCTCTCTCTCTCTCTCTCTCTCTCACTCTCTCTCTCTCCCTCTCTCTCTCTCTCTCTCTCTCTCTCTCTCTTTCAATTTTTCCTTATTTGGAAGTTTTGGCTTAATTTTTCAGTTTTGTTATGGTTCACGAGTTTTTTTTTTTTTGTATTTTTTTTCGTCATGTGAGGGGACGAGAGGGGGGGAGGTTGGTCAGGAGTATTATCTTTCCTTGTCTTGTGTCTTTGTTTGTGTTCCTTGTTGTGATTATCAACGACATGAGACTCGGGGAGAAGAACACTTCTCCCAGGAACGTGGCTACGAAATTTAAGAAGATCGGGACACTGAGATGTCCGTATGTGGCTCCTTCGAGGATTCTTGGTGCTCCTTGGCGGATTCTTGGTGCTCCTTGGCGGATTCTTGGCGGATTCTTGGCGGCTCCTTGATAGCTCTCTAGAGGTTTCTTGGTGGCTGTTTGGTCGCTACTTGTTCCTGGCGGCTGTTTTGACTTTTTTTTTGGGGGGGGGGGTGGATTCTTGACTGCTCCTTAGTGATTCCTGGGCGGATCAGGACGACGGGGTCAAGAGAGAGAGAGAGAGAGAGAGAGAGAGAGAGAGGGGAGATGGAGGAGGGGAGGAGGAGAGATGGGGGAAAGGAATGGGGATGACGGTTAGGGTGGGGGTGTCTGTCTTACACTCAGTTGTAGTGTCACCTTTCTTGGTGCTGGTGGGGAGGGAGGGGTTTGGAAGGGGTGGGAAAGGGGTGAAGGGGATGGAGGAAGGGGAGGGAAGGAGTGGTGGGGAGGGAGGGATGGAATGGTGGCGAAGGGGGATGGAGTTAAGATGTGCTGGTTGTGTAGTTGAAGGAGGGGAGAGGAGAGGTAGCAGGAAGGAAAGAGGGGGGAGGAGGAGGGGGAGGATGAGGGGGAGGAGGAGAGAGAGGAGGAGGGGAGGAGGAGGAGGAGGGGAGGAGAAGGGGTGGAGGACGGGGAGGAGGAGGGGGAGGAGGAGGAGGAGGAGGGGGAGGGGGAGGAGGAAAGGGAGGAGGAGGGGGAGAAGGAGGGGAGGAGGAGGGGAGGAGGGGGGAGGGGGGGGGGAGGAGGGGAGGAGGAGGGGGGAGGAGGGGGAGGAGGAGGGGGGAGGAGGGGGAGGAGGAGGGGGGAGAGGATTGGAAACATTTCACAACGTTATACTTCCCCACACACTAAATAATGCTCAAAATTCACTTTGCAGTAATAGCGACAGTGATGGTGATAGTAGTAGTAGTGATAATACTAGTGATGGTGGTGATGGTGGTAGTAGTAGTAGTTGTGGTAATAGTAGTAGTAGTGATAATACTAGTGATGGTGGTAGTAGTAGTAGTAGTAGTAGTGATGGTGGTACAGTGGTTGTAGTGGTGGTGGCGATGGTGGTAGTAGTAATAGTAATAGTAGTAGTAGTAGTATTAGTAGTAGTAGTAGTAGTAGTAGTAGTAGTAGCAGTAATAGTAGTAGCAGAAGCAGTAGTATCAGTAGTGGTAGCAGCCTCTGCGGAACTGGGTTGATAGAGTAATAAGTATTACTGCCGTTACTGTTGAGATTGTCAGGGTCGTGGAGAGAATCTTCAAGACAAGGTGATGCTTGTCCTCACTGCTGCCTTCATTACCTCTCTCATCTTTGTGTAGAGCTCGGGGAGAAGAAGGGAGAGAGGGAGGTAGGGAGGGAGAAGAGAAAGAAGGGAGATCATAAGGAAATTGGGGAGGGCTTTAGGAAAAATGGGGGAGGGAGGAGAAAGAGAGAAGGACAGAATATAGAGAAGGAGGAATGGATGTCTGGGGAGGGAGAAGTTGAGAGAGAGAACGAAGAAAGTGGGAAATGATAGATATAAGGAGGCAGAGAGGGAGGAAGGACGAAAGAATAGAGGAAAACTAGCTAGGAGGGAAGGTGGAAAGGAAACAAGGTAGAGAGGCTGTAGGCTAGAGGGTGAAGGAGGGAAGAAGAAGAGAGAGACAAAGAAGAAAAGAGGTAGGGAAGGAGTTAGGGAGATGGAGGGAGGGAGGGAGGTTACCTGGAGGTTATTCCGGGGATCAACGCCCCCGCCATGACCAGGCCTCCCGGTGGAGAGTTAGAGAGTTAGAGAGATGGAGGGTGGGGGGAGAGTTAGAGAGATGGAGGGTGGGGGAAAGTTAGAGAGATGGAGTGGGGGGAGAGTTAGAGGTCAAGGATACATCATAAAATGCTAAAGAAACAAGGTTCAAAACGCCAGTATCAGTGGTGAGTGGCAATACCATGTATAGTGCCTTGTTGAGGGAGGGAGGGAGGGAGAGAGAGAGAGGGAGAGAGAGAGGAGAGAGAGAGAGAGAGGAGAGAGAGAGAGAGAGAGAGAGAGAGAGAGAGAGAGAGAGAGGGGAGAGAGGGGAGACAGAGAGAGAACCAGAGAGAGAGAGAGAGAGATTCTTATGCAAGTCTCTTCATTCCTCCTGAGTACTCGTGTATGTGTATGAAACGCATTATAATCACACACACACACACACACACACACACACACACACACACACACACACATACTGGGGCCAGGAGCTATGAATCGACCCCTGCAGCCACAATTAGGTGAGTACACACACTAATACACTATTCACTAGGAGTGTAATAAATGATTGGTATAAGTCGGCCGGACCTTCCCTCACAACACTGACTCTACCCGAGATATTCAAAGGTCAATTGGAACTTTAAAGTGTAATACACATTCTCTTTTACACTTAAGAAGTGCAAGTGTAATCAAGACACTTCAAGGGTCTCACATACTTTCACACACCTGAGTCACACACTCAGGTGTGTGACTCAGGTGTGTGACTCAGGTGTGTGACTCAGGTGTGTGACTCAGGTGTGTGACTCAGGTGTGTGGCTCAGGTGTGTGGCTCAGGTGTGTGACTCAGGTGTGTGACTCAGGTGTGTGGCTCAGGTGTGTGACTCAGGTGTGTGACTCAGGTGTGTGGCTCAGGTGTGTGACTCAGGTGTGTGACTCAGGTGTGTGGCTCAGGTGTGTGGCTCAGGTGTGTGACTCAGGTGTGTGACTCAGGTGTGTGCTCAGGTGTGTAACTCAGGTGTGTGGCTCAGGTGTGTGACTCAGGTGTGTGACTCAGGTGTGTGGCTCAGGTGTGTGGCTCAGGTGTGTGACTCAGGTGTGTGACTCAGGTGTGTGGCTCAGGTGTGTAACTCAGGTGTGTGGCTCAGGTGTGTGACTCAGGTGTGACTCAGGTGTGTGACTCAGGTGTGTGACTCAGGTGTGTGACTCAGGTGTGTGGCTCAGGTGTGTGACTCAGGTGTGTGACTCAGGTGTGTGGCTCAGGTGTGTGACTCAGGTGTGTGACTCAGGTGTTTTGACTCAGGTGTGTGGCTCAGGTGTGTGACTCAGGTGTGTGGCTCAGGTGTGTGACTCAGGTGTGTGGCTCAGGTGTGTGGCTCAGGTGTGTGACTCAGGTGTGTGGCTCAGGTGTGTGGCTCAGGTGTGTGGCTCAGGTGTGTGGCTCAGGTGTGTGGCTCAGGTGTGTGGCTCAGGTGTGTGACTCAGGTGTGTGGCTCAGGTGTGTGGCTCAGGTGTGTGGCTCAGGTGTGTGGCTCAGGTGTGCGTCAAATTTCCGACTGACTCATCGCCGCCTTGGTTCTTCCTATGCAGACTTAGCGTCATTCTCCACCCTGTCAATTTCGTTGAGGATTTTGTATGTCGTGATCATGTCTCCTCTTATTCCACATTCTTCCATCATCGTAATGTCCATCTTGGGTAGTCATTTCTCGCGGTTTCTCTTTTCTACTTCAACCATCTCTATGACACACAATCATTGTCTATTTACTATTTTTCTTCTTGCTTTTTTCTGTGTTGTCTTCATTTTGTGTAGCTGTCATTAAGAACTGCAAGAAACCCCTCTCGCGTGCCCTAAGTACACTATGGAGGAGGAGCTTGGACATGGGTGAAATTCCACAGTCACTTAAAACAACGGATATAGCCCCACTCCATAAAGGTGGCAGCAAAGCATTAGCTAAGAACTATAGACCAATAGCTCTGACGTCCCACATCATAAAAATCTTTGAAAAAGTGCTAAGAAGCAGGATTGCAAATCACCTGGATTCCCAAAATCTGCACAATCCAGGGCAACATGGGTTCAGGGCAGGTCGCTCCTGCCTCTCACAACTACTGGATCACTATGACATGGCCTTGGATGCACTGGAAGAAAATCAGAATGCAGATGTAATATACACAGACTTTGCAAAAGCATTTGACAAATGCGATCATGGCGTAATAGCCCATAAAATACGTGCTAAAGGAATAACTGGGAAAGTGGGGAGATGGATCTTCAACTTCCTAACAAATCGAACACAAAGAGTAGTGGTCAACAGAGTTAAATCGGAGGCTGCCATAGTGAAGAGCTCTGTTCCACAAGGCACAGTACTCGCCCCCATCTTATTCCTTATCCTCATATCAGACATAAACAGAGATATACACCACAGCACCGTATCTTCCTTTGCGGATGATACTAGGATCTGCGTGAGGCTGTCATCTGCTGAGGACGCGGTTAACCTCCAAGAAGATATAAACAAAGTTTTCCAGTGGGCAACGGTAAACAATATGATGTTCAATGAGGACAAATTCCAACTACTCCGTTATGGAAAACTGGAGGAGATAATAACTAGAACAGAGTATACTACTGACTCCGGCCATACAATAGAGCGGAAAAATAATGTAAGGGACCTGGAAGTAGTATGTCTGAGGATCTCACCTTCAAGGATCACAACAGTGCCACGATCGCACGTGCAAAGAAAATGATAGGATGGATAATGAGAACTTTCAAAACGAGAGATGCCAAGCCCATGATGACCCTTTTTCAAATCACTTGTTCTCTCTAGGCTGGAATACTGCTGTACATTAACATCTCCATTCAAAGCAGGTGAAATCGCAGATCTAGAGAGTGTACAGAGATCCTTTACTGCACGTATAAGTTCTGTCAAGCACCTTAACTACTGGGAACGCTTGGAAGCACTTGACTTGTACTCGTTGGAAACGCAGGAGGGAGAGATAATATCATAATCTACACTTGGAAAATCTTGGAAGGAATGGTCCCAAATCTGCACACAGAAATCACTCCCTACGAAAGTAAAAGATGGGCAGGCGATCCAAAATGCCCCAATAAAAAGTTGGGGCGCCATTGGTACACTAAGAGAAACACAATAAGTGTCCGGGGCCCAAAACTGTTCAACAGCCTCCCATCAAGCATTAGGGGAATTGCCAATAAACCCCTGGCTGCCTTCAAGAGAGAGCTGGACAGATACCTAAAGTCAGTGCCGGATCAGCCGGGCTGTGGCTCGTACGTTGGACTGCGTGCGGCCAGCAGTAACAGCCTAGTTGATCAGGCCCTGATCCATCGGGAGGCCTGGTCATGGACCGGGCCGCGGGGGCGTTGATCCCCGGAATAACCTCCAGGTAACCTCCAGGTCAGTAGTACTGGTACGTGTACCGTCCAGTGGTACCCCTCAAGAGTTGAAGATTGAGACACTTATGCAGCATATGGGAATCTTTATTCAGGAAACGTTTCGCCACACAGTGGCTTCATCAGTCCAATACAAAGAGGAAGGTGTAAGGAGAGGAGAATGAGGTAATCAGTCCCTCAACCTGGAGTCGATGTGTTCAGTCCATCAATCTTGTAGATTGATGGACTGAACACATCGACTCAAGGTTGAGGGACTGATTACCTCTTTCTCCTCCTGTTCTTCAAGATTCTCCTTTGTATGGACTGATGAAGCCACTGTGTGGCGAAACGTTTCCTCAATAAAGATACCCAAGAGTTGCACATGTGTCTAATTTATCAACATGTCGGTTCTTTGAACCATTCATCTACAAACCCTCCCACTCATGTACTTATCCAACCTAAACTTGAAACTACCCAAAGTCCCAGCCTCAATAACCCAACTAGGTAGACTGTTCCACTCATCAACTACCCTATTTCCAAACCAATACTTTCCTATGTCCTTTCTAAATCTAAACTTATCTAATTTAAATCCATTACTGCGGGTTCTCTCTTGGAGAGATATCCTCAAGACCTTATTAATATCCCATTTATTAATACCTATCTTCCACTTATACACTTCGATCAGGTCTCCCCTCATTCTTCGTCTAACAAGTGAATGTAACTTAAGAGTCTTCAATCTTTCTTCACAAGTAAGATTTCTAATGCTATGTATTAATTTAGTCATCCTACGCTGAATGTTTTCTAACGAATTTATGTCCATTCTGTAATATGGAGACCAGAATTGAGCTGCATAATCTAGGTGAGGCCTTACTAATGATGTATACAGCTGCAGTATGACCTCTAAACTTCTGTTGCTTACACTTCTTGATATAAATCCCAGTAATCTATTTGCCTTATTTCGTACGCTTAGGCATTGCTGTCTTGGTTTAAGGTTGCTGCTTACCATAACCCCCAAGTCCTTTTCGCAATCTGTGTGGCTAAGTTCTACATTATTTAACTTATAAGTGCTAGGGTTATGGACACTCCGAGCTTCAGACCTTGCATTTATCTACATTGAACTGCACTGCCACTTTTTGACCAGAATATAGTTTGTTTAAACCGAAGTTCCCAAGTCTACGTTTGAATCAATTTCCTCCTATCTTTGTGTCATCGGCGAATTGCATTCACTAGTAATCCTCATCAGTCATGATATTATTATAACAACAAGGGCCAAGACTGTCCTGTGGAACGCCACTTGTACAGATCCCACTCGGATTAACCCCAATTATGGGACACTCTCTGCTTTGTCTGTGAGCCCTGACTGATCCATGAGAGCACTTTTCCCCCAATCCCATGAGCTGCCACTTTCTTTAACAGTCTTTGGTGCGGAAACTCTATCAAAAGCCTTACTAAAAATCTAAGTAAATAATATCAAATTCTTTATTGTGGTCAACAGCCTCAAAGCTTTACTGAAAAAAGTTAATAATTAGTTAGACAAGCCCGGGCCCTCTTGTGAACCCATGCTGAGTATCATTAATCAAGCTATGCTTATCGAGATGGCTTCTTATAATTCAGCTATAATTGACTTAGTAATTTGCCTACAATTGAGGTCAGGCTTATTGGGCGGTAATTAGATGGTAACGACTTGTCCCCTTTTTTTTAAAAATAGAATTACATTAGCCATCTTCCCAAAACAGACACTACACCTGTTTGAAGAGATAAATTAAAAATATTATTTAAGGGTTTCACAGAGTTCCATTTGCATTCCTTAAGAATCCTTGAAAAAACCTCATCAGGACCGGTGACTTATTTTGCTTCAGTGGGTCTATCTGTTTTCACAACCATTTCACTAGTGACTGTGATGTTACATAATTTATCTTCTGCTGGCCCACTATACAAATTAATTACTGGAATATTATTAGTGTCTTCGTGTGTAAAAACGAGAGAAAATAATTTTTAAAATCGAGCACTTTTTCATTCTCTTTGTCAGTAAGATGCCCATAGTTATTTTTAAGGGACCTATCTTATCTATAACTTTTGGGTTCTTATTACCTGGAAAAAACTTTTTGGGTTAGTTTTAGAATCCCTAGCAACTTTAATTTCATAGTCCCTTTTAGCTTTTCTTATCCCCTTTTTAATGTCCCTCTTAATGTCAATATACTGATTCATAAGATGACCCTCACCTCTTTTGATACGCCTATAAATTCCTTTCTTATGCCCTAATAGATATTTCAGCCCATTATTCATCCATTTTGGGTCATTTCTATTTGATCTAATTTCTTTTTACGGAATAAACGTTCTTTGAACAGCATGTATAGTGTGTTGCAGTGTCAGACAAGATGGTATAAACCTTCATAAAACTGTCATATTGATAGCTCTCTTGGTTACCCCAGTCAACAGATGATAAGTGTTCTCTAACCCCATCGTAATCTGCTAAACGAAAATCTGGGACTGTTACTGAGTTATCCCTACTATCATACTTCCATTCAATGCTAAATGTAATTGATTTGTGGTGGCTAGCACCCAGTTCCTCTGAAACTTCCAAATTATTAACAAGGGATTCATTGTTTGCCAGAACTAAGTCAAGCAGGTTATTACCCCTTGTAGGTTCTGTCACAAACTGCTTCAAAAAACAATCCTGAACTACTTCTAAGTCGTATGATTCTAAATTCCCAGTCAAGAAATTCCAATCAATATGAATAAATTTAAAAGTCTCCTAGAATTACTACATTATGTGCCTTGTTGCCCTAACAATTTCCTCCATAGTAGTCTCCCCTGGTCCTATCTAAGTTGGGGGAGGGTATATCACACCTAAAATCAGTTTTCATGCCCCTCTGAAAATTCTATCCAAACAGACTCTGTATGTGTTGCTTCAGACTTAATACCCGTTTTTATGCAACAGTTCAAGCGATCTGGACATACAATGCCACCCCCACCCCCCTTCCCAACATTCTATCTACTTGGAAACAATTTAAAACCCTGAATGTGACATTCCGCAGGCATGTCCCGACTTTTTGAATTAAACCCCCTGCACTAGCAACTAGTCTCAACTCGTCCATTTATTCCTAGCACGCGACTATTTGTGTAATATATATTTAAAGACCCTCCTCTGTCTTTACCCTTCCTGCTCCTTTCTGTTATTCCACTAAACCTATTACTGTCCTTGTCAATTAGTGCCATGGCTTCCAATATCCACCCATTTTGCCTATTACTAGTTCTCCTAGTACTCATATTACTACACTGCGCTTCACTGTTTTCCGCCAAAACCCATACCACTAAAATATTCCTAGTTTAAAGACCTAATAGCTCTCTCCACCCGCGTTGGCCAGTGCTCCCACCCCACACCTAGATAAGCGAACCCCATCCCTGGCATACATGTCATTTTTGCCATAGAAGAGGTCCCAGTTGTCAATGAATGTTACCGCATTTTCCTTACAGTATTTGTCCAGCCAGCAATTGACACCAATTGCTCTGGACAACCATTCATTTCCAACTCCTTCCTTGGCAAAATGCCACATATGACAGGTTTCCCACCCTTCCTCCTAATTATCTCTTTGCTGACCTATACTGCTAATCAGGTCCTCACTCCTACGTCTGCCAATTGTTGTCTCCAGCACTGAGACAGATAATAGGATTTCTCCCATTCCTCTCATGATGTCATCCAGATGGCTAACAATATCCTTCATCCCAGGGCCCCCGGAAAATACACTTTCTGCCTCCTAAATCCTATCCTTCAAGCAGAATGCCCTATCCATGTACTGATCTGGCTATCCCAACAACAACAATGTTTTTACCTTCCTTGGCGTCGTCCCTCGTGATGCCCCAGTAGTCGACTCACATTTGCAGGTAGCATTTTCACCCCTTGTAGAATTCGTCAAGACGTTCTCGATGGTCTTCGTTGGGGTTTCTAGGGGTGTCTCACTCACGTCTGCCAATGCTTCTTTGGTGCTCGTTGTGGCATTCCCAGTAGAAAAACTCACATTCGTCAGGTAGCACCGGAATGGGTTGGAAGTTTCCACGGTAGTCTTCTGGTTTCTCGTTGTTTCTGCCTCTCCAACCGTTTTTTTGATCCTCAGCTTGGTTCCATGTTGCCCGGCCACTGACCAAGCTCCCCTCTTAACCTGGGGACTCACAACAGGAGGATTACTACGAATCCTCTTGTTCTCCTCCGTTAATCGCCGTATCTCCAGCTTAGCAACTCTGAGCTCTTCTCTCAACTGCTGGTAAAGTTGCTCAAGAGAGGGCATCCTGGTTCAGATTCACAGAGAGCACACAAACAGGTCTTCACAGAGCTAAGTACACGTCACCACTAACATATCTAAGATTGTCTTGTAGTTTGTAGTTCTTTCCATCTCCACCTCTTTGAATTCTCATTACCAGTACTGTATCACCTGTGAACATTGCCACAAGTGATACCCTACTGGTAGGTCGTAAGAACATAAGAAAGGAACACTGCAGCAGGCCTACTGACCCATGCGAAGCAGGTTCATGTGACCCCCCCCGGTTATCCCAATGACCCACCTAGTCAGGTCACTTCCACTTAAGGAAGGAGCAAGGCATCAGACCTAGTAGCACAAGCTAGTCAGGACCAACTCACCCCCACCCATACCCACTCATGTATTTATCTAAACTATTTTTAAAACTACACAACGTTTTAGCCTCTATAACTGTACTCGGGAGTTTGTTCCACTCATTCCACACATCCCAAAAAGATTCAAACATAGTGACTTATTTCCATTGATGGAAGCTTCAGGAGTCCCTGGGGAACTTCACGTGTTATATTCACCCAGTCTGGGAATTATACTAGTACAGTGCTGGAAATAACAGCGTGTGACCCACGACTGATCCTTGTGTGACCCAGGACTGATCCTTGTGTGACCCAGGACTGATCCTTGTGTGACCCAGGACTGATCTGTTGACCCAGATGACCTTGTGTGACCCAGGACTGATCCTTGTGTGACCCAGGACTGATCCTTGTGTGACCCAGGACTGATCCTTGTGTGACCCAGGACTGATCCTTGTGTGACACAGGACTGATCCTTGTGTGATACAGGACTGATCCTTGTGTGACCCACGACTGATCCTTGTATGACCCAGGACTGATCCTTGTGTGACCCAGGACTGATCCTTGTGTGACCCAGGACTGATCCTTGTGTGACCCAGGACTGATCCTTGTGTGACACAGGACTGATCCTTGTGTGATACAGGACTGATCCTTGTGTGACCCACGACTGATCCTTGTATGACCCAGGACTGATCCTTGTGTGACCCAGGACTGATCCTTGTGTGACCCAGGACTGATCCTTGTGTGACCCAGGACTGATCCTTGTGTGACACAGGACTGATCCTTGTGTGATACAGGACTGATCCTTGTGTGACACAGGACTGATCCTTGTGTGACACAGGACTGATCCTTGTGACCCAGGACTGATCCTTGTGTGACCCAGGACTGATCCTTGTGTGACCCAGGACTGATCCTTGTGTGATACAGGACTGATCCTTGTGTGACCCAGGACTGATACTTGTGTGACCCAGGAATGATCCTTGTGTGATACAGGACTGATCCTTGTGTGACACAGGACTGATCCTTGTGTGACACAGGACTGATCCTTGTGTGATACAGGACTGATCCTTGTGTGACACAGGACTGATCCTTGTGTGACACAGGACTGATCCTTGTGTGACATAGGACTGATCCTTGTATGACACAGGACTGATCCTTGTATGACCCAGGACTGATCCTTGTGTGACCCAGGACTGATCCTTATATGACCCAGCACTGATCCTTGTGTGACCCAGGACTGATGCTTGTGTGACCCAGGACTGATCCTTGTGTGACACAGGACTGATCCTTGTATGACCCAGGACTGATACTTGTGTGACCCAGGACTGAACCTTGTGTAACCCAGCACTAACACTTGTGTGACCCAGGGCTGACACTTGTGTGACCCAGGGCTGACACTTGTGTGACCCAGGGCTGTCACTTGTGACCCAGAGCTGGCACGTGTGTGACCCAGGGCTGACACTTGTGTGACCCAGGGCTGACACTTGTGACCCAGAGCTGGCACTTGTGTGACCCAGGGCTGACACTTGTGTGACCCAGAGCTGGCACTTGTGTGACCCAGGGCTGGCACTTGTGTGACCCAGGGCTGGCACTTGTGTGACCCAGGGCTGACACTTGTGACCCAGAGCTGGCACTTGTGTGACCCAGGGCTGGCACTTGTGTGACCCAGGGCTGCACTTGTGTGACCCAGGGCTGGCACTTGTGTGACCCAGGGCTGGCACTTGTGTGACCCAGGGCTGGCACTTGTGTGACCCAGGGCTGGCACTTGTGTGACCCAGGGCTGGCACTTGTGTGACCCAGGGCTGGCACTTGTGTGACCCAGGGCTGGCACTTGTGTGACCCAGGGCTGGCACTTGTGTGACCCAGGGCTGGCACTTGTGTGACCCAGGGCTGGCACTTGTGTGACCCAGGGCTGGCACTTGTGTGACCCAGGGCTGGCACTTGTGTGACCCAGGGCTGGCACTTGTGTGACCCAGGGCTGGCACTTGTGTGACCCAGGGCTGGCACTTGTGTGACCCAGGGCTGGCACTTGTGTGAGGGCTGGCACTTGTGTGACCCAGGGCTGGCACTTGTGTGACCCAGGGCTGGCACTTGTGTGACCCAGGGCTGGCACTTGTGTGACCCAGGGCTGGCACTTGTGTGACCCAGGGCTGGCACTTGTGTGACCCAGGGCTGGCACTTGTGTGACCCAGGGCTGGCACTTGTGTGACCCAGGGCTGGCACTTGTGTGACCCAGGGCTGGCACTTGTGTGACCCAGGGCTGGCACTTGTGTGACCCAGGGCTGGCACTTGTGTGACCCAGGGCTGGCACTTGTGTGACCCAGGGCTGGCACTTGTGTGACCCAGGGCTGGCACTTGTGTGACCCAGAGCTGGCACTTGTGTGACCCAGGGCTGGCACTTGTGTGACCCAGGGCTGGCACTTGTGTGACCCAGGGCTGGCACTTGTGTGACCCAGGGCTGGCAACATTCACCCACTGAAATACTTATAATATAACAATATATATTTAAAACCTCACACTATATAAAGTACGCATTTCAAAGGTAAAAAAAATATGGTTGAATTCAATTTCCCAGAAGTGACGAAGTGAGTCCATTATTATTATTATTATTATAATCAAGGGGGAAGCGCTAAACCCGGAGGATTATACAGCGCCTAGGGAGGGATGTGGAAGGCATTCAGGCTTAATTCAGGGAACTGGAGCACAGATCCAATTCCCTAAATCAAGAGCCCCTCACCAACATCAAGGGACCTTCCTTGAGGGGGAAGTGAGTCCAGAAGAACCGAGAGAGAGAACCTTTCTTTCGATAAATGGTCCACAAAACCGACAGAATGGTGAATTAAACACTTGTGCAACACCTGGGTATCTTTATTGTGTTGCACAATGCAGATTACTTTCTATTAATGTAATGCGTCATTAATTTATAACCCGATAAAGCTTCCATTATTCTGTTTTAGGTCAGTTGTCTCTTCCGCTTAGGTGGATCGGGATTATCACGTAACATATTGTTTACCACCTATTTCTCGACGCCCTGGCTGCCAGCTGACGCCCTTCCCGCATTCCCATATCTGAGTGGGAAGGAATGGGGGTTGTGGAGGGTTGTGGCTCTTAATTTACGATGGCCTTGCGCTGTGCGGAGAAAAATGGGGTGAATCATAGCCTCTATAAAAGGTTGAGTTACGGGTAAAGAAATCGAGATTTTGAAGGGATACTTGTGTATTTTTCTTTCTAACGCGGTTTTGTCGGACCCCCGTACACATGTATGTAGCGCAGTACTGGAGGGTTTACGCAGTCTCTGCCTCCGTGTTACATGTGATTGTTGTCTTGCATTCAAATTTCAGAGTATCAGTGAATTTCGGCATGAAGGCAATTCTTTTTCCCACTTTATTATTATTTGCATTACATATTGTTATAATCTGTATATCCTCGCAGTCATGCTCCTCCGGGTTAGTAAATATCTAATAACTGAAGTAATATTTCTTTACCTGCCTTGTTCCCTTCAGAATAGTGATAATGTAAGGGTAGAAGATCTTGTCTGTGTGTAAAGTCACGTAGTGGGGGTTACGATATTTCATTTTGAAGACGTTTCGGACCTGGTGGACGAAACGTTGACACAATAAGATGCACATACCCGCAGCTGTGCATCTTAATATATATATATATATATATATATATATATATATATATATATATATATATATATATATATATTATATATATATATATATATATATATATATATATACTATATATACATATATACATATATAATATATATATATATATATATATATATATATATATATATATATATATATATATATATATATATTATATATATATATATATTATATATATTATATATATATATATATATATGTGTGTGTGCCGTGCCGCCGAATTTGTAAAACTGTTGAATTAGCAAGAACTCATTTAAAATTAAGTCCTTTCTAAAATTTTCTCTTATACGTTTAAAGATATATTTTTTCATTAATGTTAATATAAAAATATAATTTTGCATCAAAAGATTCTTAGAAAACTTACCTAACCTTATTATAACAAGAGCAATTTATTTTAGCCTAACCCAACTAAATATAATTTAGATTTGTTTACAATAATTTAATACTAAACAAACACAATGAAATATATTTTTTTTCGTTAGGTTCAGAATGATTTTGGCGACATTATTGCATACACAAATTTTCACTTGTTTTATATGACAAAATGAGCGTTGCTCTTTAAGCCAAGATTGCAAGTTCTGCCTATTCGGCACGATATATATATATATATATATATATATATATATATATATATATATATATATATATATATATATATATATATATATATATATATATATATATATATATATAAAGATAGATAGATAGATAGACAGAAGTGGATAAAAAAGGCTTCAAGGAAGAATATTTGGATTTCTTCCTGAATCCGTTTAAATATTCCACTTCCCCTACCACTCCATCTTTTCATTCTTTTTTACCAATAGGTATATTTTATTACATAATATGGTACAAAAGGTTTAAGAGATACATTGTTGATATAAAGATGGCATATACAGTACATGATATGTGAGAGATACATGTCTAGTACATATTGTTACGTGTTTGTCACTGATTATAATGCAGAAATCTCATCCAGCTCTTCAGAACTGGGGCGCGTGCCCAAAATATAGCAGGCATTACCCCTCTGAGCAGCAGCGCTGAGTCACTGGAACAGAAAACTAGCTACCCTGGGATCCTAGTTACCCTGATGAGCCTTTTGCCTAGCTCCTTAAGGAACTTAATTGCACTCTTTCCCCATGAGCCAAGGGTCTCTGAGCCTATGGGAACAAATATATAATGATGGGCAAGTTCTCCATATTTTCTAGACTTTTGGGACTCCCTGAAGCTGGCGGCTGCTCCTCCTTCCTCCCTGGTGTATTGGAGATAGGTATTAGCCAAGGTAGATGCACATGTGTAGTTCCACACCACCTGCTTACCGTCTGTCCAGGCTTGATGAGTGTGTTACCATGGACGCTCTGGCTGTCATCAATCTGCATAGTTGGGGTGGCTCCTATGCTGTGCTCAGCTGTTTGAGGTTCCTCTTGAAAGTTATTACTTCTCAGGGTTTTGCATATAGTATTAGATATATAATATATAAATATATATATATATATATATATTATTATTATATATATAGCTATATGTATAATTTCATAACAAACTGCATAGCCAAGAAGTCGACCCATGCTGTATTTGGCCCCCTATGGTGAAAGAAAACGCATGACGCTTTTACCACTAACCACACAATCATTAAGAGTTTTTTAAACGTCATTTTTTTTCTCACAATGAGGCGGGCCAAAAACGCATGTGTTCGGACCCTGCAGTGCAGAAAGTGTTGACTTTAATGATCAAATACCACTTGTTACCGTGGGTACAATAATAATACTAATTATCTTATATTTTATATATATATATATATATTATATAATATATATATATATATATATATATATATAATATATGTGTTGTGTGTGTTGTGTGTGTGTGTGTGTGTGTTGTGTGTGTGTGTGTGTGTGTGTGTGTGTATATATATAATATATATAATATATATATATTATATATATATATATATATATATATATATATATATTTTATTTTTTTATTATCACACTGGCCGATTCCACCAAGGCAGGGTGGCCCGAAAAAGAAAAACTTTCACCATCATTCACTCATCACTGTCTTGCCAGAAGGGTGCTTTACACTACAGTTTTAAACTGCAACATTAACACCCCTCCTTCAGAGTGCAGGCACTGTACTTCCCATCTCCAGACTCAAGTCCGGCCTGCCGGTTTCCCTGAATCCCTTCATAAATGTTACTTTGCTCACACTCCAACAGCACGTCAAGTATTAAAAACCATTTGTCTCCATTCACTCCTATCAAACACGCTCACGCATATATATATATATATATATAATATATATAATATATATTATATATATATATATATATATATGTATATATATGTTGAACAAGGTATCTCTCTTGTAGACGTTTCGCCATCCAGTGACTTAACCAATCAAATTCAAGGACATAATGTGAAGACTGTAGAACTATATACGAAAGACGAGGTAATCAGTCCCGGTCTTGAAGACTACGGTACTTTTCACCAGCTCCAAGACTGAGGGACTCGTTACCTCATCTTTTGTATATAGTTCTACTGTCTTCACACTGTGTCCTTGAGTGTGTATTGTAAAGTCACTGGATGGCGAAACCTCTATAGTAAAGATACCCAGATGTTGTACATGTGTTTAATTCTTCAGTGATTGAATTAAATGTTACACTACCGACTGGTGTGAATCGCATTCTGGGGACAAAATTGACCTAATTTGCCCGAAATGCTATGCATAATTAGGGTCTTTGTATATAATTATATGTCATTGATATCAGCTAGGCCTGTACTAGGCCTGTACTAGGCCTGTACTAGGCCTGTACAAGGCATGTACTTGTAGAAATAAACATTATTATTATTACTATTATTATTATTATTATTATTATTATTATTATTATTATTATTATTATTAGAAATTCGGCCGTCTCCCACCGAGGCAGGGTGACCCAAAAAGAAAGAAAATCCCCAAAAAGAAAATACTTTCATCATCATTCAACACTTTCACCTCACGCACACATAATCACACAACATATCCCTCCAAACTGCCAATATCCCAAACCCCTCCTTTAAAGTGCAGGCATTGTACTTCCCATTTCCAGAACTCAAGTCCGGTTATATAAAATAACCGGTTTCCCCGAATCCCTTCACTAAATATTACCCTGCTCACACTCCAACAGATCGTCAGGTCCCAAATACCATTCGTCTCCATTCACTCCTCTCTAACACGCTCACGCAGGCTTCCTGGAAGGCCAAGCCCATCGCCCACAAAACCTCCTTTACCTCCTCCCTCCAACCTTCTCGAGGACGACCCCTACCCCGCCTTCCTTCCCCTACAGATTTATACGCTCTCCATGTCATTCTACTTTGATCCATTCTCTCTAAATGACCAACCCACCTCAACAACCCCTCTTCAGCCCTCTGACTAATACTTTTATTAACTCCACACCTTCTTTTAATTTCAACACTCCGAATTCTCTGCATAATATTTACACCACACATTGCCCTTAGACAGGACATCTCCACTGCCTCCAACCGTCTCCTCGCTGCAGCATTTACAACCCAAGCTTCACACCCATATAAGAGTGTTAGTACCACTATACTTTCATACATTCCCTTCTTTGCCTCCATAGATAACGTTTTTCTTCTTATTATTCTTTTTAGTAATTATTACAGGAAAAGGGGTTACTAGTCCATTGTTCCCGGTTTTTAGTTAACTTTTACAACACGCATGGCTTAAGGAGGAAAGATTCTTATTCCACTTCCCCATGGATATAAAAGGAAAAGTAATAAGAACGAGAAATATTAAGATAACATCAAAGAAAACTCAGATGAGTGTGTATAAATAAACGTGTACATGTAGTGTGACCTAAGTGTAAGTAGAAGTAGCAAGACGTACCTGTAATCTTGCACAATTATGAGACAGACAAAAGACTGATAATGAGTTGGAGAGGCACACGGGGAAATGACGCACTTCTTATGTAACAAGAGACGTTATCACTAGTATTCTTATTAGTACAAGTATGAGAGATTCAGATGTCTGTGTGTCTGGTCCGACCACCTCCACATTGCGCCCTGATGGCTGAAAATTACGCCGTATCTGATCACCACCACCAGCATGTGTTTTCCACGGCTTTCACCGCCATGTTCGTTCTACTCTCTTCCTTCTGTAAATGGTTATAGTCATAACTATAATTTTTAAACGGGTGGAGGGGTAAGCCAGTGGAAGGCCTCGGTCAGATGACCAAAAGCTCCAGCGGCGGGGCATCATATAACTAAGACCCTCATCAGAAAATACTTGTTTCCTGACAAATCTTATCTAACCTAACTTCTTTCTCCCAGGACTAAGTTAAACCCAGTATGAAGTACAGTGGAACTCAGGTGTTTGAACTTAATTGATTCCTAGGTGGTGTTGAAACTGCGAAAAATTCGATGCTCAAAACAGTATTTTCCACTTAAATACAAGTAAATGAAATTAACTGCGCCACGAAAAGTTACCTCCCCCCCTCTTCTCCCAGAAGTCCCACAATATACTGTAATCATTTTTATGCTATGGACACACTTACATAATTAATATTATACCTGCTAATAAAATAACTGAGCAGAGAGGCTGGAACTTTACCTTTATTGACTTGAGTTGACTGACACAGCTGGAAGTTGACTGACACAGCTGGAAGTTGACTGACACAGCTGGAAGTTGACTGACACAGCTGGAAGTTGATCGATGATTCAATAGTTCTCTTCAAGTGTCTAGGATATAACGCTTCCCGTGTCCAAGAAATAACTTTCCCCCGTGTCTATTATACCGTGTATCTTTTCGTGCCCGGTATATTGGTCTTGGTGTATCCGGTACACTGTTGCTCGAACCTACCCAGTACACTTCTTTCTGTCTTCAATATACTCTTACCGGGGGTCAATGTCCTGTGCATCACGTGTCCTGTGTATCACGTGTCCTGTGCATCACGTGTCCTGTGTATCACGTGTCCTGTGCATCACGTGTCCTGTGCATCACGTGTCCTGTGTATCACGTGTTCTGTGCATCACGTGTCCTGTGCATCACGTGTCCTGTGCATCACGTGTCCAGTACTTCAACCAGCCATCGTACTTTAAACCCTTTAAAAACTTTTAATCTGCTTATCAGAATCACGAGATGTAACTAGATAAGTTAATTCGAAGACAGAAGGAAGGCTACAGTTCGACCAGTATATTTATTATTTTACCGCTAGAGGGCTGCTGCAGGCGCCATGGGGAAATACTCTTGAAGAAACAGGTAACCGACAGATAAAGGGTGTGTTTGTGCCGAGTGGTCACCAGCAGCTGCATGAGTGCCAGCTGGAGCCAGCAGCTGCATGAGTGCCAGCTGGAGCCAGCAGCTGCATGAGTGCCAGCTGGAGCCAGCAGCTGCATGAGTGCCAGCTGGAGCCAGCATCGCAGGGCTCGGGATATTTCAACACACTTCGCACATCTCGAGTCACCAAGACATTTTTTTTCCTGTTATGAAACATTTAACTCAACAGTCATCTATCCTCTCTTATCTTAGTTACATAAAAACATACCTTCTAGGTATGGCTAATCCAGCCATACCTAGAAGGAGGGGGTCGTGACCCCCTTAGTCTACACCCGCACTGCCAGTGTGGGAAGGTAGAGAGGAGGGGGCTGAGATCCCTTGTTGCCCCTTGATGAAGATATATTTCTCAATACCTAAGTTATATTATTATACAGTAATGGGCTACAAAATTGACAAGCAGATGAATAAGACACATTTGGGTATCTTTAGGATGCAGATGTTTCGCCCATCAGAAACTCTACTGGAGACAGTAGAAGGTGACCAGTCCCTCAGCTTAATATAATAATAATAATAGTAATAATAATAATAATAATAATAATAATAATAATAATAATAATAATAATAATAATAATAATAATAATAAACTTTATTTCTACTAGCACATGATACAACTTATACAGTCCATAGCTGACATCAATGCAGTCCTAGAAATTGCACAAACTGAGAACACATCTTCCAGAAATTCTACTCAACCAAAAGCGAAATTGTGCAAATTCTATGTTTGGGTCATCTGTAAGCATGGAATGTCAGGAAAAACAAATGTGACATGCAGCTCTGAGCATCCCAAAAAATGTCGTGACCTCCTGGCTAAAGAAGTGTGTCGTTCTACCTCCTGTAAATTCTTTCACCCATAAATGTGTCAGTCTTCCGTCCTCCAAAAACAGTGCTACACCACCAACTGCCCTGCATACCATTTATGAGGACCAGGAGGTACAGACCTCATAAGACAAACAACAGCAGTTACGACAACCCAACAAAGAAACAAAGAAAGAAAATGGAAGAAAATAGCAAAAATAGTCCACCACCTTGGAGCCTTGTTGGACTGGAGTCACTGCCACACTGTGTACAGTCCTCAGGCGAGTG
>NC_069417.1:23336577-23346577 GCF_026875155.1 Cherax quadricarinatus | reverse complement strand
GCCGACGCACGTATGTTTACCCTGGCGTATGTGTACTCTGGCGTATGTGTACTCTGGCGTATGTGTACTCTGGCGTATCACTCTGGTGTATGCGTACTCCGACGTGTGGGTATCTGGCGTATGTGTTCTCTGAGGTATATGTACTCTGGCTTAGGTTTACTTTGGTGTATGCGTACTCTGGTGTATGTATATCTAGCGTATGTGTACTTCGGCGTATTTGTACTTCAGCGTATATGTATTGTGTCATATGTGTACTCTGGCATACGTGTTCTCTGGCGTATGTGTACTCTCTCATATGTGTACTCTGGCATACGTGTTCTCTGGCGTATGTGTACTCTCTCATATGTGTACTCTGGCGTATGTGTTCCCTGGTACATGTATACTCTGGCGCATGTGTACTCTGGGGTATGTGTACTTTGTCGTATGTGTACTCTTGTATATGTGTACTCTGGCATTTATGTACTCTGGCATATCTGTTCTCTGGCGTATGTGTAATCTGGCATATTTGTTCTTTGGCATATCTGTTCTCTGGCGTATATGTACTCTGGCATATCTGTTCTGTGGCATATGTGTTCTCTGGCATATGTATACTCTGGCGTATGTGTACTCTGGCGTATGTGTACTCTGGCGTATGTGTTCCCTGGTGTATGTGTTCTCTGGCGTATGTGTAGTCTGGGGTATGTGTACTCTGGGGTATGTGTACTCTGGCGTATGTGTACTCTGGCATATCTGTTCTCTGGCGTATGTGTTCTCTAGCGTATGTGTACTCTGGCGTATGTGTACTCTGGCATATCTGTTCTCTGGCGTATGTGTTCTCTAGCGTATGTGTACTCTGGCGTATGTGTACTCTGGCGTATGTGTACTCTGGCATATCTGTTCTCTGGTGTATGTGTTCTCTAGCGTATGTGTACTCTGGCGTATGTGTACTCTGGCATATCTGTTGTCTGGCGTATGTGTTCTCTAGCGTATGTGTACTCTGGCGTATGTGTACTCTGGCGTATGTGTTCCCTGGCGTATGTGTTCTCTGGCGTATGTGTACTGTGGGGTATGTGTACTGTGGGGTATGTGTACTCTGGCGTATGTGTACTTTGGCATATCTGTACTCTGGCGTATGTGTTCTCTGGCGTATGTGTACTGTGGGGTATGTGTACTGTGGGGTATGTGTACTCTGGCGTATGTGTACTTTGGCATATCTGTACTCTGGCGTATGTGTTCGCAGGTTGTAAAAATCTTTAACGTGCAGTTTGCTTCGCTGTCCTTTCTCATCTTTAGCGAAACAATCGTTTCGCCACCTGTCTGAACCACTCAGTTTCACCACCTGTCTGAACCACTCAGTTTCGCCACCTGTCTGAACCACTCAGTTTCGCCACCTGTCTGAACCACTCAGTTTCGCCACCTGTCTGAACCACTCAGTTTCGTCACCTGTCTGAACCACTCAGTTTCGCCACCTGTCTGAACCACTCAGTTTCGTCACCTGTCTGAACCACTCAGTTTCGCCACCTGTCTGAACCACTCAGTTTCGCCACCTGTCTGAACCACTCAGTTTCGCCACCTGTCTGAACCACTCAGTTTCACCACCTGTCTGAACCACTCAGTTTCGCCACCTGTCTGAACCACTCAGTTTCACCACCTGTCTGAACCACTCTGTGTGTGTGTGTGTGTGTGTGTGTGTGTGTGTGTGTGTGTGTGTGTGTGTGTGTGTGTGTGTGTGTGTGTGTGTGTGTGTGTGTGTGTGTGTGTGTGTGTGTGTGTGTGTGTGTCGTGAACAACACTTGCGTTAAGGTGCGTATACGCGCCTCTCCCCGTGACTCATTCTTCCTACCTATACATAAGCATATGAATAGTGAGGTGCATATGACACACACATATACATACATACTTACATACATATATACATACATACATACATACATGTATGCATACAGTGAGTGGGCCAGCCCACTCATACACCGTGAGGGCTGTCTTGTACCCACTCAAGAGTTGTATTAGTATTATCGCTGCTCTAACACGTTCCTAATGGAACTGGCAGTGGAGAAGCGTGGGGAGAGAGAGAGAGAGAGAGAGAGAGGAGAGAGAGAGAGAGAGAGAGAGAGAGAGAGAGAGAGAGAGAGAGGAGAGAGAGAGAGAGAGAGAGAGAGAGAGAGAGAGAGAGAGAGAGAGAGAGAGAGAGAGAGAGAGAGAGGAGAGAGAGAGAGAGAGAGAGAGAGAGAGAGAGAGAGAGAGAGAGAGAGAGAGAGAGAGAGAGAGAGAAGAGAGAGAGAGAGAGAGAGAGAGAGAAGAGAGAGAGAGAGAGAGAGAGAGAGAGAGAGAGAGAGAGAGAGAGAGAGAGAGAGAGAGAGAGAGAGGTCAATTTTGCAGTTTTAATGTTTGATCATAAGAACATAAGACCCTAGGAAGGTCTCTCCCCAGTCTCTTGTTTTCTCTATCTCCTTGTCTCTCCCCAGTCTCTTGTTTTCTCTATCTCCTTGTCTCTCCCCAGTCTCTTGTTTTCTCTATCTCCTTGTCTCTCCCCAGTCTCTTGTTTTCTCTATCTCCTTGTCTCTCCCCAGTCTTTTGTTTTCTCTATCTCCTTGTCTCTCCCCAGTCTCTTGTTTTCTCTATCTCCTTGTCTCTCCCCAGTCTCTTGTTTTCTCTATCTCCTTGTCTCTCCCCAGTCTCTTGTTTTCTCTATCTCCTTGTCTCTCCCCAGTCTCTTGTTTCCTCTATCTCCTTGTCTCTCCCCAGTCTCTTGTTTCCTCTATCTCCTTGTCTCTCCCCAGTCTCTTGTTTTCTCTATCTCCTTGTCTCTCCCCAGTCTCTTGTTTTCTCTATCTCCTTGTCTCTCCCCAGTCTCTTGTTTCCTCTATCTCCTTGTCTCTCCCCAGTCTCTTGTTTTCTCTATCTCCTTGTCTCTCCCCAGTCTCTTGTTTTCTCTATCTCCTTGTCTCTCCCCAGTCTCTTGTTTCCTCTATCTCCTTGTCTCTCCCCAGTCTTTCTCTTTCCTCATTACCCTCGTCTCTCCCCAGTCTCTCTGTTTCCTCAATCCCCTTGTCTCTCTCCAGTCTCTCTGTTTTCTCTATTCCCTCGTCTCTTCCACTCCTGCACCCCCAGCAACCAACCTTCCCCACACCCTCACAATTCACCCCACACCCCAACAGCCGCCTTTCCAAGAGCGCCAGATGCCAGAATTAGAGGCGGCAGCAGCAGCCGTTCCTGTACGACCACATTACTTGTGGAACCGATTTACCTTTTAAGGTCTTTTGTGTTGACCGCTTGTGTTGTTTATTAGTGTTGTTGAATAGTGTTGTTTACTAATGTTCATCAGTGTTGCTTACTAGTGTTATTTGCCAGTGTTGTTTACTAGCGTTGTCTGCTTCTCAGGGCAGAAGGAAACGAGCCTAGCTCTGAGGAACTTCCTGTCTCCAAGGGACGAAGACACGCGAAACAGCGTTAAAGCAATTATTAAGAAGCGATGATTCACTCAAGGGGAAGCCTCCAGTTTGACGAGGCTTCAGCTTTCAGTAGCTCGGCAAAACGAAGGCCAGGTGGCGTGTCCAGCGGCCCATCAGCGAATGGAGGATCGAGCCTACACAGTACCTAGTGCTGAATACTCCCTACAGTTTAGTGCTTCATATAAGGGTGGTGTTAATTCAATATTGGAGATAGTCCATAGAAATTTTCTGAAGGGAGTTTGAGCAGCCTCGGCCATGCCATCACGACAGGCACCCGATATATAGTAAATATGTACATATATACATGTATTTCTCTGGGTAGTATTTATAGAAGGACGTAAAAACCTTATTTCAATGTGTGACTCCAGAAACTGAGAGAGAGAGGAGAGAGAGGGGAGATGAGGAGAGAGAGAGAAAAGAGAGGGAGGGGAAGAGAGAGAGAAAAGAGAGAGAGAGGAGAGGGGAGAGAGAGAGAGAGGAGAGGGAGAGAGAGAGAGAGAGAGAGAGAGAGAGTTGAGTGGAAGGGGAAGAAGCGTTTGAGGGTAAAAGGAAGGATGTCAGTAATGATTTCCTTTCCCAGTGTGTTGTGTACGGGAGCACCAAGACGGTACTAGGTGATACTAGACGGTACTAGACGGTATTGGACTACCCTCCCTCCTCCCATGTCTTAAAATAGTAAGTTGGTGTTGCAAGGTGTTGCAGCGCCTCAACTCCTGCACCGTCCAAAGACAGACTTCAGTCATATATTCAGATATTTTAACCCATCATTACGTATAATTAACAGCCGGTAATGATGTTATATAAACAGGAGAGGAACCTGGCAGCGGGGACGTTGAGAATCACATGCTGGCCCTTCAAGTTGATGGCCACGAGAATCTGTACGCAGACTGATGCTCTCTGTCTCTGTCTCTGTCTCTATCTCTGTCTCTGTCTCTTTCTCTCTCTCTCTCTCTCTCTCTCTCTCTCTCTCTCTCTCTCTCTCTCTCTCTCTCTCTCTCTCTCTCTCTCTCTCTCTCTCTCTCTCTCTCTCTCTCTTTCTCCTGGGTAGTTGAGGTGTCTTCTGAGTTAACATGGTGTTGACATCAATGTCGCTAGGTCATTGACTCCTGGGAAGACGAGGAGGCAGTTTCAGCTGGCTCTTGGTGTGCAGTGACGAGGTGTGTAGCAAGTGACCTCTCAGTGGGAGTGCCACATGGCACTATAGCTGCTAATGTATCCGAAGGCACTGTTTCGCTGTCCCAGTCTTAAGGATGACTGTTTTTGGGGGTTGGGCAACTAGGGTGGTGCAGCTGGTGAACGGTTATGTGCTGCTGTTGGATGGAACTTTGCACCCACCTGACCAGCCGGGATTGCTTGTGGCCGGCAGTGATAGCCTGGTTGACCGGGCTCCTGATCCACCACGAGGCCTGGTCATGGACCGGGCCACAAGGGTTGTTGTAGACAGCCATGCTGTCTGCTAGTTTCATATACCGCGGCACTACAGTGCTGCCATCTTTAGGCCTACCCAGGTCAGTGGGATGCTATGCCCACTCGCCCTCACTCTGGCGGCCTCCCTCCTAGGATCAACATCCTTCACCGCAGCTGACTGGCTTTCGGTCCCTTCACTCTGCCCGTTGTGTACTCACTCCTCGTCATAGCTAACGTGTCTACGGCCGTATCTCTGTAACCTACGCTACGCCTTCGGCACTAAACCGCTGGCCCGCTGGCCTGGTGGTTAAAGCTTCCTCTTCACACACGGAGGACCCGGGTTCGATTCCCGGCGGGTGGAAACGTTTCGACGCGTTTCCTTACGCCTGTTGTCCTTCACCTAGCAGCAAATAGGTACCTGGGTGTTAGTCGACTGGTGTGGGTCGCATCCTGGGGAACAAGATTGAGGACCACAATGGAAATAAGTTAGACAGTCCTCGATGACGCACTGACTTTCATGGGTTATCCTGAGTGGCTAACCCTCAGGGGTTAAAAATCCGAACGAAATCCTATCTTATCTTACACGGGCAGTGCCCTTCCAGGTGTGAATTAATAGTTTAGAATACCGAGAAGTTGATAAACGAGACATTTATGGTACATCTGGATATCTTTATTCTGGAAACATTATTCCAGCCAGTGACTTCCTCGGTCTGTTGCAGAGAAAGACGGAAATTGAAGAGGAGTTTGAGATTATCCAGGCTGAGGGACTGATTACCTCAAACTCCTCCTCGTCTTTCACCTTTCTCTGCATTTGACTGAAGAAGCCATTGTCTGGCGACACGTTTCCAGAATAAAAATACCGAAATGCTGTACAAGCGGCTCGTTTATCACTCTTTCAGGCAGACTCCAGGCGAGGCTCGTTTATCACACTTCTAGGCAGACTCCAGGCGAGGCTCGTTTATCACACTTCTAGGCAGACTCCAGGCGAGGCTCGTTTATCACCCTTCCAGGCAGACTCCAGGCGAGGCTCGTTTATCACCCTTCCAGGCAGACTCCAGGCGAGGCTCGTTTATCACCCTTCCAGGCAGACTCCCGGCGAGGCTCGTTTATTTACCCTTCCAGCAGACTCCAGGCGGAGCCAGTCAAGCACCAGAATGGGAGTGTTGATGTTGTAGTGCGGTGTTGCTGTAGATTGTGGGCTGTGTTGACGGGGTATTACCTGTGGTTCCTTGTAGCTAATTTGGTAGCTTCGCCTGCTGCCTCGTCATTCTGAATACCAATGTGGGTTGGTTCTAGCCTGTGTCTCTGGAGGCTGTAAGATGCTCGGGGTGGCCAGTCTTACATCCTCCTGAGGACCACTGAATTCTAAGATAACAAACACAACTACCATAGACATGTTAATTAAGAACGGGCTGTTGCTGTTGTAAACTATTGTTATTATTATTATTATTATTATTATTATTATTATTATTATTATTATTATTATTATGGGGAAGCGCTAAACCTATGGGGGTAATACAATGCCAAAGGAATGGGAAGCAAGCAGATTTCAACCGAAGGGTATAGTGGCTCAAACTCGTTGGATCAAGAGCCCTTACCACCCTCAAGGCACCATCACCCTTGTTTGAGTGTACAAGTTTTTTTGCAGTACTGAGAGGCACTGAGCAATACTGAGCAGTGGTGGGGGAGCCTCCATCCCCCCCCAACCCGGCGTGTGCAACATGATGTACTCAGGCTGTTACATACTTCTTGTCAGCATGTACTGAGCCAGTACACAGAGAGTTACATCGCACTGGTGGTGATGGTGGTGCTGGTGGTGATGGTGGTGGTGTTGGTGAGGGTGGTGATGGTGGTGGTGGTGATGGTGGTGCTGGTGGTGATGGTGGTGGTGATGGTGGTGCTGGTGGTGATGGTGTGGTGTGGTGGTGGTAATGGTGGTGGTGATGGTGGTGGGGGGTGATGATGATGATGGTGGTGATGGTGGTGATGGTGATGGTGGTGTGGTGGTGATGGTGATGGTGGTAATGATGGTTTGGGGGTGATGGTTGATGGTGGTAATGATGGTGGGGTGGGGATGATGATAGTGATGGTGGTGTTAGTGATGGTGGTGGTGATGGCATGGCGGTGGTGATGGTGATGGTGGTGGTGGTGGTGATAGTGGTGGTGGTGGTGATTTGTGGTGATGGTGGTGGTGATGATGGTGATGGTGATGATGGTGGTGGTGATGGTGGTGGTGGTGGTAGTGGTGGTGGTGATGGTGGTGGTGGTGGTGGTAGTGGTTGGTGGTGATGATGGTGATGGTGGTGATGGTTGGTGGTGATGGGGGTGGTGATGGTGGTGATGGTGGGGGTGGTGGTGGTGGTGATGGTGGTGGTGATGGTTGTGGTGGTGATGGTTGTGGTGGTGATGGTGGTGATGGTGGTGATGGTGGTGATGGTGGTGGTGGTGGTGATGGTGGGGATGATAGTGGTGATAGTGGTGGTGGTGATGGTGGGGATGGTGGTGATGGTGGTGGTGGTGGTGGGGGTGGTGGGGGTGGTGTGGTGGGGTGTGTGTGTTTGGTTGTGTGTGTGTTTTGTGTTGTGTGTGTGTGTGTGTGTGTTGTGTGTGGTGTGTGTGTGTGGTGAGTGTGAGTGGTCGTGCCGAATATGTACAAACTGGTCAATTAGCAAGAACTCATTTAAATAAGTCCTTATCTAAATTTTTTTCTTAATACGTTTAAAGACATAATATTTTCGATTAATGTATAATGTAAAAATAATAATTATTTGGTAACCATACCAAAAGAACCTTAGAAAACTATACCTAACCATATTATAACAAGCAAAGCAATTTAATTTAACCTAATCCAACAAATATCATTTTAGATTGTTTACAATAATTTAATACTAAACAAACACAATGAAATATATATTATTCATTAGGTTCGAGAATGATATTTTGCGAAATTATTGCAATACACAAATTTTCGCTGTCTTATATGGCAAGATGAGCGTTGCTATTTTAAAGCCAAGATCTCCGCAAGTTTTACATATTCGGCCGACACATATATATAAATATATATATAATATATATATATAAATTTATATATATATATATATATATAAATATATATATTATTATAATATATAATACATACATGAATTCATGTTACATACATACATACATACATACATACTCACGCTATAGCTGCGCACTGAACTCATCCTTCTGCGTACCAGCGTCTCACTATCCGCTACAAATACGGATCCTTCCAATTTCTCATTTTCTTACAAACGAATTTAGAGACTAGATAAAGAGGCGAACAAGGTTGCCAGCTATGTAAAAAAGAAACACAGGAATTAAAAGCTTAAGTGGTTTTCATTCACCTCAACTTTAGTCTTCCAGGTCTCTTAAACCTCTTCGGTGTCTCTTGTATCTCTTTACTGTCACTTGAACCTCTTCAAATCTCTTCATATAGTTTCAAAATCTTTTCAGATAGTCTTTAAAACCTTTTCAGTGTCTCTAATATCTTCCCAAATTCTTTTAAACCTATTTCAAACTTTGTTTAGTCTCTCGTCTCTATAATCTCTTTAAATAGTTTTAAACCCTTCTCCAAAGCTTAAAACCACTTAGAACTTCTAGAAAATATCCTATACACCCATTGTCAACAGTGTTTGAACCCAGGGACATCTCCCCCAAAGACTTTTTAGTGTCCCAGAACTTCTTCCAGTGGTATCGGGACCCTCTCCAGACACCCCAGATGTACTTGAGGAAGAGTAAACAATATCCGGGTACAGTTTCTCGCTTGTTTAGTAAACAGAAAGTTCTCCCTGGTGGGTTGTGTTTACACTGGACTCGAGATCACAAGAGGCAAGGGAAGTATTGTTTGATTGTTTTGTGGTGTGTGTGTGTGTGTGTGTGTGTGTGTGTGTGTTGTGTGTGTGTGTGGTGTTTGTGTGTGTGTGGGTGTGTGTGGTGTGGTGTGGTGCGTGTGTGTGTGTGTGTGTGTATGTGTGTGAGTGGTACGGAAATGCTCGATATACCATCTTAAGTACTTAATTTACAACCTCTTGAAGACTGACACTCTTCAGGAGTCAAGTATGGATTCTACCTCCAGTACTGCTCCACTTGTGTCCATCTACCGAACCTCCAACGGATTTAATATTCTCCTTAATTCATAATAATACAAATACTATCTACTACTACTACTACTACTACTACTACTACTATACTACTACTACTAACTGCTAATAATAATAATAATAATAATAATAATAAAAAATAATAAAAATAATAATAATAATAATAAAAATACACAACGTTAGCCTTCCTCGCTAAAACTTTTCTTCATTTTTTCCTCTTTTGCAATTTCCATGTGTTGCCCTTCATGTGTTGAGTATGTGTTGGTGGCTACACCTGGGGTGTAGCAACACGAACCTCAGGTGTGGCAACATCTGAGGTGTAGCAACGTACACCTCAGGTGTGTGATTTAGGAACCCCGGGCCTAAATGCAGGGCCGCGGGTGCGGTGACCTGAGGAAGCGACTCCAGGTAAACTGTGACACTGTGTACTTCTACTGTGACACTGTGTACTTCTACTGTGACACTGTGTACTTCTACTGTGACACTGTGTACTTCTACTGTGACACTGTGTACTTCAACCACGAAGTTAGTCTTTGATCTGATTTTTCACGTTAAATAGTATTTATGTTACTGTGAGACCAGTTGTGTCAACACAGTTGGTAATTGTACTTGTGGTAATTGCTCTTATGCGTACTTACTGTATGGTAATTGTACTTACGTGTACGTGTACTTAAGTAAACTTACTAAGTTACTAAGGGGACAAGAAGAAAAGAAAAGGATAAGAAGACCGGAATTGAAGTATAGACTTGGGGGTACAGGGGCTGTACCCTCCATCCACTCAAGAAGGAACTGGGGGTAAGCATAGTGCCTGGTATATCACCAGAGACACAACATTGACCGGATAACTTCTGCGACGCCTTCAGGAATCTCAACGAAGAGTCATTCTTTATACAACATATATCAGGCTCATCTTGGAGTACGCAGCACCAGTGTGGAACCCACACCTGAAATAGCGTGATGCAGAAGTATGCAACAAGGCTTGTTGCATACGAGCTTCAAGGAGAAGCTAACGGAATGGAACCTAACTACATTAGAGGA
>NC_069417.1:23319077-23331577 GCF_026875155.1 Cherax quadricarinatus | reverse complement strand
TTTTCTCTCTCTCTCAACCTCTCTCTCTCTCTAATCTTTCTCTCATCTTATCTCTTCCTCTTAATCCTCAAAACTTCTCAATCCTCTCTCTATCTCTTCTCTCTACTCTCTCTTCCTCACTCCCTCAATCTCTCTCGTCCTCGTCATTCATCTCCCTCTCCTATCCTCTCACCTCTAATTACTTTTTCTCCCTTCCTCCTTCCTCCTCATTCTCCTCTCTAATCTCTCTTCCTCTCTATCTCTCCTCTCTATCTCTCCTCTTCTATACTCTTCTCTCATCTCTATCTCCCCCTCTCTCTCTAACCCTCTAACCTCTCTCTTCTCAAAATCTCTTCTCTCCTAATCTCTCTCTCTCTTTTAATCTCTCCTCTCTCTCTTTCCTCTCTCTAAACCTCCCTCTATCTCTCCATTAAATCTCTCTAATCTCCCTTCTCTTCTCTCTATAACTTCTCTCTCATTCTCTCTAATTCTCTCTCTCTCTAAACCCTTCTCTCAACTCTCCCTCTCCCCTATCTCTCTTCCCCTCTTTTCTCCTCTCTTCACTCTCCCCTAAATCCCCTCCCTCTTCTCTCCCCCTTTTCCTCCTTCTCCTTTTTCACTCTAAATCTCTCTCTAATCTCTCTCTTTTCCTCTTTTCTCACCCCTCTCACCCCTCCCCCACCTCCCTCTTCGTCCCCTCCTCTCACACCCTCCACCCACCTCCCCTCACCCTCCACCCCCTTCCCTCCCACCCCACCTCACCTAAACTTCTCTCCCTCTCCCCTCTTTTCCTCTCTAAACCTCTTCCCCTTCTCTCCTAATCTCCCTCCCCTCTCCCCCAATCCCCTCCTCATTACCCTTCACCCCACCCCTCCCCACTCTCCCCAACTCCTCTCACTCCTCTCTTTCTCCCCCTCCCCTCTCCTCTTCTATCAGATCGTTTCCCAAAACGGGCCCGAAAACCGAGGACCCATATCTCCGCCGGGCCAGATCAAAACAGTGCCCGGGTCTGGGACCGAGCCGGGGGGGGGCGCTGACCCCCAGGGAAACCTCCTTCAGGTATCCTTCAGGTATTTCCCTTCCAAGGGGATTCTTCAGGGATGGTTAAAACCTGGGCAAATTCATACCGACATGTTGGGTTCATAAAAGCACCTAGAAAACCCCTAGGGCCCTATTTATTAAAAACGGGGAACCTAACGAAAAACGTAATGACAAAAGATTGCAACCAAAAACCCTCCCCCGGGCGGGGATAAAAAACCCGCGGGGCCAAAAAAGTCTCCCAAACTCCAACCGTCGCGTTAGCCACTGACCAGCTAGCCACAATAAAATTTTGTCCCCAAATAAAGGGAAATTTCCACAAACCCTAGGGAAGGGTTTGCACAGGCACCACGGGGCCAAAAAACCAAAATTTTTAACAGACGAATGGCCTTTGGGATGGTTTGTTTGCAACCCTGCCCCTTAAAAATTTCGCCAGTCATTTCGTGAGTCTGCAACAGAAAACACTCCCCCCCTACGAAAGTAAAAGACGGGCAAAAACGATGCAAAATTCCCCCAATTGGTACACTAAGGGGAAAACACCCTAAGTGGTTTCCCCCGGGCCCCAAAACTGTTCAACAACCCTCCCAAAACAAGCATTAGGGAATTTCCAATAACCCCTTGGGTGGGCCCTTTTCAAGAGAGAAACTGGACAGATACCCCAAATCATGCCGGATCAGCCGGGGTGGGGGCTCGAAAAGTTTGGAAAGCGTGCGGCCAGCAGTAAAAGCCTTAAATTTTATCCCGGCCCTGACCATCGGGGGGCTTGGTCATGGGGCCGGGGGCCGGGGGGGTTGATCCCCGGAATAACCTCCAGGGGAACCCCCCAGGTAACCGGGGAACTTGGGGGCAAAAGTTTTGTCAAAGGCCACGCTAGCTGGAGATTCGTCCCGTAAAAACTTTTCCCTTTGTGGGGCACAGTGGGGCCCCGTGCTAACCTTCCCATTGGGGTGGAAATATACCCCAATTGGGCGAATCTTATTGGGGGCTTTGCTGGTCCAGGGGGCTAACCCCACGGGCTGGTGTTTCGAGACTCTCTGATCGCGGGGTTTTATCCCCCCCCGTGGGTTAAAGGGTTTTAATTTAAAAAAGTTTCCCGTCCTGGGGCCTTTAAAACGGTCCCCAGGGCCGAAACGTTTTTTAGTATGTGTTTTGTTTTTTTCCCGGGACCTTGAATTTACGGTCCCCCTTTACAGAAAGTTTTCCCAATATGTGCTAGATTTAAATCACGCTGGGTTTTTAAACAGTATTAACCAGAGTTTTTGGGGCCCGCGGGACTAATGGAGGAGGGGGGGATGTTTATAATTTTTAAAAACAAAAAGGCCCCCGAACTGACTGGGAACAAAAAAAACCCAAATACTATCAGACAACCGGGAAACTGACAGAAAAACCTAAACCCCACCAAATGCCTGGAGAAGCGAAAAAAAGGAATTTCAAAGTATGTAAAAAATAAATAACCATTGAGGGGAAACCAGAAAAAGATCAATATAGTGTAGGGGGATTTTTCAAAGAAAAAAATGGGCTACCGAAATTTCTCAAAAATATATAAAAGGGTTTGGGAAAAGGGAAAACATCTCCCCGAGACATCACTGAATTTTGAGGGAAAAATTTAAAGGGTGTCATAACTAACAGAAGAAGTACAGTGGGAAAAAAAAGGGGGTTACAGGATATTGCAAGGAAAACCCCAAAATATTTCTATTTCCCATCAAAATCTAAACTAAAAACTACCTTAGAAATTTGACCATTATTAAGAGGAACTCGGGACGACGATGAACAGGATATTATGAGTCTGACCGAAAATTGGGCGTCGTGAGCCCTGTCCCAAAACGGTTTCCCGATTTATGTATTTTTCCCGTCACGGTATTTTTGGCCTTTTTTTTTCCCCACGAAATGAGTGAAAAACCTAAAAAAAACATTTTTTGAGTCAGTGTTTTAGTAACCCCCCTACATGACAGCAAAGGGAGAAAATACAGAAGTATTTTTTTCCCTCCAGCAGAAGGCCGCGCGACCCCAAACCCAAATGACAAAACTACAAAAACCCAAGATTTTTCCCCCCCCCCCCCAAAAAAAAAGGCTAACGTGTCCCCCTCACTCAGCACCTGGACCAATTCCCTGGAATACTTTTGTTTAAAAGAAGTGCAAAATACCACTAGCACGAACCCCAGTATTCTTTTAAAAAGGGGCTTTTAAATTTGGAGAAATATCGAAGGCCGTAAAGAGTGCAGGAAAAGAGTTTTTCCTTTTCAAAAGGAGGTAGAAAAGCCCCAAAAAAATAACAAATTTCGACCAGAGCCCCCAAAATTCTCAAACATAAAAAAAATTCGAAATGTATAAACTGCAATTAAAAAATTTCATGGAGGGAGCACAACCCCAACCCAAAACCCCACCAGCATGGTTGTACAGCAGGCCCATCATGTCTGTCAAAAAACTGGGGAAACCCTTATGACAAATTAACGGAGGCGTTTTGGGGAAAACGACCAAAACGGAAAGTAATTACACAGACCTCCCCTTTGCAGATACACCAAAATAACATGAAAGGGCACTGCCCGGGAGAGGAAAACTGAAAAAAATTTTCAAAAATTTTAAGCAGTTTTTCCCCGCCGGGGAGTGGGGAAAAAACTTTACTTTTAATGGTGATAAAATATGGAAGGAATGAACCCCCCAAAGGGGAAAAAACAGTATACAAAATTCAAGATCATCAAAAAAGAACGAAAGGGCACGGGGAAAGACTTGGAAATAACTAAAAGACAGCCCATCTTTCTTTCAAACAACATAAAAAACAAAGGCACGACAGCCACGAGGGAAATAATACCATTTGGGGGACCCCTTTTCAAATCAATCGCTCCCCTTTTATTTTGAACTTGTTTTAGGGGGTGACGGGCCCCGTTCAAAATAGGAGAAATATCAGAGCTGGAACAAATAAAAAGATTGTTTAGAGCCCACACAGAGCCAGTAAAGGTCTGTGATGGGAACACCTTAAAGTCTTAAGTATGTACTCACTGGAGAGGAGGAGAGATGCATGATAATATATATCTGGAAAGTACTCGAGGGCTTGGTCCCAAATATGAACACTGCCATAACAACATACTGGAGCAAAAGATGTGGAAGGAAGTGCAAAATAAACCCATTGAAAAGCAGGGACGCTGTGGGCACACTAAGGGAACACTGTATCAACATTCACGGCTCCAGATTATTCAACATCTTACCAGAAGATATCAGAAACACTGCTGGAACAAGTGTAGAAGTCTTCAAGAGGAAACTGGACAAGTATCTTCACTAGGTGCCAGATCAACCAGGCTGTGATGGATATACGGGTAGTGGACCTCCACTAACAACAGCCTGATTAATCAGGCTAGCACAAGACCAGCCTGGCCCATGGCCGGGCTCCAGGAGTAGAAAGACTCCCGAAACTACTCAAAGGTATGTCAAAGGTATATATCCTTCTTCAGGTATATGCCATCGATGAGGATACACTAGTCCTGAGGCCACGCCATAACTGCACTAGTCTTACTAGCCCACGCTAGACTGCTCCTACTAGCACCATCCCTTACCACTCACCCATCTAACCAATTTATAGAGCTACGATGGGTAATAGCGTCAGTGACGCTACTTGCCACTGTATGCTACCCATTACCAATGCTACTGACAACCCAGTGTTCTATATTATCCCTAGACCTGAATTTACCAGTACTCTCTTTTATTATCCCTAGACCTGAATTTACCGGAGCTCTCCTATATTATCCTAGACCTGAATTTACCAGTCCTCACCTGTATTCTCCCTAGATCTGAATTTACCAGTGCTCACCTGTATTCTCCCTAAATCTGAATTTACCAGTGCTCTCCTATATTCTCCCTAGACCTGAATTTACCAGTGCTCACCTGTATTCTCCCTAAATCTGAATTTACCAGTGCTCACCTGTATTCTCCCTAGATCTGAAGTTACCAGTCCTCACCTGTATTCTCCCTAGATCTGAAGTTACCAGTCCTCACCTGTATTCTCCCTAGATCTGAATTTACCAGTCCTCACCTGTATTCTCCCTAAATCTGAATTTACCAGTGCTCTCCTATATTATCCCTAGATCTGAATTTACCAGTGTTCTCCTATATTCTCCCTAGATTCAAATTTACCAGTTTTCTTTTATTCTCCCTAAATCTGAAGTTATCCAGTTTGACTCGACTGTTGCGAGTCATCCTGACTGGATGTCCTCACAGACTTATTTGTTTTTCCTTCAATTAAAAATTACCCCAAGTAATTCTTTTTCCATGGGGGGAAGGGGGGCGGGGAGAGGCTCGACAGTGTTATAAATTCTTCTCTTATACGACATGTAAAATAAAAGCAAACACATTTGTTTATGTGGTACATAAGTGGTACACAATACAGACAAATGAAGTACTATATGCATGCACAACATCTGGGTATTTTTGTGTTGATAAAGTCACTGGTTGGCGAAACGTCTACAAATAAAGATGCCCAGATGTTGCACATGTGTCTAATTCTTCACATTTGTTTATGTAGTTAACAGACACAACGGTGTCGTTGTTGTAAACAGGAGGAACTACATTACTGGAGCATTACTTGAGGGTCTTTTGTTCAAAGTGCGGGTGAACATTCTCGCCTTTTCGTTAGGTGAGGCTATAATGAGATTAAGACACATGTGCAACATCTGGGTATCTTTATTGTAGACGTTTCGCCATCCAGTGGCTTTATCAATACAAATTCTAGGACATAACTTGAAGACAGTAGAACTATGTACAGAAGACGAGGTAATCAGTCCCTCAGCCTTGGAATCTCCAAGACTGCGGTGCTCTTCGCACCTACTCCTAGGTTGAGGGACTGATTACCTCATCTTCTGTATATAGTTCTACTGTCTTCAAGTTATGTCCTAGAATTTGTATTGATAAAGCCACTGGATGGCGAAACGTCTACAATAAAGATACCCAGATGTTGCACATGTGTCTTAATTTCATCTTGTCGGTATTACATACCATTCTTGCACAGGTGAGGCTATGTTTCGTTAGGTGAGGCTGTCAGCATAGTTGCTGATCCCTGTGTTGTATAGCATATCATAGTATCATCCATGTGCTTTATATAGAAGACCCCTTAGGCCTGTGACTGTATGACGTCACGGGATGCAGCTTGAGTGTGAGGCGAGCTACCTCGGCCTCAGTCGGCGTTTGACATAGGCAGGACAAGGCAGAGGCTGGGCTCCATCTCCCATTACCACAGTCTGACAATATATCGTTACCATCCAACAAGTGTGTCTACCTTCAACCCTCGATATCTCCTTTTAAGAACCCCTACGACAAGGCTATGTTTCGCTCAGCCGGAGCTCCGTTGAAGCCATCACCAGCAGTACAATCCCTGGGTACTGGGTATGTGAAGGTTACCTGGAGGTTTACTGGGTATACTGGGTATGTGAAGGAAGCCCATGAGGCGGGATATACTTGAAGGTAGTAGTAGTCTCTACAGTAGTGGTAGTGATAGTGGTGGTAGTAGTGGTAGTAGTGGTAGTGGTGATAGTAGTGGTAATGGTGATAGTAGTTAGTGGTGATAGTAGTGGTAGTGGTGATAGTAGTGGTAGTGGTGATAGTAGTGGTAATGGTGATAGTAGCGGTAGTGATGATAGTAGTGGTAGTGGTGATAGTAGTGGTAATGGTGATAGTAGTGGTAGTGGTGATAGTAGTGGTAATGGTGATAGTAGTGGTAGTGGTGATAGTAGTGGTAATGGTGATAGTAGTGGTAGTGGTGATAGTAGTGGTAGTGGTGATAGTAGTGGTAATGGTGATAGTAGTGGTAATGGTGATAGTAGTGGTAGTGATAGTAGTGGTAGTGGTGATAGTAGTGGTAATGGATAGTAGTGGTAGTGGTGATAGTAGTGGTAGTGGTGATAGTAGTGGTAGTGGTGATAGTAGTGGTAGTGGTGATAGTAGTGGTAGTGGTGATAGTAGTGGTAGTGGTGATAGTAGTGGTAGTGGTGATAGTAGTGGTAGTGATAGTAGTTGTGGTGGTGATAGTAGTGGTGGTGGTGCTTGTGGTGGTAGTAGTGGTAGTGGTGATAGTAGTGGTAGTGGTGGTAGTAGTGGTAGTGGTGGTAGTGGTGATAGTAGTGGTAATGGTGATAGTAGTGGTGGTGATAGTAGTAGTGGTGGTGATAGTAGTGGTGGTGGTGCTTGTGGTGGTAGTAGTGGTAGTGGTGATAGTAGCGGTAGTGGTGGTAGTAGTGGTAGTGGTGGTAGAAGTATTACTTTCAGTAGGGTGGTAGTAGTGGTAGTGGTGATAGTGGTGGTAGTAGTGGTAGTGGTGGTAGAAGTATTAGTTTCAGTAGGGTGGTAGTAGTAATAAAAATAGTGTTGTCAAAAATGGTATATAATACCGACAATTTGAAGATTAATATTCGTGCAACAGTCGGGTATCTTTACTCACGTACTGTGTACGCTAGACTTTACATCAATACAGATACTGTTGCACATGTGTCTTAATCTTCAATAATAGTAATTGTGGGAGTGAGTTTGAGTTTGAGATAGACGTGCCTGGTAAGGGCCAACAGGCCAGCTGCAGTGTTCCTCCATTCTTCTGAATAGTTGTAGTATTAGTAGTGTCAGTAGTAGTAGCAGTAGTAGTCTCCGTACTAGACGCAATGGATTGGCTTGACAAACTACTTGGTGGGTGAAGCGTAGCATGGACCAGTAGGCCTACCCTAGTGTTCTTTTATTCTCACGCCCCTCTTGACCCGGCCTACCGTGGGGTAACCAGTGATCAACCAGCCTCGCGTTACTCGCGTAAATCTCACTTCTTAGTACTGTATTTCTTCCCCCGCAACTCTGACTTAGACACGCATATATTCTTCAGCTGAATTAGCATATCTACGATCCTGACACACTTACATAAGAACATAAGAAAGGAGGAACACTACAGCAGGCCTAATGGCCTATACTTAGCAGATCCTTCTCGAGCCAAAACACACCAACAAAAACATTCGCCCAACATTTTTTTTGGACGTAAAAAGTAAATATGAAAATCTTAATCTATATGGTCGTTTCTGACGTAAATACTCTTAGTCAGCTCGCTACGTCGGATGTAAGTTAGCTTGGTGACTTCAGTCTAAGATACACAAAATAACAATAAAAGGCACAATACCGTGACTGGAACGATACACAAATAACCCGCACATAGAAGAGAGGAGCGCACGACGACGTTTCGGTCCGACTTGGACCATTTACAAAGTCTCACTAACCCAAAACTGTTCAACAGCCTCCCATCAAGCATTAGGGGAATTGCCAATAAACCCCTGGCTGCCTTCAAGAGAGAGCTGGACAGATACCTAAAGTCAGTGCCGGATCAGCCGGGCTGTGGCTCGTACGTTGGACTGCGTGCAGCCAGCAGTAACAGCCTAGTTGATCAGGCCCTGATCCATCGGGAGGCCTGGTCATGGACCGGGCCGCGGGGGCGTTGATCCCCGGAATAATCACCAGGTAACCTCCAGGTAACCAGAAGTGGAGCAGGACGGGTATATATAGGCAGGAAGAGGTGGTGGTAGTAGTAGTAGTAGTAGTAGTAGTAGTAGTAGTAGTAGTAGTAGTAGTAGTAGTAGTAGTAGTAGTAGTAGTAGTAGTAGTAGTAGTAGTAGTAATGTCTTCCCTACTTCCAACTCTAACAGTCGCCGTCTAGTCGAATCCTCTCTAATACACAACTTTCCTTGTAGGAATCTTAGTGGCAATATAAACACAAATGCAGTATAATGTGATCCTTTATTGACTACGTTTCGCCCACACAGTGGGCTTTTTCAAGTCACAAACAGAACTACCAGGTAGTTCTGTTTGTGACTTGAAAAAGCCCACTGTGTGGGCGAAACGTAGTCAATAAAGGATCACATTATACTGCATTTGTGTTTATATTGCCATTGTGTCGGTATTTTATACCATTTATTTCCAGGAATCTTAGTCCTGGCTTCGTCTCTGTAGATGCCTTCCTCTCCCACTACATTCTAAAATGCTCCAAACTTCAGAACACCCGTGACTTAACCTGATTCCTCATTTTTTCTTCTTCTCCCTCTTCCCCTTTCCTCTTTCCTTTTTTGTCTTTCTTCTGTCGCGTGTTTCTGTTCCTTCATTATTTATTTCATCACTTCCCCTTCTCCCCACCTCTGTGCACTTGCTCTCCCTCTGTGGGCACCTAGCTCCCTTGCAGTGCTCCCCTTTCTTTATATTTGACTGGCTCCTCCTCCTCCTCCTCCTCCTCCTCCTACTACTACTACTACTACTACTACTACTACTACTACTACTACTACTACTACTACTACTACTACTACTACTACTACTACTATTACTACTACTACTACTACCACCACTACCTCTTCCTGCCTATATATAGCCGTCCTGCTCCACTTCTGGTGTGACTTTGTAAATGGTCCAAGTCGGACCGAAACGTCGTTGTAAGCTCCTCTCTTCTATGTGCGGGTTATTTGTGTAACACACAAAATGGAAGAATATAGCAAATAATGTCGTAGCAGAAATAATCCCTGGAGGTAGCTCAGATGAAAGGTCACACACACACATGAGCTGCTGAATTTCTGCGGCAAACACACCCTAAGTCAGCAGATAGTGGAGCCAACATGACTGGAGAACACACTGGACCTTATTTTCACAAATAATGAGGACCTGGTAAGGAATATAACAATATCAAAACAACAAATTCTGATCACAATCTAATCGAAGTCCAGACTTGCATGAACAGAAGTCCTAATCGGCAAGATGCATACAGTTATGAGGGTACCTTTACCAAATTCAACTTAAACAACAAGAACATCATCTGGGATCAGGTAAACTATGCCCTAAATGAAACATGCTGGGAGGATATCTTAAATTACATGGACCCAAACCAATGCCTCGAAAAGATCACCCTCTTGGTAGCTGAAGGATGTTCAAGGTATATTCCTATAAGACAAAAGAAAAGAAGTAAACTGGAGAGAGAGAGACACTCCCTCTACAGGAGAAGACGAAGAATCATTGAGCTCCTCAAGAATGCCAGATTATCTGATACACGGAAAGAAGTGCTAACCAGGGAAGTGGAAAATATTGAGCTGAAGTTAAAGGACTCATACAGGATCCAGGAGAGACAAGAGGAGCTAAAAGCGATTAATGAAATTGAAAGAATTTCGAAATATTTCTTTTCATATGCCAAAAAAAGTCAAAAACCACTTCTAGTATAGGGCCCCTGCTCAGACAAGACGGATCCTACACTGACGACAACAAAGAAATGAGCGAGATACTGAAATTGCAGTATGACTCAGTGTTCAGTGAGCCACTAACCAGTTTATAGATAGATGATCCAAACAATTTTTTCATGAATGAGCCTCAAAACCCTGCCAATGTAGGCCAGATTTATGACATAACCTTAACTCCAGAATTGTCGATGCTTGGAACAGTCTTGCGAGTAGGATGATAGAGGTTAAGACCTTGGGTAGCTTGGGAAGCTTTTGGGAAAAGCTGGACAAGTAGGTGGGTGGGAATGGTTGATTTAGAGAAGGACTTGCCTAGTATGGGCCAGTAGGCCTGCTGCAGTGATCCTCCATTCTTACGTTCTTATATGATTTCACCCAAATGGGAATTTGGGAGACAAACGTTTAAGCAACTGCACGTGTCCAGAAGATGAAGAGTAGATTGCTTGTAAAACGCCGTAAAGGAGGTGAAATAGGTCAGCAGACAGACTCACACACTTACCCACAAGCTGTCAACAACTACTAGTGTTGAGGAGAGGCCATGATGGAAGCGTCTTAATAGTGCCACTGCAGGAGACTGACTGGCACCTGTTGATACGCGAGCGAGCGAGTGAGAGGAGCAGCGAACAGCACACCCACCCTACACAGCACCAACGTCAACACTGAGTGCTGGTGTGTGCTAGGAGCTAGGACTGGCTGGCTGGCTCCAACAAGACCAAGTGCTGGGAGGGAGGAGGACACTGCACTCACCTGCTATGAAACTCTCCTTCACAAGGAACGGAGAGCTGAGGTAAGTATGTATATTTAACAGCCACGTAAGTTCCTTGTGCCTTCTAGTAACACGTTCATTTTTAAGTAAGTTTATTCGGGTTTACACAAATACAGTTACATAGATTATCATACATAGCAGCATATGTGCAAAGTACCTGGGATAACCCAGAAAGACGGAGTGACTTATTTCCATTGGAGTCCTTTCCACTATAATTTACCGTGTCCATAATTACTATTGCATTTGCTTTGTCTGTTTCGGAAGGTGAAGTCTGGGATCTTTCTTTAATTCATGATATAACTTAAGTCTTTGAGGACAATTGTGTTGCAGAGGTCTGAAGAGGATCAACTGATCCTCTTCAGACCTGAAGAGGATCAACTGATCCTCTTCAGTTCCTGGAGAGCGAAACGTTGCCACAATAAAATGTCACATTGGTTGCACTTGTGTTCTTTTATCTAACATATTGTGGGTAATTCTACCAGCATTAATACATTGTGTCTAGTGTATCTAGGTCGTCTGTCGTGCGTCACAGCGGATTACCTCCCGTTTTCACGAGCGCTGTGCTACCCTCATGGGTTTAGCGCTTCCCTGTGAATACAACAACAGCAACAACAGCAACAATAATAGTAATAATAGTAAGGGATTCTTATTCTTTAAGGGATCATTTGTCATCTCTCTCTCTCTCTCTCTCTCTCTCTCTCTCTCTCTCTCTCTCTCTCTCTCTCTCTCTCTCTCTCTCTCTCTCTCTCTCTCTCTCTCTTTCTCTCTCTCTCTCTCTCTCTCTCTCTCTCTCTCTCTCTCTCTCTCTCTCTCTCTCTCTCTCTCTTCTCTCTTCTCTCTCTCTCTTTCTCTCTCTCTCTCTCTCTTTTACACAGAGTTTGACAAGGTTAAGGATCCCTAGCTTTATTGACAAGCTATTTACAGGTTAAGGATTCCTAACTTTATTGACAAGCTAAGAGCTGTTACCTACATCAGCTCATTTGAAAACATTTTTATTGTTATGAGACATACAAGTAGGGAACAGGATGAAGTTGGAGCCATCTGTGGGTCATTATTTTCATTTGATCAACTGACTTTATCTCGTTGACATCATTATGCTGTACGAATGTGTTCCATACTCGAGTATGGAGTGATGTTTTGGAGAAGGGTACAGCCAGAGCGAAGTTGCTGCTTTCTGCCCGTCTTGTGGTATAGAAGCTTGCTTCTCGTTGTCCTCGAAGTGGATCCAAGTGTGGTACTTTGACAATGCTGGCCTTGTACATAACAATAGAGCCACCTGCATCCCTCCTGTGTTGAAAGCTCTGCTGAAATGATAGATTTATCCAAGATGGGCCCAGGCGAGAGATGAAACGTCTTGCTTTACTCTGTCAAGCAGTTGCAGATGAGGGGGGCACAGGCAAACCAAGAAGGTGGAGCATACTCAAGGTGTGAGCGTACTTGTGCCTCATACATAATCTTGCAACCCCTACTGTGTAGAATGAATGGTTCACAGAACCGAC
>NC_069417.1:23299077-23314077 GCF_026875155.1 Cherax quadricarinatus | reverse complement strand
TAATAATAATAATAATAATAATAATAATAATAATAATAATAATAATAATAGTAATAATAATAATAATAACGATAATAATATACTAATAATAATAATAGTAACAATAATAAGTATTATTATTATCATTATTTTCAACCAGAACTTTCCCATAACGTTCAAGAAGATAGCGTTGAAATCTCGACGATACGTAGATGTTACGTAGTCTGCTACAATAAAATATTGTATATAAAATAATGCTCCATAGTTCCGGAATTGAACTGAAACCGAACATGTATTATTCCTGATCAGTTAGTGTGGCCAGGACAGGAGCAGATGAGGTGTGTGGAGTCAGTACCAGACGGGTAGTGACGGGGGGAAGTTATCATGTTGGGGCGGTAGTGTCAGTAGGTAATTTTGGTAATTTTTTTAGTGTATACTATAATTTAGTTAGTGTGTAAATGCTCTTATGTTTTTTAAGGTCCTAGTGTATACAAGGGTTTGCGTTTTGAAGAATATTACTGTTTTAACTGTTGGCTAAGTAGCCAGCAGGAAGGAGCTAGGTGTGATAAGATAAGATTTCGTTCGGATTTTTAACCCCGGAGGGTTAGCCACCCAGGATAACCCAAGAAAGTCAGTGCGTCATCGAGGACTGTCTAACTTATTTCCATTGGGGTCCTTAATCTTGTCCCCCAGGATGCGACCCACACCAGTCGACTAACACCCAGGTACCTACTTGCTGCTAGGTGAACAGGACAACAGGTGTAAGGAAACGTGTCGAAATGTTTCCACCCGCCGGGAATCGAACCCGGGCCCTCCGTGTGTGAAGCGGGAGCTTTAGCCACCAGGCCACCGGGCCTGTTGTTATATCTTGCTAGCAGCTGCAGTGTGCTAGTGAACTAAAGTCAACTGGAGTAAAGTTGTTGTTGTAGTGGAGTAGACTGTAACTTGTATATACGTTACCATTATTAATATATATGGATATTTTTGTATTAGGTGAGCTTGTTCTTCCATATACTATATTAATTATTTTCACTCATGCTTTATTATTTAGTATGAGTACATGCTGGCCCTAGAGTGGCTATGTTTTTCAGTGTAATTTAAATGGCCCTAGACAGCAGACTGAGCAGCCATTTAGGAACCAGGACCATTTTATTTAAGTTACGATATTAAAGTCGTAAGAGTAGATAACAATACATACACAGTAATTGAAAACACACAAACACACACACACACACACACAGGAGCTTGGACTCGACCCCTGCAACCTCAACTAGGTGAGTACACACACACACAACACACACACACACACACACACACACACACACACACACACACACACACACACACACACCACACACACACACACACACACACACACACACACACACACACACACACACACACACACACACACACGATAAAGCTCATGGAGCAAGATTAAACTGAATCCAGTAGTGACCAGGGAAGACGCGGGGTCAGGAGCTGTGAATCGACCCCTGCAACCACAAATAGGTGAGTACGCACACACCAGGCTAGCAAATACAAGCTCGGCCTTCAGAATGCTAAACAAGGAGCACTTCAAGTCACTCTCGGCCACACATGGGCGACCAGGTCCTTATACGCAGAGCCAGTGTTGAGCCCTCCTCATCTGCTCAAATACACGAAAAAGTACCTGAAAGATGCTGTAGTGAGTCAGCAACCAGTCACAGTCCCGTGGTTGGAATACTGTTAGTTACTGAGTAACGATACTTATAAAAATTCATGATATAGTGATTGATATGGATCTTCTCAGGCTTCTAATTGCATTCCCATAACACTCACTTTCATTATTTGCTTCTCCCTTAATATTATTGCTAATGCTAGACACAGGATACTTTCCATGACTAACTTATCAGATTTATCATGAAGTAATTCAGCATATGACGGGTTCCATAAAAATTATATATTAATTCCCTTTTCCCGGACTCTTAAGTATCTGAGTCTGTATCAAGAGTCTTCAGTGATGACATAGAATAAGTAACAATCAAAGAGTCAAGTTCAGTGTCATAAGTTAACTTCAGTATCATCAGAATGACAAACAATTCAGTTTACAGTGTAGACGACCAGTTGTTAATTCTTATATCTAGCTCAACAAGGTTGCTATTGTTAACTAGGGAGGTGACAACAAGAGCAGATGCAGCCCTACCAGTAGACTCCTGCTGGAGGTGGCAACAAGAGCAGATGCAGCCCTACCAGTAGACTCCTGCTGGAGGTGGCAACAAGAACAGATGCAGCCCTACCAGTAGACTCCTGCTGGAGGTGACAAAAAGAGCAGATGCAGACCTACCAGTAGACTCCTGCTGGAGGTGACAACAAGAGCAGATGCAGCTCTGCCAGTAGACTCCTGCTGGAGGTGACAACAAGAGCAGATGCAGCCCTACCAGTAGACTCCTGCTGGAGGTGACAAAAAGAGCAGATGCAGCCCTGCCAGTAGACTCCTGCTGGAGGTGACAACAAGAGCAGATGCATCCCTGCCAGTAGACTCCTGCTGGAGGTGACAACAAGAGCAGATGCAGCCCTGCCAGTACACTCCTGCTGGAGGTGACAGCAAGAGCAGATGCAGCCCTGCCAGTAGACTCCTGCTGGAGGTGACGACAAGAGCAGATGTAGCCCTGCCAGTAGACTCCTGCTGGAGGTGACAACAAGAGCAGATGCAGCCCTGCCAGAAGACTCCTGCTGGAAGTGACAGCAAGAGCAGATGCAGCCCTGCCAGTAGACTCCTGCTGGAGGTGACAACAAGAGCAGATGCAGCCCTGCCAGTAGACTCCTGCTGGAGGTAACAAAAAGAGCAGATGCAGCCCTGCCAGTAGACTCCTGCTGGAGGTGACAACGAGAGCAGATGCAGCCCTGCCAGTAGACTCCTGCTGGAAGTGACGACAAGAGCAGATGCAGCCCTGCCAGTAGACTCCTGCTGGAGGTGACATCAAGAGCAGATGCAGCCCTGCCAGTAGACTCCTGCTGGAGGTGACGACAAGAGCAGATATAGCCCTGCCAGTAGACTCCTGCTGGAGGTGACGACAAGAGCAGATGTAGCCCTGCCAGTAGACTCCTGCTGGAGGTGACAACAAGAGCAGATGTAGCCCTGCCAGTAGACTCCTGCTGGAGGTGACAACAAGAGCAGATGTAGCCCTGCCAGTAGACTCCTGCTGGAGGTGACGACAAGAGCAGATGTAGCCCTGCCAGTAGACTCCTGCTGGAGGTGATAGCAAGAGCAGATGCAGCCCTGCTAGTAGACTCCTGCTGGAGGTGACAACAAGAGCAGATGCAGCCCTGCCAGTAGACTCCTGCTGGAGGTAACAACAAGAGCAGATGCAGCCCTGCCAGTAGACTCCTGCTGGAGGTGACAACGAGAGCAGATGCAGCCCTGCCAGTAGACTCCTGCTGGAGCTGACAACAAGAGCAGATGCAGCCCTTCCAGTAGACTCCTGCTGGAGGTGACAACAAGAGCAGATGCAGCCCTGCCAGTAGACTCCTGCTGGAGGTGACAACAAGAGCAGATGCAGCCCTGCCAGTAGACTCCTGCTGGAGGTGACAAAAAGAGCAGATGCAGACTTTCCAGTAGACTCCTGCTGGAGGTGAGAACAAGAGCAGATGTAGCCCTGCCAGTAGACTCCTGCTGGAGGTGGCAACAAGAGCAGATGCAGCCCTGCCAGTAGACTCCTGCTGGAGGTGACAAGAGCAGATGCAGCTTTGCCAGTAGACTCCTGCTGGAGGTGACAACAAGAGGAGATGCAGCCCTGCCAGTAGACTCCTGCTGGAGGTGACAACAAGAGCAGATGCAGCCCTGCCAGTAGACTCCTGCTGGAGGTGACAACAAGAGCAGATGCAGCCCTGCCAGTAGACTCCTGTTGGAGGTGAAAACAAGAGCAGATGCAGCCCTGCCAGTAGACTCCTGCTGGAGGTGACAACAAGAGGAGATGCAGCCCTGCCAGTAGACTCCTGCTGGAGGTGACAACAAGAGCAGATGCAGCCCTGCCAGTAGATTCCTGCTGGAGGTGACAAGAGCAGATACAGCTCTGCCAGTAGACTCCTGCTGGAGGTGAAAACAAGAGCAGATGCAGCCCTGCCAGTAGACTCCTGCTGGAGGTGACAACAAGAGCAGATGCAGCCCTGCCAGTAGACTCCTGCTGGAGGTAACAACAAGAGCAGATGCAGCCCTGCCAGTAGACTCCTGCTGGAGGTGACAACAAGAGCAGATGCAGCCCTTCCAGTAGACTCCTGCTGGAGGTGACAACGAGAGCAGATGCAGCCCTGCCAGTAGATTCCTGTTGGAGGTGACAAGAGCAGATACAGCTCTGCCAGTAGACTCCTGCTGGAGGTGGCAACGAGAACAGATGCAGCCCTGCCAGTAGACTCCTGCTGGAGGTGACAACAAGAGCAGATGCAGCCCTGCCAGAAGACTCCTGCTGGAGGTGACAACGAGAGCAGATGCAGCCCTGCCAGTAGATTCCTGTTGGAGGTGACAAGAGCAGATACAGCTCTGCCAGTAGACTCCTGCTGGAGGTGGCAACGAGGACAGATGCAGCCCTGCCAGTAGACTCCTGCTGGAGGTGACAACAAGAGCAGATGCAGCCCTGCCAGTAGACTCCTGCTGGAGGTGACAACAAGAGCAGATGCAGCCCTGCCAATAGACTCCTGCTGGAGGTGACAACAAGAGCAGATGCAGCCCTGCCAGTAGACTCCTGCTGGAGGTGACAACAAGAGCAGATGCAGCCCTGCCAGTAGACTCCTGCTGGAGGTGACTACAAGAGCAGATGCAGCCCTGCCAGTAGACTCCTGCTGGAGGTGACAACAAGGGCAGATGTAGCCTTGCCAGTAGACTCCTGCTGGAGGTGACAACAAGAGCAGATACAGCCTTTCCAGTAGACTCCTGCTGGAGGTGACAACAAGAGCAGATGCAGCCCTGACAGTAGACTCCTGCTGGACGTGACAAGAGCAGATGCAGCTCTGCCAGTAGACTCCTGCTGGAGGTGACAACAAGAGGAGATGCAGCCCTGCCAGTAGACTCCTGCTGGAGGTGACAACAAGAGCAGATGCAGCCCTGCCAGCAGACTCTTGCTGGAGGTGACAACAAGAGCAGATGCAGCCCTGCCAGTAGACTCCTGTTGGAGGTGACAACAAGAGCAGATGCAGCCCTGCCAGTAGACTCCTGCTGGAGGTGACAACAAGAGCAGATGCAGCCCTGCCAGTAGACTCCTGCTGGAGGTGACAACAAGAGCAGATGCAGCCCTGCCAGTAGACTCCTGCTGGAGGTGACAACAAGAGCAGATGCAGCCCTGCCAGTAGATTCCTGCTGGAGGTGACAAGAGCAGATACAGCTCTGCCAGTAGACTCCTGCTGGAGGAGACAACAAGAGCAGATGCAGCCCTGCCAGTAGACTCCTGCTGGAGGTAACAACAAGAACAGATGCAGCCCTGCCAGTAGACTCCTGCTGGAGGTGACAACGAGAGCAGATGCAGCCCTGCCAGTAGACTCCTGCTGGAGGTGACAACAAGAGCAGATGCAGCCCTTCCCGTAGACTCCTGCTGGAGGTGACAACAAGAGCAGATGCAGCCCTGCCACTAGACTCCTGCTGGAGGTGACAAGAGCAGATACAGCCCAGCCAGTAGACTCCTGCTGGAGGTGGCAACGAGAGCAGATGCAGCCCTGCCAGTAGACTCCTGCTGGAGGTGGCAACGAGAGCAGATGCAGCCCTGCCAGTAGACTCCTGCTGGAGGTGACAACGAGAGCAGATGCAGCCCTGCCAGTAGACTCCTGCTGGAGGTGACAACAAGAGCAGATGCAGCCCTTCCCGTAGACTCCTGCTGGAGGTGACAACAAGAGCAGATGCAGCCCTGCCAGTAGACTCCTGCTGGAGGTGACAAGAGCAGATACAGCCCAGCCAGTAGACTCCTACTGGAGGTGGCAACGAGAGCAGATGCAGCCCTGCCAGTAGACTCCCTGCTGGAGGTGGCAACGAGAGCAGATGCAGCGCCCTGCCAGTAGACTCCTGCTGGAGGTGACAACGAGAGCAGATGCAGCCCTGCCAGTAGACTCCTGCTGGAGGTGAAGAGCTCTGTTCCACAAGGCACAGTACTCGCCCCCATCTTATTCCTTATCCTCATTTCAGACATAGACAGAGATATACACCACAGCACCGTATCATCCTTTGCGGATGATACTAGGATCTGCATGAGGCTGTCATCTGCTGAGGACGCGGTTAACCTCCAAGAAGATATAAACAAAGTTTTCCAGTGGGCAACGGTAAACAATATGATGTTCAATGAGGACAAATTCCAACTACTCCGTTATGGAAAACTGGAGGAGATAATAACTAGAACAGAATATACTACTGACTACGGCCATACAATAGATCGGAAAAATAATGTAAGGGACCTGGGAGTAGTAATGTCTGAGGATCTCACTTTCAAGGATCACAACAGTGCCACGATCGCACGTGCAAAGAAAATGATAGGATGGATAATGAGAATTTTCAAAAACGAGAGATGCCAAGCCAAATGATGATCCTTTTCAAATCACTTGCTCCTCTAGGCTGGAATACTGCTGTACATTAACATCTCCATTCAAAGCAGGTGAAATCGCAGATCTACAGAGTGTACAGAGATCCTTTACTGCACGTATAAGTTCTGTCAAGCACCTTAACTACTGGGAACGCTTGGAAGCACTTGACTTGTACTCGTTGGAACGCAGGAGGGAGAGATATATCATAATCTACACTTGGAAAATCTTGGAAGGAATTGTCCCAAATCTGCACACACAAATCACTCCCTACGAAAGTAAAAGACTTGGCAGGCGATGCAAAATGCCCCCAATAAAAAGTAGGGGCGCCATTGGTACACTAAGGGAAAACACCATAAGTGTCCTGGGCCCAGAACTGTTCAACAGCCTCCCATCAAGCATTAGGGGATTGCCAATAAGCCCCTGGTTGCCTTCAAGAGAGAGCTGGACAGATACCTAAAGTCAGTGCCGGATCAGCCGGGCTGTGACTCGTTCGTTGGACTGCGTGCGGCCAGCAGTAACAGCCTAGTTGATCAGGCCCTGATACATCGGGAGGCCTGGTCATGGACCGGGCCGCGGGGGCGTTGATCCCCGGAATAACCTCCAGGTAAGAGCAGATGCAGCCCTGCCAGTAGACTCCTGCTGGAGGTGACAACAAGAGCAAATGCAGCCCTGCCAGTAGACTCCTGCTGCTGTGACAACAAGAGCAGATGCAGCCCTGCTAGTAGATTCCTGCTGGAGGTGACAAGAGCAGATACAGCTCTGCCAGTAGACTCCTGCTGGAGGTGGCAACGAGAATAGATGCAGCCCTGCCAGTAGACTCCTGCTGGAGGTGACAACAAGAGCAGATGCAGCCCTGCCAGTAGACTCCTGCTGGAGGTGACAACAAGAGCAGATGCAGCCCTGCCAGTAGACTCCTGCTGGAGGTGATAACAAGAGCAGATGCATCCCTGCCAGTAGACTCCTGCTGGAGGTGACAACAAGAGCAGATGCAGCCCTTCCAGTAGACTCCTGCTGGAGGTGACAACGAGAGCAGATGCAGCCCTGCCAGTAGATTCCTGTTGGAGGTGACAAGAGCAGATACAGCTCTGCCAGTAGAGTCCTGCTGGAGGTGGCAACGAGAACAGATGCAGCCCTGCCAGTAGACTCCTGCTGGAGGTGACAACAAGAGCAGATGCAGCCCTGCCAGTAGACTCCTGCTGTAGGTGACAACGAGAGCAGATGCAGCCCTGCCAGTAGATTCCTGTTGGAGGTGACAAGAGCAGATACAGCTCTGCCAGTAGACTCCTGCTTGAGGTGGCAACGAGAACAGATGCAGCCCTGCCAGTAGACTCCTGCTGGAGGTGACAACAAGAGCAGATGCAGCCCTGCCAGTATACTCCTGCTGGAGGTGACAACAAGAGCAGATGCAGCCTTGCCAGTAGACTCCTGCTGGAGGTGACAACAAGAGCAGATGCAGCCTTTCCAGCAGACTCCTGCTGGAGGTGACAACAAGAACAGATGCAGCCCTGACAGTAGACTCCTGCTGGACGTGACAAGAGCAGATGCAGCTCTGCCAGTAGACTCCTGCTGGAGGTGACAACAAGAGGAGATGCAGCCCTGCCATTAGACTCCTGTTGGAGGTGACAACAAGAGCAGATGCAGCCCTGCCAGTAGACTCCTGCTGGAGGTGACAACAAGAGCAGATGCAGCCCTGCCAGTAGACTTCTGCTGGAGGTGACAACAAGAGCAGATGCAGCCCTGCCAGTAGATTCCTGCTGGAGGTGACAAGAGCAGATACAGCTCTGCCAGTAGACTCCTGCTGGAGGTGACAACAAGAGCAGATGCAGCCCTGGCAGTAGACTCCTGCTGGAGGTAACAACTAGAACAGATGCAGCCCTGCCAGTAGACTCCTGCTTGAGGTGACAACGAGAGCAGATGCAGCCCTGCCAGTAGACTCCTGCTGGAGGTGACAACAAGAGCAGATGCAGCACTTCCCGTAGACTCCTGCTGGAGGTGACAACAAGAGCAGATGCAGCCCTGCCAGTAAACTCCTGCTGGAGGTGACAAGAGCAGATACAGCCCAGCCAGTAGACTCCTACTGGAGGTGGCAACGAGAGCAGATGCAGCCCTGCCAGTAGACTCCTGCTGGAGGTGGCAACGAGAGCAGATGCAGCCCTGCCAGTAGACTCCTGCTGGAGGTGACAACGAGAGCAGATGCAGCCCTGCCAGTAGACTCCTGCTGGAGGTGACAACAAGAGCAGATGCAGCCCTTCCCGTAGACTCCTGCTGGAGGTGACAACAAGAGCAGATGCAGCCCTGCCAGTAGACTCCTGCTGGAGGTGACAAGAGCAGATACAGCCCAGCCAGTAGACTCCTACTGGAGGTGGCAACGAGAGCAGATGCAGCCCTGCCAGTAGACTCCTGCTGGAGGTGGCAACGAGAGCAGATGCAGCCCTGCCAGTAGACTCCTGCTGGAGGTGACAACGAGAGCAGATGCAGCCCTGCCAGTAGACTCCTGCTGGAGGTGAAGAGCTCTGTTCCACAAGGCACAGTACTCGCCCCCATCTTATTCCTTATCCTCATATCAGACATAGACAGAGATATACACCACAGCACCGTATCATCCTTTGCGGATGATACTAGGATCTGCATGAGGCTGTCATCTGCTGAGGACGCGGTTAACCTCCAAGAAGATATAAACAAAGTTTTCCAATGGGCAACGGTAAACAATATGATGTTCAATGAGGACAAATTCCAACTACTCCGTTATGGAAAACTGGAGGAGATAATAACTAGAACAGAATATACTACTGACTACGGCCATACAATAGAGCGGAAAAATAATGTAAGGGACCTGGGAGTAGCAATATCTGAGGATCTCACTTTCAAGGATCACAACAGTGCCACGATCGCACGTGCAAAGAAAATGATAGGATGGATAATGAGAATTTTCAAAACGAGAGATGCCAAGCCAATGATGATCCTTTTCAAATCACTTGCTCTCTCTAGGCTGGAATACTGCTGTACATTAACATCTCCATTCAAAGCAGGTGAAATCGCAGATCTACAGAGTGTACAGAGATCCTTTACTGCACGTATAAGTTCTGTCAAGCACCTTAACTACTGGGAACGCTTGGAAGCACTTGACTTGTACTCGTTGGAACGCAGGAGGGAGAGATATATCATAATCTACACTTGGAAAATCTTGGAAGGAATGGTCCCAAATCTGCACACACAAATCACTCCCTACGAAAGTAAAAGACTTGGCAGGCGATGCAAAATGCCCCCAATAAAAAGTAGGGGCGCCATTGGTACACTAAGGGAAAACACCATAAGTGTCCGGGGCCCAAAACTGTTCAACAGCCTCCCATCAAGCATTAGGGGAATTGCCAATAAGCCCCTGGCTGCCTTCAAGAGAGAGCTGGACAGATACCTAAAGTCAGTGCCGGATCAGCCGGGCTGTGACTCGTTCGTTGGACTGCGTGCGGCCAGCAGTAACAGCCTAGTTGATCAGGCCCTGATCCATCGGGAGGCCTGGTCATGGACCGGGCCGCGGGGGCGTTGATCCCCGGAATAACCTCCAGGTAACCTCCAGGTAAGAGCAGATGCAGCCCTGCCAGTAGACTCCTGCTGGAGGTGACAACAAGAGCAGATGCAGCCCTGCCAGTAGACTCCTGCTGCTGTGACAACAAGAGCAGATGCAGCCCTGCTAGTAGATTCCTGCTGGAGGTGACAAGAGCAGATACAGCTCTGCCAGTAGACTCCTGCTGGAGGTGGCAACGAGAACAGATGCAGCCCTGCCAGTAGACTCCTGCTGGAGGTGACAACAAGAGCAGATGCAGCCCTGCCAGTAGACTCCTGCTGGAGGTGACAACAAGAGCAGATGCAGCCCTGCCAGTAGACTCCTGCTGGAGGTGACAACAAGAGCAAATGCAGCCCTGCCAGTAGACTTCTGCTGGAGGTGACAACAAGAGCAGATGCAGCCCTGCCAGTAGACTCCTGCTGGAGGTGACAACAAGAGCAGATGCAGCCCTTCCAGTAGACTCCTGCTGGAGGTGAAAACAAGAGCAGATGCAGCCCTGCCAGTAGACTCCTGCTGAAGGTGACAACAAGAGCAGATGCAGCCCTGCCAGTAGACTCCTGCTGGAGGTGACAACAAGAGCAGATGCAGCCCTGCCAGTAGACTCCTGCTGGAGGTGAGAACAAGAGCAGATGCAGCCCTGCCAGTAGACTCCTGCTGGAGGTGACAACAAGAGCAGATGCAGCCCTGCCAGTAGACTCCTGCTGGAGGTGACATCAAGAGCAGATGCAGCCCTGCCAGTAGACTCCTGCTGGAGGTGACAACAAGAGCAGATGCAGCCCTTCCAGTAGACTCCTGCTGGAGGTGACAACAAGAGTAGATGCAGCCCTGCCAGTAGACTCCTGCTGGAGGTGACAACAAGAGCAGATGCAGCCCTGCCAGTAGACTCCTGCTGGAGGTGACAACAAGAGCAGATGCAGCCCTGCCAGTAGACTCCTGCTGGAGGTGACAACAAGAGCAGATGCATCTCTGCCAGTAGACTCCTGTTGGAGGTGACAACAAGAGTAGATGCAGCCCTGCCAGTAGACTCCTGTTTAGATCCATCACTGTATATAACTTGTGCTAAATTAATACTAACAGTTAGGCCAGATATTTCGTCTTGAGCAGTTGTTTATACAAGTGATTTAAGGAAGGTATTACTAGTAATGATTTTCTTGGGAGGGACTTGGAGGTATGTGATATTAAATGAACACATCATCCATGGAGGGGTGACATGCTCCTGTTGTCTACAGTGATACAGTTCACTAATACTAGGAACACCAAGCTCCTTCCTCGTATTAAGAACCTTGGTAGTTTTAGGACATCCAAGAATAAATCTGAGGGCTTGGCTCTGTATTATCTCCAAAGGCCAGAGACCATTTTATTTATCATTTAGCTTTCCGAGTAGTCCAATTAATAAATGAGATACTTATGAAACTTTTGGGTATCTTAATTCCGGAAACATTTTGCCAGCCAATGGCTTTTTCACTTCCAAGCAGAGAAAGGTGGAGAGATGGGGAGTTTGAGGTAATCAGTCCCTCAGCCTGGAGTCGATGTGTTCAGTCAATCAATCTTGATGAAAGTGCAGCACATTCTCGAAGATGGGTTTATATACTGCTGACAGACGAGGTGGAGCAGTGGTAGCCGACGACACCAGTGGGAAAACCCACTAGTGGAAGTAGACCTGGACTATAAAGTTAGCAAACTTTGAAGAATGAAGAGCTGAAGATGTTGCTTTGTCTGATAGAATTCTTTTCTGCAAGATCGTTATGACTTGACAGAGGTCAGGCGAATCCAAGACTTTTCCAGAGAAAGGTACTGGTAAGTAACTCCTTTCATCATCACCTGTCACATTGATGATGCAGACGCATGTGCAACACTTAGGTATCTTCATTGTTGTAACGTTTCGCCTACACAGAAAGCTCCTTCAGTCAAATACAGAGGCGGCAGGTGTAATAGTGTGATGAACATAATATAAGAGCAGTTACCTGTTTAGTTTGTTGAACATTATCTATCATGCGGCATAAAGTATAGGGAGTATTTAAATATTTTTTTTTATATTACTCGGAGAAATAAACAATATAATTTCTTTTACCAATGAGTATATACCTTCCAACACTGAAAGTTGGAAGGTATATATTCGCAACACTACGAGGCAGACTGCAACACTCTTGTGTTGTGCTAAATAAATACTTGCCAAGGTGAGACAGTTTCAGTATTCCTTATTATCACCTGGAGTCTACCTGGAATGTACCTGGTGTCTACCTGGAGTCTACCTGGTGTCTACCTGGTGTCTACCTGGTGTCTATCTGGAGTCTACCTGGAGTCTACCTGGAGTCTACCTGGAGTCTACCTGGAGTTCCTTCCGGAGGTTACCTTGACTTAATGATAATATTACTACTACTACTACTACTACTACTACTACTACTACTACTACTACTACTACTACTACTACTACTACTACTAATAATAATAATAATAATAATATTACTATTATTATTATTATTATTATTATTATTATTATTATTATTATTATTATTATTATTATTATTATTATTATTATTATTATTATTATTATCGGAAAAATGTTTAAATACGATACGGAGGAAAATCCGATCAAATGTTTCTCGTGTGTATCCTCGTCCTCGTTTGCTCCTCTCAACTTTTCCTACTCCACTCTTCGTTCTCTCTCTTCCTCCATCATCATCTCAAGTATCAATGATTTCCACATCAAATCTGTCCATCTCTCTCTCTCTCTCTTTATGAAGACACTAAACCATTTGACACAAGGTCAGCATTCAGAAGCCGTATGTCAAACCACCACAACAACACAAGGAACAGCCTCCAACACTACAGCAATGATTCTCTCACCGGCAGGAAACAGTGAGCGGTTTTAGATGTTGATGCGAGCGGAGAACTGTAGCATGTCCCTCCAGGATCAAGGCTTGGCTCATTCTTGTTTCTGTTTTTAATATGGACAAATGATCTAGAATTGGGAGTAACTTTTAAAATCGACAGGAAATTAGAAGGGTTTGGGGTGTCCGTCCCGGACTGTTTAAGCATCCGGAGGAACTGGTGGACAGTGTAGAGGGATGATTTTTAATAAGGACGAATGCAAAGTAATTCTCTCTGGCAAAGAAATAATATAGAAAATGTATAAATAAATAGAGCAACTCAGAAAGAGAGAATAATCATAGAATGATTATGAGTTATGAATTGAAACATACCAATACTGTCTTGCTGGGGTCAACAAGGTCGGTATGACGCTGGAGTCAACAAGGTCGGTATGACGCTGGGGTCAACAAGGTCGGCATGACGCTGGGATCAACAAGGTCGGCATGACGCTGGGGTCAACAAGGTCGGCATGATGCTGGGGTCAACAAGGTCGGTATGACGCTGGGGTCAACAAGGTCGGTATGACGCTGGGGTCAACAAGGTCGGCATGACGCTGGGGTCAACAAGGTCGGTATGACGCTGGGGTCAACAAGGTCGGCATGATGCTGGGATCAACAAGGTCGGCATGACGCTGGGGTCAACAAGGTCGGCATGACGCTGGGGTCAACAAGGTCGGCATGATGCTGGGATCAACAAGGTCGGCATGACGCTGGGGTTAACAAGATCGGCATGGTGCTGGGAACAACAAGGTCGGCATGACGCTGGGATCAACAAGGTCGGCATGATGCTGGGATCAACAAGGTTAGCATGACGCTGGGGTTAACAAGGTCGGCATGACGCTGGGATCAACAAGGTCGGCATGACGCTGGGATCAACAAGGTCGGCATGACGCTGGGGTTAACAAGGTCGGCATGGCGCTGGGATCAACAAGGTCGGCATGACGGTGGGATCAACAAGGTCGGCATGACGGTGGGATCAACAAGGTCGGCATGACGCTGGGATCAACAAGGTCGGCATGATGCCGGGGTCAACAAGGTCGGCATGACGCTGGGGTCAACAAGGTCGGCATGACGCTGGGGTCAACAAGGTCGGCATGATGCTGGGATCAACAAGGTCGGCATGATGCTGGGATCAACAAGGTTGGCATGACGCTGGGGTTAACAAGGTCGGCATGATGCTGGGATCAACAAGGTCGGCATGACGGTGGGATCAACAAGGTCGGCATGACGCTGGGATCAACAAGGTCGGCATGACGCTGGGATCAACAAGGTCGGCATGACGCTGGGATCAACAAGGTCGGCATGATGCTGGGATCAACAAGGTCGGCATGACGCTGGGATCAACAAGGTCGGCATGACGCTGGGATCAACAAGGTCGGCATGACGCAGGGATCAACAAGGTCGGCATGACGCTGGGGTTAAGAAGGTCGGCATGGCGCTGGGATCAACAAGGTCGGCATGACGCTGGGATCAACAAGGTCGGCATGATGCTGGGATCAACAAGGTCGGCATGACGCTGGGATCAACAAGGTCGGCATGACGCTGGGATCAACAAGGTCGGCATGACTCTGGGGTTAACAAGGTCGGCATGATGCTGGGATCAACAAGGTCGGCATGACGCTGGGATCAACAAGGTCGGTATGACGCTGGGATCAACAAGGTCGGCATGACGCTGGGGTTAACAAGGTCGGCATGGCGCTGGGATCAACAAGGTCGGCATGACTCTGGGATCAACAAGGTCGGCATGATGCCGGGGTCAACAATGTCGGCATGACGCTGGGGTCAACAAGGTCGGCATGACGCTGGGGTCAACAAGGTCGGCATGATGCTGGGATCAACAAGGTCGGCATGACGCTGGGGTCAACAAGGTCGGCATGACACTGGGGTCAACAAGGTCGGCATGACGCTGGGGTCAACAAGGTCGGCATGATGCTGGGATCAACAAGGTCGGCATGACGCTGGGATCAACAAGGTCGGCATGACGCTGGGATCAACAAGGTCGGCATGACGCTGGGATCAACAAGGTCGGCATGATGCTGGGATCAACAA
>NC_069417.1:23239077-23294077 GCF_026875155.1 Cherax quadricarinatus | reverse complement strand
TAAAAATTGAGGTTGGAGAGTTGAAGGAGGAGGTCTTGCTTCTCCAGGAGGAGATTAGGAGGCTGAAGGTCCACCTCAATGGGTCTGGGAGAGAGTGTGAGGTGGCTGGAGTTGTGGGGAATGAGGCTTCTAGCAGCGAGGTGCAGTGTCTCTCGCTGTGAGGAGGCTGTAGTTGGGGAGGCAGCAACGGCTACCAGCAGTGAGGTGCAGCCCAGCACCTGCTACAAGTGGCGAGTAGTTCACAGTAATGGAGGCGCATCAGAGTAAGGAAAGTTAAGAGTGAAGATCTGAAGGTAGGAAATCGCTTCTCTGTTCTTCAGGATGAATGTACTTCAGTGGCCAGTGAAGGTAAGGGTACTATGCCCTGCTAATGGAGGAAGCGCATTCTTGGTTGGTGACTCTCAGGTAAATACATTGACCGTGCTTTTTGTAATAGGAATAAGAAGATGAGAGATAGAGTGTCTTCCCTGGAGCTGGGTGTTGGGGACATTGTCAACGGCTGGATAATATCATGTCAGGTAAAGGAGCAACCCATTATCTTTCTCAGGGGCTGTTGGAAAATGATTTGGAAGGTAGGGAGAGAAAGCTGCTAGATAAGTACAGGGTAGCTATAGATTTCATTAAGTCTAAGGGGGGATCCAATATGTAGATCTGCTAGAAGGGGAGAGGAAATGAAGGTGTCTAGGGCAATTGGTGTAAATGCTGTAGACAGATACTGCAAGGAATTGCAATCCCATTCATTGAAAACTGGAACAACTTTTATGGCAACATGATATGTATGCAAGGGATGGGGTAATCCTCTGGGGCTGGGGTGGTAGCACTTGCGACTCGATGAGAAGGCATGGGAATGCTATGATTTAAACTGATGGAAGTAAAAGGATGGTGTGTGGGAAAACAAGCAGGTTGCAACACTGTTGGAAACAGAAAATGTATAAAAAGGCATTCAGCATGAAGTTTAAATAAAGACAATAGATCGGGTCAGAAAACAAAGGGGACAGCAGGGGGCAGCAAGGGACTAGTCCCTAGGTTACTATACTAATAGCGGGTGTAAAAAATAAGATAGATGAGCTAAGATTAATTGAAGTGCAGGAGACATAGATTATTATTGCTATACAGAGACCTGGCTCAATCTGAAAGATAGAGAGATGCCCTCTGAATGGCACATACAAGGCATAAATTATTCCACACGACAGGGTCAACAGGAAAGGTTGTGGAGTAGCGATGTATGTCAGAGACAATTTAAATTGTTGTGTTAGACAAGATATTAAATTAGAAGCGTCAGCCACTGAATCTGTTTGGTTACAGCTTCTCGAGGGCCGAGAAAAACTAATTTTGGGTGTGATTTACAGGGCCCCAAATCTTGATAGGGAGTGCAGTAAACTTCTATGGGACGAAATTCGTAAGGCTTACATACGAAAATGTTGTGCTAATGGGAGATTTCAACTATAGACAGTATTACAACCTAGGATTTCAAATGGCCTGTTATCCCAGGTGTAATGGGAGCAAATAAACACAGTAGAAAAAGTTTAGACTTATATTATCCTTCACCAATTTAGAACAGCAATATGTACACTATGTACAGTGATAAATATAGTGCACTCCACGGTAAGCAAGGCAGAAATAGAAGCCACAAGATAGCAGACCGTGCTTCAACCAGCTCTAGAATGGGAATGACAAGGGCAGACAGGAGAGCGGTATCCACATAACCTCTGCGATTGTCAATCCCACCTTCTTATTGGCTAGAACCTGGTCACTAGTTGAACGATGGGGCCCCATCATCAACTCTTAGCAACCTGGTTCGCTGGTTGGGGGAGATAGCCTGTAAATGAGGGTGTGTCCATGCGCCGAATAAAGGTTACGTACTCTTTGCATGCCACAGACAGATTGACTGGAGCAATTTGACAGGAAATTTAGAGTCAGGTGACTTTCTTGATACGATCCAGGATTGTTTTTTAAAACAGTTTGTGACAGAGCCAACTAGGGGAAATAACCTCCTTGACTTGGTTCTTGCCAGTAGGGAAACACTAATTAATAATCTTGAGGTTAATGATGAGCTTGGGGAAAGTGATCACAAATCACTCAGTTTTAATATATCATGGAATTCCCCTAATAATGGCAATCAAGTCTCCGTCCCTGACTTTCGCTTGGCTGATTTCATAGGACTGAAAAATTACTTAGGTGGGCTGAACTGGAATGACCTGACTAAGGGTCAGGTAGGTGGTGATGGTTGCCGATATGATGCTTTCCAGGGCATAGTTCTAGCTGCTCAGTCAAATTATGTTCCAAATAGGGAAATCAGATCAAACAAAAATGATCCTAAATGGATGAACAATAGATTAAAATATCTGATTGGTCAAAGAGAGGCATATAAGGCAAATCAAAAGAGGAGAGGGGCAATTGAGAAATCGATATATTCAGTTAAAGAGAGAAATAAAAAAGGGAATTAGAAAAGCAAAAAGAGATTATGAGGTTAAAGTTGCAAGAGAATCGAAGACTAACCCAAAAGGATTCTTTCAGGTATACAGAAGTAAGATCAGGGACAAGATAGGCCCACTCAAAAGTTCCTCGGGTCAGCTCACTGACAGTGATAAGGAAATGTGTAGAATTTTTAACACATACTTCCTCTCATTTTTACACAGGAGGATACCAGCGATATTCCAGTAATGATAAATTATGTAGAACAGGACGATAATAAACTGTGTACTATTAGGGTCACAAGTGACATGGTCCTTAGGCAAATAGATAAATTAAAACCTAACAAATCCCAGGCCCTGATGAAACTGTATGCAAGGGTTCTAAAGGAATTGTAAAGAGGAGCTTAGCACACCTTTGGCTAATCTTTTCAACATATCACTACAAACTGGCATGGTGCCAGATAAGTGGAAAATGGCAAATGTGATACCTATTTTCAAAACAGGTGACAGGTCCTTAGCTTCGAACTATAGACCAATAAGCCTAACCTCCATAGTGGGAAAATTTATGGAATCAATAATTGCCGAGGCAGTTCGTAGCCACCTTGAAAAGCATAAATTAATCAACGAATCTCAGCATGGTTTTACAAAGGGGCGTTCCTGCCTTACGAATTTTATTAACTTTTTTTCACTAAGGTATTTGAGGAGGTAGATCATGTAATGAATATGATATTGTGTATATGGACTTCAGTAAGGCTTTTGACAGGGTCCCACATCAGAGACTATTGAGGAAAATTAAAGCACATGGAATAGGAGGAGAAATTTTTTCTGGATAGAGGCATGGTTGACAAATAGGCAGCAGAGAGTTTGCATAAATGGGAGAAAATCAGAGTGGGGAAGTGTCACGAGCGGTGTTCCACAGGGGTCAGTGTTGGGCCCCTGCTGTTCACAATCTACATAAACGACATAGATGAGGGCATAAAGAGCGACATCGGCAAGTTTGCCGATGACACCAAAATAGGCCGTCGAATTCATTCTGACGAGGACATTCGAGCACTCCAGGAAGATTTGAATAGACTGATGCAGTGGTCGGAGAAGTGGCAGATGCAGTTTAATATAGACAAATGCAAAGTTCTAAATGTTGGACAGGACAATAACCATGCCACATATAAACTAAATAATGTAGATCTTTAATATTACGGATTGCGAAAAAGATTTAGGAGTTCTGGTTAGCAGTAATCTGAAACCAAGACAACAGTGCATAAGTGTTCGCAATAAAGCTAATAGAATCCTTGGCTTCATATCAAGAAGCATAAATAATAGGAGTCCTCAGGTTGTTCTTCAACTCTATACATCCTTGGTTAGGCCTCATTTAGATTATGCTGCACAGTTTTGGTCACCTTATTACAGAATGGATATAAATTCTCTGGAAAATGTACAAAGGAGGATGACAAAGTTGATCCCATGTATCAGAAACCTTCCTATGAGGATAGACTAAGGGCCCTGAATCTGCACTCTCTAGAAAGACGTAGAATTAGGGGGGATATGATTGAGGTGTATAAATGGAAGACAGGAATAAATAAAGGGGATGTAAATAGTGTGCTGAAAATATCTAGCCTAGACAGGACTCGCAGCAATGGTTTTAAGTTGGAAAAATTCAGATTCAGGAAGGATATAGGAAAGTACTGGTTTTGTAATAGAGTTGTGGATGAGTGGAACAAACTCCCAAGTACGTTATAGAGGCCAGAACGTTGTGTAGCTTTAAAAATAGGTTGGATAAATACATGAGTGGATGTGGGTGGGTGTGAGTTAGACCTGATAGCTTGTGCTACCAGGTCGGTTGCCGTGTTCCTCCCTTAAGTCAATGTGACCTGACCTGACTAGGTTGGGTGCATTGGCTTAAGCCGGTAGGAGACTTGGACCTGCCTCGCATGGGCCAGTAAGCCTTCTGCAGTGTTCCTTCGTTCTTATGTTCTTATGTTCTTATGTTTTGGTCACCGTATTATAGAATGGATATAAATGCTCTGGAAAACGTACAAAGGAGGATGACAAAGTTGATCCCATGTATCAGAAACCTTCCCTATGAGGATAGGCTGAGGTCCCTGAATCTGCACTCTCTAGAAAGGCGTAGAATTAGGGGGGATATGATTGAGGTGTATAAATGGAAAACAGGAATAAATAAAGGCGATATAATAAGGTGCTGAAAATATCTAGCCTAGACAGGACTCGCAGCAATGGTTTTAAGTTGGAAAAATTCAGATTCAGGAAGATATAAGGTTTATTATGTGGTGGAAAGCACTGGATTGGTATAGATTGTGGGATGAGTGGAACAAACCCAGGTATCAGTTAAGAGGCTAAAACGGTTGTGTATTTTAAAACAGGTTAGATAAATACATGAGTGGGTGTGGGTGGGTGTGAGTTGGACCTGATTAGCTTGTGCTACTAGGTCAATTGTCGTGTTCCTTCCTTAAGTGAATGTGACCTGCCCTGACTAGGTTGGGGCATTTGACTATAAGTCGTAGGAACTTGGACCTGCCACGCTGGCCATTATCCTGCTGCAGTGTTCCTTCTTTCCTATGTTCTTATGTTCTTAAACCAGGAGGGGCGCCATTTTGAGTCTACTATATCACAAGGGTTTATAAAACATAATAATATTAATAATATAGTGTAATTCAACACAAAATAATAGTTAAAAATTTAGAAGTTATTAATGTATGATGAAGGGTGGCCGTTGGTAGTTGCCAAGGTGACCCCCGGAACACTTCAAGCCTCACCCACCTAAAAATGTAGGTCCGCCACTCTATAGTTCCCTTAATGGGGCTCATGAGATGGGTCATCACGATCAAAGCCTCCCCATAGATACTCACGGAATAATGGGAGAAAGGAAGACTAAGAGGAGTTGTAGAGGGGAATAGGGATGGGGAGGAGACAGCTGTGTGTGTTGTTGTGAGTGTGTGTGTGTGTGTGTGTGTGTGTGTGTGTGTGTGTGTGTGTGTTGTGTTGTGGGGGGGGGGGGGGGTTGTGTGTGTGTGTGTGTGTGTGTGTGTGGTGTGTGAGTGTGGTGTGTGAGTGTGTGGTATTCTAGGAAGCCATAACTTGAGGTTCAGGTCGGCGCCTACAAGTGTTCGGAGCAGAAATAATGAGACCGACAGTGAAATTATTGTCTGGAAACTTGATATTCTCAGAGATTTATTATGAGAGACTCTTAGTTAGTGAACAAACTACACCCCGGGGGGAGACCAGGCACTGCCTCGTTGTTAATGAACAAACTACAACAACCCCGGGGGGAGTCCAGGCACTGCCTCGTTTGTTTAATGAACAAACTACACCCCGGGGGGGAGACCAGGCACTGCCTCGTAGTTAGTGAACAAACTACACCCCGGGGGGGAGACCAGGCACTGCCTCGTTGTTAATGAACAAACTACACCCGGGGGGAGACCAGGCACTGCCTCGTTGTTAATGAACAAACTACACCCGGGGGGAGACCAGGCACTGCCTCGTTGTTAATGAACAAACTACACCCCGAGGGGGGGGGGGGGGGGGAGACCAGCACTGCCTCGTTTTAATGAACAAACTACACCCCGGGGGGAGACCAGGCACTGCCTCGTAGTTAATGAACAAACTACACCCCGGGGGGGAGACCAGGCACTGCCTCGTTGTTAATGAACAAACTACACCCCGGGGGGAGACCAGGCACTGCCTCGTTGTTAATGAACAAACTAAACACCCCGGGGAGACAAGCACTGCCTCGTTGTTTAATGGAACAAACGTATAACCGGGGGGAGACCAGGCACTGCCTCGTTGTTAATGAACAAACTACAACCGGGGGGAGACAGCTACTGCCTCGTTGTTATGAGAAAACTACACCGGGGAGACCAGCACTGCCTCGTTGTTAATGAGAAAACTACACCCTACCACCCCGGGGAGACCAGGCACCTGCCTCCGTAGTTTATGAACAAACTACACCCCGGGGAGACCAGCACTGCCTCGTTGTTAATGAACAAACTACACCGGGGGGAGACCAGGCACTGCCTCGTTGTTAATGAACAAACTACACCCCGGGGGAGACCAGCACTGCTCGTTGTAATGAACAAACTACACCCCGGGGGGAGACCAGGCACTGCCTCGTTGTTAATGAACAAACTACACCCCGGGGGGAGACCAGGCACTGCCTCGTTGTTAATGAACAAACTACACCCCGGGGGAGGACAGCACTGCCTCGTTGTTAATGAACAAACTACACCCCGGGGGGGAGATCAGGCACTGCTTCGTTGTTAATGAACAAACTACACCCGGGGGAGACCAGGCACTGCCTCGTTGTTAATGAACAAACTACACCCCGGGGGGGGGAGACCAGGCACTGCCTCGTTGTTAATGAGCAAACTACACCCCGGGGGGAGACCAGGCACTGCCTCGTTGTTAATGAACAAACTACACCCCGGGGGAGACCAGGCACTGCCTCGTTGTTAATGAACAAACTACACCCGGGGGGGAGACCAGGCACTGCCTCGTTGTTAATGAACAAACTACACCCCGGGGAGAGACATTCACTGCCTCGTTGTTAATGAACAAACTACACCCCGGGGAGAGACCAGGCACTGCCTCGTTGTTAATGAACAAACTACTCCCCGGGGGGAGACCAGGCACTGCCTCGTTAATGAACAAACTACACCCCGGGGGAGATCAGGCACTGCCTCGTTGTTAGTGAACTACACCGCGGGGGGAGACCAGGCATTGTGTTGCTGCCCTCGTCGTTATGAACAAACTACACCCCGGGGGGAGACCAGGCACTGCCTCGTTGTTAATGAACAAACTACACCCCGGGGGGAGACCAGGCACTGCCTCGTTGTTAATGAACAAACTACACCCCGGGGGGAGACCAGGCACTGCCTCGTTGTTAATGAACAAACTACACCCCGGGGAACCGGCACTGCCCTCGTAAGTTAGTGAAGAGAAATTGGTTGTGTGGGTTGTGGGGGGGGGGGTTGGTGGTTTGGGGTGGTGTGGGGGGGTGGTGGGGGGTGTTGGTGGAAAAAAAAAATTTGGGGATAAACAAACTACAACCCCGGGGGGAGACCAGACACTGCCTCGTTGTTAATGAACAAACTACACCCCGTGGGGAGACCAGGCACTGCCTCGTTGTTAATGAACAAACTACACCCCGGGGGGGGAGACCAGGCACTGCCTCGTTGTTAGTGAACTACACCCCGGGGGGAGACCAGGCACTGCCTCGTTGTTAATGAACAAACTACACCCCGGGGGGGAGATTAGGCTCTGCCTCGTTGTTAATGAACAAACTACACCCCGGGGGGAGACCAGGCACTGCCTCGTTGTTAATGAACAAACTATATCCCGGGGGGAAGACCAGGCACTGCCTCGTTGTTAGTGAACAAACTACACCCCGGGGGGGAGACCAGGCACTGCCTCGTTGTTAGTGAACAAACTACACCCGGGGGGGGAGACCAGGCACTGACTCGTTGTTAATGAACAAACTACACCCCGGGGGGAGACCAGGCACTGCCTCGTTGTTAATGAACAAACTACACCCGGGGGGGAGACCAGGCACTGCCTCGTTGTTAATGGACAAACTACACCCCGGGGTGAGGAGACCAGGCACTGCCTCGTTGTTAATGAACAAACTACACCCCGGGGGGAGAGACCAGGCACTGCCTCGTTGTTAATGAACAAACTACACCCCGGGGGGAGACCAGGCACTGCATCGTTTGATTAATGAACAATCTACACTCCGGGGGAGACAGGCACTGGCCTAGTTTTATAATGACCAAACTACACCCCGGGGGGGAGACCCATCACTGCCTCGTTGATAATGAACAAACTACAACACCCCGGGGGAGACCAGGCACTGCCTCGTTGTTAATGAACAAACTACACTCCGGGGGGAGACCAGGCACTGCCTCGTTGTTAATGAACAAACTAAACCCGGGGGGGAGACAAGGCACTGCCTCGTTGTTAATGAAAAAACCTTCAGCACAGGGCTGGAGACCAGCACTGCCTCGTTGTTTAATGAACAAACTACACCCCGGGGAGACCCAGGCACTGCTCGTTGTTAAAGAACAAACTACACCCGGGGGAGACCAGGGACTGCCTCTGTTAATGAAAAAACTACAAACCCCGGGAGAGACCAGGCACTGCCTCGTTGTTAATAGAAACAAACTTCACCCCGGGGGGGAAACCAGGCACTTCTCTTTGTTAAATGAACAAACTACACTCCGGGGGGGGAGACCAGGCACTGCCTCGTTGTTAATGAAACAAACTACAGCCCGGGGGGGGAGAGACCAGGCACAGCCTTGTTGTTAATTGAACAACTACCCCGTGGGGAACCAGGCACGCCTCGTTGTTTAATGAGCAAACTACAACCGAGGGGGGGAGACCAGGACTGCCTCGTTGTTAATGACAAACACACCCGGGGGGGTAGACCCAGGCACTGCCTCGTTGTAATGAACAAACGACACCCCGTGGGGGAGATCAGGCACTCCTCGTTGTTAATGAACAAACTACACCCTCGGGGGGAGACCAGGCACTGCCTCAGTTGTTAATGAACAAACCTACACCCCGGGGGAAACCAGGCACTGCCTCGTGCATGAACAAACACACCCCTGGGTGGGAGACCAGGCACTGCCTCGTTGTTAATGAACAAACTACACCCCCGGGGGGAGACCAGGCACTGCCTCGTTGTTAATGAACAAACTACACACCGTGGGAGACCAGGCATTGGGGGGGCTGCCTCGTTGTTAATGAACAAACTACACCGGGGGAAACAGCACTGCCTCGTTGTTAATGAACAAACTACACCCGGGGGGAGACCAGGCACTGCCTCGTTGTTAATGAACAAACTACACCCCGGGGGGGAGACCAGGCACTGCCTCGTTGTTAATGAACAAACCTAACCCGGGGGAACAGGCACCTGCCTCGTTGTTTAATGAACCAAACTACACCCGGGGGGGAGACCAGCACTGCCTCGTTTTAATGAACAAACTACTCCCCGGGGGGAGACCAGGCACTGCCTCGTTAATGAACAAACTACACCCCGGGGGAGATCAGGCACTGCCTCGTTGTTAGTGAACTACACCCCGGGGGGAGACCAGGCACTGCCTCGTTGTTAATGAACAAACTACACCCCGGGGGGGAGACCAGGCACTGCCTCGTTGTTACTGAACAAACTACACCCTTGGGGAGACCAGGCACTGCTCGTTTTAATGAACAAACGACCACCCGGGGGGAGACCAGTCACTGCCTCGTTTTAATGAACAACTACACCCCGGGGGGAGACCAGGCACTGCCTCGTTGTTAGTGAACAAACTACACCCCGGGGGGAGACCAGGCACTGCCTCGTAGTTAGTGAACAAACTACACCCCGGGGGGGAGACCAAGGCACTGTCCCACCAACCCACCCCCCCCCCCCCCACCGGCCGCCCCCTTCGTAGTTTAATGAACAAGACTACAACCCGGTGGGGAGACCAGGCACTGCTCGTTTGTTAAATGAACAAACTACACCTCGGGGAAGACAGGCACGCCTCGTTGTTTAAAGAACAAACTACACCCCGGGGGGGAGACCCAGGGCACTGCCTCGTTGTTAATGAACAAACTACACCCCGGGGGGAGACCAGGCACTGCCTCGTTGTTAATGAACAAACTACACCCCGGGGGGAGACCAGGCACTGCCTCTTGTTAATTGAATAAAACTAACAACAACCCCGTGGGGGAGACCAGGCACTGCCTCGTTGTTAGTGAACTACACCCCGGGGGGAGACCAGGCACTGCCTCGTTGTTAATGAACAAACTACACCCCGGGGGGAAGACCAGGCACTGCCTCGTTGTTATTGAACAAACTACACCCCGGGGGGGAGATTAGGCACTGCCTCGTTGTTAATGAACAAACTACACCCCGGGGGGAGACCAGGCACTGCCTCGTTGTTAATGAACAAACTATATCCCGGGGGCAGACCAGCACTGCTCGTTTGTTAGGAACACACTAACACCCCGGGGGGAGACCAGGCACTGCCTCGTAGTTAGTGAACAAACTACACCCCGGGGGGGAGACCAGGCACTGCCTCGTTGTTAATGAACAAACTACACTTCCCGTGGGAGACCAGTCACTGCCTCGTTGTTAATGAATCAAACTACACTCCTGGGGAAGACCAGGCACTGTCTCGTTGTTAATGAACAAACTACACCCCGGGGGGGGGAGACCAGGCACTGCCTCGGTGTTAATGAACAAACTACACCCCGGTGGAGACCAGCAACTGCCTCGTTGTTAAATGAACAAACTACACCCCTGGGGGAGACCAGGCACTGCCTCGTTGTTAATGAATAAACTACACCCCGGGGGGGAGACCAGGCCTGCCTATGTTGTTATGAACTACAACCCCGGGGGAGACACACTGCCTACGTTTTTAATGAACAAACACACCCCGGGGGGGAGACCAGGCACTGCCTCGTTGTTATTGAACAAACTACACCCCGGGGGGGAGATTAGGCACTGCCTCGTTGTTAATGAACAAACTACACCCGGGGGGAGAACCAGGCCACTGGGCCTCGTTTTGTTAATGAACAAACTATATCCCGGGGGGGAGACCAGGCACTGCCTCGTTGTTAGTGAACACACTACACCCCGGGGGGAGACCAGGCACTGCCTCGTTGTTCGTGAACAAACTACACCCCGGGGGGACCAGGCCACTGACTCGCTTGTTAATGAAACAAACTACACCCCGGGGGGAGACCAGCACTGCCTCGTTGTTAATGAACAAACTACACCCGGGGGGGAGACCAGGCACTGCCTCGTTGTTAATGGACAAACTACACCCCGGGGTGAGGAGACAAGGCACTGCCTCGTTGTTAATGAACAAACTACACCCCGGGGGGAGAGACCAGGCACTGCCTCGTTGTTAATGAATCAAACTACACCCGGGGGAGAACCACACTGCTCGTTGGTTAATGAACAAACTACACTCCGGGGGGAGACCAGGCACTGCCTCGTTGTTAATGAACAAACTACACCCCGGGGGGGGAGACCAGGCACTGCCTCGTTGTTAATGAACAAACTACACCCCGGGGGGAGACCAGGCACTGCCTCGTTGTTAATGAACAAACTACACTCCGGGGGGAACCAGGCCTGGCCTCGTTGTTAATGAACAAACTACACCCCGGTGGAGACAAGGCACTGCCTCGTTGTTAATGAACAAACTTCACCCAGGGCGGGAGACCAGGCACTGCCTCGTTGTTAATGAACAAACTACACCTCGGGGGGAGACCAGGCACTGCCTCGTTGTTAATGAACAAAACATCCAAACTCACCCCGGGGGGAGCCCAGGCACTGCCTCGTTGGTTTAATGAACAAACTACACCCCGGGGGAGACCAGGGCACTGCTTCGTTGTTTTTAATGACAAACTACACCCCGGGGGAGACCAGCCACTTTCTCGATTGTTAATGAAACACGACAACACCGGGGGGGGAGACCAGGCACTGCCTCGTTGGTTAATGAAACAAACTACACCCGGGGGGGGGGGAGACCCATGCACTGCACTTGTTTGTTAATGAACAACTAAACCCGGGGGTAGACCAGGCACGCCTCGTGTTAATGAGCAAACTAAACCGGTGGGGGGGAGACCAGGTACTGCCTCGTGTTAATGAACAATACTACACCCGGGGGGGAGACAAGGCACTGCCTCGTTGTTAATGACCAAACGACACCCCTGGGAACCAGGCACTGCCTCGTTGATATGAACAAACTACACCCGGGGGAGACCAGGCACTGCCTCGTTGCTAATGAACAACACACCCTGGGTGGGAACCAGGCACTGCCTCGTTGTTAATGAACAAACTCACTCCGGGGGAGACCAGGCACGGCTCGTTGTTAATGAACAACTACACCCCGGGGGGAGACCAGCACTGCCTCGTTTGTTAATGAACCAACACACCCGGGGGAGAACAGCACTGCCTCGTTGTTAATGGAACAAACTACACCCCGGTGGAGACCAGGCACTGCCTCGTTGGTAATGAACAAACTACACCCCGGGGGAGACCAGGCACTGCCTCGTTGTTAATGAACAAACTACACCCCCGGGGAGACCTGGCACTGCTTCGTTGTAAATGAACGAAACTACACCGGGGAGCCAGGCACTGCCTCGTTGTTAAGAACAAACTACACCCCGGGGGGAGACCAGACACTGCCTCGTTGTTAATGAACAAACTACACCCCGGGGGGAGACCAGGCACTGCCTCGTTGTTAATGAACAAACTACACCCGGGGGGAGACCAGGCACTGCCTCGTTGTTAATGAACAAACTACACCCCGGGGGGGAAGACCAGGCACTGCCTCGTTGTTAATGAACAAACTACACCCCGGGGAAGACCCAGGCACTGACCTCGTGTTAATGAACAACACACCCCGGGGAGAGACCAGGCACAGCCTCGTTTGTTAATGAAACAAACTACTCCCCGGGGGGAGACCAGGCACTGCCTCGTTAATGAACAAACTACACCCCGGGGGGAGATCAGGCACTGCCTCGTTGTTAGTGAACTACACCCCGGGGGGAGACCAGCCACTGCCTCGTTGAAATGAACAAACACACCCCGGGGGGGAGACCAGGCACTGCCTCGTTGTTACTGAACAAACTACACCCTGGGGGGAGACCAGGCACTGCCTCGTTGTTAATGAACAAACTACACCCCGGGGGGAGACCAGGCACTGCCTCGTTGTTAGTGAACAAACTACACCCCGGGGGGAGACCAGGCACTGCCTCGTAGTTAGTGAACAAACTACACCCCGGGGGGGAGACCAGGCACTGCCTCGTTGTTAATGAACAAACTACACCCCGGTGGGGAGACCAGGCACTGCCTCGTTGTTAATGAACAAACTACACCCCGGGGGGAGACCAGGCATGCTCGTTGTAGTGAACTACACCCGGGAGACGCAGCCTGCCTCGTTGTTAATGAACAAACTAATATCCCGGGGAAGACCAGGCTCTGCCTCGTTGTTAGTGAAACAAACCTACACCCCCGGGGGGGAGACCAGGCACTGCCTCGATTGTAGTGAGAACAAACTACACCCGGGGGGAGGACCATCACTGACTCGTTGTTAATGAACAAACTACACCCCGGGGGGAGACCAGGCACTGCCTCGTTGTTAATGGACAAACTACACCCCGGGGTGAGGAGACCAGGCACTGCCTCGTTGTTAATGAACAAACTACACCCCGGGGGGAGAGACCAGGCACTGCCTCGTTGTTAATGAACAAACTACACCCCGGGGGGAGACCAGCTCTGCCTCGTTGTTAATTGAACAAACAAACACTCTCTGGGGGAGACCAGGCACTGCCTCGTTGTTAATGAACAAACTACACCCCGGGGGGGGAGACCAGGCACTGCCTCGTTGTTAATGAACAAACTACACCCCGGGGGGAGACCAGGCACTGCCTCGTTGTTAATGAACAAACTACACTCCGGGGGGAGACCAGGCACTGCATCGTTGTTAATGAACAAACTACACCCCGGGGGGGAGACAAGGCACTGCCTCGTTGTTAATGAACAAACTTCACCCAGGGCGGGAGACCAGGCACTGCCTCGTTGTTAATGAACAAACTACACCCCGGGGGAGACCAGGCACTGCCTCGTTGTTAATGAACAAACTACACCCCGGGGGGAGACCAGGCACGGGGGGGCTCGGGGTTAATGAAAAAACTACACCCGGGGAGAGACAAGGCATGCCTCGTTGTTAATGAATAAAAAAAACTACACCCCGGGGGGAGACCAGGCACTGCCTCGTTGTTAATGAACAAACTACACCCGGGGGGGGAGACCAGGCACTGCCTCGTTGTTAATGAACAAACTACACCCGGGGGGGAGACCAGGCACTGCCTTGTTGTTAATGAACAAACTACACCCGTGGGGAGACCAGGCACTGCCTCGTTGTTAATGAGCAAACTACAACCGGGGGGGGGGAGACCAGGTACTGCCTCGTTGTTAATGAACAAACTACACCCGGGGGGGGGAGACCAGGCACTGCCTCGTTGTTAATGAACAAACTACACCCCGGGGGGAGACCAGGCACTGCCTCGTTGTTAATGAACAAACTACACCCCGGGGGGAGACCAGGCACTGCCTCGTTGTTAATGAACAAACTACACCCCGGGGGGAAACCAGGCACTGCCTCGTTGCTAATGAACAAACTACACCCTGGGGTGGGGAGACCAGGCACTGCCTCGTTGTTAATGAACAAACTACACTCGGGGGGATACCAGCACTGCCTCCGTTGTTTAATGAACAAACTACACCCCGGGGGAGACCAGGCACTGCCTCGTTGTTAATGAACAAACTACACCCGGGGGGAAACCAGGCACTGCCTCGTTGTTAATGAACAAACTACACCCCGGGGGGGGAGACCAGGCACTGCCTCGTTGTTAATGAACAAACTACACCCGGGGGGAGACCAGGCACTGCCTCGTTGTTAATGAACAAACTACACCCGGGGGAGACCAGGCACTGCCTCGAGTTAATGAACAAACTACACCGGGGGGGAGACCAGGCACTGCCTCGTTGTTAATGAACAAACTACTCCCCGGGGGGAGACCAGGCACTGCCTCGTTTATGAACAAACTACACCCCGGGGAGGAGATCAGGCACTGCCTCGTTGTTAGTGAACTACACCCCGGGGGGAGACCAGGCACTGCCTCGTTGTTAATGAACAAACTACACCCCGGGGGGGAGACCAGGCACTGCCTCGTTGTTACTGAACAAACTACACCCTTGGGGGAGACCAGGCACTGTCTCGTTGTTAATGAACAAACGACACCCCGGGGGGAGACCAGGCACTGCCTCGTTGTTAATGAACAAACTACACCCCGGGGGGAGACCAGGCACTGCCTCGTTGTTAGTGAACAAACTACACCCCGGGGGGAGACCAGGCACTGCCTCGTAGTTAGTGAACAAACTACACCCCGGGGGGGAGACCAGGCACTGCCTCGTTGTTAATGAACAAACTACACCCCGGTGGGGAGACCAGGCACTGCCTCGTTGTTAATGAACAAACTACACTCCGGGGGAAGACCAGGCACTGCCTCGTTGTTAATGAACAAACTACCACCCCGGGGGAGACCAGGCACTGCCTCGTTGTTAATGAACAAACTACACCCCGGGGGGGAGACCAGGCACTGCCTCGTTGTTAATGAACAAACTACACCCCGGGGGGAGACCAGGCACTGCCTCGTTGTTAATGAATAAACTACACCCCGGGGGGGGAGACCAGGCACGGGGGGGCACGCGGGGGTTAGTGACTACACCCCGGGGGGAGACCAGCACTGCCTCGTTGTTAATGAACAAACTACACCCCGGGGGGAAGACCAGGCACTGCCTCGTTGTTATTGAACAAACTACACCCCGGGGGGAGATTAGGCACTGCCTCGTTGTTAATGAACAAACTACACCCCGGGGGGAGACCAGGCACTGCCTCGTTGTTAATGAACAAACTATATCCCGGGGGGGAGACCAGGCACTGCCTCGTTGTTAGTGAACACACTACACCCCGGGGGGGAGACCAGGCACTGCCTCGTAGTTAGTGAACAAACTACACCCCGGGGGGGAGACCAGGCACTGCCTCGTTGTTAATGAACAAACTACACCCCGGTGGGGAGACCAGGCACTGCCTCGTTGTTAATGAACAAACTACACTCCGGGGGAAGACCAGGCACTGTCTCGTTGTTAATGAACAAACTACACCCCGGGGGGGGAGACCAGGCACTGCCTCGTTGTTAATGAACAAACTACAACAACCCCGGGGGGAGTCCAGCACAGACACCCCCACCCCCCCCCCCCCATCGTTGTTAATGAACAAACTACAACCCGGGGGGAGACCAGCACTGCCTCGTTGTTAAGAAAAAACTACAACCCCGGGGGGAGACCAGCACTGCCTAGTTGTTAGTGACTACACCCCGAGGGAGACCAGGCACTGGGCCTCGTTGTTAATGACAAACACACCCGGGGGGGAGACAGGCACTGCCTCGTTTGTTAATGAACAAACTACACCCCGGGGGAATTAGGCACTGCCTCGTGTTAATGAACAAACTACACCCCGGGGGAGACCAGGCATGCCCGTTGTTAATGAAGAGAAACTAAATCCCGGGTGGGAGACCAGCACTGCCTCGTTGTTAGTGAACACACTACACCCCGGGGGGAGACCAGGCACTGCCTCGTTGTTAGTGAACAAACTACACCCGGGGGGGGGGAGACCAGGCACTGACTCGTTGTTAATGAACAAACTACACCCCGGGGGGAGACCAGGCACTGCCTCGTTGTTAATGAACAAACTACACCCGGGGGGGAGACCAGGCACTGCCTCGTTGTTAATGGACAAACTACACCCCGGGGTGAGGAGACAAGGCACTGCCTCGTTGTTAATGAACAAACTACACCCCGGGGGGAGAGACCAGGCACTGCCTCGTTGTTAATGAACAAACTACACCCCGGGGGGAGACCAGGCACTGCCTCGTTGTTAATGAACAAACTACACTCCGGGGGGAGACCAGGCACTGCCTCGTTGTTAATGAACAAACTACACCCCGGGGGGGAGACCAGGCCCCGCCCTCTTGTTAATGACCAAACTACACCCCGGTGGGGAGACCAGGCACTGCCTCGTTGTTAATGAACAAACTACACTCCGGGGGAAGACCAGGCACTGCCTCGTTGTTAATGAACAAACTACACCCGGGGGGGAGACCAGGCACTGCCTCGTTGTTAATGAACAAACTTCACCCAGGGCGGGAGACCAGGCACTGCCTCGTTGTTAATGAACAAACTACACCCCGGGGGAGACCAGGCACTGCCTCGTTGTTAATGAACAAACTACACCCCGGGGGGAGACCAGGCACTGCCTCGTTGTTAATGAACAAACTACACCCCGGGGGGAGACCAGGCACTGCCTCGTTGTTAATGAACAAACTACACCCCGGGGGGAGACCAGGCACTGCCTCGTTGTTAATGAACAAACTACACTCGGGGGGGGAGACCAGGCACTGCCTCGTTGTTAATGAACAAACTACACCCGGGGGGGGGAGACCAGGCACTGCCTTGTTGTTAATGAACAAACTACACCCGGGGGTAGACCAGGCACTGCCTCGTTGTTAATGAGCAAACTAAAACCGGGGGGGGGAGACCAGGTACTGCCTCGTTGTTAGTTTATGAACCAACTACAACCCGGGGGGGAGACCAGGCAACTGCCTCGTTGTTTAATGAACAAACGACCCCCGGGGGAGACAAGCTCTCCTCGTTGATTAATTAAAAACACACCCCGGGGGAGACCAGGCACTGCCTCGTTGCTAATGAACAAACTACACCCTGGGGTGGGGAGACCAGGCACTGCCTCGTTGTTAATGAACAAACTACACTCCGGGGGGAGACCAGGCACTGCCTCGTTGTTAATGAACAAACTACACCCCGGGGGAGACCAGGCACTGCCTCGTTGTTAATGAACAAACTACACCCCGGGGGGAGACCAGGCACTGCCTCGTGTGTTTAAATGAACAAACTACACCCGGGGGGGGAGAACCATGCACTGCTCTTGTTATTGAAACAAACTACACCGGGGGGATACCAGGCACTAGCCTCGTTGTTAATGCACAAACTACACCGGGTGAGACCAGCACTGCTCGTTGGTTAATGAACAAAGTTGTTTTTTTTTTTTTTTTTTTTTTGTTTTTTTTTTAATTAAAAAAAAAACAACACCGGGGGGGAGACCCAGGCACTCCTCGTTGTTAATGAACAAAACTACACCCCGGGGAGACAAGGCACTGCCTCGTTGTTAATGAACAAACTACACCCCGGGGGAGACAAGGCACTGCCTCGTTGTTATTGAACAAACTACACCCCGGGGGGGAGACCAGGCACTGCCTCGTTGTTAATGAACAAACTACACCCCGGGGGGAGACAGCACTGCCTCGTTTGTTAATGAAACAAACTACTTCCCCGGGGGAGACAACAGGCACTGCCTCGTTGTTAGTGAACAAACTACACCCCGGGGGGGAGGGAGACCAGGCACTGCCTCGTTGTTAATGAACAAATTACACCCTGGGGGGAGACCAGGCACTGCCTCGTTGATAATGAACAAACTACACCCCGGGGGAGACTGGGCACTGCCTCGTTGTTAATGAAGAAACTACACCCCGGGTGGGAAACCAGGCACTGCCTCGTTGTTAATGAACAAACTACACCCCGGGGGGAGACCAGGCTCTGCCTCGTTGTTAATGAACAAACTACACCCCGGGGGGGAGATCAGGCACTGCCTCGTTGTTAATGAGCAAACTGCACCCCGGGGGAGAGAGTCCAGGCACTGCCTCGTTGTTAATGAACAAACTGCACCCCAGAGGGAGACCAGGCACTGCTCGTTGTTGAATGAAAAACTACAACCCCGGGGGGTAGACCAGGCACTGCCTCGTTGTTAATGAACAAACTACATCCCGGGGGGAGACCAGGCACTGCCTCGTTGTTAATGAACAAACTACACCCCGGGGGTGGAGACCAGGCACTGCCTCGTTGTTAATGAACAAAGTACACACCGGGGGGAGACCAGACACTGCCTCGTTGTTAATGAACAAACTACATCCCGGGGGGAGACCAGACACTGCCTCGTTGTTAATGAACAAATCTACACCCCGGGGGAGACCAGCACTGACTCCGTTGTTTAATGGACAAACTACACCGCCGGGTGAGGAACCAGGCACTGCCCACGTGTTAATGAACAACTCACCCCGGTGTAGACCAGCACTGCCTCGTTTTAATGAAACAAACCTACACCCCGGGGGGGGAGACCAAGCACTGCCTCGTGTTTAATAACAAACTACACCCGGGGGAGGGAGACCAGGCACTGCTCGTTGTTAATGAATAACCGTACACCCCGGGGGAGGGAGACCAGGCACTGCCTCGTTGTTAATGAAACTAACTTCACCCCGGGGGAGACGAGCCACTGCCTCGCTTAATGAGACCTTTGTCCTGAAACCCATGTAGGATCTCCTCATCTTCCTATCATTTTGCGCGATTATTTACATGTACTACACTCTCTCCCCTCAACACGTCGATTTTCAAGTGTAAGAGTATCTTGGATGTCGTGGCCACGTCTCCTCTGATATCACCTCTTCTCTGGTAGTTTTGTATGCTCAGTTACACCTCGCTTTCCGTTCGCACTTTTCAGTTTTAAATTTATATGTAATTCTGGTTACCTGTATTCACTTTTATAAACCCCGAATAGGTCTCCTTCAGGTTTCTGGCTTGATCAACCAGGCTGTCAGTGGGTTCCACAGTGGCGTTAGTTACTCTAGTATTAGGGTTTTGTACAAATCGTGTACAATTATGGAGTTGAAAAAATTTAATTTCATCTTATAACTTTATGTGTTTCGTGAGATAGGGCTCGTTGTGGATGTCTACCTAACCCTCAAGGGGTTATTCGTGTTCTTCCCCGTCGTGTTCGTCTTCCCATGTGATACACTGTCTCCAGACTACTGAGTTCACAGCCGTTATTAACTCAGTCACACACACACCTACACACACACACACACACCTTCAGAGTGCAGGTCAGTACGACTTCCCACCTCCAGACTAATGGGCTGACTACCTTCGCCTGAGTTCTTCTGTCTTCTTTTTTTCTTTTTCTTCTTCTTTTTCTTACTACTACTACTAATACTCTACTAACTAACTACTACGACTACTACTACTAACTACTACTACAACTACTACTACAACTACTACTACTATTAATTATAATGAATAATAATAATATAATAATAATAATAATAATAATAACAACAACAGCAGCAATAACAACAACAACAACAACAACAACAACAACAACAACAACAACAACAACAACAACAACAACAATAATAATAATTCAGTTTAATAATGTTAATACAAGGTGGCCCGTGGCCTTGTGGCTAAAGCTCTCGCTTCACGCCCTGAGGGTCCTGGCTCGATTCCCGGCGAAGGGGTAGAAACATTGGGCGTGTTTCCCTACACCGGTTGTCTATGTTCACCTATCACTAAAACGGGCACCTGGATGTTAGTGGACTGGTGTGGGTCGCATCCTGGGACAAAAATGGACCTAATTTGCCCGAAATGCTCATCATAACAAGTGGCTTTCTATATAGTAGTATGTCAGTGATGTCAGCTAGGACTGTATACCTTGTACATGTACTGGTAGAAATAAAGATATTATTATTATTATTATTATTATTATTATTATTATTATTATTATTATTATTATTATTATTATTATTATTATTTTATTTTTTTATTATAAACACTTGCCGATTCCCACCAAAGGCAGGGTGGGCCCGAAAAAGAAAAACTTTCACCATCATTCACTCCATACTGTCTTGCCAGAAGGTGCTTTACACTACAGTTTTTAAACTGCAACTTAACACCCCTCCTTCAGAGTGCGGGCACTGTACTTCCCATCTCCAGGACTCAAGTCCGGCCTCCCGGGGTTTTCCCTGAACCCCTCATAAATGTTACTTTGCTCACACTCCAACAGCACGTCAAGTTTTAAAAAAACCATTTGTCTCCATTCACTCCTATCAAACACGCTCACGCATGCCTGCTGGAAGTCCAACCCCCTCGCACACAAAACCCCCTTTACCCCCTCCTCCAACCCTTTTCCTAGGCCGACCCCTACCCCGCCTTCCTTCCACTACAGACTGTACACTCTTGAAGTCATTCTGTTTCGCTCCTTTTCTCTACATATCCGAACCACCTCACAACATATCCGAACCACCTCTGGACAACAGTTTTGGTAATCCCGCACCCCTCCCTAACTTCCAACTACGAATTCTCTGCATTATATCACACCACACATTGCCCTCAGACATGACATCTCCACTGCCTCCAGCCTTCTCCTCGCTGCAGCTTTCCCATCACCCATGCCTCACACCCACACACCCCCCATCAATTCTATGATTCCACCTCATCTTTCATAGACCCATCCGCTGACACGTCCACTCCCAAAATACTGAATACATTCACCTCCCCATAAATCTCTCCCTCCAAACTGATATTCAATCTTTCATCACCTAATCTTTTTGTTATCCTCCCTAACCTTACTCTTTCCTGTATTCACCTTTAATTTTCTTCTTTTGCACACCCTACCAATTCCATCCACCCAAACTCTGCAACTTCTCTTCAGAATCTCCCAAGGCACAGTGTCATCAGCAAAGAGCAGCTGTGACAACTCCCATTTGTGTGTGATTCTTTATCTTTTAACTCCACGCCTCTTTCCAAGACCCTCGCATTTACTTCTCTTTCAACCCCATCTATAAATATATTAAACAACCACGGTGACATCAAAACATCCTTGGGCTAAGGCCTACTTTTACTGGGAAAAAATTTCCCTCTTTCCTACTTACTCTAACTTGAGGGCCCCACTATCCCCCGTAAAAAACTCTTCAAATGCTTTCAGTAACCTACCTCCTACACCATACACTTGCAACATCTGCCACATTTCCCCCTATCCACCCTGTCATACGCCTTTTCCAAAACCATAAATGCCACAAAGACCTCTTTAGCCTTATCTAAATACTGTTCACTTAAAATGTTTTTTACTGTAAACACCCGGTCCCACACCCCCTACCTTTCCTAAAGCCTCCTTGTTTCATCTGCTTTTCCTATTCTCCGTCTTACTCTTAATTCTTTCAATAATAAATTTTACCATACACTTTACCAGGTATACTCAGCAACTATCTCCCTATAATTTTTTTCACTCTCTTTTATCCCCTTTGCCTTTATACAAAGGAACTATGCATGCTCTCTGCCAACCCTAGGTACCTTACCCTCTTCCATACATTATTAAATAATTGCACCAACCCCTCCAAAACTATATCCCCACCTGCTTTTAACATTTCTATCTTTATCCATCAATCCCGGGTGCCTTTCCCCCTTTCATTTTTACCTACTGCCTCACGAACTTCCCCCACACTCACAACTGGCTCTTACCTCACTCCTACAAGATGTTATTTCCCCCTTGCCTATACACGAAATCAAAAGCTTCCCATCTTCATCAAAATTTAACAATTCCTCAAAAAATTCCCTCCATCTTCCAATGCCTCTAACTCTCCATTTAATAACTCTCCTCTCCTATTTTTAACTGACAAATCCATTTGTTCTCTAGGCTTTCTTACTTGTTAATCTCACTCCAAAACTTTTTTTATTTTCAACAAAATTTGTTGATAACATCTCACCCACCTCTCATTTGGTGTTTTTTTACTTTGCTTAAAACCCACTCTTTTAAACCCTCTCTCTTTTTCTCCATAATTTTTCCCTCCTTCATCACTTTATTTTAAAAACTTTCATATGCTAACTTTTTCCCCCTTATACCCCTTTTTACATATCTTTCCACAATCGCTCCCTTCCCCCCCCCACCCACTTTCCTGTAACCCAAACTTTGCTAAACATCAAACATACTTTTTTAAACCCAAACCCATACCTCTTCGCCCCCATTCCCATGCCTCATTACCCATCTAACCTCCAATGTTTTATACTTCCCCCTAACTGCCTCCTCTTTTATTTATAAACCTTCACCTCTCTTTTCCCCTGATATTCATTTCCTTGAATCCCATCTCCTTTTACCTCAGGACTAAAATAGAAAGTGATCTGATATATCTGGGCCCCCTAAAAAACATGAAAATCCTGAAGTTACTCAACGTTTTTTATCTACCAAAACTAATCCAACAAACTACTGTCATTTCCCCCTACTCATATCTTGTATATTATTTATCCCTTTTTCTTAAAAATTATTCCAAAACTAACCCTTTTCTATACAAAGTTCAATCAAAGGGCTCCCATTATTTTTTTACACCCTGGCCCCCCAAAAACTTACCTCCCAAACCCCCTCTCTAAAAGTTTTCCTACTTAGCATTGGCCCCTCCCAAATTACTCTCTCATTTTGGTTCAAAGGCCCTTACATTCACTTAACACTCCCAAAATCTTCCTCTCCTCTGCATTCCCTCTTCTCCGGGGTGCATAACCTTTTTGACCCATTCTCGCCCCCAACCTTTACTTTAACCACAAATTCTTGAATTTACACATTAATTTTTTTTCCTTCCTAAGTCATTCAAAAATTTTCTGCAACCCCTTTCCCTTTTCTCTAACTCCTCAAAACTCCAGATTAAAACCCTTTTTTTCCCCCCCCGAAACTCTCCTACCCCTTCAGCTTTTTTTCGTAGGGGGCCCGGGCATCCCAATTTTTTTCATTCATAACACAGCAAACATCTGTTTCTTTTCATCCCACTACTCCATTAATTTAAGCACCCAGTTTTATCAAGTTTTCCTTTTTTTTTTATTTTTATTATTATTTTTATTATTATTTTATTATTATTATTATTATTATTTTTATTTTTATTATTTTATTACATATTATAAATTTTTATTTTTTATTATTATTATTATTATTATTATTTTTATTATTATTAAATTATTATTATTATTTTTAAAATTATTATTATTATTTTATTTTATAAGAACAACATGCAAACAAACCTGCCGCATGGGGGATGGAGAGCTATAGTAAGGATTTTTTCCCCTGGTGGTTGGGCTGTGTTTTAAGATCTCTTTTTGGCGACGTATCGCACAGAAAAACATTTTGACACCAGTGTTGCCACCTGCATATTTTTTTTTTTTTAAAAATAAAAACCGGGGGGAATTAGATCTTACTTGTGATGATAAACAAAAATCAAGTTTTTTTATTATCAATAATATTTTGTATGAGAGAGAGAGAGAGAGAGAGAGAGAGAGAGAGAGAGAGAGAAGAGAGAGGAGAGAGAGAGAGAAGAGAGAGAGGAGAGAGAGAGAAGAGAGAGAGAGAGAGGAGAAGAGAGAAAGGGAAGGGGGAGAGAGGAGAGAGAGAGGAGAGAGGAGAGAGAGAGACCTCCCAAAACACCCCTCGCTTCCAGACCTACCAAAAAAAACTGAGGTAATCCCGGGAAAAGATTTAAAGCGCGTCGAGGCTTCCCAGGAACCTCTTAGCCTTCAGGCCTTAAAACCCTTCAGACCTCTTAAGATCTCAGAGCCTCTTAAGACTATCGACTTCTTTATATTCTCTTTTTTTAGCCCTTTTTCCTTTGTTTACATCATCGTATTTTCCCCCTAACTTTACCCCTTTCAAGGGGTGTATTTTCAGTACCTTCCCATCTTCGTTTTCCCTGGAAGGTTCCAAGGGCCCACGCCCCGCGGCCCGCCCGGGACCGGGCCTAGGAAAGGGTTCTGATACATGGAATCAACTTCGCCATCCTTACCGTTTTTTTTCCAATGCATTGTGGGTTTTTCTTTTATTAGAGACCAAAATGCCCAGCATGACTAAATTAGGTGTCAAGGTATTTATATTTTGAAGTATAACCCAAGACCCTTTTATTTATTTTTATTATATTAAGCCCCGGAACCCTCTTAGCTTTATTGCGATCACTTACCCTAGTCTTGGCATTAAATCCAGAGCGCTTAAATTTTTTTTCCCATTCCTCTTTATTATTTAGTTATGATGTTAATTTTTTTCGTTTCCAGGATTAGGTCGATATTCGTCCACACTGAAAATGCTTTGCCCCTTTCTCCACCGCACATCAAACAGCCCGGTCTTCCAGTAGCGTTTCCTCCTCAACAGAATTTATTTTTCAGTTAATTTTTGTGACATCCCAAAATTTTTTATTAGCCATTTTTCCCTTTTTATTCATCTGTGAATAACAAAAACCCTTTCGACCCTATCCCCCGTGAACACCCCTACCAAACCCTCCTCATTCTTATTTCCCTCTTCATGCAAACTCTGCGCCCGTCTTTTTCAAGAGGAGAATTATCAAGGGGATAATCCTCCATTATTCCGTGGCGCTACTTAACACATCTCCCGTGTGGTAGGGAGGTCTTACTGGATCTACAACACTCGTCTTATTAATTTTCATGACTTTCGCTTCAAATACCTTTGTGAAAAAAATTTTTAAAACGTAAGGGAAAAAAAAAAAAAAAAAAAAAAACTGTAAAAAAATTACTGAGATTCCCCGATAAATTTTTTAATCTCGAGGGATTTTAAAATGCCTTCATAATCACTGATTTCCCCCATTCTCACATTACAATCCCTTATAATGTAAAAAATCACGAAAGCACTTGAATTTCACTGTTTTTCACAGGGGAAATTTGTTTAACACCCACCACTTTAAGCTTACTAATATCTCGATTTTTTTCAGAATCCCAAGACTTAAATGTTTAACTTTGTGTTGCCCGTTCCTGCATCATTTCATCCTCCTGGGGCCAGGGTTTTCCCTTTGGGAATCGGTTTTGGTAATAAAAAACCAAGACCTGACCACAGGTAACGCCCGGCTACAGTAGACAGCCGGGCCATTGGTAGACAGCCCAGTCTAAACCACCAGGCCCCCAAAAAAGAGAAGTAATGAATGGTTCAGAGAACCGACAGTTGGTAAATTAGACACATGTGCAACGCTTGGGTTTTTTATGAGGAACGTTTGCCAAACCCAGGGCTTCTTCATCCATACAAAGGGAATGGTGAAGAACGGAGGGTTTGAGGTCCCCAGTCCCCTCAGCTTGAGTCGATGTAATAAGTCCATCAATCTTGAAAAGATTGATGGACTGACTACAAAACTAAAGGCTGGGGGTTTGATTACGTAAAAACTCCTTGTTTCACCTTCTCCTTTATAGGCTGAGAACCACTGTGTGGTAATCATTAAGGGAAATAAAACATAAGAATGGGGGAAACACTGCAGAAGGCCTAGGGCCCCATGCGGGAGGTCCTTTTTAAAAAACGACTACTACCAAAAGCTTCCCAAAAATAACTCCCGTACACAGTGCACCAATAAAACCCCAGCCCCCCCCATCTATATTTCCTCTTTAAAAGATCCCCAAAGGTTGCACATGTGTCTAATTTATAAAGATAAGGAGTTTAAGTAAGACCCTTCGGGGGTGGGGGGGGGAAAACGGGGGGAAAAAAAATACCGTTAAACGGAGTGCCACAGTCGAGGGAAAGGGCCGGGGCTTAACCCCGCTGGCGCTAAAGAGGCAGATGGGGAAAAATGGGGTGTAGCCCTTGTGGTTTAGCGCTTTTTTTTGATCATAAAAAATAAAAATGGGGAAACTGGAGGAGCGACTTTTGTGTTTGTTATCCTCCGAGAAAAAAATAAAATGGATCAGTTAATTTAAATACGTAAAATGGTGGGCACTGTAGTTGGTTTTTGGCCCTTTCTAGGCACGCGTGCTCCAAATCACTAGTCAGTTCATCCTTTTTTTTGAAACATCAAAAAACTTTCCTTAGGTTTCAAGTAATGGGGTGCTTCAATGAGCAAAGAAGCTGTTGGTGGTGGTGGGGGGGTGGTGGGGGGGGGGTGGGGTTATGGTTTGGGGGGGTGGTTGGGGGGGGGTGGTGGTGGTGGGGGGGTGGGGTGGGGGTGGGGGTGGGGGGGATGGTTGGGGGGGTGGTGGGGGTGGTGGTGGGGGTGGTGGTGGGGGGATGGTTGGGGTGGTGGTGGGGGTAGTGGTGGGGTGATGGTTGGGTGGTGGTGGGGGTGGTGGTGGGGTGATGGTGGGGTGGTGGGGGTGGTGGTGGGGGTGATGGTGGGGTGATGGTTGGGGTGATGGTGGGGGTGGTGGTGGGGGTGGTGGTGGGGGTGATGGTGGGGTGATGGTTGGGGTGGTGGTGGGGGTGGTGGTGGGGGTGGTGGTGGGGTGATGGTTGGGGTGGTGGTGGGGGTGGTGGTGGGGTGATGGTTGGGGGGGGTGGTGGGGGTGGTGGTGGGGTGATGGTGGGGGTGGTGGTGGTGGGGTGGTGGTGGGGGTGATGGTGGGGTGATGGTTGGGGTGATGGTGGGGGTGGTTGGTGGGGGTGGTGGTGGGGGTGATGGTGGGGTTGATGGTTGGGGTGATGGTGGGGGTGGTGGTGGGGGTGATGGTGGGGTGATGGTTGGGGTGATGGTGGGGGTGGTGGTGGGGGTGATGGTGGGTGATGGTTGGGGTGATGGTGGGGGTGGTGGTGGGGGTGTGTGGTGGGGTGGTGGTGGGGGTGGTGGTGGGGGTGGTGGTGGGGGTGGTGGTGGTGGTGGTGGTGGGGGTGGTGGTGGGGGTGGTGGTGGGGGTGGGGTGGGGGTGGTGGTGGGGGTGGTGGTGGGTGGGGTGGTGGTGGGGGTGGTGGTGGGGGTGGTGGTGGGGTGGGTGGTGGTGGGGGTGGTGGTGGGGGTGGTGGTGGGGGTGGTGGTGGGGGTGGTTTTGGGGGTGGTGGTGGGGGTGGTGAGGGGGGGAAAGTTGAACATAAACTCGGTATATCTTTAGAGTTTATTAGTAAACTGATGGAATGTTTTAAAGACGGTAGGAAGCAGACCTAGGTGAAGGTGCAGCCTCCACACATGTTGACAACTGTCAAAAAGTGTTGCCCACTGCGCTGAAAACTTTCTGTGCCACCAGGAAGTCGGGAGACCCATCAGTCCCACCAGGAAGTCAAAAGGCCCTCAGTGCCCCCAGAAAATTCAGGAGGCCCCCTCGGGGCCCACCAGGAAATAAAGAGGCACCCTCGTGTAAACCAGGAACCCGGAGGCCTTCACTCCCACCGGGAAAGTCAGATGGCCCCCTCAGTGCCACCAGGAAGTCAGGGGGGCACCCTCAGTGCCAAACCGGGAAAAGAAAACAGGCCCCCTCATTTCCCAAACCGGGAAAGGGTTAAACGGCCCCCTCAGTGCCACCAGGAAGTAGGAGGCAACCCCTTCCCTGGGGCGCTGCTGTTGCCCCCCGTCTTTTAAGCCCTGCTTTGTGCTGGGTCCCCTCGTGTCTCCGGTTTCTGTCACTTGGGGGATAGGGTAGTTTATTTTAATGCTTTTGATGACGCTGACCGATGCTAAGGTGGGGTTGGGGTTCCTCCACAGTGTGCAAGGGAAACACCACGAACCCTGGGGCCCAATCACAGTGACATAAACCCACACTTGACAACAGTACTTGTTTTGATCATGAACCATTTTTACTTTCTGAAGGTGTTTTTTTTTTCTGGGCCGTCACACCACATACTTTACAACATAAAAGTGTGGGAAAGGGGATTAGGGTGTTTACCGGGCCTAACCCACAGCTGTAGTTTTACAGCTGAGGAAAGACTGAAAAAGATTGTCTACGTCAAAAAGCAGGTGTAGGTAAGACCAGTTTTTACAACTTTAGCTGTGAGGGAAAGCACTCACTTTTTAATTTTGATTTTTCTAGGGGAAAAAATAATGAAAATTCCTTAAAAAAAATAAGAAACAGGATCGGTGGCGACTTTGGCATTTGGTTGAATTTTACAAAAAATCGAAAAAGACACTAGTAGCAACAAACCTGAATGTTAAAACCGAGGGGATTTCAAATCCCAACTTTCAGAATCACTCATCACGCACTCTCCTAGGATGCACTCCATGGCACCTCCCAGTGTTCTAGTGCCAGCACTCAGCACGACGCACACTCAACACGAGGAAATATGACTCAGTATTATTGAAAATTAAATATGTGATATACTTTATTCTTTTAAATTTGAAGAGTGAAAAAAACCATCCGTAGTGATGCCTGCTTCTTGAGATGTGTTTATATATCAAGCAAAGCAAGCACCGTCCCTGTCTTACACATTATACTCACACAACTGTGATTGACTCTACCAGTCAGAGCTGTGTGTGTGTGGTGTGGTGAGTGCATGAGACTGACACTGAGAGTGCGTTGTGAGTGCATGCAGCCTACCTAAGTACCTCTACAGATTCCTCGCTTCACTACTTCTCATTTTATTTAAATCACAAACAGAAAATAGTTACGAAGAAGCAAATTACATCTTAAACAACAGAACTATCAAGGACAAATTAAATGTACTAAGATCTTTATTATCCGAGATGTACACATGTGAACATACACACACACACACACACACACACACACACACACACACACACACACACACACACACTTTAATACTGTAAATGTTGATAAACAGATTGACGAAGTGTATACCTGGAATATACCTAGAGAGGGTTTCGGGGGGTCAGCGCCCCCGCGGCCCGGTCTGTGACTATATAATAAAAAAAACTGACGACCTGTTAAACTTTATTAACATAAGTTCAGTTGACTCTTTCTGAACTTAAAATAGTATTCGAAAAGTACGTGAATCACTGTATCTTGTGTGTGTGTGTGTGTGTGTGTGTGTGTGTGTGTTAGTGTGTGTGTGTGTATGTGTGTGTGTGTGTGTGTGTGTGTGTGTGTGTGTGTGTGTGTGTGTGTGTGTGTGTGTGTGTGTGTGTGTGTTTTGTGTGTGTGTGTGTGTGTGTGTGTGTGAGTTTGAAGTAATAATGAAACGTCTGAGCACAGGTTGGGAACCTGTCAAAGGGAAATTAAATTTTCGTGACTGGATCACCTGAGGTGTTTCGTGCTAGCACACACACGTCTTCAGCGGAACTAATTAGTCAGAGGATATACCTGTACACGCACGAAAGCGCTCAGGTGTTTTTTAATTGTTTCATCACTGAGGTAATTTTTTACGTGTGTATGCATGGGAGTGGGTGTATCTGCGTGTGTATGTATGGGAGTGGGTGTATCTGTGTGTGTATGTATGGGAGTTGGTGTATCTGTGTGTGTATGTATGGGAGTTGGTGTATCTGTGTGTGTATGTATGGGAGTGGGTGTATCTGCGTGTGTATGTATGGGAGTGGGTGTATCTGCGTGTGTATGTATGGGAGTGGGTGTATCTGCGTGTGTATGCATGGGAGTGGGTGTATCTGCGTGTGTAGGTATGGGAGTAGGTGTATCTGCGTGGTGTAGGTATGGGAGTGGGTGTATCTGCGTGTGTAGGTATGGGAGTGGGTGTATCTGCGTGTGTAGGTATGGGAGTGGGTGTATCTGCGTGTGTAGGTATGGGAGTGGGTGTATCTGCGTGTGTATATATGGGAGTGGGTGTATCTGCGTGTGAATATATGGAGTGGGTGTATCTGCGTGTGTATGTGTGGGAGTGGGTGTATCTGCGTGTGTATATATGGGAGTGGGTGTATCTGCGTGTGAATATATGGGAGTGGGTGTATCTGCGTGTGTATGTATGGGAGTGGGTGTATCTGCGTGTGTATGTATGGGAGTGGGTGTATCTGCGTGTGTATGTATGGGAGTGAGTGTATCTGCGTGTGTATGTATGGGAGTGGGTGTATCTGCGTGTGTATATATGGGAGTAGGTGTATCTGCGTGTGTATATATGGGAGTGGGTGTATCTGCGTTTTGAATATATGGGAGTGGGTGTATCTGCGTGTGTATATTGGGAGTGGGTGTATCTGCGTGTGTATATATGGGAGTGGGTGTATCTGCGTGTGAATATATGGGAGTGGGTGTATCTGCGTGTGTATATATGGGAGTGGGTGTATCTGCGTTTTGTATATTTTGGGAGTGGGTGTATCTGCGTGTGTATGTATGGGAGTGGGTGTATCTGCGTGTGTATATATGGGAGTGGGTGTATCTGCGTGTGTATATATGGGAGTGGGTGTATCTGCGTGTGTATATATGGGAGTGGGTGTATCTGCGTGTGTATATATGGGAGTGGGTGTATCTGGTGTGAATATATGGGAGTGGGTGTATCTGCGTGTGTATGTATGGGAGTGAGTGTATCTGCGTGTGTATGTGTGGGAGTTGGTGTATCTGCGTGTGTATGTATGGGAGTGGGTGTATTGCGTGTGTATGTGTGGGAGTTGGTGTATCTGGTGTGTATGTATGGGAGTGGGTGTATCTGCGTGTGTATGTGTGGGAGTTGGTGTATCTGCGTGTGTATGTATGGGAGTGGGTGTATCTGCGTGTGTATGTATGGGAGTTGGTGTATCTGCGTGTGTATGTATGGGAGTGGGTGTATCTGCGTGTGTATGTAGGGAGTTGGTGTATCTGCGTGTGTATATATGGGAGTGGGTGTATCTGCGTGTGTATGTATGGGAGTGGGTGTATCTGCGTGTGTATGTGTGGGAGTGGGTTTGTATCTGCGTGTGTATGTATTGGGAGTGAGTGTATCTGCGTGTGTATGTATGGGAGTTGGTGTATCTGCGTGTGTATGTATGGGAGTGGGTGTATCTGCGTGTGTATGTATGGGATTTGGGTTTGTATCTGCGTGTGTATGTATGGGAGTGGGTGTATCTGCGTGTGTATATATGGGAGGGGGTTTGTATCTGCGTGTGTATGTATGGGAGTGAGTGTATCTGGTGTGTATGTATGGGAGTGGGTGTATCTGCGTGTGTATATATGGGAGTGGGTGTATCTGCGTGTGTATGTATGGGAGTGAGTGTATCTGCGTGTGTATGTATGGGAGTGGGTGTATCTGCGTGTGTAGGTATGGGAGTGGGTGTATCTGCGTGTGTATGTGTGGGAGTGGGTGTATCTGCGTGTGCATGTATGGGAGTGGGTGTATCTGCGTGTGTATATATGGGAGTGGGTGTATCTGCGTGTGAATATATGGGAGTGCGTGTTTCTGCGTGCGTATGCTTGTTTTTGTGTCTGAGTGCATGTGTGTGTGTTTGTGTATATTCCTTTCATTCTGGCAGATCTGGAACAGTTGTCCCTGGAGTCAACACTCTAAACTATAATGATCAAGAAAAGGAAGACTTCCTCGGTCCTGCCTGCTAACACCAGTCACAGATGACACTAAACACGTTCCTCTTGACGTGGCTACTCTCAACACGGTCACATACAATCTACCAAGTTAAATTATTCTCTAAGATGGAGGCAAATTATCACACTGACAAGACAACACATATGTATTATATATATATAATATATATATATATATATTATATTATTATTATTTTTTTTATTATCACACCGGCCGATTCCCACCAAGGCAGGGTGGCCCGAAAAAGAAAAACTTTCACCATCATTCACTCCATCACTGTCTTGCCAGAAGGGTGCTTTACACTACAGTTTTTAAACTGCAACATTAACACCCTCCTTCAGAGTGCAGGCACTGTACTTCCCATTATATATATATATATATATATATATATTTATATATATATTATATATTATATATATTATACATATATATATATATATATATATTATATATATATATTTATATATATATTATATATATATATATATTATATATGTCGTGCCGAATATGTAAAACTGGTCAATTAGCAAGAACTCATTTAAAATTAAGTCCTTTCTAAATTTTCTCTTATACGTTTAAAGATTATTTTTTCATAAATGTTGATGTAAAAATTTATAATTTTGCACCAAAAGGAACTTAGAAAACTTACTAACCATATTATAACAAGCGCAATTTATTTTAGCCTAACCAACTAAATATATTTTAGATTTGTTTACAATAATTTAATGCCAAACAAACACAGTGAAAATATTTTTTTCGTTAGGTTCAGAATGATTTTGGCAAAATTATTGCATACTCAAATTTTCACTTGTCCTATATGGCAAGATGAGCGTTGCTATTTAAGCCAAGATCGCAAGTTCTGCTTATTCGGCACGAAATATATATATATATATATATATATATATATTATATATATATATATATATATATTAGAGGTAAGACAGAATGTAGGATTGTGGATGAGCAAGGAGGTTTCAGAGTGGGTAGGGGATGTGTAGATCAAGTATTTACATTGAAGCATATATGTGAACAGTATTTAGATAAAGGTAGGGAAGTTTTTATTGCATTTATGGATTAGAAAAGGCATATGAAAGAGTGGATAGCGGAGCAATGTGGCAGATGTTGCAAGTATATGGAATAGGTGGTAAGTTACTAAATGCTGTAAAGAGCTTTTATGAGGATAGTGAGGCTCAGGTTAGGGTGTGTAGAAGAGAGGGAGACTACTTCCCGGTAAAAGTAGGTCTTAGACAGGGATGTGTAATGTCACCATGGTTGTTTAATATATTTATAGATGGGGTTGTAAAAGGAGTAAATGCTAGGGTGTTCGGGAGAGGGGTGGGATTAAATTTTGGGGAATCAAATTCAAAATGGGAATTGACACAGTTACTTTTTGCTGATGATACTGTGCTTATGGGAGATTCTAAAGAAAAATTGCAAAGGTTAGTGGATGAGTTTGGGAATGTGTGTAAAGGTAGAAAGTTGAAAGTGAACATAGAAAAGAGTAAGGTGATGAAGGTGTCAAATGATTTAGATGAAGAAAAATTGGATATCAAATTGGGGAGGAGGAGTATGGAAGAAGTGAATGTTTTCAGATACTTGGGAGTTGACGTGTCGGCGGATGGATTTATGAAGGATGAGGTTAATCATAGAATTGATGAGGGAAAAAAGGTGAGTGGTGCGTTGAGGTATATGTGGAGTCAAAAAACGTTGTCTATGGAGGCAAAGAAGCGAATGTATGAAAGTATAGTAGTACCAACACTCTTATATGGGTGTGAAGCTTGGGTGGTAAATGCAGCAGCGAGGGGGACGGTTGGAGGCAGTGGAGATGTCCTGTCTAAGGGCAATGTGTGGTGTAAATATTATGCAGAGAATTCGGAGTGTGGAAATTAGGAGAAGGTGTGGAGTTAATAAAAGTATTAGTCAGAGGGCAGAAGAGGGGTTGTTGAGGTGGTTTGGTCATTTAGAGAGAATGGATCAAAGTAGAATGACATGGAAAGCATATAAATCTATAGGGGAAGGAAGGCGGGGTAGGGGTCGTCCTCGAAAGGGCTGGAGAGAGGGGGTAAAGGAGGTTTTGTGGGCAAGGGGCTTGGACTTCCAGCAAGCGTGCGTGAGCGTGTTAGATAGGAGTGAATGGAGACGAATGGTACTTGGGACCTGACGATCTGTTGGAGTGTGAGCAGGGTAATATTTAGTGAAGGGATTCAGGGAAACCGGTTATTTTCATATAGTCGGACTTGAGTCCTGGAATGGGAAGTACAATGCCTGCACTTTAAAGGAGGGGTTTGGGGTATTGGCAGTTTGGAGGGATATGTTGTGTATCTTTATATGTGTATGCTTCTAGACTGTTGTATTCTGAGCACCTCTGCAAAAACAGTGATAATGTGCGAGTGTGGTGAAGGTGTTGAATGATGATGAAAGTATTTTCTTTTTGGGGATTTTCTTTCTTTTTTGGGTCACCCTGCCTCGGTGGGAGACGGCCGACTTGTTGAAAAAAAAAAAAAAAAAAAAAATATATATATTATATATATATATATATATATATATATATATTTTATATATATATATTTTATATATATTATATATGTATATATATATCATATATAAATGCTATATATGTTGTCTAAAAATAAAAAATAAAAATGTACATTATTCACAGGTGTTTATATGACTGACTGATGTCTTTGACCGAGAATTCAACCTCATTGTCTCTGATGTCTTCCCTTTTCGTGGTGTTTGTTTCTCATCTAAACTTTTGATAATATCTCTTTATTCAATTAAAGAAAAAGTATAGTGGTTTTTAACTCTCGATGAGACGAAAAGGTAGGAAATTTTTTCTCATGTTTATGAAGTATAAGAAATTTTTGCTTACAACCCGAACAAAACTGAAAGTGTCCTGGAAAATATTTCATGTGTTTTTTTAGTAAACAACGTGTTCTTTCTCTTCCTTGATTCCTATTAAAAAAATCTCCCGGAATATATTAATATATATATATTTTATTATATAATTATATTTATATATATATATATTTTTATATATATATATATATATATATATATATTATATATATATATATAAAAAAACGTCCCCCGGGGCAAACCTTTTGGGAAAAAGCCAACACAATGCTCTCCCCAAAGCCTCAGGAAAAGGACAAGCTGTCTCCTGGCAGTGAAGGGACCACACTCAGGAGATTTCCCGTTAGCTGTTTTCCCAATTCCTCCTTGGGCACTCGACTAAAACCCACAGGCATTCGGATTGGTGTTGCTCTTCGCCTAGCCGCCCCATCCTCACCAAACATAGGTGTATTTGCGGCAGGGCGACAGCTTATCAATTCGGACTTCATGGTCTCGTGTGTCACACAGCAGAAGGGAAGTATGCCAGGCATGAGGAGGTCAATGACATCATAAAGAGAAGCCTCGCCACAGCCCGTTGCCCAGCTCAACGGGAACCCCAAGTGCAGAGGTCTGACGGAAGTCAAAAGCGTCCTGATGGAGCCACTATGCTCCCTTTGGGAAGGATGGAAAGCAAAATTGCCTGGGACTACACATGTCCGCCACATTGGCAGACACCTACTTGCCATACTCCGTAGTGGAAGGGGGTGGAGCTGCCAGCCACAGGGTCGGAGACCCTTGGAGCATGGGGCAAGTGTGCTCTAAAGTTCCTAATAGAGCTGGGTGAAAAGCTCATCATAGAAACCAAGGACCACAGGGCGACCAGCTTCCTCTTTCAGAGACTCAGTGTTGCGATCCAGAGAGGAAATGCCTGCAGCATTATGGGCACGCGGCCCACCGCCGGGGAGCTGGACGAAGTATTCGAGATGTAGCTCTGAGTCACCTATGTTGTTTTACTTTCTATCGTATTTTTGTGAATGTTTTGTCAATGTATTTTGTCTTTAAATAAAATATACATAAAATATAGGGGGTGGCAGGAGAAAATTCTCAAACAGCTTCAGGGAGAACCTTGAGTTTTCCCTGAAGCAAGTTTATTCTTTTCTCTGAGAATGAGGGTCCCTATAACAGTTCTAGAGGTGGTACCTCCCTATATTTCATATATAATATATATATATATATATTATATATATATATATATAATATATATATATATATATATATATATATGTGTGTGTGTGTGTGTGTGTGTGAGCTCGTGATTCCTCTCAGTCACCACCACTGACTACACTGATGCTGGTAGTTCCTCTCAGTCACCACCATTGACTACACTGATGCTGGTAGTTCCTCTCAGTCACCACCACTGACTACACTGATGCTGGTAGTTCCTCTCAGTCACCACCACTGACTACACTGATGCTGGTAGTTCCTCTCAGTCACCATCACTGATTACACTGATGCTGGTAGTTTCTCTCAATCACCACCACTGACAACACTGATGCTTGTAGTTCCTCTCAGTCACCACCACTGATTACACTGATGCTGGTAGTTCCTCTCAGTCACCACCACTGACTACACTGATGCTGGTAGTTTCTCTCAGTCACCACCACTGACTACACTGATGCTGGTAGTTCCTCTCAGTCACCACCACTGACTACACTGATGCTGGTAGTTCCTCTCAGTCACCACCACTGACATACACTGATGCTGGTAGTTACTCTCAGTCACCACCACTGACTACACTGATGCTGGTAGTTCCTCTCAGTCACCACCACTGACTACACTGATGCTGGTAGTTCCTCTCAGTCACCACCACTGACTACACTGAAGCTGGTAGTTCCTCTCAGTCACCACCACTGACCACACTGATGCTGGTAGTTACTCTCAGTCACCACCACTGACTACACTGATGCTGGTAGTTCCTCTCAGTCACCACCACTGACTACACTGATGCTGGTAGTTCCTCTCAGTCACCACCACTGACTACACTGATGCTGGTAGTTCCTCTCAGTCACTTATCACGGCCGTTGAGTTTCATTATGGCTCAGGTTACAACAAAGGCATATTGGGAAATTTTGATTATCGTATTATCCAGGTTTTAGGAAGCAAAATGACTTTGTTAACCATCCATGGTTAGTGTCCACCATCCATGGTTAGTGTCCACCATCCATGGTTAGTGTCCACCATCCATGGTTAGTGTCCACCATCCATGGTTAGTGTCCACCATCCATGGTTAGTGTCCACCATCCATGGTTAGTGTCCACCATCCATGGTTAGTGTCCACCATCCATGGTTAGTGTCCACCATCCATGGTTAGTGTCCACCATCCATGGTTAGTGTCCACCATCCATGGTTAGTGTCCACCATCCATGGTTAGTGTCCACCATCCATGGTTATTGTCCACCATCCATGGTTAGTGTCCACCACCCATGGTTAGTGTCCACCATCCATGGTTAGTGTCCACCATCCATGGTTAGTGTCCACCACCCATGGTTAGTGTCCATCATCCATGGTTAGTGTCCACCATCCATGGTTAGTGTCCACCACCCATGGTTAGTGTCCACCATCCATGGTTAGTGTCCACCATCCATGGTTAGTGTCCACCACCCATGGTTAGTGTCCACCATCCATGGTTAGTGTCCACCATCCATGGTTTGTGTCCACCATCCATGGTTAGTGTCCACCACCCATGGTTAGTGTCCACCATCCATGGTTAGTGTCCACCATCCATGGTTAGTGTCCACCATCCATGGTTAGTGTTCACCATCCATGGTTAGTGTCCACCATCCATGGTTAGTGTCCACCATCCATGGTTAGTGTCCACCACCCATGGTTAGTGTCCACCACCCATGGTTAGTGTCCACCATCCATGGTTAGTGTCCACCCTCCATGGTTAGTGTCCACCATCCATGGTTAGTGTCCACCACCCATGGTTAGTGTCCACCACCCATGGTTAGTGTTAACCATCCATGGTTAGAGTTAACCATCCATGGTTAGTGTCCACCACCCATGGTTAGTGTCCACCACCCATGGTTAGTGTTAACCATCCATGGTTAGAGTTAACCATCCATGGTTAGTGTCCACCACCCATGGTTAGTGTCCACCACTCATGGTTAGTGTCTACCATCCATGGTTAGTGTCCACCATCCATGGTTAGTGTCCACCATCCATGGTTAGTGTTAACCACCCATGGTTAGTGTTAACCATCCATGGTTAGTGTTAACCACCCATGGTTAGTGCCCACCACCCATGGTTAGTGCCCACCACCCATGGTTAGTGTCCACCACCCATGGTTAGTGCCCACCACCCATGGTTAGTGCCCACCACCCATGGTTAGTGCCCACCACCCATGGTTAGTGTCCACCATCCATGGTTAGTGTCCACCACCCATGGTTAGTGTCCACCATCCATGGTTAGTGTCCACCATCCATTGTTAGTGTCCACCATCCATGGTTAGTGTCCACCACCCATGGTTAGTGTCCACCACCCATGGTTAGTGTCCACCACCCATGGTGAGTGTCCACCACCCATGGTTAGTGTCCACCATCCATGATTAGTGTCCACCATCCATGGTTAGTGTCCACCATCCATGGTTAGTGTCCACCATCCATGGTTAGTGTCCACCACCCATGGTTAGTGTTAAACATTCATGGTTAGTGTTAACCACCCATGGTTAGTGTTAACCACCCATGGTTAGTGTTAACCACCCATGGTTAGTGTTAACCACCTATGGTTAGTGTTAACCACCCATGGTTAGTGTTAACCACCCATGGTTAGTGTTAACCACCCATGGTTAGTGTTAACCACCTATGGTTAGTGTTAATCACCCATGGTTAGTGCTAACCACCCATGGTTAGTGTTAATCATCCATGGTTAGTGTCCACCATCCATGGTTAATGTCCACCATCCGTGGTTAGTGTCCACCATCCATGGTTAGTGTTAACCATCCATGGTTAGTGTTAAGCATCCATGGTTAGTGTTAATCATCTATGGTTAATGTCCACGATCCATGATTAGTGTCCACCATCCATGGTTAGTGTCCACCATCCATGATTAGTGTCCACCATCCATGATTAGTGTCCACCATCCATGGTTAGTGTCCACCATCCATGGTTAGTGTCCACCATCCATGTTTAGTGTCCGTCATCTAAGGTTAGTAAATCTTGTTAAGGACGGACTTTCATAATGAACCGAAGGATTCGCTCTCTTCTTCCTCTCCTTCACTGAGGGAATCCATCGCAGGATATTCAATCGTATTGCTACTCGAAACAACACAAAAAATGGAAACAAAAAACACATACACACATACACACCTATACAATGATTCGACTGCTGTTGTTGCTACATTTAGCGCCCTCTCTCGTCGCGATGAGACTATTTACTCTCCTACATCACTTTCTATTGCTACTATCACGTCTTAGAAGAAGGGAGAAGAGGCCAGCAATGTTTCAGGTCACGTCTGAGAGCTCAGTCGTCCCGTGGGTCGTGTTCTTAAAGTCTGCTGCGTCGCTGCAACGACTGCTAGGTTACCCTCATTGTGTCTCCGGTTCGCTTTAAGAGATTGGTCAAGTGTTTTATTTATTTTTTTTTTTTGATTAGTTTTAGGGTTTGGTTAGATCCCCGTAGGGCAAGTACCAAAGCCCTTAAGGTTGGTTCAACAGCCCCCTACACTGCCACAGATCAATTGCTGAAGTGGTTAGTGTCTACAGGTCAGTTGAGTGGCGTGTTTGATGTACCCCTTCTGTTAGTTCCAGGGTCTCAGGCCAGTTTCAGAGTGATCATGCGACCACAAGTCAGGTCCAAGGTATGGCCAGGTCCACAATGTCTTCCAAGGTGTGGCCAGGTCCACATCGTCTTCCAAGGTGTGGCCAGGTCCACAAGTCACCTCCTGGGATATCTTTGCTTCATCACCGCATGGGCAGGTTTCTCAGGTCACCTGCAGGCTGCGGCTAGGCCAGCTGGAGGAGGAAGAGGAGGTCTGGCCTGAGTCAGGTCACAGGAGGACACAGAGTCTACTCCGCAACTTGTTACTGGCTTTGCCCTGGTGCTTCGCTCTCCCGGCGTTCTCATCCTGAAAAGGAACAATCAACACTTGTTTAAACATGTTATGAAGGCCATTTACGAAATATCATCAATGAATATCGACATCCAATACGATTTAAGGTTAGCAAAGACTAGGTGAAGCTACTTTAGGTTAGCTTAGAATACGTAAAGTAGGTTTGATTCGAATGTATTTTGGATAATTAATTCACGTGAGCCAAGCTTCCTGTGCCGCCTGCGGCAGAACTACCTGTGACTCCTGGCGCGAGACAGGAGCAGAGAAGGAGGACGAGGAAGGAAGAGGAGCCTCGTCCTTGGGAGATATGTGCGTGGGACGTTGGTCCGTCGAGGAATCCATCACTCTGTCGAGACGCTTCTCAACTGAGCGCCTCTTGCCACCTCCCTTCAGAGCTCTGGCGCCCTTCAGCGCCGATCCCAGTCCAAGACGACCTCGCCCACGTTCACTCTCCACCTGTAGACGGGTAGTAATAGCAGTAGTGGTAGTAGTAATAGTAGAAGTGGTGATGGTGGAAGTAGTAGTAGTAGCAGTAATAGCAGTAGCGGTGGTAGTAGTAGTAGTAGTAATAGTAGTAGAAACAGCAGTCGTAGTAGTAGTAGTAATAGTAATAGTAGTAATAGTAATAACAGTAGTAGCAATAGTAGTAATAGTAGTAGAAATAGTAGTAGTAGTAATAGTATTAATAGCAGTAGTAGTAATAGTAGTAGAAAGAGTAGTAGTAGTAATAGTAATATTAGTAGTGGTATTAATAGTAGTAGTAGTAATAGAAATAATAGTAGTAGTAGTAATAATAGTAGAAGTAGTAATAGTAGTAGTAATAATAGTAATAATAGAAGTAATAATAGTAGTAGTAGTAATAGTAGCAGTAGTAATAGTAGTAGTAGCAATAGTAATAATAGTAGTAGTAGTAATAGTAGTAGTAATAACGCTAGTAGTAGTAGTAGTAATAACGCTAGTAGTAGTAGTAGCAATAATAGTAGGAGTAGTGATAATTATCCCCTTTTATATTTACTTGTATATTTATTTAAGATTCTTCCTGTCTCTCTCCTACTAAAATGCTTCTCATAAAGAGACAATAATCCCATGTATCAATAATCTGTAGCATCTGTTGGTGACATCAGTACCCGTTAATGTAAGGGATACATCAGTACCCGTTAATGTAAGGGATACATCAGTACCCGCCAATGTAAGGGCTACATCAGTACCCGCTAATGTAAGGGCTACATCAGTACCCGCTAATGTAAGGGCTACATCAGTACCCGCTAATGTAAGGGCTACATCAGTACCCGTTAATGTAAGGGCTACATCAGTACCCGCTAATGTAAGGGCTACATCAGTACCCGCTAATGTAAGGGCTACATCAGTACCCGCTAATGTAAGGGCTACATCAGTACCCGTTAATGTAAGGGCTACATCAGTACCCGCTAATGTAAGGGCTACATCAGTACCCGCTAATGCAAGAGCTACATCAGTACCCGCTAATGTAAGGGATACATCAGTACCCGCTAATGTAAGGGCTACATCAGTACCCGCTAATGTTAGGGCTACATCAGTACCCGCTAATGTTAGGGCTACATCAGTACCCGCTAATGTAAGGGATACATCAGTACCCGCTAATGTAAGGGATACATCAGTACCCGCTAATGTAAGGGATACATCAGTACCCGCTAATGTAAGGGCTACATCAGTACCCGCTAATGTTAGGGCTACATCAGTACCCGCTAATGTTAAGGGATACATCAGTACCCGCTAATGTAAGGGATACATCAGTACCCGCTAATGTTAGGGCTACATCAGTACCCGCTAATGTAAGGGCTACATCAGTACCCGCTAATGTAAGGGATACATCAGTACCCGCTAATGTAAGGGATACATCAGTACCCGCTAATGTTAGGGCTACATCAGTACCCGCTAATGTAAGGGATACATCAGTACCCGCTAATGTTAGGGCTACATCAGTACCCGCTAATGTAAGGGATACATCAGTACCCGCTAATGTAAGGGCTACATCAGTACCCGCTAATGTTAGGGCTACATCAGTACCCGCTAATGTAAGGGCTACATCAGTACCCGCTAATGTAAGAGCTACATCAGTACCCGCTAATGTTAGGGCTACATCAGTACCCGTTAATGTAAGGGATACATCAGTACCCGCTAATGTTAGGGCTACATCAGTACCCGTTAATGTAAGGGATACATCAGTACCCGCTAATGTTAGGGCTACATCAGTACCCGTTAATGTAAGGGCTACATCAGTACCCGCTAATGTTAGGGCTACATCAGTACCCGTTAATGTAAGGGATACATCAGTACCCGCTAATGTTAGGGCTACATCAGTACCCGTTAATGTAAGGGCTACATCAGTACCCGTTAATGTAAGGGATACATCAGTACCCGTTAATGTAAGGGATACATCAGTACCCGCTAATGTAAGGGTTACATCAGTACCCGCTAATGTAAGGGATACATCAGTACCCGCTAATGTAGGGGCTACATCAGTACCCGCTAATGTAAGGGCTACATCAGTACCCGCTAATGTAGGGGCTACATCAGTACCCGCTAATGTAAGGGCTACATCAGTACCCGCTAATGTAAGAGCTACATCAGTACCCGCTAATGTAAGGGCTACACCAGTACCCGCTAATGTAAGGGCTACATCAGTACCCGCTAATGTAAGGGCTACATCAGTACCCGCTAATGTAAGGGCTACATCAGTACTCGCTAATGTAAGGGATACATCAGTACCCGCTAATGTAAGGGCTACATCAGTACCCGCTAATGTAAGGGCTACATCAGTACCCGCTAATGTAAGGGCTACATCAGTACCCGCTAATGTAAGGGCTACATCAGTACCCGCTAATGTAAGGGCTACATCAGTACCCGCTAATGTAAGAGCTATATCAGTACCCGCTAATGTAAGGGCTACATCAGTACCCGCTAATGTAAGAGCTACATCAGTACCCGCTAATGTAAGGGCTACATCAGTACCCGCTAATGTAAGGGCTACATCAGTACCCGTTTATGTAAGGGCTACATCAGTACCCGCTAATGTAAGAGCTACATCAGTACCCGCTAATGTAAGGGCTACATCAGTACCCGCTAATGTGAGGGCTACATCAGTACCCGCTAATGTAAGGGCTACATCAGTACCCAATAATGTAAGGGCTACATCAGTACCCGCTAATGTAAGGGCTACATCAGTACCCGCTAATGTAAGGGATACATCAGTACCCGCTAATGTAAGGGCTACATCAGTACCCGCTATTAATGCTAATGGGCTACATCAGTACCCGCTAATGTAAGGGCTACATCAGTACCCGCTAATGTAAGGGATACATCAGTACCCGCTAATGTAAGGGCTACATCAGTACCCGCTAATGTAAGGGATACATCAGTACCCGCTAATGTAAGGGCTACATCAGTACCCGCTAATGTAAGGGCTACATCAGTACCCGCTAATGTAAGGGCTACATCAGTACCCGGTAATGTAAGGGATACATCAGTACCCGCTAATGTTAGGGCTACATCAGTACCCGCTAATGTAAGGGATACATCAGTACCCGTTAATGTAAGGGCTACATCAGTACCCGCTAATGTAAGAGCTACATCAGTACCCGCTAATGTAAGGGCTACATCAGTACCCGCTAATGTAAGGGATACATCAGTACCCGTTAATGTAAGGGCTACATCAGTACCCGCTAATGTAAGAGCTACATCAGTACCCGCTAATGTAAGGGCTATATCAGTACCCGCTAATGTAAGGCTACATCAGTACCCGTAATGTAAGGGCTACATCAGTACCCGCTAATGTAAGGGCTACATCAGTACCCGCTAATGTAAGGGCTACATCAGTACCCGCCAATGTAAGGGCTACATCAGTACCCGCTAATGTAAGAGCTACATCAGTACCCGCTAATGTAAGGGCTACATCAGTACCCGCTAATGTAAGGGCTACATCAGTACCCGCTAATGTAAGAGCTACATCAGTATCCGCTAATGTAAGGGCTACATCAGTACCCGCTAATGTAGGAGCTACATCAGTACCCGCTAATGTAAGGGATACATCAGTACCCGCTAATGTAAGGCTAATCAGTACCCGCTAATGTAAGGCTACATCAGTACCCGCTAATGTAAGGCTATATCAGTACCCGCTAATGTAAGGGCTACATCAGTACCCGCTAATGTAAGGGCTACATCAGTACCCGCTAATGTAAGGGATACATCAGTACCCGCTAATGTAAGAGCTATATCAGTACCCGCTAATGTAAGAGCTACATCAGTACCCGCTAATGTAAGGGCTACATCAGTACCCGCTAATGTAAGAGATACATCAGTACCCGTTAATGTAAGGGCTACATCAGTACCCGCTAATGTAAGAGCTACATCAGTACCAGCTAATGTAAGGGCTACATCAGTACCCGCTAATGTAAGGGATACATCAGTACCCGTTAATGTAAGGGCTACATCAGTACCCGCTAATGTAAGAGCTACATCAGTACCCGCTAATGTAAGGGCTACATCAGTACCTGCCAATGTAAGGGCTACATCAGTACCCGCTAATGCAAGAGCTACATCAGTACCCGCTAATGTAAGGGATACATCAGTACCCGCTAATGTAAGGGCTACATCAGTACCCGCTAATGTAAGAGCTACATCAGTACCCGCTAATGTAAGAGCTACATCAGTACCCGCTAATGTAAGGGCTACATCAGTACCCGCTAATGTAAGGGATACATCAGTACCCGCTAATGTAAGGATACATCAGTACCCGCTAATGTAAGAGCTACATCAATACCCGCTAATGTAAGAGCTATATCAGTACCCGCTAATGTAAGGGATACATCAGTACCCGCTAAGGTAAGGGCTACATCAGTGCCCACTAAGGTAAGGGATACATCAGTTCCCGTTAAGGTAAGGGCTACATCAGTGCCTACTAAGGTAAGGGCTACATCAGTTCCCGCTAAGGTAAGGGCTACATCAGTGCCTGCTAAGTTAAGGGCTACATCCCCACGAAGGTAAGGGCTACATCAGTGCCCACTAAGGTAAGGGCTACATCAGTGCCTACTAAGGTAAGGTCTACATCAGTGCCCACTAAGGTAAGGGCTACATCAGTGCCCACTAAGGTAAGGGCTACATCAGTACCCACTAAGGTAAGGGTTACATCAGTACCCAGTAAGGTAAGAGCTACATCAGTGCCAGCCAAGAAAAGAGCTACATCACTGCCCACTAAGGTAAGGGCTACATCACTGCCCACTAAGGTAAAGGCTACATCAGTGCCCACTTAGGTAAAGGCTACATTAGTGCCCACTAAGGTAAGGGCTACATCAGTGCCCACTAAGGTAAGGGCTACATCAGTACCCACTAAGGTAAGGGTTACATCAGTACCCAGTAAGGTAAGAGCTACATCAGTGCCAGCCAAGAAAAGAGCTACATCACTGCCCACTAAGGTAAGGGCTACATCACTGCCCACTAAGGTAAAGGCTACATCAGTGCCCACTTAGGTAAAGGCTACATTAGTGCCCACTAAGGTAAGGGCTACATCACTGCCTACTAAGGTAAGGGATATCAATATAGCTACTGAATTCCCTATACTTTTACTTGTGTAGTATATTGTAAGTCGTATCAGTAGGCTCAGCGACTAGCATGTGTGGCGTCATGTGATGCGCGTGTGTGCGTGAGAATCCCTTTAACTTTCTCAGTTCTCCACGCTTAGGTCTACAGGCAACACCGGGCAGGCTGGGCCTTTCCCTCTCGCACTCTGCTAATATAAATGTTACCATCCAACGACTTGTGTTTAACTCCAACCATCACATCTCCACGAACCCTCCCGACAAATGGTGCCAGCGTGTGGCAGTAAATTTTATATTTATGCCAATGTAAGGAGACTGACTTATACCAGCTGATGGACATTTTGTGTCGCCAGCAGGCCTAGCCTAGCAGCCAGCTACCCGAGCAAGCGTCCACCAGCCTGTTTGCTTCCTGCTTACTGGTCAGTCTTTGTGTCTTAGTGTTTATCTGCTTATTTGCATTACTTCCGAGGGGTTGACCCAGGTTTGCAAATTAAGCCAAGCCACCAAGCCAGTCTGTGTGGGGTGAGGGGTGAGTCAAGTAGCCTACACCATCCAGCCTCTCTTAAGTTCCAGTCTTGCCTGCTAAGCCAGCTTTCCACCCCTGCTGTGCTCATCGTTACAAGTTCTCAAGCCAGCCTGTGTGAAGGGTTAAGCCAAGCCAGCCAGCCAACTAACCCAGGTGACTAACCCAGTACTCAAGCAAGCCATGCGAGTTCCAACCCTCACCATCGTTTGTGCTTCCAGTTCCAAGCCATCCTGAGTGCTTGTACCATCCCTGTGGTGTTGTGGTGTTTTGTTGGTTTTTAAGTCAGCCTGACTTAGAATATTCTCGTGCCTAGTGCAGGTGTACCCAGAGCACATGGGCTGCGCCGCTTATCCCATAGGCCCAGCCACCATGTGGTGTCGCTGCCTCAACCACCCACACCTTCCCACTACCACTGTTTTTTTTTTTTACCCTTATAACAGGTCCTAGCACCTTATTTTACAGACCACATAGGGGGTCAAGATGCAAGATTGTTTCTTCGTGCCCATGTGCCAACGTAAAAGCCTCCTGTGTGCGTTTATCATTGATTTAAGAGCAAATTCTTCGAGACGTCAACGTGTTTGAGAGTAGTGGAGAGCCACGCCAGCAACAACCACCCTTCTCCACCACCACTACCCTCATTCTTCACTAACATCGCTCAAGTGATAATAAATAGTACTTTTTTTTATAGAGACATTTGCGAGTGTTGAGACAATTTTTCAGTGATTCCTTAGTGACATTTCTTTTCAGTGACTCTTGATTAGACTGTGTTCATTATATCCTGCTTGCAATATTTTTTTCCTTTCTTCAATGTTTAATTTTCGTGCTTATTTTTTTTTTTGTCTGTTGTGTTCCTTCTTTTTTATATACTTGAAGTAAGTAGTTTTCCATTTTTTCCCTGTTGTTTGCACTATATAAGCAGTATAAACTTGTGTTTACACTTCACAGTTATCTTGTGTTCACAGTACTGTGTTCCATGCCTAGTAATTTATGCCGTGAAGCATTTCAGTAACTTGTTACCTTATATTCTGTATCACAACTCAGTGTTGTCTCAATTATTTTTTTTCTCTCAGCATTTGTGTATTCTTGCTGTTTTTTGCATTAATTCATTTTCTATTTTTACTGTGTGTTGAACATTCTTTTGTGCTAATTATTTTTATTTAGTCAGTGTCTAATTTGTCCTATCTCCATTATTTTGTTGAAGCAAGAGAATTATTTTCCAATTTTTGTCTACACAAGACCTTATAGCAAGAAAATTCTCATAGTATTGTGCATATATTGATGTGTTTTGTTCCTGCATTATTGTGAGTGTTAACCTCTCTTTGTTTTGCATTTTTGCCTTTATTATTTTTCATATTTCATTGAACAAATTCACTCTTAGTGCAATTTTTGCACTCTTTTTAAAGTAAATCATTCTTTTGCTTGTTCAGTAAGTGTTGCTTAAGCTGCAATTAAGAGTTAAAGTGTTCAGTCAGTTCATTCCTTGATCATTTTTTTTATTGTTTTTATAAACTGCATTTCTTGTGTGTGCAATTTTTTTTATTGCAGTCTTGCCTCATTCTGCAATGATTCTTGCGCAAATATTGTGCTGCCATTAATTCTTTCTTTCAGTAAATTTTTTATGTAGTGTTGTGTTGTGCAGTAATTTTGATTAGTAATTGTTCATTGCAATATTGCTACAGTTTATTTCAGTGCAATATTCTGTGATTTCAGTTTTACATTTCTTGTGTTCTGTGCATAATACTTTATTCTTTGTGTGCCACTTTATTTTTTTATAGCATTGCTTTCCCAGTCCCTTTTAATTTTGCACAAGATTTATTGATTCTGTTTTTATCATTTTTGAGTGATTTATCATTTATTGTTGAATTTCTTTATTGAACTGAGAGTAAAGACAACTCACTGTGCCATTAATTCAACTTTAAGTAAATTTGAGTAAATTTGATCTGAGTAAAGTACAATTTCTCTTGATTTTCAAAGTGTTGCTTATCCAGTTGAGTATTTTTTTTTATGTGAGTTTTCCTTGCTTTACAGTGTGACTTGTCATTTTTCTTTACTTATGCAGAATATTTAAACATTTTCTCCCATTTCAGCTTTATTGTGTCATATATTCTCTCTATTATTCTTGCTTTCATGTCCTTGAGTAAGTTCTCTAAGATGTCCCAGTCACTTTTGCTTGCTCCCTTAGTGTATCATGCCAGTCAAAGTCAAAATGAATCAGTCAACAGTCCTAATATTCCCTTACTGACTGAAAGACAATACCTAGCCCTTGAGCAATGTGTTTGTTCTCACAGCTTGTATCTGAGATTTGTTAAAGTGCTGTGAAATGTGAAGTTCAGATTAAGTTCCTATAGATCCGTGAATTACTTATTAACATAGCCGAGCGGTCAGGCACAAGCCATACTGTCACTCCTGTTTGGAATCCAGCCACAATATCGTGCACGCAGGATAGTGTACAGTTACCTTGGGTTTCAGAGGAACCTCAGACAACCCTGGGTGCTGAGATTACTATCCCTGCGATGGCGACTTGTTCAAGTAGTCGTTCCTTCCCAGGGGACGTTTTTAGAAGAACTTTACTTGCAACGAGTTATGCCATCTCTTGCTGATGTCACAAGCCATTGCAGAAAGACGTTTCTGTGGCTAGTGTACTCACTTGAGTGTTGTTGTTGTTCCTTGTGTTCCAGATGGTGATAGTATCCTCGTTGACAGTAATCCGTGCATTGTAAAAAGTTGCTTCTCGAGCAATCTTCATGTGTTGTTAACGTTTATAGAGCAGTCTCTTTATAGCTGATTCCTCGTGTCACTGTGTGCAACTCAGAATGAATACCAGTATTGTCGACCGTGTTCATTTTTTTCCCTGTGCTTGCAGTGAGAGATAGTAGATCCGTTCTCCCTTGCTTATATTTCCTGTTATAGCATTATCTTTTTTTTTCACCGGGGAGAGTCATCCACTCCACCGAGTTTGTTCATTCTTCCAGTAAGAAAGAACCGATCCCTTGTGGTCTGGTGTGAATCGATTCCTGCTCCAGGAAGCTCTTATTCTGACTGTGAAGCCACCAGCACCCATTAGTGACTTTGTAATGAGTCCCGAATTACTGTATCGAACAGCCGAGTTGGGTACTCCAAGCAGAAGAGTATACCAGTTAGTAATTCCACAGTCACTAGTGAATATAGCTGTATCTTTTGTAGATACTTGTTCAGATCTCCCTCAGTCAAGGCATGTGTTAGCCATTACAAAGGAATTCGATCCTCCCAAAGACGATAACCATTCTGCATATGTAAATCTTACCCTCGCAGAGTTGTGTTTAAATGTACATATTCTGTATAATTAGATGTTCAAGATGATTGAAGTTGTCCACTGTGTGTTTTGTTATTAGCTGATCAGTTTTTCAGAATTTTTTTTTTTGTGTTCACGTTCCCTCCGAATTCTGAGAATTTAGCAGTAATGATCTGTGCGTGCCAGATCTGCCTTTGCTGTTAATTACTTTCACCTTTGTAAATATATTTATCCTTCCTCAGAATCCATAGAGTGCATGAATACAGATCGATCGATCACTTCCATCCTTTATTATACTATGATTTGTATTTATAATTCATAATGCATTACATTAACACCCATTATGTTAACATCCATTACGATACCGTCCATTAGTTCTAAGTTACTTATGTCTTTGCTATTGTATAGAATCAGCCCAGAACCACCTGCCTGTTCAGCCTATAGCATAGTATTGTATGTTGAGACGACATACGTAACATGACCGAGCTGTCAGTATAGCTACTGAATTCCCTATACATATACTTGTGTAGTATATTGTAAGTCGTATCATCCATGTATATATTTAGGCTCTCTTTCAGTAGGCTCAGTAACTAGCATGTGTGACATCACGTGATGCGCATGTGTGCGTGAGAATCCCTGTAACTTTCTCAGTTCTCCACGCTTAGGTCTACAGGCAACACCGGGCAGGCTGGGCCTCTCCCTCTCACACTCTGCTAATATAAGTGTTACCATCCAACTCCAACCATCACATCTCCACGAACCCTCCCGACAAGGCTACATCACTGCCTACTAAGGTAAGGGCTACATCACTGCCCACTAAGGTAAGGGCTACATCACTGCCCACGAAGGTAAGAGCTATATCACTGCCCACTAAGGTAAGGGCTACATCACTGCTCACTAAGGTAAAGGCTACATTAGTGCCCACTAAGGTAAGGGCTACATCACTGCCCACTAAGGTAAGGGCTACATCACTGCCCACTAAGGTAAGGGCTATATCACTGCCCACTAAGGTAAGGGCTACATCACTGCTCACTAAGGTAAAGGCTACATTAGTGCCCACTAAGGTAAGGACTACATCAATGCCCACTAAGGTAAGGGCTACATCACTGCCCACAAAGGTAAAGGCTACATTAGTGCCCACTAAGGTAAGGGCTACATCACTACCCACTAAGTTAAGGTAAGCACTAAGCTTTTACTTACCTTAGGAGGTGAGGGAAAGTTTCCTGGAGGTGCTGGTGGCTTGGGGTTGAGAGTTATCTTGCTGATAACTGTAGAGAAATAACAGTCATCTCAGAGATAACCAGTAAAACAGTACTGCCAGATGCAGCTGTCTGTGCATGAATCAGGGAGTGTTCGGTTCTGAAAACACTACTAAGTGTAAAAGTCAGCATTTACATCCATGTTTATAAAAGTATACAAAGGTTCGTAAATCACACTTACATACAGAACTACTTCTGAGGCTTCTGCAGCTATGACATCTCTTATTACTACTACTACTACTACTACTACTACTACTACTACTACTACTACTACTACTACTACTACTACTATTACTACTACTTCTACTACTACTACTACTACTACTATACTACTACTACTACTACTACTACTACTACTACTACTACTACTACTACTGCTGCTCTACTACTACTTCTAATACTACAAGAATTCCAGAGCCTTGAAGAAAAGAAAGTTACATTTAATTGGAACTAGGATCCATACTAGAGGTATCAACATAATGTTGTAAAAAATCCTGACCTTGTAAAAGACTGTGACTTTGTGAAAGACCGTGAAAGACCGTAACATTGTAGAAGACTTTGGTCTTTGAAAATGGAGTGAATTACACACCTGATAGTGAGAGGGGCAGAAGAATCCAAAATATTATACATAAATACAGTCACCAGCAAGCTGAAAGATCTGAAAGAAAGAAAGAACAAGAAAGGAGAACACTGACGTCATAACTATCACAGAGACAGCTCGTGGTAATACAGACAGATGTGATATTCCCTGACAATCATCAGATAATGAGGAAAGTGATAACAGGCGAGAGGGATGTACCAAGAGAACCTTGATCAGCTGTAAACCGTGGAATCTGAAAAGCACAGAGACTGAACAGTAACACAAGAAAACGCCAAGGTAACATTGATATTAATGTACAGCACAGGTCTTTTCTTATGTGAAGAAGAGAAAACAGACACACCCAGGAAGATCTGGACACACAATGTCTTCGTCACCAGAAGTTGCTCAGGCCAGAGATGGGAGAGAGAAGACTAGGATGGAGTACAGCATTTAAGTGGGAGAGAGAGAGAGAGAGAGAGAGAGAGAGAGAGAGAGAGGGGGGGGGGGTAATGGTGGTAGCCTGCAATTATCAATGAAAGAGAAGACTCTGAGAGTCAGCATTACACTGAACATATCACCAGAGCTTCGCATAAACTGTACAACCATGACAGCAATATTTTGACTGCTTTTACCCTAAAAATTCTCGATAAAAGTATGATGACAAATGCATCATCTCAGCCACTGGCAATTAGGGACTCGGACAGGGAATCCTTGAAAGTATTTTGCATGGCGTGTTCAAGGCTCACCACAGAGTATGCAGCCCCAGCATACAGCCCCCAGCTAATGAATCATACACACTAGGACCGCCGTATTCACTGATCTGGTTACCGCTGCTTCAGTTATCCGCTGTTTACGCTGGCACGAAAATAATCCTTAATGACACCAAAGTGCAAGAGTAGTGATGGTAACAGTTCTTCAGAGACTAAGGGAATTACTTCCCGTCAGTGAGGAAGTGCTAATTATCGACTTATTGTGTGTAATATATTAATTAAACTATCGTAGGATAGTATGTAAACGAAAATAAATTGGGCTCACTATTATCCGCGGTTTTGAGTATCTGCGGTGGGTCTTGGAACTTAACCCAGTGGATACGAGAGTCCTACTGTGCGGATACGAGAGTCCTACTGTGCGGATACGAGAGTCCTATTGTGCGGATACGAGAGTCCTACTGTGCGGATACGAGAGTCCTACTGTGCGGATACGAGAGTCCTACTGTGCGGATACGAGAGTCCTACTGTGCGGATACGAGAGTCTTACTGTGCTGTTACGCGAGTCCTACTCTACAGACACCAGAGAAGGTCCAACCATTTACAACAAGACTAATCACGGACTTAAGAGGCTTGAACTGTAAGAAGAGACTAAACGAGATGAATCTAGCTATGGTGGTGATATGGATCAGGGAAGTTATGGTTATAACATTAAAAAATCCTAGATAGCGAGAGGATAGCCAGGGAGAGACTGATCTAAGTAGATCAGTCCCAGAAAGAAGCAGAATGAGCTTGATGAGTGTGCGGTGAAGGCAGTTGCCACACACGCAGTTTCAAGGATGGGAACGACAATCCCATAGCACTGAAAAGCAAATAAACTGTCGGTTAAGATAGCTTGAAAGGTAGGGAGCCAGGAGCTATCTAGTGACCGAACCCAAACAACAAACTAACTCTCCCCTCTATAATCCTCTAATTCCCCCTTCCCCCCTCCCCCGACGTCTATTCCTGAGCACCCACTTCCCTCCCTATATATCTCCCTACCACCCTCCCTCCCCCACACCCACCAACCTCAACCGGTTACCTACCTTCCAGTTTGTTCCTCTCAACCGGTTTCTCGATGAACTCATGATCGATCCAAGTGAGTCCCATGTCCACCTGCTCAGCCAGCCTCTTCCACTGCTCCAGGTTCCTGCGACACCCGTCCAGCAGCGGCTTCACCCACGGGAACGACTCCGACAGCGCCTGCCAACATACTCGCCCTTACTCATCACATTACTTACAATTATTATCTAAATCTTACTAATACAATGTTAACATTAATAATATCTTTATTATTATTATTATTATTATTATTATTATTATTATTATTATTATTATTATTATTATTATTATTATTATTATTATTATTATTATTATTATTACTATTATTATTATTATTATTATTATTATTATTATTATATATTATTATTATTATTATATTATTATTATTATTATTATTATTTATTATTATTATTATATTATTATTATTATCATTATTATATTATTATTATATTATTATTATTATTATTATTATTTATTATTATTATTATTATTATATTATTAATTATTATTATTATTATTATTATATTATTATTATTATTTATTATATTATTATTATTATTATTATTATTTATTATTATTATTATTATTATTATTATTATTATTATTGTAAAAAGGAAGAACGTATGGACTTGTTTCCTTATGGAGCAGAAAGGTGAAAGAATTTAATTCTGTAATTTATAAGGAGATGGAGTTGAATTCCTTACCTTGTAAAGGGAGTTGGATTCCTAATCTTATCAAGGAATAAGATTCCTTACCTTACAATAGAGTTGTATTCCTTACCTTATAAAAGAGTTGGGTTCCTTACCTTATAATGTGTTGCATTCCTTGTCTTATAAAGAGGAGTTGGATTCCTTGCCTTATAGAGAGGGAGTTGGATTCCTTATCTTATAGAGAGAGAGTTGGATTCCTTGCCTTATAGAGAGAGAGGGAGTTGGATTCCTTATCTTATAGAGAGGGAGTTGGATTCCTTATCTTATAGAGAGGGAGTTGGATTCCTTATCTTATAGAGTGGGTGTTGGATTCCTTACCTTATAGAGAGCGAGTTGGATTCCTTGTCTTATAGAGTGGAGTTGGATTCCTTACCTTATAGAGAGGGAGTTGGATTCCTTACCTTATAGAGAGGAGTTGGATTCTTATCTTATAGAGTGGGAGTTGGATTCCTTACCTTATAGAGAGCGAGTTGGATTCCTTGTCTTATAGAGAGGGAGTTGGATTCCTTACCTTATAGAGAGGGAGTTGGATTCCTTACCTTATAGAGAGCGAGTTGGATTCCTTGTCTTATAGAGTGGGAGTTGGATTCCTTACCTTATAGAGAGGGAGTTGGATTCCTTACCTTATAGAGAGGGAGTTGGATTTCTTACCTTATAGAGAGGGAGTTGGATTCCTTACCTTATAGAGAGGGAGTTGGATTCCTTACCTTATAGAGAGGGAGTTGGATTCCTTACCTTATAGAGAGGGAGTTGGATTCCTTACCTTATAGAGAGGGAGTTGGATTCCTTACCTTACAGAGAGGGAGTTGGATTCTTACCTTATAGAGAGGGAGTTGGATTTCCTTACCTTATAGAGAGGGAGTTGGATTCCTTACTTATAGAGAGGGAGTTGGATTCCTTACCTTTATAGAGAGGGAGTTGGATTCCTTATCTTTATGAGAGGGAGTTGGATTCCTTACCTTATAGAGAGGGAGTTGGATTCCTTACCTTTAGAGAGGGAGTTGGATTCCTTGCCTTATAGAGAGGGAGTTGGATTCCTTACCTTATAGAGAGGGAGTTGGATTCCTTACCTTAAAAGAGGGAGTTGGATTCCTTACCTTATAGAGAGGGAGTTGGATTCCTTACCTTATAGAGAGGGAGTTGGATTCCTTACCTTATAGAGAGGGAGTTGGATTCCTTACCTTATAGAGAGGGAGTGGATTCCTTACCTTATAGAGAGGGAGTTGGATTCCTTACCTTATAGAGAGGGAGTTGGATTCCTTTACCTTATAGAGAGGGAGTTGGATTCCTTACCTTATAGAGAGGGAGTTG
>NC_069417.1:23204077-23236577 GCF_026875155.1 Cherax quadricarinatus | reverse complement strand
ATTACTATGTTACTACTACAACAACTACTACAATAACTATTACTACTATTTCACTACTACTAAAACTACAACAACCACTTCGGCAACTATTACAACAAGTACTAAATCTACTACTACAACTACAGCTACTGCAACAACTACTACAGCAACTACAACAACAACAACAACAACAACAACTACAACACACTCACCATGGGTTGTTCATTAAGTTGTAGTCTCTCCAGGTCACCTTGTTCAAAGAACTCATCAGCCACCAGTTTGGCTGTCTTGTGCTGCACTTCCCATGGCTTAGCGATGGCTGAAACGTCACAGGCTGTCATCATCATCCCGCACAACACTGCCGGAGGCCACATCAGGTCACTCGGAGTGAGGGGATGGGGGGGAGGTCACACAGCGGATTCGGCCTATGATTAATGTGAGTAACCTAAAGAAAGACTGTGTGGGTTAAGCGCAAGGAATGGGGGCTGGAACCTCCGTCCGTGAAGGTTGCCTTACTGTGGAGGTGAAGCCATACAGTGGAGGTCGGGTCACAAAGCTAAACTGGTCCTCTTGCAGTGACCTTTGCTGCCTGGTGCTTCCCTTCTACTTTCCTAGCACTAGATCCCTTCGTTTACTAGTAAGCCTTCACAATAACACTCAGACACATTTTAATTAAGCACATATCCCTTAAAACTCTCTTAGCGTGACCTAACATTGAATAATGTCCCTTGAACCATTTAGTATACTCTAACTTAATCTAGTAACCTCTATCACCTCCTAGTACTAACACTCGTAAGTGATCCCTGGCAAACTTCATCGCCTTTGAAGGCGCCTTCTAACACAGTCTACTAGTAACTATAGTTTCTAACTCTCCTTACAACTCTCTAGAAATTCCTATCTTCCCTTTAAACTAGGCAGTCATGTCTATATTCTTACAGTTTATTAATTTCTGTTGCCTCTAGTCCTATTGACTTTTCCACGAAATATTCACACTGTTTTCTAGCACAGTCTAGCAAAGTCTTTTGCTCTTAACACCAACTAGTTTCCTACCAATATTGCCTAGTTACCTTTAAGAAAGCTCCTACCGCTTTCAACACTTGTTATCTTTCAATATTCACTAGTTACCTTTAAGGAAGCCTGTATCGCCATTCAATACTCCTTAGTTATCTTCAAGGAAGTGTTTCAGCACTTTCTAGTTACCCTTAAGAAAACCTCTTTCACGTTTCATACTCCCTAATTACCTTCAAGGAAGCATTTCAAGACTCCCTAGTTAACCTCCAAAGACTCTGTAGTCACCTTCCAGGAAGCATTCCATGACTCCCTAGTTAACCTCCGGACACTCTGTAGTCACCTTCCATGAAGCATTCCATGACTCCCTAGTTAACCTCCCAACACTCTGTAGTCACCTTCCAGGAAGCTTTCCATGACTCACTAGTTAACCTCCCAACACTCTGTAGTCACCTTCCAGGAAGCATTCCATGACTCCCTAGTTAACCTCTGAACACTCTGTAGTCACCTTCCAGGAAGCCCCCAGCAGCCGCCTCCTCCCACTAAACACTCACGCTGTTTCTTGTCTTCGCTCTGCCAGTCGAATTCTCCGTTGTCTGAGAGTTCGAGGAAGGTGTTCTTCTTCTTGAAGTACATGGCCATGTCTGTGCTCAAGATGGCTGTCTCCACCACCGTCATCACCCGTCTGTAATCCTCCGCTGACAGACACTGAAAGCACACGCAGCTGGATGACTTTTCTGTTGATATACACTAAACACACACACACACACACACACACACACACACACACACACACACACACACACACACACACACACACACACACACACACACACACACACACACACATCAGGCGCATATAACAGGAAGGGCACTGCAATGGATCAGAGAATACCTGACAGGGAGGCAACAACGAGTCATGGTACGTAATGATGTATCACAGTGGGCACCTGTGACGAGCGGGGTCCCACAGGGGTCGGTCCTAGGACCAGTGCTATTTTTGGTATATGTGAACGACATGATGGAAGGGTTAGACTCAGAAGTGTCCCTGTTTGCAGATGATGTGAAGTTAATGAGGAGAATTAAATCTGATGAGGACCAGGCAGGACTTCAAAGAGACCTGGACAGACTGGACACCTGGTCCAGCAAATGGCTTCTCGAATTTAATCCTGCCAAATGCAAAGTCATGAAGATAGGGTAAGGGCACAGAAGACCACAGACAGAGTATAGGCTAGGTGGCCAAAGACTGCAAACCTCACTCAAGGAGAAAGATCTTGGGGTGAGTATAACACCGAGCATGTCTCCAGAAGCACGCATCAATGAGATAACTGCTGCAGCATATGGGCGCCTGGCAAACCTGAGAACAGCATTCCGATACCTTAGTAAGGAATCATTCAAGACACTGTACACCGTGTATGTCAGGCCCATACTGGAGTATGCAGCACCTGTTTGGAACCCGCACTTGATAAAGCACGTCAAGAAACTAGAGAAAGTACAAAGGTTTGCGACAAGGTTAGTTCCAGAGCTAAGGGGAATGTCCTATGAAGAAAGATTAAGGGAAATCGGCCTGACGACACTGGAGGACAGGAGGGTCAGGGGAGACATGATAACGACATATAAAATACTGCGTGGAATAGACAAGGTGGACAAAGACAGGATGTTCCAGGGAGGGGACACAGAAACAAGAGGCCACAATTGGAAGTTGAAGACACAAATGAGTCAGAGAGATAGTAGGAAGTATTTCTTCAGTCATAGAGTTGTAAGGCAGTGGAATAGCCTAGAAAATGACGTAGTGGAGGCAGGAACCATACACAGTTTTAAGACGAGGTTTGATAAAGCTCATGGAGCGGGGAGAGAGAGGGCCCAGTAGCAACCGGTGAAGAGGCGGGGCCAGGAGCTAAGACTCGACCCCTGCAACCACAAATAGGTGAGTACAAATAGGTGAGTACACACACACGAGTGAATACATCCTCCGCTGACAGACTAAATACAGACCACACATTCGCTGCCTGGATGAGGTAGAGTGCGGTAGTGCTTTGCACCCCTCTACTGTTTACCCAGACGAGCTATTCGGAAAACAATATGGCGCTAGGTGTGCGCTGGAGAGTGAATACTGTGGGCATTGAACTCATTAGTGGGGCTTTAACGCCTACATCAGTCGAGGTACTATTGCCCAAAATTATAAGAGAAACATACGGCATCAGAGACGAGGATTTATATGGATTAGCACTAAATGGTGTTATAGAATCTTCGTGAAAGTGCTAACAGCTCAAGTGTATGAGGCATTGGTGGATCGTTATCAAGATGTCAGCATTAATGTAACACCGGCAGTAAGGGTAAGGTTGACGGATGTATCAAGACATTATTTGTGGGTCAAGCTCTGCAACGTGCCTTTTGAGGCTGATGAAGTAGATATCAGAAGTGTTTTTGAAAGATATGGGACTGTACATCTAGCCCAACCTGGAAAATGGGTAAAAGAAGCGTATGCTGGATTTCCTGGAGGTACTTTCAATCTCAAGATGACGCTGCTACATCCTATACCCTCGTATGTATATCTCGAGGAGTTTAAAACCCAGGTAATGGTGGCGTATGCTGGGCAGAGGCATATGTGCCGACTGTGTGGCGAATATGACCATATGGCGGCGGATTGTGGCAAGCGGAATATGGCTCCTGGGCCGGCAAGAGGCAGAGCACCGGCGCATGAGACATCGATGCCTGAGGAAGAACGAAGGCGAGGAGGAGGGCATGGTCGCATGAGGAGTGAAGAGGTGGTGGCTTCTCCTGTGGAATCTGAAGGGGACGTGGTGATTCATGAATCACCCAGTCCATTGACAGTACAGTTGTCGAGTGAGGAGGTGCGAGTGGGCACAGAAGTGAAAGCTATTGAGGAGGAGTTGGAGACGGTGTTACAGGCTATGTTACAGTCTACGGAGGTGGAGAGTCGCAGTGAGCAGGAACCTAGGATCCTGGCGGAAGGAGGTGTGTGCGGGAGGAGGGAGGACCAGGTGACACCTGTGGTGGACAGTGCAAGTGACATGGAGGGACATGGAGGCGACTTCAGGGAGGTAGAGGTGAAAGTCCATTGTGAGGACTCCCAGGACACAGATATGGAGACAACGCGGGAGCAACGAGGAAAAGGGCAGCGGCATCAGATTCAGACGATGTTCTGACACCCGCGCAAAGGCCTGGGAAAAAGGCATGGGGTTATGGTACCCAGAGTGACTCTAAGAGAGGGCCACAACAGAAAGGGGGGTGATGGTTGGGAAAGAGGGTGGAGTATGTGGCAAAGGCACTGCCCAGGGGAATGGTAAGAAATGGAAGAGTCTTGAAATGAGGCGGGGAGGGAAACCTTAAACCGGCCTCAGGTGTGTAACTATAAATATTAATGGTCTGTGTAATGGTGTAAAACGTGAGTGCTTCCGGATGTTTTTGAATAGATACAATGTTGACGTGGCTTTTGTACAGGAACATAATTTTAAACTTGGTCGTGAATTAGTGGTGCCTGGGTTCCAGGCTTATGTGTTGCCATCTGAGCGTTTAAAAGGAGGAGTGGGTGTGTTGATCAGGGAGGCGAGCCCATTTGTATTGCACAGGAAAGAGGGGGGGAGGGGGAGAGTATTACGTGTGGAAGGATGGTGGATGGGGGAGAGAGTGGTGTTTGTGTGTGTGTATGCCCCAGCAGAAAGTGACGTTAAAGTGAAGATGGATTTTGTGTGGGAGGAACTTGTGTACTTCCTACGCACGTTACTATCTGTGGCGATTGTGGGGGGGATTGAAATTGTGTAGTTAAGAGGGCAGATGTGGAACCCAGAGGAGTGGGATATTTTTCCTCAGTCTTAGGGGGTCTGCTTAGAGATCTTCAGTTACGTGATGCTTTTCGGGGAGGTTGTGGGAGGTGGAACATACTTTTATAAGGCAGGGATACGCCGCTCGTTTGGACAGGATATATTTATCTCAGAGGGTTTTGGTAGAGTCTTTTAATACTATTGAGATGGTATCATCCGATCATAGGGTGGTAACAGTGGAGGTGGGGTGGGAAGCTTTGGCTAGTAGGATGGGGAGCTATTGGAAACTGAATATGATGGTTTTGGGGGATGAGGAGGGAGTGGAAGGTTTTGAAGTATTTTGGGAACAGCTCTGTGCAGAGCGACGGACTGAGGAGGATGTGGTTGGATGGTGGGATAGTGTAGCTAAGGTAAAAATACGTCAATTCTATGTGAGGGAGGGCAAATGGATTAATCAATTGCGGTATGGTTTGTCAAATTATTTTGAATCTAGATTACGGGATTGCTACGGGGGGGGGGGGGCGGTGGCCGGGGTTTACCCAGTTGAGGATATACAAATTTTGAAGGACAGGATAAGGACTTTGCAAGAAGAGCGTTTTGCAGTGGTACGGGTACAAGCAGGGTTGGACGAAGTACTCTGGGGCGACAAGCCATCGGCATGTGTGCTGTGAGGACAGAAGGTAAGACAGCAAACGACTACAATACCGGGATTGCAAGTCATTTCTTCGGTGGGGGTTTTTAGAGAGGGTCAGGTATTATGGGAAACAACAGGGATGAGTGCGTATGCTGATAGATGGTTTGAGGAATACGAGAAAAGTAGTGGGGTGGATGGTGAGGTTCTTGGGCAGGTATGTGAGTTTGTGCCGTGCAAACTGGGGAGGAGTGATCAGGAGGCACTGGGTGGGGTCATTGAGGAGGAGGAAATATGGAGACCCCTTATGGACATGAGGAAGGGAAAGGCACCCAGGATAGATGGTTTACCAAGCGAATTTTATGTACAACACTGGGGTCTGCTAAGGGGTTTCCTAGTAAGGTTAATGAATGCCATGAAAGATGGAGGTAAGATGGGAAAATCGCAGGCAACGGCGGTGGTGGTGTTGGTCCCAAAGGGTAAAAAGCAGAGTACCCTTTGGGATTACCGAGCCATTTCGTTGCTTTGTGCTGATTGTAAACTGTTTGCGAAAATTCTTGGGAATAGGCTTAAATGTGTTGTGGGGAGGGTTGTGTTTGAGTCTCAGTTTGGGTTGCCAGGTAGGTCAATGGTCGAGGGCCACGGGATCATAAAGGGGTTCCTGGAGGACATGGAAAGGGGAAGAGGGGCGTTGTTGGCATTGGATTGGCAAGGGGCTTATGACAGGGTGGAAAGAAGGGCTTTGAGGGATATTCTCCTCAGACAGGGGTTTGGTGAAGAAATAGTGGAGTGGGTGGATACGTTGTACTCAGGAGCGAAGGTAAGGGTGCAAATCAATGGGTGTGTGGGGGAAGGAGTCAACATGGAGCGGGGTCTTCAGCAGGGATGTCCATTATCACAACCATTGTTTGCATGTGTTCAGGATCCTTTTTATAGGATGGTGGAGGATCGTCTAAGACTCTAAGGACTGGGGGGGATGATGGTGAGCAGAAGCCTTGGCCTGGTTTGGTGGGCTATGTTGATGATACTACTATTCTGGTGAGTGAAGAGACACGGTTAGGACTTTTGGGGGAAGTTGTACACATGTTTGGGAGAGCTACTAGCGTGAAGGTAAATCTGGAGAAGTCAATAATAATGAGGCTGGGAGAATTGGCAGAGAGATTAGAATGGGGTTGTGATGTCGTGCAGTGTCAGACTGGGAGTCTGAAAATCTGTGGTGTCATATATGAGGCTGACCTGAGTGCTGCAAGGGTCAACAATTCGAATAAGATGGTGGAACAGGTGCAGCGACGTTTGGGAATGCTGCGACCTCACCATTTAACCCTTAGGCAGCGTGCAATTGTCATCAATGTATTACTATATAGTAAAGTCTGGTTTATTTTGGCAGTGTTGCCGTTAACAGGAACGGCGATCACGAGTATTCTTAGAATCATGTTCAAATGCTTGTGGGGTTCAGGGTGCAACTGGTTGCAAAGGGAGGTAGTGACATTGCCGGTATGTAAGGGAGGGTTGGGTTTGCTGGACTTGAGAAAGGGTGTGAAATGTGTGTTCATTAAGAGGGAAGTGATGCGTGCAGGTGGATGGAAGGGGGGGCAGCTAGATAAGGTACATGATCACCTATGGAAATGGTATGGAGGAGTGGAAATGAAGGAATGTGAAAAAGTGTTACATGCCTTAGTGTTAGCCAGGGAACCGGGAAAAGTAAAGGTGGGAACTTTGTGTAAATTGTTAGAGGGACGTGTAGTGGCGCAATATGGCAAAGATTTAGTAAATTAAGGATACGACCTTGGGCGCGTGAGGTTATGTATCGTTTCCTACATGGTATTTTGCCATCTGGAGCGATGCTCGGAGATAGGAGAGTCATCGAGGATTGGGGGTTGTAGCAGAAGCAGTGGGGAAGAGACTGCATTTCATGTTCTCTATTTTTGTGAAGGTTTGGAGTGCATCAGGGTATGGATGAGTAGGGTAGTGGCAATGGTGGGGGGTCATAGTGTGTCGGTATTGCTAGCGTTGAGTCTTGATATGAGTGGGATGGATGAGGGTGTGGCAAGGGGTTTAGCATATATAATTGTGGACTACATATATGTTTTGTGGGGTATGAGGGGGAAGGAGGGTGGGGATGTGCTGAGAAGGATTTTGGCGGCGACGTTTCATCGAACTTTGTGTCTCAATAGAGACATATATGGGAAACGGTGGGATGAGGTTTTTTCTGAAGGTTATAGAGGACTAACAATTGGGAATTTATTGGCGTTATAACGGGTTTTAACTGCCGGGGTGAGTATGTTGGTAAAGGGGGGGGGGAGAGTCGGGGTTTTCAACGGGCTGTCCTCCTTGGGGGTGAAGTGACGGGTGGATGGGTGTGACTGGAGGTACACGTGTGGAACTGGATGTGATGGTGTGAAAGATCTATTTTGTTTCGTTCCCTTGTTGAGGAAGGTATAAATGACAGTTTAAATATATAACTTTTATTAATGTATAACATGTAAAATTTATAACATGAATATTTTCTTTGGTTGTGAATTATCTTCTGCTTGTACTCGTCTTGCAAGTGAATTTTAACTTTTCTAGAGAAGGTATTCCTTTCACTACGATCCTAGAAGCACTGAGGTTTTTGCAATTTTTGTAACGTGTTCCTGCATCAGTTTTGATTAATTACTTATTATGTACTCATGTATGTATAGGGATTAGTAACCCAAATTAATATTCATTGTATATTTATTTGTATGTAATACTGGTTAGGCACGTGATAGAAGGCGCGGCGAAAGTCTAGCCTCGTGAAATGTGTGTTAAGTTTTGGTATGTTTGTATGTGGTGTGTTAGATGTTAATAAGGTGTTTGGTATGGTGTTGTTATCTTACTACAATCAAGATGAACTTTTTGGATAACTTATTCATGTCATAGTCTTGGATTCTTTTGAAATATTTTCATATCCTAGTATTTTGCTGATAATGTTGCATATGGTGTATTTTCTTGCATTTTAAGCGTGAACTTCACGTTATGCAATGTTATAAACATTTTGGTTTTCATTTGTTACATTACTATTGATATTATATATTATTGGTGTATTTTCTTCTGCTTATAAAGGTGTATGTGTATAGGATTGTAATGTTCATATGTGTTTTAGTCTGTAATTTTATGTTATTGTGTTTTGTTGTTCATGCATCACCAACTTTTGATAAATAATCATTAAGTTTTGATGAGGTCAGGACAGATCCTAAATGTTAGGATAATTAACGTATGTTTCTTGAACGGTGAATGTATACATTTTAGGGGGAGGTGCAGATGTCAGCTGTGTGTCTGCACTTGGCATAATAATTATTGTAAAAGGTGGGTTTTAGTATATATTGATGGGTTGTTGTATATGGTTGTAATATCGGCCATTATCTGTAGTGTTTTGTTTCTGTACTGGGATTGTATATCGATGAGTTTTGGTATATCAGTATAGTCTATGTTAATTTATATTTTACTCTTACTACATTCTTGTATGATGTTCTATGTTTAACTAAAATGAAATAAATACTTGACCACAAGTGATGAGCTAACCATGGGGATGAGTTTATGCCATATCGTATGGTTTATTGCTATTATGTGATGATTTAGGTATCACTCGTGTGTTTAAATTGCATACTCAGTCGTGATATCTTTTAAGTATATTAATAATACAACCAATGTGTGTCAAGATATATGTACATGATGATCTATTTTTTGTATGGTATTCACTTTCATCAGGATATTATCAATTACTAGATAAAATTGATTCGTTCATTGTAATATACATTTACTATGAATGAAATTATCGTACACAACTAAGTATGGAGTCTACTCTGCCTCACTCATCGTGATGAGTCTTCACTCTGTCTCACTCATCGTGATGAGTCTTCACTCTGCCTCACTCATCGTGATGAGTCTTCACTCTGCTCACTCATCGTGATGAGTCTTCACTCTGCCTCACTCATCGTGATGAGTCTTCACTCTGCCTCACTCATCGTGATGAGTCTTCACTCTGCCTCACTCATCGTGATGAGTCTTCACTCTGCTCTCACTCATCGTGATGAGTCTTCACTCTGCTCACTCATCGTGATGAGTCTTCACTCTGCCTCACTCATCGTGATGAGTCTTCACTCTGCCTCACTCATCGTGATGAGTCTTCACTCTGCCTCACTCATCGTGATGAGTCTTCACTCTGCCTCACTCATCGTGATGAGTCTTCACTCTGCCTCACTCATCGTGATGAGTCTTCACTCTGCCTCACTCATCGTGATGAGTCTTCACTCTGCCTCACTCATCGTGATGAGTCTTCACTCTGCCTCACTCATCGTGATGAGTCTTCACTCTGCCTCACTCATCGTGATGAGTCTTCACTCTGCTTCACTCATCGTGATGAGTCTTCACTCTGCCTCACTCATCGTGATGAGTCTTCACTCTGTCTCACTCATCGTGATGAGTCTTCACTCTGCCTCACTCATCGTGATGAGTCTTCACTCTGTCTCACTCATCGTGATGAGTCTTCACTCTGCCTCACTCATCGTGATGAGTCTTCACTCTGCCTCACTCATCGTGATGAGTCTTCACTCTGCTCACTCATCGTGATGAGTCTTCACTCTGCCTCACTCATCGTGATGAGTCTTCACTCTGCCTCATCGTGATGAGTCTTCACTCTGCCTCACTCATCGTGATGAGTCTTCACTCTGCCTCACTCATCGTGATGAGTCTTCACTCTGCCTCACTCATCGTGATGAGTCTTCACTCTGCCTCACTCATCGTGATGAGTCTTCACTCTGCTCACTCATCGTGATGAGTCTTCACTCTGCCTCACTCATCGTGATTCACTCTGCCATCAGTGAGAGTCTTCACTCTGCCTCACTCATCGTGATGAGTCTTCACTCTGCCTCACTCATCGTGATGAGTCTTCACTCTGCCTCACTCATCGTGATGAGTCTTCACTCTGCCTCACTCATCGTGATGAGTCTTCACTCTGCCTCACTCATCGTGATGAGTCTTCACTCTGCCTCACTCATCGTGATGAGTCTTCACTCTGCCTCACTCATCGTGATGAGTCTTCACTCTGCCTCACTCATCGTGATGAGTTCCTTGCACTACGTATGAGTCTTCACTCTGCTCACTCATCGTGATGAGTCTTCACTCTGCCTCACTCATCGTGATGAGTCTTCACTCTGCCTCACTCATCGTGATGAGTCTTCACTCTGCCTCACTCATCGTGATGAGTCTTCACTCTGCCTCACTCATCGTGATGAGTCTTCACTCTGCCTCACTCATCGTGATGAGTCTTCACTCTGCCTCACTCATCGTGATGAGTGTTCACTCTGCCTCACTCATCGTGATGAGTGTTCACTCTGCCTCACTCATCGTGATGAGTCTTCACTCTGCCTCACTCATCGTGATGAGTCTTCACTCTGCCTCACTCATCGTGATGAGTCTTCACTCTGCCTCACTCATCGTGATGAGTCTTCACTCTGCCTCACTCATCGTGATGAGTCTTCACTCTGCCTCACTCATCGTGATGAGTCTTCACTCTGCCTCACTCATCGTGATGAGTCTTCACTCTGGTAACACTAGCCAGGTAATATCTTAGTTGACACTTTCATAACAGCGAGGGAGAGATTGTTCATCAATGAAGGGAACATCAATCTTCCTCACAGCAACTCATCAACTTCTTGACCTGGAGATACATTCATGTTCCTCAATTTCACCGCGATATATATATATTATATATATATTATATATATATATATATATATATATATATATATATATATATATATATATATATATATATTATATATATTTATTTTTTTTTAATTTCGGCTACCAGAGTCATACAAGTATTCTGTCTATTTTTAATTTCAGGTATTAGAAAAACCTAAGTTTCTTTTGTTTCATTTGTTCAAAGAATTTTTTTCGGTATTAAAAAAACAAACAACAACTTTAATGCTACAGCATATAACTGCGTGATTATTATAAACAAAAAGAAGCGCTAAACCACAAGGGCTATACATCCTGAGTTAATTCACTTTAATAACGTACGAAAGTTTTTGCTCAATTTTTACTCTCTTTTTTTATTTTCATTTTCCAGCTATTGTAATAACGTACGTTTTTTTTTATATATATATATATATATATATATTATATATATATATATTATATATATATATAGTATATATATAATATATATATGATATTATATGATATATATATATTAATTTTAAAGGTGTAATGAAGAATATCTTGAGAGTCTCGGATGTTAAAGTTCCACATTTAATGTCTCTGGAAATTATCCAAACATCCATTTTCGTGATCGATGATTTCCTCGATGATTATCTCGATGATTTCCTCGATGATTATCTCGATGACTTCCTCGATGATTATCTCGATGATTTCCTCGATGATTATCTCGATGATTTCCTCGATGATTATCTCGATGATTTCCTCGATGATTATCTCGATGACTTCCTCGATGATTATCTCGATGATTCCTCGATGATTATCTCGATGATTTCCTCGATGATTATCTCGATGATTTCCTCGATGATTATCTCGATGACTTCCTCGATGATTATCTCGATGACTTCCTCGATGATTATCTCGATGACTTCCTCGATGATTATCTCGATGACTTCCTCGGTGATCGATGATTCCCTCGTCAGATTAATATATGTGCACAGATATTCAGAAATTTCATTTTTTTTTTTAGGGGGGGGGTCCGTTTTCAAGTCTGAGGGGGTGACTTATTATTAACCAACAATGCTTATGACATCTCAAATAAATTAAGTTATTTAATATTTAACCTTTCTTATTTTTTTTATTATCACACTGGCCGATTCCCACCAAGGCAGGGTGGCCCGAAAAAGAAAAACTTTCACCATCATTCACTCCATCACTGTCTTGCCAGAAGGGTGCTTTACACTACAGTTTTTAAACTGCAACATTAACACCCCTCCTTCAGAGTGCAGGCACTGTACTTCCCATCTCCAGGACTCAAGTCCGGCCTGCCGGTTTCCCTGAACCCCTTCATAAATGTTACTTTGCTCACACTCCAACAGCACGTCAAGTATTAAAAACCATTTGTCTCCATTCACTCCTATCAAACACGCTCACGCATGCCTGCTGGAAGTCCAAGCCCCTCGAACACCAACCTAGGTAGTAGGTTGGAAGACAGCAACCATCCAGGGAAGTACTACCGTCCTGCCAGATGACTGTGAAACAGAAACCTGTAACTGTTTTGCATGATGGTAGGATTGCTGGTGTCTTTTTCTGTCTCATAAACACGCTAGATAACAGGGATATCTTGCTACTCCTACTTACACTTTGGTCACATTTCACAGACACGCACATGCATATATATATACATACATCTAGGTTTTTCTCCTTTTTCTAAATAGCTCTTGTTCTTCTTTATTTCTTCTATTGTCCATGGGGAAGTGGAAAAGAATCTTTCCTCCGTAAGCCATGCGTGTCGTATGAGGCGACTAAAATGCCGGGAGCAATGGGCTAGTAACCCCTTCTCCTGTAGACATTTACTAAAAAAGAGAAGAAGAAAAACTTTATAAAACTGGGATTTAACCTTTCTGTGTTGTTTAAAAGCCATTGTGCAATAACCAGTCCCTTACACATTATATCGTAATTAAAAAAAAAATGCTGAAAAAAGTGTCGGTGTGCTTTTGGCAAAACTTTTGGTATTGTTCCGTCACTTGTGGAGATATATTTCGAAAACTTGCAATAATCCTGTAAACAAAAAAAGATAAAAACGAGGTTTTTCTCCGTATTGGACGTGTTTTCAGGTCCGTCTTGGACGTGTTCAGGTTCGTTCTGGACGTGTTCAGGTCCGTCTTGGACGTATTCAGATGAATCTTGGACGTTTAACTCGGTCCAGATCGCATTAAAATATACTCTAAACGTATTCAACTCTGTACTGGATGTGTTTAAGTCCATCCTAAACGTATTCAACTCTCCATCCCTCATACATTATTTTTTTCTTCTCTCTCTCCCACACTCCCTCTCTCCCTCCCACACTCCCTCTCTCCCTCCTACACACCTGGAAGATGTTGTTGGAGTCTTGCGAGAGAATCATAACACACTGGTCGAAGTGGTGGTGTTCCATGGTGGAGGTGGAGTACAGGATTGCCAGAGGACTGTCAGTCTTGGTCTGGAAGCTGTTGTTGGTGCCTCTGTGATCCAGGTCGTGGCACAGGCAGGCTACCAGCAACCCCAGCATCTGTGCCACGTAGTGCCACACACACACATGGAGAAATGTTATTGAACATCGTCAGTAAGTATTGACTTGAAGGGCAGTTGAGGCATGCAGCTTACAGGGGCTATCCCTCACAGTGCAGCGGGCCCCCATACTATAGCAGGGCCCCCTGTATGGGGCCCCCCCTCATAGTGCAGCGAGCCCCCAACACAGTGACCCCACAATGTATTGCGGGGGCCCCCACACTATAGCAGGGGCCCCCACACTATAGGGGAGGGCCCCACACTATAGCAGGACCCCCTGTATTTAGTAATTAGTGTACCAACTGAAGAATGTTACAGTATTAACCACTTCCGGATGAGAGAAAAACCTCTTGAGATCGGTGAGAGGCTCTTAATCCAAGGGATGGGACCTACCCTCCCTTTCCTCGAATAGAAGCGGATGGCTGCATGACTCCCCTACGGGTTTACCGCTTCCCCGCATGAACCAATGCTAATGAGGGTGGTGCCTGGATCAAATCTGATCACGTCGGATCAAATATGGCCTGGGATGGTCAGATTTGATTCGAGGAAGAGATGAGTAAGCTCCAAATCTTCGGATTAAGAGCTCTCACCTGGTAAGCGATTTAAAAAAATATTTTTTTTATGAAGTTTCAACGTAATTGAAATATAAATATAAATTCAAAGATCTAATTTCACTTATCTAAATTCAAAGGTCTAAATTCAAAGATCTAAATTCAAAGGTCTAAATTCAAAGATCTAATTTCACTTATCTAAATTCAAAGATTTAAATTCAAAGATCTAAATTCAAAGGTCTAAATTCAAAGATCTAAATTCAAAGGTCTAAATTCAAAGATCTAAATTCAAAGATCTAAATTCAAAGATCTAAATTCAAAGATCTAAATTCAAAGATCTAAATTCAAAGATTTAAATTCAAAGATCTAAATTCAAAGATCTAAATTCAAAGATTTAAATTCAAAGATTTAAATTCAAAGGTCTAAATTCAAAGATCTAAATTCAAAGATCTAAATTCAAAGATCTAAATTCAAAGGTGTAAATTCAAAGATCTAAATTCAAAGGTGTAAATTCAAAGATCTAAATTCAAAGATCTAAATTCAAAGATCTAAATTCAAAGATCTAAATTCAAAGGTCTAAATTCAAATATCTAAATTCAAAGATTAAAATTGAAAGATCTAAATTCAAAGATCTAAATTCAAAGATCTAAATTCAAAGGTCTAAATTCAAAGATCTAAATTCAAAGATCAAAATTGAAAGACCTAAATTCAAAGATCTAAATTCAAAGATCTAAATTCAAAGATCTAAATTCAAAGGTCTAAATTCAAAGATCAAAATTGAAAGATCTAAATTCAAAGATCTAAATTCAAAGATCAAAATTGAAAGATCTAAATTCAAAGATCTAAATTCAAAGATCTAAATTCAAAGATCTAAATTCAAAGATCTAAATTCAAAGGTCTAAATTCAAAGATCTAAATTCAAATATCTAAATTCAAAGATCTAAATTCAAAGATCTAAATTCAAAGATCTAAATTCAAAGATCTAAATTCAAAGGTCTAAATTCAAAGATCTAAATTCAAAGATCAAAATTGAAAGATCTAAATTCAAAGATCTAAATTCAAAGATCTAAATTGGAAGATCAAAATTAAAAGATCTAAATTGAAAGATCTAAATTCAAAGATCTAAATTCAAAGATCAAAATTGAAAGATCTACATTCAAAGATCTAAATTCAAAGATCTAAACTGAAAGATCAAAATTAAAAGATCTAAATTGAAAGATCTAAATTCAAAGCTCTAAATTCAAAGCGATAAATTCTAATGAGACATAATGACTGTCTTGCACTGAGAACCCTCAGTGTACTTCTGTATCAACACATAAACAGAAACAGTCAAACAGAAGACAACAGAAACAGTCAAACAGAAGACAACAGAAAAGACAAATAAGTAGACGGAAACAAAAAAATCAGATGGGTAGGAAAAAAACAGAAGCAGAAAAAATAACAGATAAGTGGAAGAAAACAGAAAAGCAAATAAGAGGACACAGGAAAACAGGTAAGTGCAGAACAGTAGAGAGAGAGAGAGAGAGAGGAGAGAGAGAGAGAGAGAGGAGAGAGAGATGAGAGGGAGGGAGAGAGAGAGAGAGAGAGAGAGGAGAGAGAGAGAGGAGAGAGAGGAGAGGGAGAGGAGAGAGAGAGGGAGAGAGAGGAGAGAGAGAGAGTGAGAGAGAGGAGAGAGAGAGGAGAGAGGAGAGAGAGAGAGAGAGAGAGAGAGGAGAGAGAGAGAGAGAGAGAGGAGTAGAGGAGAGGAGAGAGATGGAGAGAGAGGGAGAGAGAGAGAGAGATGAGGAGAGATGAGAGAGGAGGAGAGAGAGAGAGAGAGATGAGAGAAGGAGAGAGAGACGAGAAGAGGAGAGATGAGGAGAGAGAGAGAGAGAGAGAGTCCACTCTACCTCCAGGTCAGTCATGAACTGTTCCATCTTGCCAGTCTTAAGTAAGGCAAACATAGTCTGAGCGACCGTGACTGCGTGTCTCCAGTTGTGGTACTTCACTGGTCGATAATTCTTCTTTACACTCAGCAACCACCGACACAACACCTGCAAATACGCACACAACACCTGTAAATACGCACACAACACCTGTAAATACGCACACAACACCTGGAAATACGCACATCTGTAAATACGTACGCAACACCTGTAAACGCGCTCATAATATATGTTAAACACATTCACAACACCTAAATACACAAATAAACACGTGTTTTTTGTGTGTTCACATCTGAGAACACACATAAAGCACGTGTTAATACACATGGCCTCTGTAAAATACACACTAACACATACACAACACAACACACACACACACACACACACACACACACACACACACACACACACACACACACACACACACACACACACACACACACACACACACACCGTCATGTACACACGTCATACTACATAAGTATGACTAATCTTACATGGGAGTATACGGTGAATCACGCAAGAAAAAGGACGCACTTAGGACTCCTATAGTGGATGCGTTTCGGTCCTGGGACCGCCGTTTCGGTCATGGGACCGCCGTCTCTGCTCTTGGAGTGACCAAGTTCCACATTTTCTTTTCTGAAGCATTGATCAAGTCTCTGAGGAACCAGTCCTAACATTTTTACGAGGTGTCTGGGCGATGAAGATTTGGGTGTGGGAGTGACACCGTATTGGAGGGGACTGACCTCGTACAGGATGGGACTGACCTCATGTTTGATGGGACTGACCTTGTACTAGATGGAACTGACTTTGTATTGGATGGGAGGGACTTCGTACAGGATGGGAATGACTCGTATTGGATGTGACTGACCTCGTACTAGATGGGAGTGACCTCGTATTGGATGTAACTGGCCTCGTACTAGATGGGAGTGACCTCGTATTGGATGTGACTGACCTCGTACTAGATGGGAGTTACCTCGTATTAAATGGGAGTGACCTTGTACTGGATGGGACTGACCTCGTACTGAATGAGACTGACCTCGTACTGAATGAGACTGACCTCGTACTGGATGGGAGTGACCTCGTACTGGATGGGAGTGACCGCGTACTAGATGGGTCTGACCTCGTATTGGATGGGAGTGACCTCGAACTGGATGGGACTGACCTCGTATTGGATGTGACTGACCTCGTACTAGATGGGAGTGACCTCGTATTGGATGTGACTGACCTCGTACTAGATGGGAGTGGCCTCGTATTGGATGTGACTGACCTCGTACTAGATGGGAGTGACCTCGTATTAGATGGGAGTGACCTTGTACTGGATGGGACTGACCTCGTACTGAATGAGACTGACCTCGTACTGGAAGGGACTGACCTCGCACTGAATGAGACTGACCTCGTACTGAATAAGACTGACCTCGTACTGAATGAGACTGACCTCGTACTGGAAGGGACTGATCTCGTACTGAATGAGACTGACCTCGTACTGAATAAGACTGACCTCGTACTGAATGAGACTGACCTCGTACTGGATGGGACTGACCTCGTACTGGATGGACTGACCTCGCACTGGATGGGACTGACCTCGTAGGGGATGTGGAAGCAGCTGAGGAGATCCAGATCCATAAACATTCTGACGACGCTCTTACACGTCTCTTCGTCCGTCAAGACGCAGTCACAGAAGTCGAAGCTGTGAGGAGAGAGATAAAGTAGGGGGATGAAGCAGGAGAAGGTGAGGGGTGAGAGAGAGAGAAAAAAAGAAGAGGTAAGGAAGAGAAGGTAATGGAGAGGAAAAATAGCTGGAGCAAGAGAGAAACTGTGATGAAGTAGAATAAGAGTTAAGATACTTATAGGAGGAGGTAAGAAAACTGAAATGAAGAAAAGGCATATCTTAAGTATATGATATATATATATATATATATATATATATATATATTATATATATATATATATATATATATATATATATATAATATATATATATATATATATATATATATATATATATATATATATATATATAATTATATATATATATATATATATATGCAATCAGTCGCAGATAGGCGATCTCAGCCATGCCAGACAAACCACAGGGGGTGGAAATCTTAAGCTCAAGTACGTTCACACTTCTCAGCGCGTCATCAGGATCTGTGCAATGTTGCAAGACAGCAACTAAAGCAAGGGGAGTGTTCTCAGAGTAGAGTAGTGTGGGTGTGTCACCAGCCACAGCTTCTCTCCGAATGTGGTCAAAGGTTGGTGTCAACCCACACCACCACCATCCTCCTACTCCCCATATGAGGTAGGAGGGTTTCTGAGATGTCAAGTATGAAATTAGATGATATAATAGTCAGCCCCAAGCTTTTTCTAGCCGCTTATAAAAGATCATGTGATTAGAGAAAATGCTGTTCTCATTGTATACTATATATATATCGATTGCTATTATTCTGTGCAACCCTTTTAATTAATAAAAGAAAGGAATAGAATGTGCTCTTTGTCCATTTAAATGTCTCTTCTAGGGTAGTTGAAAGTTCTCAGGGTACTCAGAAGTATCTCTCCTATATATCCTTCTCAGTGTCGGTTAATATGCCTTACTTGGGAATCTATACATTTCCGATATTTCTATGGTCCAAATTTCTACTAATACCCTTTAATCCCTACCTATGTTATTCCATAATCTTGTGTATCTGTCACTGTATGGTACACTAACAGCTAATCGCATTATATAAACATTCACAACAGACGTAGTATGAAATTTTGGCGCTTAGACAGCTGGTCAAGCGTCACCAATGCATCAAGTGACCATCTGGCATAATGAGCAATCCTGTGATTTTGTATAGCATTGTTGTTTAAGATTGTGTACAACCCATAATTTGAGTTATATACTGTAATCCTTTCATGTTTCAAGAGAGAAGATTCAATTATGTTTCATTCCACCCACTCCGGTGGGTGACTATAGGAACTAAAGTGGTTAAAAATAGCATTCTACTCCTGCCCTGTCCTGACTGAGTATTTATGTTGGGTTATTCTGTTTTCCAGAAATTTACCTGTTTGACCAATATATGAGAGAGGACACTGAGTACAACGGAACCTTGTAAACCCCACCAACTTTGTTGGAGGGTGCGTTTTTAATCAGCCTTTGTTTCACAGTCCCTGTGTTTTTGAAAGCAGGGTTTATATTGATCTTTTTAATGCTTCACATAGGCAAACCAGATTCTTATTGTATGGCAACACTAGTACATTTTTCCTGGCCATCACTTCCTTAGGTTCAGTCCTGTAGAAAGTCTTTCTTGTTGACATTAGTGCCTTCTCGACAAAACCCATAGAATATCTCAGTTTTGTGGTTATGTTGAATATCTTGATGTTTCGTCCTCTAAGAACTCTGGACGGCAGATGCGCAAGGCTCTCAAGAACATTGTGAGGAACACACTCCTCTTTACCCTGGTTTCGTGATTGGAATAGTAGTGAATGTATGACGACACACTGGTGGACTTCCTATAGACTGTGAATTTAAATTTTCTATTGACACGGTGGATTAAAACATCTGGGCACGGCAAAGTGTTGTTTATTTCATATTCTGTGGTGAACGGAATGGAAGGTACTAAGCCATTGAGTCAGGAGTGTGATCCTCACAATGTTCTTGAGAGCCTTGCGCATCTACAGTCCAGAGTACTTAGAGGATGAAGGAAGTGATGGCCAGGAAAAATGTACTAGTGTTGCCATACAATAAGAATCTGGTTTGCCTATGTGAGGCATTAAAAAGCTCAATGTAAACCCTGCTTTCAAAAACACAGGGACTGTGAAACAAAGGCTGATTAAAAACGCACCCTCCAACAAAGTTGGTGGGGTTTACAAGGTTCCATGTACTCAGTGTCCTCTCTCATATATTGGTCAAAGAGGTAAATTTCTGGAAGCCAGAATAACCCAACATAAATACTCAGCCAGGACAGGGCAGGAGTCGAATGCTATCTTTAACCACTTTAGTTCCTGTAGTCACCCACCAGAGTGGGATGCTGCCCAGATTATTGTAACAAACAGTTCTGTCATGGAAAGAAACATAATTGAATCTTCTCTCTTGAAACATGAAAGGAATACAGCATTTAACTCAAATTATGGATTATACAAGCTCGGTAGCTATTTAGTAGAGTCTATTGTACACAGTCTTAAACAACAATGCTATACAAAATCACAGGATTGCTCATTATGCCAGGTGGTCACTTGATGCATTGGTGACACTCGACCAGCTGTCTAAGCGCCAAAACTTCATACTACGTCAGTTGTGAATGTTTATATAATGCGATTAGCTGTTAGTGTACCATACAGTGACAGATACACAAGATTACGGAATAACATAAGTAGGGATTAAAGGATATTAGTAGAAATTTAGACCATCGAAATATTACCGGAAAGGTATAGAAGTTTCCTAAGTTAGGTATATTAACCGACACTGAGAAGAATGTATAGGAGAGATACTTCTGAGTACCCTGAGAACTTTCAAGTATCCAAGAGGCGACATTTAAACGGGAAAAGAGTACATTCTATTCCTTTCTTTTATTAATTAAAAAGGCTATACTGAATAATAGCAATCGATATATATAGTATCCAGTGAAAAAAATATTTTCTCAAATTACATGACCTTTTGTAAGAGGCTAGAAAAAGCTCGCGGCTGGCTGTTATATCTTCTAATTTCATTCTTGACATCTCAGAAACCTTCCTACCCCATATGGGGAGTAGGGGGATGGTGGTGGTGTGGGTTGGCACCAACCGTTGACCACATACTGAGAGAAGCTGTGGCTGGTGACACACCTGCACTACACTACTCTGAGAACACTCCCCTTGCTTTAGTTGCTGTCTTGCAACATTGTATAGTTCCTGAAAATGCACTGAGAAGTTTAAAAGTATTTGAGCCAAATATTTCCACCCCCGTTGCTTGTCTTGCATATATATATATATATATATATATATATATATATATATATAATATATATATATATATATATATATATATATATATATATATATATATATATATATATATATAATATATTTATATATATATATATATATATATATATATATATATATAATATATAATTAATTATATATATATATATATTTATATTATATATATAATATTATATAACGGTTAATCCTTAAGCTCTATTTGTGACTGAGTAATAATAATATAATAATAATAATAATAATAATAATAATTAATAATATATAATAATAATAATAATTAGTATAAATAATAAGGTATCTTTATGTGTACAATGACATATATAGTTAAACAGTCGGCTTGACATCAGGACATTTCACATATTAAAAAGCGTTTTGAGAGATTCGACTTAGGTCAGTTTGTCCCAGGATCGACAACACCAGTGTAACCCACTTACACTTTAATGATGGGGCAACATAAACAACCGGTGTAAGGAAACACGTCCAATGTTTCTACCCTCGCCGGGAATCGAACCCGGACTCTCGCCGTTTGAAGTGAGAACTTTTGCCACTAGGCCACGAGAGGGAACAGACCTTTTGATGGTTGTACCCACAACCAATATTCTATGTAAAACTTATACTGAATGGGGGAATGTTCTAAGAAATCGAATTATTTGTTTAGTGTTAAATTCTCTCTCTCTCCCTATCTCTCTCCTACACCATCGTTCTGACAAGGTTATTTCATGTCCTGCCTTTCTCTTAGTCTGAAAGGCCTACCTACGCCTTACCTTCATCATAGTGTGTTGTTATGGGTGGTGTGTCTGCGTGTGTGTTGTGTGTGTGTGTGAGTGTGTGTGTCTGTGTGTACTGTTCTGTGTGTGTGTGTGTGTGTGTGTGTGTGTGTGTGTGTGTCCCAATTAATATTTGCACTAATAGCTCATTGCAGTTGAGACCGAGTGTGGACGTGTAAACTGCTCATTACTTTATACTTTGTTCATGATTGTAACTATGTATAAGACTTGTAGATGATTCATTATCTTTGTAACTTGTGAGTTCATTACATTTGTACCTAGTTCAGCTATCAAAACTCTGGGGTCCAGTCCCTGGACCCATTATGTACCTCTGTAATCCTTTGCCTTCCGCCCACACTATTTATGGGGTGCAGAATGAATATAATAAACTAAAAATCTAACATATCATTATAAGTTAAGTCTTTATTAACTCTCACTTGTAAAGGTCGAAGTCCTGAGAGGTGGGTATCTCAGCGGTTCTGAGACGTTCCGTGTCATCTTGAGACGCCGTGGCGTGGTAGCTGAGACACTCCAGGGCCACCTGCTGCCGTGCCATCAGTCGACCTGAAGATAAACACACGACACCTCAGCCATACACGAAGCTCCGTCATACACGAACCTCGGTCATACACGAACTTCAGTCATACACGAAGCTCGATCATATACGAAGCTCAGTCATACACGGAGCTCGGTCATACACGAAGTTTGGTCATACATGAAGCTCGGTAATACACGAAGCTCGGTCATACATGAAGCTCGGTTATACATGAAGCTCGGTTATACATGAAGCTCAGTCATACATGAAACTCGGTAATACACCAAACTCGGTCATACACGAAGCTCAGTCATACACGAAGCTCGATCATACACGAAGCTCAGTCATACACGAAGCTCGGTCATACACGAAGCTCGGTCATACACGAAGCTCGGTCATACATGTGTCAGCATAGTTGCTGGTCCCCTACATGTGTTGTATAGCTTATCTGAGTATCATATTTAGTACCATCTATATGTTTTACATACACGATCCCTTGCTAGGCCTAGTGACTAGTTTGTATGACGTCACATGATCCCGCATGAGTGCGTGGGACACGCTGCATCAGCCTCAGTTCTCAGTAATCCAAGCAGGTGACAGGACAGGCAGTTTGGGCTCTCCCCCTTCATACTCTACTAATACAAGTGTTACCATCCAACAAGTGTGTTTATCTCCAACCTTCATATCTCCTACGAACCCCCACTACAAATGGTGTCAGCAGAGGACCCATAATTCTGACGATTAAGGCGATTTCTGGAGATAAATTTCTACTGAGTCAGCCGCCATTTTAGGCCTCCTGAGTTGGGTGATGCTCAACGTCCCAAGCCAGCTACCCCGAGCAAGCTTTCACCAGCCTATTGCTTCCTACTTACTGGTCAGTCTCTGTGTATTAGTTTTATTTGCTTATTTGCATTACTTCTGAGGGGTTGACCCAGATTTGCAAAGTAAGCCAAGCCACCAAGACAGTCTGTGGGGGGAGGTCCAGCCCAGCTCTACACCGTTCCAGCCTTGCCTGCTAAACCAGCTTTCCACCCCTGCTCTGGTCATCGTTACAGTTGTCAAGCCAGTCTGTGTGAAGGGTTAAGCCAAGCCAGCCAGCAACTAACCCAGGTTACTTAACCCAGTACTCAAGCAAGCCACGTGGGTACAGTCTTCTCCAACACTTTGTGCTTCCAGTTCTAGCTGTTCTGAGTGCTTTATCATCCCTGTGGTGCTGTGGTATTTTGTGGGTTTTTAAGCCACCTGGCTTAGAATATTTTCATGCCTAGTGCGGGTGTCCCCAGAGTGGCTTACACTGCTCATTCCATAGGCCCAGTGACCATGCGGTGTCTCACCGCGCTGCCTCACTCACCACATCCACCATCACCACTGTTTTTTTTTGTACCCTTATCATGGGTTCTAGCACCATATTTTACAGACCACATAGTGGGTCAAGAGACAAGAGTGTTCCTTCATCCCTGTGTGCCTACGTAAAAGTCTCCTGTGTGAGTCTATCGTCGATTTAAGCGCAAATTCAACGTGTTTGAGAGTAGTGGAGTGCTGTGCCAGCTACAACTAACCTTCCTTACCTCCCAAACTACTCATTCTCCACCAACGTCGCTACAGTGATAATATTTTTATAGAGACATTTGTGAGTGTTGAGACAATTTTGCAGTGATTCCTGGGTGAAATTTCTTTTCAGTGACTCTTGATCAGTGTTCATTATATCCTGTTTGCAATATTTTTTTTTTTCTCTTTCTTCAGTGTTAATTTTCGTGCTTTATTTTTATGTCTGTTTTTTTTGTGTTCATTTTTTTATATACGTGAAGTAAGTACTTTAATGTTTTTCCATGTTGTGTGCAATATATAAGCAGTATAACCTTGTGTTTACACTTTACAATTATCTTGTGTTCACAGTATTGTGTTCCTTGTCTAGTAATTTATGCAGTGAAGTAATTCAGTAACTTGTTACCTTATATTTTGCATCACAACTCAGTGTTGTCTCAGTTATTTTTTTTTTCTCCCAGCATTTGTGTACTTGCTATTTGTGTCATTTGCTATTTTTTTTTCTGTGTGTTGAACATTCTTGTGTTAATTCCCTTCATTTAGCCAGTGTCTAATTTGTCTTATCTCCACAGACAATAGTGCCATTATTTTGTTTGAAGCAAGAGAATTGTTTTCCAGTTTTTCATACACCAAGTCTCATTGCAAGAAAATTCTCATAGTATTGTGCATATATTGATGTGTTTTGTTCCTGCATTATTGTAAGTGTTAACCTTTCTTTGTTTTGCATTTTTGCCTTTATTATTTTTCATATTTCATTGAACAAATTCACTCTTAGTGCAATTTTTACCTTCTTTTTAAAGTAAATCATTCTTTTGCTTGTTCAGTAAGTGTTGCTTAAGCTGCAATTAAGAGTTAAAGTGTTCAGTCAGTTCATTCCTTGATCATTTTTTTTATTGTTTTTGTAAACTGCATTTCTTGTGTGTGCATTTTTTTTTATTATTGCAATATTGACTCATTTTGCAATAATTCTTGTGTAAACATTGTGCTGCCATTAAATTTTTCTTTCAGAAATTTTTATGTAGTGTTGTGTTGTGCAGTACCTTTGATTAAAAATTCTTATTTGCAATATTGCTACAGTTTATTTCAGGGCAATATTCTGTTATTTCAGTTTCACTTTTCTTGTTCTGTGCATAATATTTTATTATTGTGTGTCATTTTATTTTATTTTTAGTGAATTGCTTTCCCGGTTTGTTTTAATTTTGCACAAGATTTATTGATTCTATTTTATAATTTTTGTTTCATTTATCATTTATTGTTGAATTCCTTTGTTGAATTGAGAGTAAAGACAACTCACTGTGCCATTAATTCAATTTAAAGTAAATTTGAGTAAATTTGATTTGAGTAAAGTACAATTTCTCTTGATTTTCAAAGTGTTGCTTATCCAGTTGAGTAATTTTATTATTTTTATGTGAGTTTTCCTTACTTACAGTGTGGCTTATGCAGAATAGTTAAGCATTTTCTTCCCATTTAAGCTTATTGTGTCATTCTCTCTATTTTACTTGCCTTTATATCCTTGAGTAAGTTCCCTGAGAAGATGTCTCAGTCACTTTTGAATGTTCACTTAGTGTATCATGCCAGTCAAAGTCAAAATGAATCAGTCAACAGTCCTAATATTCCCTTACTGACTGAAAGATAATACCTAGCCCTTGAGCAATGTGTTTGTTCTCACAGCTTGTATCTGAGATTTGTTAAAGTGCTGTGAAATGTGAAGTTCAGATTAAGTCCCTATAGATCCGTGCATTGTTTATTAACGTAGCCGAGCAGTCAGGCACTAGTAACTCTGTCACTCCCATCTGTTGATGATATTGCAGCCTATCCCTGCAATGTCTGCTAGTTCAAGTAGTAGTTTCTCCACAGGGGACGCCTTGTCAGAAAACGATTACTTGAAACTAGTAATGTCATCTCTTGCTGATGTCGCAAGCCGTTGCAGAAAGACGTCTCTGTTGCAGCTAGTGTACTCACTAGTGTGTCTGTTGTTGTTCCTAGTGTTCCAAATGGTGATCCCATCCTAGTTGATAGTAATCCTTGCAATGTAAAAAGTTGTTCTCGAGTAATCTTCACGTTGTTAACGTTTCTTTATAGCTGATACCTCGTGTCACTGTGTGCGACTCAGATTGAATACCAGTATTGTTGACTGTGTTCATTTCTTTTACCCTGTGCTTGCAGTGAGAGTTATTAGATCCGTTCTCCCTTGCTCATATTGCGTGTTACAGCGTTACTTTTTTCAACCGGGGAGAGTCATCCACTCCACCGAGTTTGTTAATTTCTCCAGTAAGAAAGAACCAATCCCTTGTGGTCTGGTGTGATTCGATTCCTGCTCCAGGAAGATCTTATTCTGACTGTGAAGCCACCAGCACCCATTAGTGACTTTGTCATGAGTCAAGAATTACTGTATCGAACAGACGAGTTGGGTACTCCAAGTAGAAGAGTATACCAGTTAGTAATTCCACAGTCACTAGTGAATGTAGCTCTACAGCTAGTTCACGATGCACCAGGTGTTGCACACCCTGGTATGGATCGTTCAGTAAAACAAGCCAGAATGAAATACTTTTGGCCATGTATGGCAACTGACATTTCCGAGTATGTTAAGAAATGTAGTGTCTGTATGAAGCATAAAGGAAATGTCAATGGTCCTAATCCAATCCAGGTGTATTCAACTACTAGCGAACCGTGGGAAAGAGTAGAGTTGCACTAGATTTGTTAACCAATTTTAAATGTTCCCTCCAAGACAACAAACATCTGTGTGTTATGGTAGACCATTTCACTAGATATTGTGAGTTAGTTCCTATTGCAGATAAGACTGCCGAGACAGTAGCTAAAGCGTTTAAAGAACGCATTATCTGCAGGCATACCACCCTTAAGTCCTTAGTAACAGATAATGGAGGTGAATTCTTTAATGAGATTCTTGAAAATTTGTGTACCTTGTACATGATCTCTAAATCCACCATTGTTCCTCATCATCCTGCCAGCAATGGGTTAGCAGTGATGAATGGTTTGAAAAACCGACATGTTGAAGATTGAGACACTTACGCAGCATATAGGAATCTTTATTCAGGAAACGTTTCGCCACCCAGTGGCTTCATCAGTCCAATACAAAGAGGAAGGCGTAAGGAGAGGAGGAGAATGAGGTAATCAGTCCCTCAACCTGCAGTCGATGTGTTCAGTCCATCAATCTTGTAGAATGTACAGCATAGGGCCGTAGACGTGGCTTATATACTGTAGTGAGGTGACGTGAAGCAGGTGGAGGCGGGGTCATAGTGGTACCATCCACTAGTCGAAGTAGGTCTTCGTCCAAAGGTTGAACAAGTGTTGAAGAATTCTTTGTAACAAGATCCCATGATGCTGCAGTGTCTGACAGTTGTGATGAATGGTTTGAAAAACCGACATGTTGAAGATTGAGACACTTACGCAGCATATAGGAATCTTTATTCAGGAAACGTTTCGCCACCCAGTGGCTTCATCAGTCCAATACAAAGAGGAAGGCGTAAGGAGAGGAGGAGAATGAGGTAATCAGTCCCTCAACCTGCAGTCGATGTGTTCAGTCCATCAATCTTGTAGAATGTACAGCATAGGGCCGTAGACGTGGCTTATATACTGTAGTGAGGTGACGTGAAGCAGGTGGAGGCGGGGTCATAGTGGTACCATCCACTAGTCGAAGTAGGTCTTCGTCCAAAGGTTGAACAAGTGTTGAAGAATTCTTTGTAACAAGATCCCATGATGCTGCAGTGTCTGACAGTTGTGATGAATGGTTTGAAAAACCGACATGTTGAAGATTGAGACACTTACGCAGCATATAGGAATCTTTATTCAGGAAACGTTTCGCCACCCAGTGGCTTCATCAGTCCAATACAAAGAGGAAGGCGTAAGGAGAGGAGGAGAATGAGGTAATCAGTCCCTCAACCTGGAGTCGATGTGTTCAGTCCATCAATCTTGTAGAATGTACAGCATAGGGCCGTAGACGTGGCTTATATACTGTAGTGAGGTGACGTGAAGCAGGTGGAGGCGGGGTCATAGTGGTACCATCCACTAGTCGAAGTAGGTCTTCGTCCAAAGGTTGAACAAGTGTTGAAGAATTCTTTGTAACAAGATCCCATGATGCTGCAGTGTCTGACAGTTGTGATGAATGGTTTGAAAAACCGACATATTGAAGATTGAGACACTTACGCAGCATATAGGAATCTTTATTCAGGAAACGTTTCGCCACCCAGTGGCTTCATCAGTCCAATACAAAGAGGAAGGCGTAAGGAGAGGAGGAGAATGAGGTAATCAGTCCCTCAACCTGCAGAACGAACCAATAAGAAAGTACTTGTTGTCTTGAGAGCCACTATCAACCCCAACAGTGAAATTGAGATGAAGTTATACCAGATGTTCAATGTGCCATAAATTCTGCTTACAATGCTTCCATAGGTGACACTCCACATTATGCATTGTACCGTGTAGACAAGCGTTTGCCTTATGAGTTGTTATATTTCACACCGAAACCCAATTATAACCCTGATGATTTCATAGCAACTCGTACCAGCATAGCTCAAAGTGTTTTTAGAAGAATCCGTGAAACACTTCATAAATCAAAGCAGAATTTACTAGAGTAACTAATAGCCGTGCTAAACCGACAAAAGTTAAAGTGGGTTCGAGAGTAATGCTGACTAATTTCAACAAAACATCCGCAATGCCTAAGCTTGATCAAAAGTTTGTTGGCCCTTATCGAGTAGTTGAACATATCAATGGCAATAAGTATAAGTACAAAGAATCGCATTTAGATCATATGAAGTTAGTATGTGATGTTGATGATATTGCTACCCAGACTAATGTGACAGTCGCTGACAATCCTCTTGACTCTGTACCCTCTACCTCTAATATTCAGTCATATCATCAACCCAAGTGTCGTTATTCTTTACGTACACGACAAGTAATAAGAAACTCACAAGTATCTTTTGTAGATACTCGTTCAGATCTCCCTCAGTCAAGGTATGTGTTAGCCATTGCAAAGGAATTCGATCCTCCCAAAGATGATAACCATTCTGCATATGTAAATCTTACCCTCGCAGAGTTGTGTTTAAATGTACATAGTCTGTATAATTAGATGATCAAGATGAATGAAGTTGTCTACTGTGTGTTTTGTTATTAGCTGATCAGTTTTTCAGAATTTTTTTTTTTGTGTTCACGTTCCCTCCGAATTCTGAGAATTTAGCAGTAATGATCTGTGTGCGCCAGATCTGCCTTTGCTGTTAATTACTTTCACCTTTGTAAATATATTTATTCTTCCTCAGAATCCATAGAGTGCATGAATACAGATCGATCAATCAATTCAATCCTTTATTATACTATGATTTGTATTTATAATTCATAATGCATTACATTAACACCCATTATGTTAACATCCATTACGATACCGTCCATTAGTTCTAAGTTACTTATGTCTTTGCTATTGTATAGAATCAGCCCAGACCCACCTGCCTGTTCAGCCTATAGCATAGTATTGTATGTTGAGACGACATATGTAACATAACCGAGCTGTCAGCATAGTTGCTGATCCCCTACATGTGTTGTATAGCTTATCTGAGTATCATAGTTAGTACCATTCATATGTTTTACATACAGGATCCCTTGCTAGGTCTAGTGACTAGTTTGTATGACGTCACATGATCCCGCGTGAGTGCGTGGGACGCGCTGCATCAGCCTCAGTTCCCAGTAATCCAAGCAGGCGACAGGATAGGCACTTTGGGCTCTCCCCCTTCATACTCTACTAATATAAGTGTTACCATCCAATAAGTGTGTTTATCTCCAACCTTCATATCTCCTACGAACCCCCACTACACACGAAGCTCGGTCATACACGAAGCTCGGTCATACATGAAGCTCGGTCATACACGAAGCTCGGTCATACATGAAGCTCGGTCATACACGAAGCTCGGTCATACATGAAGCTCGGTCATACATGAAGCTCGGTCAGACATGAAGCTCGGTCATACATGAAGCTCGGTCATACATGAAGCTCGGTCATACATGAAGCTCGGTCATACATGAAGCTCGGTCATACATGAAGCTCGGTCATACATGAAGCTCGGTCATACATGAAGCTCGGTCATACACGAAGCTCGGTCATACATGAAGCTCGGTCACACATGAAGCTCGGTCATACATGAAGCTCGGTCATACATGAAGCTCGGTCATACACGAAGCTCGGTCATACATGAAGCTCGGTCATACATGAAGCTCGGTCATACACGAAGCTCGGTCATACATGAAGCTCGGTCATACATGAAGCTCGGTCATACATGAAGCTCGGTCATACACGAAGCTCGGTCATACATGAAGCTCGGTCATACATGAAGCTCGGTCATACATGAAGCTCGGTCATACATGAAGCTCGGTCACACATGAAGCTCGGTCATACATGAAGCTCGGTCATACATGAAGCTCGGTCATACATGAAGCTCGGTCATACATGAAGCTCGGTCATACACGAAGCTCGGTCATACATGAAGCTCGGTCATACATGAAGCTCGGTCATACATGAAGCTCGGTCATACACGAAGCTCGGTCATACATGAAGCTCGGTCATACATGAAGCTCGGTCATACACGAAGCTCGGTCATACATGAAGCTCGGTCATACATGAAGCTCGGTCATACACGAAGCTCGGTCATACACGAAGCTCGGTCATACATGAAGCTCGGCCATACATGAAGCTCGGCCATACATGAAGCTCGGTCATACATGAAGCTCGGTCATACATGAAGCTCGGTCACACATGAAGCTCGGTCATACATGAAGCTCGGTCATACATGAAGCTCGGTCATACATGAAGCTCGGTCATACATTGAAGCTCGGCCATACATGAAGCTCGGTCATACATGAGCTCGGTCACACATGAAGCTCGGTCTACATGAAGCTCGGCCATACATGAAGCTCGGCATACATGAAGCTCGGTCATACATGAAGCTCGGTCACACATGAAGCTCGGTCATACATGAAGCTCGGTCATACACGAAGCTCGGTTCATACATGAAGCTCGGTCATACATGAGCTCGGTCACACATGAAGCTCGGTCATACATGAAGCTCGGTCACACATGAAGCTCGGTCATACATGAAGCTCGGCCATACATGAAGCTCGGCCATGCATGAAGCTCGGTCATACATGAAGCTCGGTCACACATGAAGCTCGGTCATACATGAAGCTCGGTCATACACGAAGCTCGGTCATACATGAAGCTCGGTCATACATGAAGCTCGGTCACACATGAAGCTCGGTCATACATGAAGCTCCGGTCACACATGAAGCTCGGTCATACATGAAGCTCGGTCATACATGAAGCTCGGTCATACATGAAGCTCGGTCATACATGAAGCTCGGTCACACATGAAGCTCGGTCATACATGAAGCTCGGTCATACATGAAGCTCGGTCATACATGAAGCTCGGTCACACATGAAGCTCGGTTCATACATGAAGCTCGGTCATACATGAAGCTCGGTCATACATGAAGCTCGGTCACACATGAAGCTCGGTCATACATGAAGCTCGGTCACACATGAAGCTCGGTCATACATGAAGCTCGGTCACACATGAAGCTCGGTCATACACGAAGCTCGGTCATACATGAAGCTCGGTCACACATGAAGCTCGGTCATACATGAAGCTCGGTCATACATGAAGCTCGGTCATACATGAAGCTCGGTCATACATGAAGCTCGGTCATACATGAAGCTCGGTCATACATGAAGCTCGGTCATACATGAAGCTCGGTCATACATAAAGTTCAAGGCTCCATAACCAACAGGCTTCTCTACTCCATTTTTGTTTTGTTTTTTGCTTTCTTTTTCAGGATTTTGAAGTAGGAATATATTTTTTAATCTGATCATTCTCGTAGTCACAATGTTTTACAGTCGAAATAATTTTTTTTTTTAGGCCAAATTTTTTTTTTTGAGGCAGCAACAAGAACAACAACAAAATCCACAATACCGACCGACAGACATTTCGGTCCCTTCGACGGACCGAAACGTCATCCCAGCTCCACTTTGCTAATTACTTCATCAAAAATTACGCTAATGCCATTAGCAATGTCATCGTCATTAAGAACCTTATTTAATCGTACAAGAAATGGCACAATTTCGCGATGCTCAAGACTGCTTCTCGCGGAGTTATTGCGCAGCGCTGATCACACCCTCGGACTACCCGGGGGTAAACGATCGTTGCTTCAGGAGCTAAGACGGCAGCCCACGGCTCTAAAACCACATACTCACAAGCCTTCTCGTAGACCTGAGTGTTCTGGATGCCCAGACCACAGAAGATAGCGAAGGCCTCAAAGGTGTTGATGTCGTGGTCCGTAAAGTGAAGACCGTTCTCCTGTGGAATGGACACCAGTTAATAATAATAATAATATAATAATAATAATATAATAATAATAATAATAATATTATTATTATTATTATTATTATTATTATTATTATTATTATTATTATTATTATTATTATTATATTATTATTATTATTATATTATTATTATTATTATTATTATATTATTATTATTATTATTAAGCATTTAATCTTTATGGGTTATAGTGTTTACTTTGGTA
>NC_069417.1:23176577-23199077 GCF_026875155.1 Cherax quadricarinatus | reverse complement strand
ATTTCTATGTTATGTAAACAACATGCCCGTAAGTGTCGAGTGCAAACTCCTGCTGTATGCAGATGACAGTGCTCTGTTAGTGTCAGGTAAAGACCCATAAGATATAGCTAATGTAATAACACTGGAACTGGAGTCCTGCAGCAAATGGTCAGTAGACAACAAACTCTCGTTACACCTCGGGAAAACTGAAGCCATTCTCTTTGGCACGAAACATAAACTGTGAAGGTAAATAATTTTAATGTCCAGTGTAAAAATAAGCCCATCACTTCAGTTTCCTCAGTAAAATATCTGGGAATCTCCTTTGACCCATGCATGTCAGGAGAACTGATAGGGAACAGTGTAGTAAAGAAAGCGAATGCCAGACTGAAGTTCCTCTATAGACAAGCATAGTGTCTACCAATTGAGGCTCGCAGGACCCTATGTCTAGCCCTTATACAATGCCATATGGACTACGCTTGCTCTTCATGGTACTCTGCCTTGACAAAAAACTGAAAGATAAACTGTAAATCATCCAGAATAAAATGGTAAGATTCATCCTGGACCTGGGTTCAAGAGTGGATGTAAGCCAGAATGAATTACAACAATTGGATATGCTGAATGTTGAAGACAGAGTAAAACAACTGAAGTTAAATCAAGTTTATAAAATTACTCACAAACAGTGTCCAAAATATCTTGCTGCCAATTTTGTCAAGGCTGAGAACCAAAGAAATCATAGTACTAGGGGGAGAGAACACAACTTTGTAGTACCCACAGTCAGTGGCCAGACTTCAATCACTTTTTATTGTACAGCAATGAAACAATGGAACAGACTGCCTGCACATGTCAAAGCCAGTCATAAGAACATAAGAACATAAGAAAGAAGGAACACCGCAACAGGCCTACTGACCCATGCGGAGCATGGGTCAGTAGACCTGTTGCAGTGTTCCTTCGCTTGTGACGTGCCCCCATTCTGATTTCTCTCCATTTATGCAAAGTCTCTGCTGTCTATTTGTCAGCCATGCCTCTACCCAGGAAAAAAATTCTCCTCCTATTCCGTGTGCCTTAAGTTTCCTCAATAGCCTCTGATGTGGAACTCTATCGAAAGCCTTACTGAAGTCCATATACACAATATCATATTCATTACCATGATCTACCTCCTCAAACACCTTAGTGAAAAAAGTTAGTAAATTCGTAAGACAGGAACGCCCCTTTGTAAAATCGTGTTGAGATTCATTAATCAATCTGTGCCTGTCAAGATGGCTACGAATTGCTTCGGCAATTATTGATTCCATAAATTTTCCCACTATGGAGGTGAGGCTTATTGGTCTATAGTTCGAAAGCCAAGGACCTGTCACCTGCCTTGTAAATAGATATTACATTTGCCATTTTCTACTTGTCTGGCACTATGCCAGTTTGTAGTGATATGTTAAAAAGATTAGCCAAAGGTATGCTAAGTTCCTCTTTACATTCCTTTAACATCTTTGCAAACAGTTCATCAGGGCCTGGGGATTTGTTAGGTTTTAGTTTCTCTGTTTGTCTGAGGACCATGTCACTAGTTACCGCAATCGTACATAGTTGATTGTCCTGTTCTACATAATCTATTATTTCAGGAATATCGCTAGTATTTTCCTGGGTGAAAACTGAGAGGAAGTAGGTATTGAGAATTTCACACATATCCTTATCACTGTCAGTGATCTGACCAGAGTTACTCTTAAGTGAGGCAATCTTGTCCCTAATCTTACTTCTGTATACCTGAAAGAACCCATTTGGGTTAGTCTTCGAATCCCTTGCGACCTTAGCCTTATAATCCCTCTTTGCTTTTCTTATTCCTTTCTTTATTTCTCTCTTTAATTGAATATATTGATTTCTTAACTGCCCATCCCATCTTTTGATACGCCTATATATGTCTCTCTTTTGACCAATGAGATGTTTTAATTTATTGTTCATCCATTTGGGATCATTTATGTTAGATCTAATTTCCCTACTTGGAACAAAAGTTGTCTGGGCAGCTAGAACTATGCTCTGAAAAACGTCATATTGGCAACCAAGATCACCTACCTGACCCATAGTCAGGACATCCCAATTTAGCCCACCCAGGTAATTTTTCAGTCCCATGAAATCGGCCAAGCGAAAATCTGGGACAGAGATTTGATTGCAGTTATCTGGGTAATTCCATGATATATTGAAACTAAGTGAATTGTGATCACTTTCCCCAAGCTCATCATTAACCTCAAGATTATTAATTAGCGAATCTTTGTTGGCAAGAACCAAGTCAAGCAGATTGTTTCTTCTAGTTGGTTCTGTCACAACCTGTTCTAAAAAGCAATCCTGAACCGTATCAAGAAAGTCACTGGACTCAAGATTTCCTGTCATATTGTTCCAATCAATTTGTTTAAAGTTAAAATCTCCCATTATCACAACATTTTCATATCTAGACGCCTTATGAATTTCGTCCCATAACAGCTTACTGCACTCCCTATCAAGGTTTGGGGGCCTATAAATCACACCCAAAATTAATTTGCCACGCCCCTCAAGAAACTGTAGCCAAACAGATTCTGTGTTCGATGTTTCTAATCTTATATCATGTCTAAGACAACATGAACCAGTTCAACAAGAGTGCCCAAAGGTACCTAATGAATGTAGCCGCAGAAAGGGAGGACAATGATTTTTTATTTTTTTAGCTAACACACTTGTAAAGATAAATAACTCACTTTACCTTATTCCTAGTATATCTATAGTATGATAATAAGATATTATCACCTTATAGTATAATAATAAGGTATTAAAAGGACCCCAATGGAAATAAGTCACTCTGACTTTTTTGGGTTATCCCAGGTACTTTACACATATGCTGCTATGTATGATAATAGATGTAACTGTATTTGTGTATACCTGAATAAACTTACCCCTCAATGTAAATACACGGAGGGGCGTAGTGTGTGTTTAACGTGTACTCCATGACGAGTGTTCTACATTGACCAACGAGGATTAAGGTACTCTTAACCACTCTATAATACAGTTAACAATGGAAATAAGTCACTTGGACTTTTATGGGTTATCCTAGGTAATCTACACATATGATGCTATGCACGACAGATTATGTGACTATTTATGAGTACGTATACCTGAATAAGCTTACTTATTTACTGAAGACATACAATCAAAGTAAGTTACTTTGTCTGACTTTTCTGGATTATCCTAGGTAATTTATACTATGTTAATTGTATTTATATGTACTTGTGCCTAAACAAACTTACTAAACTAAATGTGAGCAACGAGGATAGGAAGGTGAGGTGAAGAGTCTGTGTCATAGTGCTTGTGTTGGTGACATAGACAGCAGGTTAGACATTATAATATCAAGTAATGGAGTAACCCCATTATCTGCCTCTGCGCTGGTTGAAACGATAACGGGAAATGGAATAGACAGGAATTATTAGTCATGTTCGGTGTAGCTGTAATTCTGATTCTGTGTGAAGTTCGGATCTGTGTTCCTCATCTCACAGGCGAGAAAGATACATGATAATATACACTTAGAAAATCCTAGAGGGACTAGTCCCAAATCTGCACACAGAAATTTATCCCTACGAAAGCAAAATAATAATAATAATAATTTATTATTTCTACAGGCACATGTACAAGGTATACAGGTCTAGCTGACATCAATGATGTAGTACTATACAGAAAGCCGCTTGTTATGCTGTGCTTTTCGGGCAAATTAGATCACTTTTGTCCCAAGATGCGACCCACACCAGTCGACTAATACCCAGGTACATTTTATACTGATGGGTGAACATGGACAACCGGTGTAAGGAAACACGACCGATGTTTCCACCCATTGCCGGGAATCGAACCCGGACCCTCACCGTGTGAAGCGAGAGTTTACGCCACCAGACTCGGCAGGGGGTGCAACATCCCGCGAATGAAAAGCAAAGCTTCATGAGTACACTAAGAGACAACACAGTAAGTGTCAGGGGCCCAAGACCGTTCAACTGCCTCCCAGCATACGTGCGACCAGCAGTAACAGCCTGGTTGATCAGGCCCTGATCCACCGCGAGGCCTGGCCATGGACCGGGCCGCTAGGGCACTGACCCTCGATACACCCTCCAGGTATACTTAAAGCATGTAGCATCCTGCCTTAGCGGGGAGTGGCCAAGCAATGGATGTCCAGGGAAAAATTAGTGTAAATCGCTGACTAGACAAGTGCCACAAGGATCTTGCAATCCCAAACATTGACAGCTGTTGTTGATAGAAGATATGAGTATGTGTAGAGAAAAAAGTATTGCAGCACTGGGGACGGAGGGAGTAAAAATTAGCAAAATATCTTAGGAAAGCATAGGTCAATAAACAGTTAATAATAAAAGCAAAAGAAATTAGTGAGAATGGAGAGAGGCAAGGAAATAACTCTCTTAGTATTGACTATACAAATTGTCAGAGAGCAAGACGCAAAATAGATGAGTTAAGGCTAACTGCATCTTCGGGTACTATAGACGTCACTGTAATAATGGAGATCTAGTTCAACATGAAAAATAGTGACATGCGTGTTGAACGCCACACAGAGGGGTATAAATTATTCCACACAACTAGAGTCACCTATAAAGGAGGTACAGTTGCTATGTATCTTAGGGGAAAGTTTAAACTGCGTCCTCGGAAATATAGAGGCAGGAGGGAGAGATACGGTCAGCATGATAAGCTGATTTTCAAATGTGGTCTACAGTACTCTAAACCTAGATAGTGACGTGAGTAAACCTCTGTGGGACGAAACCACCAAGGAGTCTAGGTACGAAAATGTCGTTTTAAATGGGAGACTTTAACTTTAGCCAGTCTGACAGGATTGTTTTATACAGCAGCTTCAGACAGAGACAACTAGAGGAAATAATCCGCTGGATGTGGCTCTGGCAGAGAAGGATTATTTGATAAATAACCTTGAGATTAGTGAAGAGTGTAGATTGTGGGGATCATATCCCCAGTAAGCAACTCACAGCAGCCGACCATTACTTAGGTATCAGCAGCAGGTGCAAGATGCTTGCTAAAGTACTCCTGTCTCGCCTGTGGATTGAATCCTGGTCCATTTCGTTATGAGCCTAAGGTTCTGCAGTAGGGTGACGTATGGGGTCATCCGATAGTGAAGGATGGGTCAAATGGGGGGTCGAGCATTTGTCACCTACGGAGTCGAGTATGGGTCACCTGGGGGTTAAGCATGGGTCACCTGAGGTGTCGACCATGGGTCACCTGGAAGAGTCGACCATGGGTCACTTAGGGAATCAAACATGGATCACCTGGGAGTTGAGTATGGATCACCTGGGGGTTGAGCATTGATCACCTGGGGGAGTCGAGCATGGGGTCACCTGGGGGATGAGCATGGATACCATGGGTCAAGCATGGGTCACCTGGGGGTCAAGCATGGGTCACCTGGGGGAGTCGAGCATGGGTCACCTAGGGAGTCAAGCATGGATCACCTGGGGGTCAAGCATGGGCCACCTGCGGGTCGAGCATGGGTCAGCTGGTGAGCCCAGCATGAGTCACCTGGAATCAAGCATGGGTCACCTGGGGAAGTCGATCATGGGTCACCTGGGGGTGGAGCATGGGTCACCTGGGGGTCGAGGAGGTACACGGAGCATCTCTCACACTTGAGCAGCTCCCGGGCCTCCGTCATGATCTTGGTAACCAGCCGGTCCAAAGATGTCTGCTCCTCGAAGATACCCGAGCCAGATGCAACAGTAGCTGCGGGAAGAACAAAACAGGTGTGAGAAGGAGGAAGAGGTGTGAAGAGAAAGAACAGGTGTGGGGAGGTACAGGTGTGAGAAGGAGGAACAGTTGTGAGAAGAAGGAAGAACAGGTGTGAAGAGGAGAAACAAGTGTGAGAAGGAGGGACAGGTGTGAGCAGGAACATCAGGTGTTATAAGGAACATCAGGTGTTATAAGGAACATGGGTGTTATAAGGAACATGGGTGTTATAAGGAACATGGGTGTTATAAGGAACATGGGTGTTATAAGGAACATGGGTGTTATAAGGAACATGGGTGTTATAAGAAACATGGGTGTTACAAGAAACATGGGTGTTATAAGAAACATGGGTGTTATAAGAAACATGGGTGTTATAAGGAACATGGGTGTTATAAGAAACATGGGTGTTATAAGGAACGTGGGTGTTATAAGGAACATGGGTGTTATAAGAAACATGGGTGTTATAAGGAACATGGGTGTTATAAGAAACATGGGTGTTATAAGGAACATCAGGTGTTATAAGAAACAAGGGTGTTATAAGGAACGTGGGTGTTATAAGAAACAAGGGTGTTATAAGGAACGTGGGTGTTATAAGGAACATGGGTGTTATAAGGAACATGGGTGTTATAAGGAACATGGGTGTTATAAGGAACATGGGTGTTATAAGGAACATGGGTGTTATAAGGAACATCAGGTGTTATAAGAAACATGGGTGTTATAAGGAACGTGGGTGTTATAAGGAACATGGGTGTTATAAGGAACATGGGTGTTATGAGGAACATGGGTGTTATAAGGAACATGGGTGTTATAAGAAACATGGGTGTTATAAGGAACATGGGTGTTATAAGGAACATCAGGTGTTATAAGAAACATGGGTGTTATAAGGAACATGGGTGTTATAAGGAACATCAGGTGTTATAAGAAACATGGGTGTTATAAGAAACATGGGTGTTATAAAGAACATGGGTGTTATAAGAAACATGGATGTTATAAAGAACATGGGTGTTATAAGGTACATCAGGTGTTATAAGAAACATGGGTGTTATAAGAAACATGGATGTTATAAAGAACATGGGTGTTATAAGGTACATCAGTGTTTAGAAGAAACATGGGTGTTATAAGGAACATGGGTGTTATAAGGAACATCAGGTGTTATAAGAAACATGGGTGTTATAAGGAACGTGGGTGTTATAAGGAACATGGGTGTTATAAGGAACATGGGTGTTATGAGGAACATGGGTGTTATAAGGAACATGGGTGTTATAAGAAACATGGGTGTTATAAGGAACATGGGTGTTATAAGGAACATCAGGTGTTATAAGAAACATGGGTGTTATAAGGAACATGGGTGTTATAAGGAACATCAGGTGTTATAAGAAACATGGGTGTTATAAGAAACATGGGTGTTATAAAGAACATGGGTGTTATAAGAAACATGGATGTTATAAAGAACATGGGTGTTATAAGGTACATCAGGTGTTATAAGAAACATGGGTGTTATAAGAAACATGGATGTTATAAAGAACATGGGTGTTATAAGGTACATCAGGTGTTATAAGAAACATGGGTGTTATAAGGAACATGGGTGTTATAAGGAACATGGGTGTTACAAAAAACGTGATTCTAAAAGCTTAGAGATCTCCAGGTAATACTAGAAAGGACTGCCCTTCTAGCATCCAGCCTGTTACTGGGTTTTCGTAACAAGTAGTCAGTATCCTTGTCCAATTATCCATTAGAATTCAGTATAATTCAATAGTGCTTCAGGATTATAACCGGTAGGCTACTAACTAGATAAATTAAAATTTAATAAATTTATTAAATATCGTCTAGAGGTATATCATATTAAATTAAATCAATCACAGTAATCAAAATAATATTAATCACTTCTCTCGTATACAGTAGTATTGTGCTGAAAGCACATATCACATTTATAATTCTTAAGTACCGTCTGGTACATTAACATTTAATAAGATATTACAAATATGTACAAGTAAGTTTGTGTATGTGTGTAAGTGCTCTAAGTAGTTCGCTATGTCTCAAGACTCGACAAGACTTCAACAAGTGACTGACAAAGTCCTCAAATAAACTAATTTCTTGACCAACTGGCAATCAGAACAGTCTGCTTGAACAGTAAAAAGAATGCTAAGCCCAATAGCAATATAACAAGCAACTGCGACACAGAATCAGGAACAAGGAGATAATATAACGACACTAAGTAGGGACCATCTGCAGATCCTCCACAAAAGTCACAAAACTCCCATACTACTGAATCTAAGTTCAGCATAAGAAAACCCCCGACTGTGATAATACACAGAAACCAGTACAAATTAGGTCAGAAGCTACAGCTCAGGACCTGAGTTGCTAAGAGTGTCTAAGAGACACACAACCTCAGTACAAAGTCGAAAATCACTAAGTCTATACAATGTTCTGTGAACAGAGTTCTACAGAACTAACAAGACAGCTACAGAGACGATCTTCCAACAAGGGCCAATAAGGGAGAATTAGGCACTTCTTGTCAGGAATACGTCCAACCACCAAGAGAGTCTAGACCAGACTGAATACTTCAGGCGAGGTGAGGACACCCCCCCCACCTCGATCACGTGATAGCTCCGTGGACAGCTGCAGCTCAGCAACAGAAGCCGGCAGAGTAACAAGCAAAGAGCGATAATTACAGTAGTTAGACAATCAAGACTTGAACTTTGAGCACATAATATGTTACATCCTACCTAACAACATAACTAAGTCAAATAATAATATAAAGCAATATATTTACGATTTAGCTATTATCGCAAATATAAGCAATATAAAATTATATGAAAATATACATTATATTCATAATCATAATATACATTGCAACCCATTCAGGGGTTGCAACATCCCCCCCCCCAACACGACAAACGGTCGCACTAGGAGTTGTGTTAATGTCTTTTACATTATTACTGATTACTCATATCAATACAAATTAATATATACATTAATCAGAGTCACTCTTGTGCCAAGCACTTCTATAATTTAACAGTGTCTGTTTCGCAATAAGATATGCCCCTAGTACTAGGGCAGTACACAGTATAGTATCTCTGCATTCTCGTGGTTATGTACATCAGTGTAGAGACAGGATAGCGTAGACAAGCATGACACGTTGAGGCTCGATCATAGTAGTGGAAACAGCATAATAGTCTTGTGCTATAGACAGGAGACTGCATTCCACTCTTAAGTAGTGGTTGTGGAATGCTATGCAGTATGGACATCTGAGTATGAAACAGCTTAAGGTGTGTAGTGAGGGGGGGGGTCTGCGGCAGGACAGTGTTGCGCCACACGCAGTACATCCCCCACACAACACTACCCACTCATCACTCAGCTTCTGTCTCCTCCCACACACATAGCATCACTACTGTGAATATATAAATAGATTAATTAGACACGAGTATATATAGTTAATATGGGCTGAAGGGATTAAGTTACTCTACTGAATTTGGCATAGCAAGTAACAAAAGGTATTTGGGCATAAAATTACGTTAATTTAATGTAACTGAAAATTATTAAGGACATGACAGAGCGTCAGCAATTACATTACAATGACCACTTATGTGTTTTATACTAATAGAATAAGGTTGGATTCTGAGAGCCCACCTCATGATCCTAGCATTTTTACTCTTCATAGTGTTAATATAAGTGAGTGGATTGTGGTCTGAAAAAACGTTAATTTAAAATGGGGAAGTGCCCAAATACACGTCAAAATGTTCCAAGGACACCACAAGACCTAGAGCCTCTTTCTCAATAGTGGCATAATTTTTCTGGTGTCGTTTAAGCTTAGTTGAATAGTAACATATAGGATGGAGAATGTCAGTGGATGTTGACTGTTGGAGTAGCACAGCACCCACTGCATAGCCACTCGCATCTATATGTAAAAAGGGAAGATTGAAATTAGGACTCAACACTGGAGCAGAGGAAAGCAGATGCTTCAACCTTTTGAACAAATCTGAACAATCACTAGTCCAGATGAACTGAACTTTGCTACTAGTGAACACAGTGAGAGGTGTAGGTGGAGGTGTGTGCGCCGGCTTGCCTGTCACTTGACACACGTGGTAACGTCGCACATGATCAGCTACTGTTTCTTTCATCTTTGGCCAAGTAAAATGTTTTGTCAGTTTACCGAGTGTCTTCTTGACACCCAAATGTCCTCCAATGGGACTATTGTGAGCAAAATCAATGGCTTGTTCACTAAATGTAACTGGTAACACTACGAGATGATTGACTGTGGTGGAAACATTATCAGCTGACAACTTACATGTATTTTTCTCCATCAGTACACCGTTACTATAATAGTAACAATTATCGAGATCCTTTGCTTCACTTTCAGTAACTGCTATATCTCTGTCTTTCCAGTGACTGATCAACAAACTGATCCTTGATTAAATCATCATGAGTTAGAAATTTAACGTCAGGTGTGTCTTGACTAGGTTGATGACCGGGGGGAGTCAGTGTTAATGATCCTGGGCGCAGAGCGTCACTAAACAACATATTCAACCCCAAATCATCGTCATCAACTAACTCAACAGGAGACAAGAATGGTTGTTGAATCTTTGACATAGCTCTAGTAATTGCGCTGAGAGGAAATAAAATAGGCTTCTCTCTACAAGCTTCAATGGCATAATTATCATCAGTGTTATTATCAATCACAAGTGGTTCTTTACATATACCAGCATGAAGGATATCGTTCCCTATCAACAAGTCCACTGACCTGATGGGAAATACACCACTGGATATACCCACTGAAATATAACCAGTATAATAGCTTGTATCAATGTAAACTTTATGGAGAGGTACTTTTATAACAGCCCCACCATAGGCTTCTAACAATACATCTATCTTGCAATAGGTATCATCAGTTATGGACAGTACATCTTCTCTTAATAACATGAGATAATGGCCAGTGTCTCTTAAAGTAATTATCTCAGATGTGATTCTTCAAATCCTACTTTACCTCTCGAAAAGTAAGGACTCATCGCTGAACGAATCTTTTCGTCAGATACACTTTCTGACGCTAGTCATCTATCCTGAGTAACATTATCTAAAACAGTAGGATAAGAGGAATTGCTAGGATTTTGGTGTCTTTGTTGCTCGGAAGAGGATACGACTTGAGTGGGGGCGCCAGCCGCACGACTGTTTCTCGTATCTCTTTCTAACTTATAGCAATACTCTCTAGTATGTCCTTTTCTGTTATAATAGGTACATTTAACTTTCTTCTTCTCGATATCAGATTTCTGTCTAACCACAGAGACAGATTCAGGATTGTGAGTTTTCCTGGTAAAGGTACGAGAAGTTACAGTAGCAGGTACATCAGGCCGGCAATGAGCAGCTGATTTAAGTTGCCAACTTCTAGGACAACTTTTAGTTACCTTGTTTCTGTGTGTTTTAGTACGTACAAGTTTTTGAGAAATCTCGTAATTGTCTGCTAATGCTGCAGTTTCCAGAATATCCGAGGTAGTATGATCGATCAGATATTCTTGTACAGAAGCAGACATACAGTTGTAAAACTCTTCGTGTAGTAACAACTGAACAAGGCTGTCGTAGTTGGTACACTTGGCAGACCTACACCACCTCTCAAATGCAACTTTTTTCTCACGAGCAAACTCTATACAAGTTTGATCCTGTCGTCGTTGTAATGTACGAAATGCACGTTGATAACTTACAGGTAACAAGTTATATGTCTCTAGTGGTGACGTGTACTTAGCTCTGTGAAGACCTGTTTGTGTGCTCTCTGTGAATCTGTACCAGGATGCCATCTCTTGAGCAACTTTACCAGCAGCTGAGAGAAGAGCTCAGAGTTGCTAAGATGGAGATACGGCGATTAACGGAGGAGAACAAGAGGATTCGTAGTAATCCTTCTGTTGTGAGTCCCCAGGTTAAGAGGGGAGCTTGGTCAGTGGCCGGGCAACATGGAACCAAGCTGAAGATCAAGAAAACGGTTGGAGAGACAGAAACAACGAGAAACCAGAAGACTACCGTGGAAACTTCCAACTCATTCTCGGTGCTACCTGACGAATGTGAGTGTTCTACTGGGAATGCCACAACGAGCACCAAAGAAGCATTGGCAGACGTGAGTAAGACATCCCTAGAAACCCCAACGAAGACCATCGAGAACGTCCTGACGAATTCTACAAGTGGTGTAATGCTACCTGGCGAATGTGAGTCGACTACTCGGAGCATCACGACGGACGACGCCAAGGAAGGTAAAAACATTGTTGTTGTTGGGGATAGCCAGATTAGGTACATGGATAGGGCATTCTGCTTGAAGGATAGGAGTAGGAGGCAGAGAGTGTGTTTTCCTGGGGCTGGGATGAAGGATATTGTTAGCCGTCTGGATGACATCATGAGAGGTAATGGGAGCAATCCTATTATCTGTCTCAGTGCTGGAGGCAACGATGTTGGCAGACGTAGGAGTGAAGACCTGATTAGCAGGTATAGGACAGCAATAGAGATAATTAGGAGGAAGGGTGGGAAACCTGTCATATGTGGCATTTTGCCAAGGAGAGGAGTTGGAAATGAATGGTTGTCCAGAGCAATTGGTGTCAATTGCTGGGTGGACAAATACTGTAAGGAAAATGTGGTAACATTCATTGACAACTGGGACCTCTTCTATGGCAGAAATGACATGTATGCCAGGGATGGGGTTCACTTATCTAGGTGTGGGGTGGGAGCACTGGCCAATGCAGTGGAGGGAGCTGTTAGGTCTTTAAACTAGGAATAGTTAGTGGTATGGGTTTTGGCGGGAAAACTGTGAAGTCGCAGGGTAGTAACATGAGTACTAGGAGAACTAGTAATAGGCAAAATGAGGTGGATATTGGAAAGCCAGTGGCACTAATTGACAAGGACAGAAATAGGTTAGTGGAATAACAGAAAGGAGCAGGAAGGGTAAAGAGAGAGGAGGGTCATTAAATATTTATTACACAAATAGTCGCAGTGCTAGGAATAAGATGGACGAGTTGAGACTAGTTGCTAGTGCAGGTAACATAGATGTATTTGCCATTACCGAGACGTGGTTTAATTCAAAAAGTCGGGACATGCCTTCAGAATGTCACATTCAGGGTTTTAAATTGTTCCAAGTAGATAGAAGTATCGGGAAGGGGGGTGGGGTGGCATTGTATGTCCGAGATCGCTTGAACTGTTGCATAAAAACGGGTATTAAGTCTGAAGTAACACATACAGAGTCTGTTTGGATAGAATTTTCAGAGGGGCATGAAAAATTAATTTTAGGTGTGATATACCGTCCCCCAAATTTAGATAGGGACCAGGGGAGACTACTATGGGAGGAAATTGTTAGGGCCACAAGGCACGATAATGTAGTAATTCTAGGAGACTTTAACTTTAGTCATATTGATTGGAATTCTTGACTGGGAATTTAGAATCATACGATTTCTTAGAAGTAGTTCAGGATTGTTTTTTGAAGCAGTTTGTGACAGAACCTACAAGGGGTAATAACCTGCTTGACTTAGTTCTGGCAAACAATGAATCCCTTGTTAATAATTTAGAAGTTTCAGAGGAACTGGTGCTAGCGACCACAAATCAATTACATTTAGAATTGAATGGAAGTATGATAGTAGGGATAACTCAGTAACAGTCCAAGATTTTCGCTTAGCAGATTATGATGGGCTTAGAGAACACTTATCATCTGTTGACTGGGGTAACGAAGAGAGCTATCAATATGACAGTTTTCTGAACACAATACATGCTGCTCAAAGAACGTTTATCCTTATAAGGAAATTAGATCAAATAGAAATGACCCAAAATGGATGAATAATAGGCTGAAATATCTACTAGGGCATAAGAAAGGAATTTATAGGCGTATCAGAAGAGGCGAGGGTCATCTTATGAATCAGTATATTTACATTAAGAGGGACATTAAAAAGGGATAAGAAAAGCTAAAAGGGACTATGAAATAAAGTTGCTAGGGATTCTAAAACTAACCCAAAAAGTTTTTTCCAGGTCTATAGAACAAAAGTCAGAGATAAGATAGGTCCCCTTAAAAATAACTATGGGCATCTTACTGACAAAGAGAATGAAATGTGCTCGATTTTAAATAATTATTTTCTCTCGGTTTTTACACAGGAAGACACTAATAATATTCCGGTAATTGATTTTTATAGCGGATCAGAAGAAGATAAATTATGTAACATCACAGTCACTAGTGAAATGGTTGTGAAGCAGATAGACCGACTGAAGCAAAATAAGTCACCGGGTCCTGATGAGGTTTTTTCAAGGGTTCTTAAGGAATGCAAAATAGAAGTCTGTGAACCATTAACTAATATTTTTAATTTATCTCTTCAAACAGGTGTAGTGTCTGATATGTGGAAGATGGCTAATGTAATTCCTATTTTTAAAACAGGGGACAAGTCGTTACCGTCAAATTACCGCCCAATAAGCCTGACCTCAATTGTAGGCAAATTACTAGAGTCAATTATAGCTGAGATTATAAGAAGCCATCTCGATAAGCATAGCTTGATTAAGGATACTCAGCATGGGTTATTGAGGCTGGGACTTTGGGTAGTTTCAAATTTAGGTTGGATAAGTACATGAGTGGGAGGGGTTGGATTTGAGAGGGACTTGCACATCGGAGCTTGTTTCTTGGGTGGCATTGAAAATTGGGTTGGTCAAATGTTGTTAGTGGGATGAATTGTAAAGGACCTGCCTAGTATGGGCCAACAGGCCTGCTGCAGTGTTCCTCCTTTCTTATGTTCTGATGTTCTTATGTTAATAGTTTGCTTGACAGCATCATAACTAATGTACTTGGCAAATGGTAAAGCAGCAGTACAAGTTTGAGCTCTTCCTGTCAAACCTATGTGCAACAAGGTAGTCCAGTGCTTACGTGGCCAGTTCATAGCACGTGCCTGGTTAACAAACAATGCCCCGGCCGGGATTGAACACGCGGTCACGTGCCTGGTTCTCAAACACATCAAAATTGGTGTCTAAGTCACTCTCAAAAAACTTAGGAACCATGGGTGCAGCTTTCTGCACATTAAATGTGTCCTGTGATCTATCAGTCTGTTGTCTTCCAGACGAACATTTTCTCTCTGGAAATCTTTTTCGTTCAATTTCCTCTGAGCCTCTATTTGTGCAGTTGCAACATAAAGAGACGTTCTATTATTATTATTATAATCAAGGGGAAGCGCTAAACCCGTAGGATTATACAGCGCCTGGGAGGGCTGTGGAAGGCATTCAGGCTTAATTCGGGGAACTGGAGCACAGATCCAATTCCCTAAATCAAGAGCCCCTCACCAACATCAAGGAACCTTCCCTGAGGGGAAGAGACGTTCTAACCTCTCAAACTGTTCCTGAGAGATAGGACCAGTAGGTAATGGAGGAGTAGAGAAATTAACATGTCTTTCTGGACTGTCCTTAGGTCGGGCACCTCGTTCAGGCGTCTCTAGATAGTCTAGATCTGGTCTAGGATAAGTAGATACAGGTGTAGCATACACGGTACTAGTATGAGGCTGCGTCAAGCTAACAGTTAGGAGGGAAGGCGTGAGCGAGAACTGAGCTACACTAGGCTCAGACACTAGGCTCACTTCTGCCTTAGTTGCTCTTTCTTCTACATCAAATAGAGTCATACTTCCTAATTGTGACACTAGGCTTTCTGAATCTGAATCATAATCAGACATCTCTGTATGAGCAGGAAACAATATATCTTTAATTAATGCTCTGACAGTTTCTGCTGTGTAATTCCTGTTATACGTCACACCGAGATATTTGGCTACTCGCCAACACGTCTGAAGTTTTAATGTACTTAACTCAGACAAATTCAGAGTATCAATTAACTGTTTCACTTTGGCATACATCATGAAAATAAATGTACTACGAGAGAGTGATTATGGGAAACTATAATCCTAATAGGAATTTTAGTGTTGATAGTCTTAGAGCTAGAACTCATAAACAGTATTTCCATCTCCTTGGATCAAGAGACTCAGTCAAGTACATACATCCACCTGGTATGTTGTACAAGACTAAACTCAAAGTCTTCAGATTTGGAAAGTACTCAAAGTGTTTGATCATAGAGTTACTAGTATGTCAAACTGGACAATTTCTCCAACACCTTGGATCAAGAGCATCCCGGACAGGCCCCCATTTCTTACAAAAAACGCGATTCTAAAAGCTTAGAGATCTCCAGTGAATACTAGATACGACTGCCCTTCTAGCATCCAGCCTGTTACTGGGTTTTCGTAACAATTAGTCAGTATCCTTGTCCAATTATCCATTAGAATTCAGTATGATTCATTAGTGCTTCAGGATTACAACTGGTAGGCTACTAACTAGATAAATTAAAATTTAATAAATTTATTAAGTATCGTCTAGAGGTATATCATATTAAATTAAATCAATCACAGTAATCAAAATAATATTAATCACTTCTCTCGTATACAATAGTATTGTGCTGAAAGCACATATCACATTTATAATTCTTAAGTACCGTCTGGTACATTAACATTTAATAAGATATTACAAATATGTACAAGTAAGTTTGTGTACATGACTTAAGAAATCGTAATGACACGATTGCAAATAAACCATACCCCCGGCCGGGATTGAACCCGCGGTCATAGAGTTTCAAAACTCCAGCCCGTCGCGTTAGCCACTAGACCAGCTAGCCACAATAAGATTCATCCAACTAGGTATATTTCTACACCATAGGAAAGTTAGCACAGGCACCTCTGTGACCACAAATGCAAGTTTTTACAGACGAATCTCAAGCTAGCGTGGCCGTGACGAACTCTAGCTCAAGTCCCTTCACTGCCGTCAACATGACTTAAGAAATCGTAATGACACGATTGCAAATAAACCATACCCCCCGCCGGGATTGAACCCGCGGTCATAGAGTCTCAAAACTCCAGCCCGTCGCGTTAGCCACTAGACCAGCTAGCCACAATAAGATTCATCCAACAAGGTATATTTCTACACCATAGGAAAGTTAGCACAGGCACCTCTGTGGCTAGCTGGTCTAGTGGCTAACGCGACGGGCTGGAGTTTTGAGACTCTATGACCACGGGTTCAATCCCGGCCGGGGGTATGGTTTATTTGCAATCGTGTCATTACGATTTCTTAAGTCATGTTGACGGCAGTGAAGGGACTTGAGCTAGAGTTCGTCACGGCCATGCTAGCTGGAGATTCGTCTGTAAAAACTTGCATTTGTGGTCACAGAGGTGCCTGTGCTAACTTTCCTATGGTGTAGAAATATACCTAGTTGGATGAATCTTATTGTGGCTAGCTGGTCTAGTGGCTAACGCGACGGGCTGGAGTTTTGAGACTCTATGACCGCGGGTTCAATCCCGGCCGGGGGTATGGTTTAAGTTTGTGTATGTGTGTAAGTGCTCTAAGTAGTTCGCTATGTCTCAAGACTCGACTAGACTTCAACAAGTGACTGACAAAGTCCTCAAATAAACTAATTTCTTGACCAACTGGCAATCAGAACAGTTTGCTTGAACAGTAAAAAGAATGCTAAGCCCAATAGCAATATAACAAGCAACTGCAACACAGAATCAGGAACAAGGAGATAATATAACGACACTAAGTAGGGACAATCTGCAGATCCTCCACAAAAGTCACAAAACTCCCATACTACTGAATCTAAGTTCAGCATAAGAAAATCCCCGACTGTGATAATACACAGAAACCAGTACAAATTAGGTCAGAAGCTACAGCTCAGGACCTGAGTTGCTCAGAGTGTCTAAGAGACACACAACCTCAGTACAACGTCGAAAATCACTAAGTCTATACAATGTTCTGTGAACAGAGTTCTACAGAACTAACAAGACAGCTACAGAGACGATCTTCCAACAAGGGCCAATAAGGAAGAATTAGGCACTTCTTGTCAGGAATACGTCCAACCACCAAGAGAGTCTAGACCAGACTGAATACTTCAGGCGAGGTGAGGACACCCCCCCCACCTCGATCACGTGATAGCTCCGTGGACAGCTGCAGCTCAGCAACAGAAGCCGGCAGAGTAACAAGCAAAGAGCGATAATTACAGTAGTTAGACAATCAAGACTAGAACTTTGAGCACATAATATGTTACATCCTACCTAACAACATAACTAAGTCAAATAATAATATAAAGCAATATATTTACGATTTAGCTATTATCGCAAATATAAGCAATATAAAATTATATGAAAATATACATTATATTCATAATCATAATATACATTGCAACCCATTCAGGGGTTGCAACAATGGGCGTTATAAGAAACATGGGCGTTATAAGAAACATGGGTGTTATAAGGAACATGGGTGTTATAAGGAACATGGGTGTTATAAGGAACATGGGTGTTATAAGGAACATGGGTGTTATAAGAAACATGGGTGTTATAAGAAACATGGGTGTTATAAGGAACATGGGTGTTATAAGGAACATGGGTGTTATAAGAAGCATAGGTATTATAAGGAACATGGGTGTTATAAGGAACATCAAGTGTTATAAGGAACATGGGTGTTAAAAGGAACATCAGGTGTTATAAGGAACATGAGTGTTATAAGGAACATGGGTGTTATAAGGAACATGGGTTGTATAAGGAACATGGGTGTTAAAGGGAAATGGTGTTATAAGGAACATCAGGTGTTATAAGGAACATGGGTTTTATAAGGAACATGGGTGTTATAAGGAACATCAGGTGTTATAAGGAAGATGGGTGTTATAAGGAACATGGGTGTTATAAGGAACATGGGTGTTATAAGGAACATGGGTGTTATAAGGAACATCAGGTGTTATAAGGAACATGGGTGTTATAAGGAACATGGGTGTTATAAGGAACATCAGGTGTTATAAGGAAGATGGGTGTTATAAGAAACATGGGTGTTATAAGGAACATGGGTGTTATAAGGAACATGGGTGTTATAAGAAACATCAGGTGTTATAAGGAACATGGGGGGTTATAAGGAACATGGGCTTTTATAAGGAACATGGTTTTAAAAGGAACATCAGGTGTTATAAGAAACATGGGTTTTTATAAGGAGCATGGGTGTTATAAGGAAAAATAGGTTTATAAGGAACATGGGGTGTTATAAGGAACATGGGTGCTATAAGTAACATGGGTGTTATAAGGAACATGGGTGTTTATAAGGAACATGTGTTAAAAGGAACATGGGTGTTATAAGGAACATGGGTGTTATAAGGAACTTTGGGTGTTATAAGGAAACATGGGTGTTATAAGGAACATGGGTGTTATAAGGAACAGGGGTGCTATAAGGAACATGGGTGTTTTTAAGGAACATGGTTTTAAATAAGGAAAACATGGTTTTATAAGGAACATGGGTGTTATAAGGAACATGGGTGTTATAGGAACATGGGTGTTGTAAGGAACATGGGTGTTATAAGGAACATGGGTGTTATAAGGAACATGGGTGTTATAAGGAACATGGGTGTTTAAGGAACCATGGGTGTTATAAGGAACATGGGTGTTATAAGGAACATGGGTGTTTTTAAGGAACATGGGTGTTATAAGGAACATGGGTGTTAAAAGGGAAAACATGGGTGTTATAAGGAACATGGGTGTTGTAAGGAACATGGGTGTTAAAAGGAAAAATGGTGTTATAAGGAACATGGGTGTTATAAGGAACATGTGTATTATAAGGAACATGGGTTTATAAGGAAATGGGTGTATAAGGAACATGGGTGTTAAAGGAACATGGGTGTTGTAAGGAACATGGGTGTTATAAGGAACATGGGTGTTATAAGGAACATGGGTGTTAAAGGAACATGGGTGTTATAAGGAACATGGGTGTTAAAAGGGGAACATGGGTGTTATAAGGAAATGGGTGTTATAAGGAACATGGGTGTTATAAGGAACAGGGGTGTATAAGGAACATGGGTTTTTATAAGGAACAGGGGTGTTATAAGGAACAGGGGTTTGTTATAAGGAACATGGGTGTTTTTAAGGAACATGGGGTTATAAGGAACATGGGTGTTTAAGGAACATGGGTGTTGTAAGGAACATGGGTGTTAAAAGGGAACATGGGTGTTATAAGGAACATGGGTGTTATAAGGAACGGGGGTTTGTTATAAGGAACAGGGGTGTTAAAAAGGAACTGGGTTTTTATAAGGAACGGGGTGTTATAAGGAAAACATGGGTGTTATAAGGAACATGGGTGTTATAGGAACATGGTGTTATAAGGAACAGGGTGTATAAGGAACATGGGTGTTGTAAGGAACATGGGTGTTATAAGGAACATGGGTGTTATAAGGAACGTGGGTGTTGTAAGGAACATGGGTGTTATAAGGAACATGGGTGTTATAAGGAACATGGGTGTGGGTCAGGTTATGTACGTTCTCTCAAATCTTGCCAACGAGGCTCAGTAACCAACCAGTATTTAAGTGAACAAATTGAAACAACTCATACATAAACAACACTTGACCTGGGATACGAGCTTAACAACAACAACAACAACAACAACAACAACAACAAATAGAAGTTTACTAAAACTTTTTCGAATGATTTCAGTTTATTATGAATTCCGTTAGGCTTGAATCGCAATTAATTGGGAAAAAAAATTTGTAGAATACTGTGTCAATTAGATGTCTTTGAGAGTGAAATTAATTACAAACTATTAAATTTTAAAGAAGTGGAGGGGTAAGCCAGTGGAAGGCCTCGGTCAGATGACCATAAGCTCCAGATGCGGGTCATCATATGACTAAGACCCGCGTCAGGACCAACCTTACCTAACCCAATCAATTCCAGAGATTGGAAGGCAGCAGGTGGGAACTTCTCAGAATTTGGACCGAGGCAGTGTGTGTGTGTGTGTGTGTGTGTACTCACCTAGTTGTGGTTTCAGGGGTCGAGTCACAGCTCCTGGCCCCGCCTCCTCACTGGTCGTTACTAGGTCACTCTTCCTGCTCCATGTGTGTGGGTGTGTGGGTGTGTGGGTGTGTGGGTGAGTGAGTGTGTGGGTGTGTGGGTAAATGTATGTGTACTCACCAAATTGTAGTTGCAGGGATCGAGACTCAGTTCCTGGCCCCGCCTCTTTACTGAACGCTACTTGGTCCTCTCTCTCCCTGCTCCATGAGCTTTATCATACCTCGTCTTAAAGCTATGTATGGTTCCTGCCTCCCCTCATAGCTCGCCAGACTGGTTTCCCCTTCCTGATAACTCTATGACCGAAGAGCTACTTCCTAAAGTCCTCTGACTCATCTGAGTCTTCAATTTCCAAGAGTGACCCCTTGTTTTCTATGTCCCCATGTCGTTATCATGTCTCCCCTATCCCTCCTATCCCCCAGTGTCCGGGCAGGCCGATTTCCCTTTAGCCCTTTTTCATAGGGCACTCCCCTTAGCTCTGGAACTAACCTTGTCGCAACCTTTGCACTTCTCTAATTTCTTAACGTGATTGATCGGTGCGGGTTCCAAACTGGTGCGCATACTCCAGTATGGGCCTGACGTACACGGTGTACAGTGTCTTGAAAGATTCCCTTACTTAGGTATCGGAATGCTAATCTCAGGGTTTTTCAGGCGCCCATATTGCTGCAGCAGTTATCTGGGTTTATGTGTGCTTCCGGAGGGCGGTTCGGTGTTATACTCAAGCCAAAATCTTTCTCCCTGATCGAGGTTTGCAGTCGTTGGCCACCTAGTCTATACTCTGTTTGCGGTCTTCTTTGCGTTTCTCCGATCTTCATGACTTTGCATTTGGCAGGGTTGAATTCGAGAAGCCAGTTGCTGGACCACGTGTCCAGCCTGTCCAGGTCTCTTTGAAGGCCTACCTGGTCCTCATCTGATTTAATTCTCCTCATTAACTTCACATCATCTGCGAACAGGGACACCTCTGAGTCTATCCCTTCCATCATGTCATTCGCAAATACCAGAAATAGCACTGATCCTAGGACCGACCCCTGTGGGACCCCGCTCGTCACAGGTGCCCACTGTGATACCTCATCACGTTTCCTGACTCGTTGTTGCCTCCCTGTCAGGTATTCTCTGATCCATTGAAGTGCCCTTTCCGTTATACGCGCCTGATCCTCTAGTTTCTGCACTAATCTCTTGTGAGGAACTGTGTCAAAGGTCTTCTTGCAGTACAACAAGATGCAATCAACCCACCCCTCTCTCTCTCGTCTTTTACTTCTGTTACTTTATCATAAAACTCCAGAAGGTTTGTGACACAGGATTTGCCTTCCATGAAACCGTGCTGGTTGTCATTTATACTTTTGTTCCGTTCCAGGTGCTCCACCACTCTCCTCCTGATAATCTTCTCCATGAATTTGCATACTATACACGTCAGTGATACTGGTCTGTAGTTCAGCGCCTCTTTTCTGTCTCCTTTTTTTAAAAATGGGAACTACATTTTCCGTCTTCCACACCTCAGGTAGTTACCCAGTTTCAAGGGATGTGTTGAAGATTGTGGTTAATGGGACACACAGCATTTCTGCTCCCTCTCTAAGGACCCACGGGGAGATGTCCGGTCCCATTGGCTTTAAGGTATCAAGGTCACTTAGCAGCTTCTTCACCTCCTCCTCAGTTGTGTGTATGTCATCCAGCACTTGTTGGTGTATTCTCTGTTGGTGTCCCCTTCTGTACTGTCTTCCTAGAGTCCTTCGTGTCTCCACTGTGAATACTTCCTTAAATTTCTTGTTGAGGTCCTCACATACCTCTTGATCGTATCGTGTGAGTTCCCCATCTTCTTTCTTCAGCCTGATCACCTGGTCTTTGACTGTTGTCTTTCTCCTAACGTGGTTATACAGCAGTTTCTGGTCAGATTTGACTTTTGATGCTATGTCGTTTTCATACTGTCGCTGGGCCTCCCTCCTTATCTGTGCATACTCGT
>NC_069417.1:23151577-23174077 GCF_026875155.1 Cherax quadricarinatus | reverse complement strand
CTCACTAGCTACAACTCACTAGCCACACCTCACTAGCCACACGTCACTAGCTACACCTCACTAGCCACACCTCACTAGCTACACCTCACTAGCCACGCCTCACTAGCTACACCTCACTAGCCACACCTCACTAGCCACACCTCACTAGCCACACCTCACTAGCTACACCTCACTAGCCACAACTCACTAGCCACACCTCACTAGCCACACCTCACTAGCTACACCTCACTAGCCACACCTCACTAGCTGCACCTCATTAGCCACACCTTACTAGCTACACCTCACTAGATACACCTCACTAGCTACATCTCACTAGCCACACCTCACTAGCCACACCTCACTAGCCACACCTCACTAGCTACACCTAATTAGCCACACCTCACTAGCTACAACTCACTAGCCACACCTCACTAGCTACACCTCACTAGCCACACCTCACTAGCCACACCTCACTAGCCACACCTCACTAGCTACACCTCACTAGCCACACCTCACTAGCACACCTAAATAGCACACCTCACTAGGTACACCTCACTAGCACACATCACTAGCCACACCTCACTAGCTACACCTCACTAGCCACACCTCACTAGCTACACCTCACTAGCCACACCTCACTAGCCACACCTCACTAGCCACACCTCACTAGCTACACCTCACTAGCCACACCTCACTAGCCACACCTCACTAGCTACACCTCACTAGCCACATCTCACTAGTACACCTAAATAGCACACCTCACTTGCTACACCTCACTAGCACACCTCACTAGCCACACCTCACTAGCCACGTCTCACTAGCACACCTAACTAGCACACCTAACTAGCTACACCTCACTAGCACACCTCACTAGCCACACCTCACTAGCCACACCTCACTAGCTACACCTCGCTAGCACACCTCACTAGCCACACCTCACTAGCTACAACTCACTAGCACATCTCACTAGCCACACCTCACTAGCCACACGTCACTAGCTACACCTCACTAGCACACCTCACTAGCTACACCTCACTAGATACACCTCACTAGTCACACCTCACTAGCCACACCTCACTAGCTACACCTCACTAGCCACACCTCACTAGCACACCTCACTAGCTACACCTCACTAGCCACACCTCACTAGCTACACCTCACTAGCCACACCTCACTACCACACCTCACTAGCACACCTCACTAGCACACCTCACTAGCCACACCTCACTAGCACACCTCACTAGCCACACCTCACTAGCCACACCTCACTAGCACACCTCACTAGCTACAACTCACTAGCACACCTCACTAGCCACAGCTCACTAGCCACACCTCACTAGCACACCTCACTAGCACACCTCACTAGCTACACCTCATTAGCACACCTCACTAGCCACACCTCACTAGCAACACTTCACTAGCCACACCTCACTAGCCACACCTCACTAGCACACCTCACTAGTTACACCTCACTAGCACACCTCACTAGCCACACCTCACTAGCCACACCTCACTAGCCACACCTCACTAGCACGCCTCACTAGCTACACCTCACTAGCTACACCTCACAAGCCACACCTCACTAGCCACACCTCACTAGCCACACCTCACTAGCCACACCTCACTAGCCACACCTCACTAGCTACACCTCACTAGCCACAACTCACTAGCCACACCTCACTAGCCACACCTCACCAGCTACACCTCACTAGCCACACCTCACTAGCTACACCTCACTAGCCATACCTCACTAGCACACCTAAATAGCACACCTCACTAGCTACACCTCACTAGCACACCTCACTAGCCACACCTCACTAGCTACACCTCACTAGCCACACCTCACTAGCTACACCTCACTAGCCACACCTCACTAGCCACACCTCACTAGCTACACCTCACTAGCCACACCTCACTAGCCACACCTCACTAGCTACTCCTCACTAGCACACCTAACTAGCACACCTAACTAGCTAAACCTCACTAGCACACCTCACTAGCCACACCTCACTAGCCACACCTCACTAGCCACACCTCACTAGCACACCTAACTAGCACAACTAACTAGCTACACCTCACTAGCACACCTCACTAGCCACACCTCACTAGCCACACCTCACTAGCTACACCTCACTAGCACACCTCACTAGCCACACCTCACTAGCTACACCTCACTAGCCACACCTCACTAGCCACACCTCACTAGCTACACCTCACTAGCACACCTCACTAGCCACACCTCACCAGCTACACCTCACTAGTCACACCTCACTAGCCACACCTCACTAGCACACCTCACTAGCCACACCTCACTAGCACACCTCACTAGCTACACCTCACTAGCTACACCTCACTAGCCACACCTCACTAGCACACCTCACTAGCACACCTCACTAGCCACATCTCACTAGCACACCTCACTAGCCACACCTCACTAGCCACACCTCACTAGCACACCTCACTAGTTACAACTCACTAGCACACCTCACTAGCCACAGCTCACTAGCCACACATCACTAGCACACCTCACTAGCTACACCTCACTAGCACACCTCACTAGCCACACCTCACTAGCAACACTTCACTAGCCACAGCTCACTAGCACACCTCACTAGCTACACCTCACTAGCACACCTCACTAGCCACACCTCACTAGCCACACCTCACTAGCCACATCTCACTAGCCACACCTCGCTAGCACACCTCACTAGCTACACCTCACTAGCTACACCTCACCAGCCACACCTCACTAGCCACACGTCACTAGCCACACCTCACTAGCCACACCTCATTAGCCTCACCTCACTAGCCACACCTCACTAGCCACACTTCTCTAGCCACACCTCACTAGCCACACCTCACTAGCCACACCTCACTAGCCACACCTCACTAGCCACACCTCGCTAGTCACACATCACTAGCCACACATCACTAGAAACACCTCACTAGCCACACCTCACTAGCCACACCTCACTAGCTACACCTCACTAGCCACACCTCACTAGCCACACCTCACGGAGAAGTACAGCAGGTGATAAAAGAGGGGGGGGGAAGCAGGTGTTGTGAGGAAAAGAGAGATAAAAGGAATAATAGGCGTGTAAGTGAATATAGTCGAGCCAGTATCATATGATGGAGCGAGTCGCTTCATTACGTCATGATGTCAACAATTAGGCGAGAGATAGAGAGAGAGAGAGAGAGAGAGAGAGAGAGAGAGAAGAGAGAGAGAGAAAAGAAAGAGAGAGAGAGAGAGAGAGAGAGAGAGAGAGAGAGAGAGAGAGAGAGACAAACAGACAAACAGACAGACAGACAGACAGAAAGACAGAGACAGAGAGACAGAGACAGACAGACAGACACACAGACACAAACACACAGACACAAACTTGTCACACACCATGGGGGTGAAGACGGGGGTAACAAGGCTCCGAAAACCTTCGGTTTTGGGGGGCAACAACCCCTAGCAGTAATCATGGTATGAAAAGTCAGTGAACAAACCTACGAGGATAATATAGTTATTAGTTGAAAAAATTCGGGGGGAAAACCCCAAAATTCAGTTTTTTTTTCTTTTAAAGTGCCAACCGTTTTTTGATCTACTAGGCACTTTTGCCACCAGATACAAACAAAAAAAAGATCAAAGTGAGTGTGGAAACGGGTGATAAAGAATTCCACGTTTTGGTTAACAATAAAATTTGTGGGGCACCGTAATGTGGGGAAAAATTTAATAGGAAAAAGGGAGAAAGAAAAAAAAAAAATTTCAAAAAGGGGAAAGGGTGGCAGTAGGCCTACTGAAGCATGACCCCACACTTTTTGTATGCCTTTAAACATATAAAGGTAACACCGTGTGAATGTTTCTGTAATAAGTGAAAATTGAAATCACTTGGGAACGCGGGTGCAGAGATATATTTATAAACATCACGGGTGAAGGATTACAAATGTGAGAGAAGGCCTATGTCGACCATGCGTCATCGTTCTGGCAACTTGTCACACACCCGCTGTCAGTGCAAGTTTTCCCACCTGTTGATTTGCATTTTTGCAAGATTGAGTCTGGCCCCTGCATCACGGGTAGATACTGGTCACTCACTCCTGCAAGCCTTACCAGAATTAGAGTAAAATAGCATAGAGGAGAGTGCAAGGGTAAAGCGGTAGGAGGGTAACGTAAGATTTAAGCTGAGAAAGCAAATTTTACAACCTAGCTACTTTCTGAATTTTAGAAGTAGTCGATAAGTGTTACAAGATTGGTAAGCTTAGAATTACGGTTCTACCGGTATTTATTAGCGTATAATACTTAGAAGTGGGGAACCACACACACACACACACCACACACACACACACACACACACCACACACACACACCACAAACACACACACAACACACACCACACACACGCACACAAAACACCAAAACACACACATACACATACACACACCCACATACACACACCATACACAACCACACACACACACACACAAACACAAAACACACATACACACACATACACACACACATAACACACACAATTCACACACACACATACACACAACAACAAAACACCACCCACACAATACCAAATAAAACACACACACACACACACCATACACACATCACACATAAAACCCACACATACACAACACCACACCACAGTACACACACACACACCTAACACCCCAAAACACACACACGTACCACACACACAAAAAACACAACACACACATACACATCACATACACACACGGAAAAATTTGTAAGCTGTTACACACCAAACACACATCACAGGATTTCACACCGTCCTGTAACTGACCATTGAACCTTTCCCCCTCCCCCCCCCCCTCTTTCTACCCTAAGTAGACCTATCTCTACCTTTTCACTCTTTCCCTATATCTCTCTCCTACCTATCTCCTCTCTCTTTTCCCTCCCCCCCCTTTCCCCTCTAACATCTTTTACCTCTAACACCTCCCCCCTCTCACTCTCCCCCTCAAACATCTGTCCCCTCCCTTATCTCTCCCCTCCCCCTTTCCCCACCTCTCTCCCATCCCCCCTCCCTCCCACCTAGCCTCTCTCCCCTTCGCTCTTCCATCTCCCCCCTTTCCCCCTTCTCCCCCTCTCTGCCCTCCCTCTCCCCCCCTCTTTGCCTTTCTTTTTTCCCTCCCTTTCCCCTCTCTCCCTCCTCCCTCCTCTCTCTCTCTCCCCCCTTCTCTTTTTCTCCCCTCTCTCCTCTCTCTCTCTCCTCTCTCTCTCTTCTCTCTCTCCCCCTTTTTTTGGGGCCTCTCTCTTTTCTTGCTCTCCCCCGTCCCCATTTTCCTTCTAACTCTCCCCTCTCCTCTCCTTCCCGCACTCTCTCTCCCCCTCTCCCTTTTCCCCCTTCTCTCTTTTTCCCCACAAAAAAAAAAAAAAAAAAAAAAAAAAAAATGGTGGGGACTAGCGGGAAACCCAAAGGATCAATGAAATGGTTCTGGTAGGGGGAGTGGATGGAGGACATGGAAAAAGGTTGGAACAAAGTGGGAGAAAAAAATTTAGGAGGTTTTCTGAAAAAAGGGAAAAAAGAGGGGGAGGAGACAAAGAATTGGGGGGCAAAAGTCGAAATGCAGTACCCAAAGATAAGGGTCCAAAGTTGAGATAAATGGGCTGAAGCGATTACAGGGGCATGCCCAAGAAGACACACATTGAAGCTGCGAGGCCGAACGGAAGGAAGGAATAGAATTATGCTAAGGGCCATCATCTGCCAAGGAGGACCAAGGATGAAAGGGAAGATCAGCTGGTTCAGATGGAGAGGGTAAGTGAATGCTGAGGACAACAAAAGGGACAGACCACTGGAAAAATAAGGAGAAAACTACCACATACAGGCAGGGTCCCGAGTCACAGGGGTGAGGCAATGGGGGGAAAAAAGGGCAAAAACAGTGTTTATCCATGGGCTTCAGGAGAAGGGAAAGGACACACATTAAAGGCAGCAGGGAAGAAAGAAAGGAGATTTAGAAAATCTACGAAAAAAAGGTAAGAGTGGACGAATTTAAATTTTCAGGAAAGGGGGGGGACTCGAAGGGGAGAAAAACCCACCAATCAAGCTGTTCTCAGGCGGAAAAAAGTGCGGAACAGGATCCCCCAAGAGAAACCACGATTTTAAATACTCGGGAAAAGTAAAAGAGGGTTTCCCAGACAAACAAACAAAAACAGAACAACACAGTGAGGGAGAGGGCAAAAAAACGAAAGGGGCTAGGAAAAGAGACAAGGAGGAACCCGCAGAGGTCAGTCAGAGCAGAAAAGAACAGCAAGGGCAAGCCAACACAACTACCTCAAACCATACAAAACCCATCACACCACCCCAAAACACACACTACAATCCATACCCACAGCCCCCACCCAACACCCACTATAGAATCCCCAGTATGCCACCAGGTCTCCCACCCTCACAGGCCCCCCAAACACATGTTGGGAAAAGGAAAATGAAGGTATTACAAACCCAAAAGCTGATGGAAAACAAATAAGTGGGAGGTGGGGATGAAAGATCAAAAAAGCATCACCCGGGCATCATAGCTCCAAGAAAAACCCAAACTTACAGGAAAGATAAAAAGATGCCATCTTTTCCAACGGGATACCAAATCCTGAGGAAAGACAGAGGAACAGGGGGGTGGTGGGTGCGTTGCGATCAAAAAACGCTGGAATTTTGATGAGTGGAGAGAGGAGACAGCGGAGAAGAAAGTGATTACATAGTGGGAACACTTCACTCTGGGGGGCCAAGGGGGTAATAGCAGTGATTTAACCCACCACAGAACGCAGGAGGCCAAGGCAAAAATACGACGGGCAATAGAGCGATGGTTGACACACGGCTGAGTGGCCAGAAGACTCATGCATGCAGGGCAAAGCTCCGATCATGGGGGACTTTAACCCCCCAAGGAGATCGATTGGGAGAATTGGGACCACTGGGGCCAAGAACAGGAGGGGTAAGATGATGGAGGGGGGTACTGGAAAACTTCATGTGCCAACAGTAAGGGACACTACAAAGAGAGAGGGGAAAGGATAACCAGCAAGGCTGGCTTAGTATTACCTTGGTATGCAGATATCGAGGACATCCCAAAATAAAACCCCCTTGGGGCCCGTGACCCCTGGGGTTTTTTAACTCATACACAGTAGAGCTACAAAGGGGGGGAGAAGCAGGAAGGCCCGGGCGAATGAAGCCAAACACAAGAAAGGGGAACCCAAAAGGGAAAGAGGAATACCTGACGGGGTTCAGTGGGACAGAGAACGGCAGGAAGCCAGTTTAAGATGATGGAATTGTACAACAAAATGCAAGGAGGGTGGGAGAGTTGGTACCCAAAGGGGAACGGATTTAAAGAAAAAACCAGATGACCCATGGTTTACCCAAAGGTGCAGGGAGGCAAAAACCAAGTTGCTAGGGAATGGGAAAAAATATAGAAGCAAAGGGGCCCAGGAGAAAAGGAGAAACAGTCGTAGAGCCAAAACGAAAATGCACAGATAAAAAGGGAGGCCCAAAGACAATATGAAAAACATAGCAGCGAAAACCAAAACTGACCCGAAAATGTTGTAAGCCCCATCAGGGGGAAAACAAAAGTCAAAGGCCCGGTAATAGGCAAGGAAGGAAGGGGGAGAGACAAAAAAGAAAAGACCGTGAAGTATGTGAAGAACTAACAAGGATTAAAAGAAGTGTTCACAGGGGCAGAAGGGACTCCAGAAAGCGGAAGGTTTTGGGCCACCACCAGTGCTGGCACGTGCACACCGTGGCCCGTTGGCCCGGTGGCTAAAGCTTCCCCTTCCCACGGGGGGCCCGGGTTCGTTCCCCCCGGGGGGTGGAAACATTTTGATACGTTTCCTTTAACCCGTTGTCCTGTTCACCTACAGCAAATAGGTACCTGGGGTCGTCGATTGTGTGGGTCGCATCCTGGGGACAGATTAAGGACCCCCTGGAAATAAATTAGACAGTCCTGATGACGCACGGGCTTTCTTGGGTTTTCCGGGTGGTAACCCCCGGGGTTAAAAATCCCCAACGAAATCTTTTCTTATCTTATCTTAAAAGGCTCTGAGTGGCTAGTCCCAAAGGCAAAGGGCCAGATAAATCTCCCCCTGGGTTTGAGAGAGGGGCAGAGGTGTATGTGTACCCCTAAAAACAATATTCAATACTCTATCAAAAGGGAATTGCCCGAGGCATGGAAAACAGCAAATGTAGTCCCAATCTTTTAAAAAAAGGGACAGCATGAAGCATTTAAAATACAGACCAGTGTCACGACATGTTGTTGCAAAATCATGGGGGAAGATTATCAGGAGAAAAGTGGGGGAACACCCAGAAAGGAATGTTCTCATCAACAGCAGCCCAAAATGGTTTCAGGGACGGGAAATCCGTGTCACAAACCTACTGGAGTTCTATGACTGGTCAGCAGAAGACAAGAGAAAAGGGGTGGGGGATTGCTTTTTCTTGGACTGCAAAAAGGGCGTTTAACATTTTCCACAAAAGTTTGGTGAAAAAAACGGAGGACCAAGAGGGATAACGGGGAAAGGGCACTACAAGGGATCGGGGGAATACTTTCGGGAAACAGAAAGTCATGGACGTGGCGAGGTGTCAGAGTGGGCACCTGTGACCGGGGGGGCCCCCGCGGGGGTCAGCCCCAAGGGACCAGTGCTGTTTCGGTATTTTTAACGCAGACGGAAGAATAGACTCTGAGGGGTCCCCCGTTTGCAGATGACGTGAAGTTATGAGAAAAATTCACTCTCGAAGACCAGGCAGAACTCAAAGGGGTTTGGCAGGCTGCAGACCGGTCCGCAATTGGCTCCTGGGTTCTTCCCACCCGTGCAAAGTCAAAGATTGGGAAGGGCAAAAAAGGCCGCGACGGAGTCAGTTGGGGGGGGCAGAGACTAAAAACCTCACTCAAGGGAAAAAAATTTGGGGGGGAGTATAACACCAGGCAATCTCCTGAAGCGCACATCAAACCCAAAAAACTGGCAAATTTTGGGGGCCCAGCAAACCTCAGAAAAGCATTCCGACATCTTAATAAGGAATCATTCAGGCCCCGTACACCGTGTATGTTTGGCCCATATTTGGGGGGTAGGGGGCACAAGTTTTGGGAAACCCCACCTAGGGGGGGAAACACGTGAAGAAACTAGAGAAAATGCAAAAAAGGGTTTTCAAACCCGACTAAATCCCAGACTAAGAGGTATGCCTACGAGGGGAGGTTAAGGGGGAAAACAACCTACGACACTGGAGGACAGGGGAGATAGGGGGGGCCTGATAATAAAATACAAAATTTCTGGGGAGGAATTGAAAAGGGGAAAAAACAGGATGTTCCCCCGAGATTGAAAACAGTAACAAGGGGACACAGTTGGGAAACTGAAGGGCACAGATGAATTTACAGGATGTTTGGAAAATATTTTTTTTCAGCCCCGAGTTTGTCGTAATTGGGAAAAGGTTTTTGGGAAAACGATGTAGTGGAGGCAGGGTCCATACATAGCTTTAAGCAGAGAAAGATAAAGCTCACGGTCAGGGGGGAGTGAAAAAGTTTTGCGATCAGTGAAGAGGCCCGGGGGCCGGAGCTCGGAAATCGGGCCCCCGAAAACCCCAATAGGTGAGTAAAAACTAGGTTGGAGTACAAACGACAGGTGGGGGTAGGGCGAAGCAAATTTTCCCCCCCCGGTGTGTGGGTGAACCAAAGCGCCCCGGTGTGTGTAGGGGGGAAGGGAAGGGTTTCCCGGGGTTTTTAGGGGGAACCAAGCGCCCCGGTTTTTTGTAGGGTTTGGGGGAAGGGAAGTTCCAGGGGTGTGTAAAGGGGGAAAAAACGGGCCCAGGTTGTGTAGGGTGAAGCAAGTTTCCCCGGTGTGTGTTGGGGGAAAACCCAAACGCCCCGGGGTGTTAGGGTGAAGCAAGTTCCCAGGTTGTGTAGGGTGAGCAAAGCGCCCCCGGTGTGTGTAGGGGGAAGCAAGTGCCCCCCCGGTGTGTGTAGGGTGAAAACAAGTTCCCAGGAGTGGGTTTTGGGTGAAGCAAGAGCCCAGGGGTGTGTAGGGTGAAACAAGTGCCCCCCGGGTGTGTAGGGTGAAAACAAGTGCCCGGGCGTTTTAGGGTGAAACAAGTGCCCAGGGGGTTTGTAGGTGAAAAAAGTGCCCAGGTGTGTGTAGGGGGAAGGGAATACCCAGGTGTGGGGTAGGGGGGAAGGGAAGTGGCCCCGATGTGTGTAGGGGTGAAACAAGTGCCAGGGGGTGTGTTTGGGTGAAGCAAGTACCCGGGGTGTGTTGGGTGAAGCAAAGTGCCCAGGTGTGTGAGGATGAGGGAAGTGCCCAGGTGTGTGTAAAGGGGGAGGGAAATGCCCCGGTTTTGTGTAGGGTGAAAACAAGTCCCAGGTGAGTGTAGGTGGGCAAAGTGCCCCGGGGTGTGAGGGTGAAGCAAAAGCCCCGGTGTTTTGTAGGGGGGGAAGCAAGTGCCCCGGTGTGTGTTTGGTGAGGAAAGGGGTCCCGGGGTTTTGGGAGGGGGAAGCAAGTGGGCCCAGGTGTTTTGTAGGGTTGGGCAAGTGTCAGGTGTGTGTTGGGTGAGGAAAATTTCCCCGGTGTGTGTGGGTGAGGCACGTTCCAGGTTTTGTGTAGGGTGAGGCAAGCGCCCAGGTTTTTTGTAGGTTTTTAAGGGGAAGTGCCAGTGGGGTGTAGGGTAGGAAGTGCCCCCGGGGGTGTAGGTTTAAGCAAGTGCCCAGGTGTTTTAGGGTGGGAAACAAGTGCCAAGGTGGGGTGTAGGGTGAGGCAAGTGCCCCCGGTTTTGTGTAGTGTGAGGGGAAGTGCCCAGGTGTGTGTAGGGTGAGGCAAGTGCCCGGTGTGTGTAGGTTGAGGAAAATGCCCCAAGGGGTGTGTAGGGGGAAGGGAAGTGCCCAGGTGGTGTAGGGTTTTAACAAGTGCCCAGGTGTTTGTAGGGGGAAGCAAGTGAAAAAGGGGTTTTGTTGGGTGGGGGGCAAGTTTCCCAGGGGTTTTGTAGGGGGAGGCAAAATGCCCAGGTGTGGTAGGGTGAGGCAAGTGCCCAGGTTGGGAAAAGGGGGAGGCCCAAATGCCCAGGTGTGGGGTGGGTGAGGCAAATGCCCCGGGGGTGTAAGGTTTTAGCAAGTGCCCCCGGTGTTTGTAGGGGGAGGCAAGTGCCCGATGTGTGTAGGGTGAAGCAAATTTCCCAGGTGTGTGGGAGGTGAGGCAATACCCCGGTGTGTGTAAAGGGGGGAAAGGGAAGTGCCCCAGGTGTGTGTAGGGTTAGGCAAATGCCCAGGTGTGGTTGGGTGAAGCCCAAATGCCCCCCGGTGTGGTAGGGGGGGAGGCAAAATACCCAGGTGTGTGTAGGGTAAGGCAAGTGCGCAGGTGTGTGTAGGGTGAAGCAAGTGCCCAGGTGTGTGTAGGGTGAAGCAAGTGCCCAGGTGTGTGTAGGGTGAAGCAAGTGCGCAGGTGTGTGTAGGGTGAAGCAAATGCCCAGGTGTGTGTAGGGGAAGCAAATGCGCCAGGGTGTGTAGGGGGAAGCAAGTGCGCAGGTGGGTTTTAGGGGGAGGGAATGGCCCCGGTGTGTGTTGGGTGAAGGGAAGTGCCCCCGGTGTGTGTAAAGGGTGAAGCAAGTGCCTAGGGGGGGTGTAGGGGGGGCAAATTTCCCAGGTTTGTGAGGGCCCAGCCCAAAATTTCCCAGGTGTGTGTAGGGTTTAAGCAATTGCCCAGGTGTGTTTTTGGGGAAGCTAGCACCCAGTTGTTTGAAAGGGGGAAGCTAGTGCGCGGTGTGTGTAGGGTAAGCAAATGCCCCGGTGTTTTTTTGGGGGAAGCAAGTGCCCAGGGTTTTTGTAGGGGGAAAACAAGTGGGCCCCGGGGTGTTAGGGTGGAAACAAGTGGGGCAGGGGTTTTGTGGGAGGGTGAAGCAAGTGCCAGGTTGGTTTTAGGGTGAAGAAAATGCCCAAGGTGATAGGGTGAAGCAAGTGGCCCCCGATGTGTGTTGGGGGAAACAAAGTGCCCCCGTTGTGTGTAGGGGAGGCAAGTGCCCCGGTGTGGGGGTAGGTTGAGGCAATTGCCCCCGGTGTGTGGTTGGGTTTAAAGGGGAAAAGCCCGGGGTGGTAGGGTAAGCAAGTGCCCAGGTGGTGTAGGGGGAGGAAAATGCCCAGGTGTGTGTAGGTTTTAGGCAATTGCCCCGGTTTTTTGTTGGGTAAAAGGAAGAGCCCAGGTGTGCGTAGGGTGAAGCCAAATGCCCAGGTATGGTAGGGTGAGGGACGTGGGCCCGGTTTGGTTTTAGGGTGAAAACAAGTGCCCAGGGGTGTGTTTGGGTTTAGGGAAGTGCCCAGGTGTTGTAGGTTAGGCAAGTTTTCCCCGGTGTGTGTGGGTGAAGCAAATTTCCCCCGGGGTTTTGTAGGGTGAGGCAAAAATTTCCCAGGTGTTGTAGGTGAAGCCCAAATTTCCCTTTTGTGTTTTTGGGTTTTAAGCAATGCCCGTGTGTTTTAGGGTGAAGCAAGACCCGTTTTTGGGGTAAAGGGGGAAACTTTTGTGCGCGGTGTGTGTAGGGTGAAGCAAGTGCCCAGGTGGGGTGTAGGGTGGGGGAAGTGCCCAAGGGGTGTGTAGGGGGGGAAACAATGCCCAGGTTTGTGTTGGGTGAGGCAAGACCCCCGGTTTGTGTAGGGGTGAAAGGGAAGGGGGCCCCGGTGTGTGTAGGGTTAGGCAAGTGCCCCCGGTTTTGTGTTTGGGTGAAGCAAGTGGGCCCCGGGGTGTTAGGGGGAAGCAAGTACCCGGTTTTGTGTAGGGTTTAAAGGGAAGTGCGCAGGTGTGGTAGGGTGAAGCAAGGTTTCCCCCGGTTTTGTGTAAAATGAAGGGAAGTGCCCTGGGGTATGTAGGGTGGAGCAAGTGCGCAGGTGTGTGAGGTTGAAGCAAATGCCCCGGTGTGGTTTGGGTGAAGCAAATGCGCAGGGGGTGTGGGAGGGTGAAGCCCAAATGCGCAGGGGTTGTTTGGGTGAGGCACATGGCCCCGGTGGTGTAGGTTGAGGAAATTTCCCCGGTGTGTGTAGGGTTAAAGGGAAGGCCCCGGGTGTTAGGGTTAAGAAATGCCCCGGTGGTGTTTTTTGGGGGAGGGAAGTTTCCCGGGGTATGTAGGTGAAGCAAGTGCTTGGGGTTGGAGGGTGAGACAAGGCCCAGGTGTGTGTAGGGAAGGCAAAATGCCCAGGGGTGTGGGGGGTTGGCAAGTCCCAGGTGTGTGTTGGGGAAGCAAGTGGGCCCCGGTGGTTTTAGGGTGAGGGAAGTGCCCCGGTGGTGTTTTTGGGGAAGCAAAAGCCCAGGGGTGTTTAGGGGGAAGCAAGTGCCCGGTGTTTTGTAAAGGGGGGAAGCAAGTTCCCAGTTGTGTGTAGGGGGGAACAGTGCGCAGGTGTGTGTAGGGTGAAGCAAGTGCCCAGGTGTTTGTAGAGTGAAGCAAGTGCCCCCGGTTTGTGTAGGGGGAAGCAAGTGCCCCCGGTGTGTGTAGGGTGAGGCAAGTGCCAGGTGGCGTAGGGGGGAAGCAAATGCGAGGGTGTTTTGGATGAAGCAATTTCCCAGGTTTTGTTTGGGTTTAAGCCAAATTCCCAGGTGTGGGGTAGGGTGAAGCAAGTGCCCGGTGTGGGTTTTAGGGGGAAGCAAGTGGCCCGGTGTGTGTTGGGGAAAAGTGCGGGAGGTGGGGTGGGTAAGCAAGTGCCCAGGTGTGTGTAGGGGGGAAAGCAAGGCCCAGGTGGTGTTGGGGGAAAAAGTGCCAAAGGGGGGTGTTGGGTGGGAAACAAGTGCCCCCGGGGGTGTAGGGTGAGGCCAAATGCCCCGGTGGTGTAGGGTAAGGCAAATGCAAAAGGTTTTGTTTTTAGGGTGAAACAATGCCCCCGGTTTTGTGTAGGGTGAAACAAGTGCCCCGGTGAAAGTAGGGGTGAACAATGCGCAGGGGGTGTGAAATTTTAAGCAAAAAGCCTAGGTGTGTGTAGGGTGAAGGGAAGTGCGCCCGGTGTGTGGGAGGGGTGGAAACTAGTGCGCAGATGTGTGTAGGATGAGGCACATGCCCGGTGTTGGGGGGTTGAGGGAAAATTTCCCCGGTGTGTGGGAGGGTAAAGGCAAGAGCCCAGGTGGGGTGTAGGGTGAAAACAAGGCCCAGGGGGGTGTAGGGTGAGGAAAGTGCCCAGGTGTGTGTGGGTGAAGCAAGTGCCCAGGGTGTGTAGGGGGAAAACAAGTGCCCCCGTGTGTGTAAAAGGGGGAGGCCCAAATGGCCCCCGGTTTGTGTGGGTTAGGCAAGTGCCCCCGGTTGTGTATGGTGAAGGGTAAATACCCTTTTTGGGGGTAGGGTGAAGGGTAGTGCGCAGGTGTTGTTGGGGGAAGCAAATGCCCAGGTGGTTTTTAGGGGGAAGCAAATGCCGTTTTGTGTTTGGGTGAAGCAAGTGCCCAGGTGTGTGTTTTGGGGAGGCAAAGGGGCCCGGTGGGGCGAGGGTAAGCAAATGCGCAGGGGGTGGGGTAGGGTGAAAGCAAATGCCCAGGGTTTTTAGGGGGGAAGCAAGTTCCCCGGTGTGGGGTGGGTGAAGCAAGTGCCCAGGTGTGGTTTTAGGGGTTTAAAACAAGTGCCCCGGGGTTGTTGGTGAAAACAAGTGCGCCCGGTGTGTGTTTGGGTGAGGGAAGTGCCCAGGTTGTGTAGGTTGAGGCAATTTTCCCAGGTGTGGGGTAGGGTAAAGCCAAAAAGCCCAGGTGTGCGTAGGGTGAAGCAAGTGCCCGGTGTTTTTTTGGGTGAGGCAAAAGGCCCCGGGGGGTGTAGGTTGAGGGGAAATTTCCCCGGTTTTGTAGGGTTTAAAGGGAAGAGCCCCGGTGTGGGGTAAAGGGGGAAGCAAGTGGCCCCGGGTGTGTGTAGGGGGAGGGGCGGGCCCAAGGGGTGTGTAGGGTGAAGCAAGTGCCCCGGGGTGTGTAGGGTGAGGCAAGTGGCCCCGGTTTTGTGTAGGGTTTTGGCAAGTGCCCCGGTGTGTGTAGGGTGAAGCAAGTGCCCAGGGGTGTGTAGGGGGAGGCCAAATGCCCGGTGTGTTGGGGGGAAGCAAATTTTTCCCCGGTGTGTTTTTGGGGGAAGCAAGGCCCCGGTGTGTTTTAGGGGGAAGCAAAATACCCAGTTGTGTGTAGGGGGAAGCTAGTGCGCAGGTGTTGGGGTAGGGTTTAAGCAAGTGGCCCCGGGTGTGTGTAGGGTGAGGCAATCCCAGGTGTGGTAGGGCGAAGCAAGTGCCCAGGTTGGGGTGTGGGTGAGGCAAGTACCCAGGTTGGTAGGGGGGAGGCAAATTTCCCAGGTTGTGTAGGGTTTTGGCAAGTGCCCAGGTGTGTTTTAGGGTGAAGCAAGTGCCCCGGTGGGTGTAGGGTGAAGCAATTTCCCCCGGTGTGTGTAGGGTTAAAAGGGAAATGCGCAGGGTGTGTAGGGGGAAACAAGTGCCCAGGGGTGTGTTTAAAGGGGAAGCAAGTGCCCAGGGGTTGGGGGGTGGAGCAAGTGCCGGGGTGTGTAGGGGGAAGCAAATGCGCAGGTGTTTGTAGGGGGGAAGCAATGCCCCAGGTGTGTGTAGGGGGGAGGCCCCATGCCCAGGGTTTTGTAGGTTGAGGGAATTGCCCAGTGTGTGTGGGTAAGGCAAAGCCCAGGGGGTGGGGGGTAGGGGAAGAAAATGGCCCCGGTGTTTTTGTAGGGGGAGGCAAGTGCCCAGGTTTTAGTAGGGGGGAAGCAAGTGCTTTGGTGGTGTAGGGGGAGGCAAGTGCCCAAAGGGTGTGTGTTGGGTTTAGGGAAGTTCCCCGGTGTGTGTAGGGTTAGGCAAGTGCCCAGGTGTGTGTAGGGTTTAAGCAAGTGCCCAGGGGTGTGGATTGTGGGCAAGTTCCCGGTGGTGTAGGGGAAGGGAATTGCCCAGGTGTTTTTTAGGGTGAAGCAAGTGCCCAAGGGGGTGTGTAGGGTGAAGCAAGTAAAACCCCGTTGTGTGTAGGGGGAAAACTAAATGGCGGTTGTGTAGGGTGAAGCAAGGCCCAGGTTTTTTGTAAGTGAACAAGTGCCCGGTTTGTGTAGGGTGAAGCAAGTGGGCCCCGGGGTGTGTAGGGTGAAAAGGGAAGTGCCCAGGGTGCGTAAAAGGGGGAAAACAAATGCGCAGGTGTGTGTAGGGTGAAGCCCAATGCCCCGGGGGTGTTTAGGGTGAAGCAAGTTTCCAGGTTTGGGGTTTGGGTGAAGGGAAAGTGCTCAGGGGTGTGTAGGGGGAAGCAAAGTTTCCCCGGGTGTGTGTAGGGGGAAACAATTGCGGGTGTGTGTAGGGTGAAGCAAGTGCCCAGGTGTGTGTAGGGTTTTTAAACAAGTGCCCAGGTGTTTTTGTGGGTGAAGCAAGTGCCCAGGGGTGTGTAGGGTGAGGCCAAATGCCCCGGTGTGTGTAGGGTAAGGGAATTTACAGGGTGTGTAGGGTGAAGCAAAATGCCCCGGGGTTTTGTAGGGGGAAGCAATGCCCAGGTGGGTTTTTAGGGGGAAGCAAAATGCGCAGGTTGTGTTAGGTTGAAGCAAATGCCCCCGGTGTGTGTAGGGTGAAGCAAGTGCGCAGGTGGTGTAGGGTGAAGCTAGTGCGCAAGAAAGTTTGTAGGATGAGGGGACATGCCCGGGGGGTGTAGGTTGAAGGGAATTGCCCAGGTGGGTGTTGGGTAAGGCAAGAGCCCAAAGGGGTGTGTAGGGTGAAAACAAGTTTCCCAGGTGTGTGTAGGTGAAGCAAATGCCCAGGTGTAGTAGGGTGAAGAAGTGGGGGCCGGGGTTTTTTTTTGGGTGTAAGGGGGAAGAAAATGCCCAGGTGTGTGTATTTTGAAGCAAATGTCAAAGAGAAATCGCAATTAGGGCAACAGACTTGTTCCCCCTTTAAAGGGAAAACGCTGGGGATTAATAAATAATAATTTTCCTGGCCCCTTTAAAAACCCGCGTATCATCACCAGAAACACAATACCTACCCCTCAAATATTGTTTCCCCTCAACACTCTGAAACCCTTTTAGGGAATTGTCACCACTTGTAGTCAAAAAAAACCCAAAATTTAAAAAAAATTAACTAAGGAGTTAACACTAGTTTGAAATTTTTTAAAATTAACAATTAAGATGTTTTATTTTAAAAATTTTACTTTTAGAGTAAAAAAACTAAAAATTCATCATATGTAACTCGGGGTTTTTTGTCTATGACATTTGCGTCAGGACGTCTGTGTTTTCTTTTCACTTTAAATTTCGATCGGTACAAAAACACTTGTTTCGTTACTTCGTGTTCTTAGTAGTAAACCGTAGGCGTTATTCCTGTTTTTAGGTTTATTTGTATAGATTATGGAGAGGATAGTGCCGAGGATTGTTCCTTGGGGGACCCCATTTGTTATGTGGTCACTCAGACACGTCTCCACTGAGCATTTGTTGTTGGCTCTCAGTCAGGCAGTCTGGAGCCAATCCGGATTCAATTCGGATTCAGTCCGGATCCAGTTGAGGTCCACAACGGATGTAGTGCATCTAGTCGCATAACGACTTTAGCTTCCCTTCTCTTTATTACCTTGCCAAAGGTTGTGTGAAACTATGGGCGAGGATTCTAGTTCAGAATTATTGTATATGGAATTAAATCATTCGTCAATTGAGAGGAAGTGCAATACGTTTATGAATAGAAAACTCGCCGAAGAATTTGCCTTAGAAGTAATCATAACCTTTCCAAAAATATAATTTGGGGAGAAATTTTCCAAAATATTCCAGGTATGGTATCTATCGACTATATTCAAGTGATATTTGGTCTCTGATGATATCTAGACAGAGGTATATGTACAGAGAGGTGTGTGTGTGTGTGTCTCAGAGTTTACTGCATACCCTCCATTAGGGATCAGAGTATTATTGACTGGTGATGAACAGGTGACTTGCAGCAGCCTTAATGAGCCTCGTGTAGTCGATAGACTTTAAACCCAATTAACTAATCAGCCTATAATGACTTTGAACTTTGGCTGCTGCTGACATCATCATCATCATCATCCAGGTGTGTTTTGATAATTGTTATCCAGACCTGTCCAAATACAGGTAATATTGTATCACTGCTGACCAGGGAGACCTGGTGTGAAACCGAGTCTCAGGAGCGATGACCCCCTGGGTCATCTAGAAGCACCCGCTAATCCAGGTCACTTTTAACCCTCCCTACTGACTTCCATTCAGGTGACCTCTGTCTGACCCCTCTACTGATCTCTCTTCATTCAGATAAGCTCTGATTTGTCTACTGACCTTTATTCAGTTGGCCTCTGGCCCCTCTACTGACCTCCACATCCTGTCTGGTGAACTCATTGGTGCCATTTTTCTTGTTGATGATCTCTGCTACACCGATGACCTCACCTTCGTAGTTACAGACCGGCATGCACAACACACTCATGGTCCTGTAGCCTGTTCGACGGTCGATGCTGGCGTCGAACCTTGGGTCCTGGAGAGAAGAGACGTCGAGTGTCGTTAATGACAGATGTGAGAGTTCGAGACTGAGAGAAGGAGGATGAAGCTGGGAGGAGGAGTGGCTGTTACTTGAAGTGTGAAGTTGAATATTTTTCATTTATTTTCGAGTGTGAGGGCTTAAGGGGCAGCTCGAAGAGTTTCATTGTGTGGATCAATAAAAGTTAATAAAGGTCTCCACTGAATCGAAGTGGATGTCTTTTGTTGACTGGGAGGATAGGGGGAATAGTTGGGTGTGTTGATCGTGAAACTGAAGGGTTAGTTCTTGTGTGTGTTGTCCAGTGGTGTGGGAAAGGAAGGGGTAGTAAGAATTACTATTAGAACAGCTGCTGTATAGTCCTTGTGGCTTAGCGCTTCTTTTCTGATTATAATAATAATATTAGAACAGCTTGTAAGAAATGGTGACTTCTGTTGTGAGGTGGTGAGGTTAGAGTAGACATTGTGAGTGTGACAGAGTCAAGTACGAGTCTGTCTTCAGGTACGAGGAAACAGACGTGAGTTTGGTAAACCTCCCTCCCAGAATACTCAGCCATTTGTGGTTATGAGGGAGCCGAGCCTCCTAGCTTCTAATAGTGACGCTAAATCTCACACGACAGACTTCAGTAAACTTTCTTTCTTCTCGAAGGAAGCGTCGTACCCATTCTTAAAACTGCTTGTACGATATTATTTAAGTCGGATTTACCAAAACAATCCAACTTCTCCTCTCTCTCTCTCTTTCTCTCTCTCTCTCTCTATCTCTATCTCTCTCTATCTCTCTCTCTCCTCTCTCTCTCTCTCTCTCTCTCTCTCTCTCTCTCTCTCTCTCTCTCTCTCTCTCTCTCTCTCTCTGTCACATAAAGATTTCTAATTTCTCATGACTTGAAAATCGGTGGTAATTAAGGGAACACGAGACATGAAATCATTGATCTCCTGAAGTCACTAACCTCCTGAAGTCACTGAGCTCCTGAAGTCACTAAGCTCCTAAAGCCACTGAGCTCCTAAAGTTACTGAGCTCCTAAAGTCACTGAGCTTCTGAAGTCACTGATCTCCTAAAGTCACTGATCTTCTGAAGTCACTGAGCTCCTGAAGTCACTGAACTCTTGAAGACACCGAGCTCCTGAAATCACTGAGCTCCTGAAGCCACTGAGCTACTGAAGTTACTGAGCTCCTGAAGTCACTGATCTAAAGTCACTGAGCTTCTGAAGTCACTGAGCTCCTGAAATCACTGAGCTCCTGAAGTCACTGAACTGCTGAATTCACTAAGCTCGTGAATACATTAAAACCCCAAAAAATAAGCACTAGAAGACAATAAACACCAGAAAACATTGAGCACCAGAAAGCACTGAGCACCAGAGGAATTAGAGCTCCTGAAGAGAGAGCTACAGCAGATATTAAACACCGTACGCTTAATATGTGTAAAGCTCCATCTCTGGGAAACGAAAGCTATTTTTACCCCTCTGAAAGCTCTTACGATTGTCCGGAGAGAGATAGAGAGAGAATTAACACACACACACACACACACACACACACACACACACACACACACCACACAACACACACACACACACACACACACACACACACACACACACACACGCACACACACACACACACACAAACGCACACACACACACACACACACACACACACACACACACACACACACACGCACACACACACACACACACACACACACACACACACACACACATATATATAATATATATATATATATATATATATATATATATATATATATATATATAAATGTATATATATATATATATATATATATATATATATATATATATATATATATATATATATATATATATATATATATATGTCGTGCCGAATAGGCAGAACTTGCGATCTTGGCTTAAATAGCAACGCTCATCTTGCCATATAGGACAAGCGAAAATTTGTGTATGCAATAATTTCGCCAAAATCATTCTGAACCTAACGAAAAAAATATATTTCACTGTGTTTGTTTAGTATTAAATTACTGTAAACAAATCTAAAACATATTTAGTTGGGTTAGGCTAAAATAAATTGTTCATGTTATAATAAGGTTAGGTAAGTTTTCTAAGATTCTTTTGGAACAAAATTAAAAAAATTTTCATTAATATTAATGAAAAAAATATATCTTTAAACGTATAAAAGAAAATTTTAGAAAGGACTTAATTTTAAATGAGTTCTTGCTAATTAACCAGTTTTACATATTCGGCACGACATATATATATATATATATATATATATATATATATATATATATAAAATATATATATATATATATATATATATATATATATATATATATGGGATAAAGACAGAAATGTTAAAAGCAGGAGGGTATTTAGTTTTCGAATGGTTAGTTCTTTTATTTAATAAGTGAATGGAAGAGGAGAAGGTACCTTGTGATGTAGTTCAGCTGGGCTTGTGAGGTCTCTGGGGAGACCTAATTTAACCAATTATATGGTCACACCTTGCCTTGGCAAACGTCTGTCAGCCACGCCCATGTCTGAGGTCTTTTGTTCTTGACGGCGTCAGACATAGGCGTCAGGTCGTACACGTGGTTGTGGAGGGTGCTTGGACCACCATAAAAGCCCAAGGAAGAGCATGATCAGGAGATTCGTGCGGAGCACTGGCCTGGGTGCAGAGCTCCGAGCAGAGACTTCGAGCGGAGCTGCTGCTGGGGTGCAGGGCTCGGGAGAAGGCTGCTGAAGTCTCTGGAGGAGACTGTTGGAGGCACTGGGCAGAGTACTGGCTTGGCGCAGTACTCGTGCTGTGTAGGTCTTGGGACCTGTGGCTTAGTTCCTGTGATGAACTGTCCTCTGAACTATATTGTAAGTTATATTCTGTTTCGCCAAGCTAATTGTATTCCCTGTCTCACTGCTTATATGTACCATCCCATTTATCTAAACCCCAATAATGTACTACTATTCCCAAATATATTATTTTACAAGGACTTAATAATAAACTGTGTTTGAGTAGAATAGTAATATTCACTGTCCCCGTTATTTATTCTTATTTCCATTTATTTATGTTTAGTTAAAGTAGTGAGAGGGTGAGTAGTGTGGAGTGGTGGGTAGAGTAATGAGAGGTGAAGGTGTAGTCACCAGTGACCTCACATTACCTACCTCCGCTAATCATCTCTCCTACCACCTCGCCTGCCTGTCCCCTGCCTACTGACTCCCTCTGCTTACCCCCATATTCCCCTAATCATTACCCCCCTACATGACATGGTGGCAGTGGTGGGATCTGACGCCTAGGTCTGACGCCGTCAAGAACAAAAGACCTCAGACGTGGGCGTGGCTGACAGACGTTTGCCAAGGCAAGGTGTGACCATATAATTGGTTAAATTAGGTCTCCCCAGAGACCTCACAAGCCCAGCTGAACTACATCACAACCTAGGGATTGGCAGAGAGCATGCATAGTTCCTTTGTACAAAGGCAAAAGGGACAAAAGAGAGTGTAAAAATTATAAGGGAATAAGCCTGTTGAGCATACCTGGTAACGTGTATGGTAGAGTTATTACTGAAAGAATTAAGAGTAAGACAGAGAGTAGGATAACAGATGAACAAGGAGGCTTTAGGAAGGGTAGACCAAGTGTTTACAGTGAAACATAGGTGAACAGTATTTAGATAAGGTTAAAGAGGTTTTTATGGCATTTGTGTATTTGGAAAAGGCGTATGACAGGGTGGATAGTGGGGCAATGTGGCAGATGTTGAAAATGTATAGAATGGGTGGTAAATTACTGAAAGCAGTTAAGAGGTTTTACAAGGATAGTGAGGCTCAGCTTAGAGTATGTAGGAGAGAGAGGGAGATTATTTCCCAATAAAAGTAGGCCTTAGAGAGGGTTATGTGATGTCAATATGGTTGTTCAATATATTTATATATGGGGTTGTAAGAAAAGTGAATGCTCGGGTGTTGACAAGAGGTGTGGAATTAAGAGATAAAGACTGTAACACAAAGTGGGAGTTGTCACAGTTGCTCTTTGCTGATGACACTGTGAAGTTGCAGAGGTTGGTGGACGAGTTTGGAAGGATATATAAAAGAATGAAATTAAAAGTGAATGTAGGAAGAACAAGGTGATGAGGTTAACAAAAAAATGAGGTAATGTAAGACTGGAT
>NC_069417.1:23133200-23148577 GCF_026875155.1 Cherax quadricarinatus | reverse complement strand
TATAACAGAACAATTTATTTTAGCCAAAAACCATAAATTTGTTTTAGTTTGTTACAATAATTTTACTAAACAAACACAGTGAAATATAGTTTTCGTTAGGTTCAGAATGATTTTGGCGAAATTATTGCATACACAAATTTTCGCTTTGTCCTATTATGGCAAGATGAGCATTGCTATTTAAGCCAAGATCGCAAGTTCTCCCTATTCGGCACGACACATAAATATATATATATATATATAATTTTAAAATATATATATATATATTTTATATTTTATATATATATATATATATATATATATATATATTTATATAATATATATATTACATTTATTATTATATATATTATATATATATATATTATATATATATGTGTGTGTGTTGTGTTTTGTGTGTGTGTGTGTGTGTGTGTGTGTGTGTGTGTGCGTTTGGGGTGTGTGTGTGTTTTGTGTGTGTGTGTGTGTTTTGTGTGTGTGTGTGTGTGTGTGTGTGTGTGCGTTTGTGTGTGTGTGTGTGTGTGTGTGTGTGTGTGTGTGTGTGTGTGTTTTGTGGTGTGTGTGTGTGTTTGTGTGTGTGTGCGTTTGTGTGTGTGTGTGTGTGTGTTTTGTGGGGTGTGTGTGTGTGTGTTTTGTGTGTGTGTGTTGTGTGCGTGTGTGTGTGTGTGTGTTTTGTGTGTGTGTGTGGTGTGTGTGTGTGTGTGTGTGTGTGTGTTAATTCTCTCTCTATCTCTCTTTTATCTCTCTCCCGGACAATGTAAGAGCTTTCAGAGGGTAAAAATAGCTTTCGTTTCCCAGAGATGGAGCTTTCACATATTAAGCGTACGGTGTTTAATATCTGCGTAGCTCTCTCTTCGGAGCTCTAATTCCCTCTGGTGCTCAGTGCTTTCTGGTGCTCAATGTTTTCTGGTGTTTATTGTCTTCTAATGCTTTATTTTTTGGGGTTTTAATGTATTCACGAGCTTAGTGAATTCAGCAGTTCAGTGACTTCAGGAGCTCAGTGATTTCAGGAGCTCAGTGACTTCAGAGGCTCAGTGACGTTAGGAGATCAGTGACTTCAGGAGCTCAGTAACTTCAGTAGCTCAGTGGCTTCAGGAGCTCAGTGATTTCAGGAGCTCGGTGTCTTCAGGAGTTCAGTGACTTCAGGAGCTCAGTGACTTCAGAAGATCAGTGACTTTAGGAGATCAGTGATTCAGAAGCTCAGTGACTTTAGGAGCTCAGTAACTTCAGGAACTCAGTGGCTTTAGGGCTTTAGTGACTTCAGGAGCTCAGTGACTTCAGGAGGTTAGTGACTTCAGGAGATCAATGATTTCATGTCTCGTTTCCTTAATTACCACCGATTTTCAAGTCATGAGAAATTAGAAATCTTTATGTGACAGAGAGAGAGAGAGAGAGAGAGAGAGAGGGGAGAAAAGAGAGAGGAGAAGAGAGAGAGAGAGGAAGGGGGAGGAGAGAGAGAGGGAGAAAAGGGGAGAGAAGAGAGAGAGAGAGAAAAGAATCAGAAAGACATCCTATTGGGGCAAGTGTTCCACAAGGAAGTATGCTGGACCATTGTTATGGAATGTCTAACTTCAACGACCTTCTTCATCTCATCCCAGAATCACATGCATATGCAGACGACTGTACACTGACATTCACTTACCAAGAGAAGAAATCCAGCTGCTCTAAGCTATCCAATCCCCAGCTGAGAGCTATATCAGTTTGGGGAAATAGATGGAAAAGTAACATTTGCCCCTGAGAAAAGGAAAATGATGATCGTCTCTAGGCACCATGAGGGTTTAATGCTGGTGCAGTAGTAAGGATGAATGGGAGGATGTTGGCACCTGGAGAAGAAGTTGTTTATCCTTGGGGTGAAATTTGACTCCAAACTAACCATGAAGAACCATGTTGTAAATCTTGCAAACAAGGCAGCCAGGAGCTTATAGCACTTCGCCGTATCTCGCATCTGCTTGACAGTAGGGGGTTTCAAGATCCTGTACGAGGGACAAGTACGCTCACACCTTGAGTATGCTCCCCTTTCTTGGTTTGCCTCCCCCCCTCTCATCTGCGACTGCTTGACAGAGTTAGAGAATAGAGCAAGACGTCCCCATCCTCGCCTGGACCATCCCGGATAGATCTGTCATTTCAGCAGAGCCTTCAACATAGGAGGGATGTGGGTGGCCTTACTGTTATGTACAAGGCCAATATTGTCAAAATACCACACTTGGATCCACTTCGAGGACAGCGTGAAACAAGCTTTTATGCCCCAAGACGGGCAGGGAAAACAGCAACTTCACTCTGGCTGTACCCTTTTCCAGAACATCACTCCATCTGAGATTTATACATACCCAGGATGACTCGAGTATGGAACACATTCGTACAGGGATAATGATGTCAAAAGAGATAAAGTCAGTTGATCAAATGAAATGCTGGCCCACAGATGGCTCCACTTCATCCTGTTCCGTACTTGTATGTCTCATAACAAAAAAAATGCTTTCAAATGAGCTAATGTAGGTAACAGCTCTTAGCTTGTCAATAAAGTTAGGAATCCTTAACCCGTAATATAGCTGTCAATAAAGCTAGGGATCCTTAAACTTGTCAAACCCTGTGTAAAAAAAAAAAAAAAAAAAAAAAAAAAAAAAAAGAGAGAGAGGGAGAGAGAGGCGAGAAGAGAGAGAGAGGGGGAGAGAGAGAAAAGGGAGAGAGGGGAGGAGAGAGGGGAGAGAGAGAGGGGGAGAGAAGAGATGAGGAGAGAGAGAGAGAGAGAGAGAGGAAGAGAGAGAGAGAGAAGAAGAGGGGAGAGGGAGAAGTTGGATTGTTTTGGTAAATCCCACTTAAATAATATCGTACAAGCAGTTTTAAGAATGGGTACGACGCTTCCTTCGAGAAGAAAGAAAGTTTACTGAAGTCTGTCGTGTGAGATTTAGCGTCACTGTTAGAAGCTAGGAGGCTCGGCTCCCTCATAACCACAAATGGCTGAGTATTCTGGGAGGGAGGTTTACCAAACTCACGTCTGTTTCCTCGTACCTGAAGACAGACTCGTACTTGACTCTGTCACACTCACAATGTCTACCCTAACCTCACCACCTCACAACAGAAGTCACCATTTCTTACAAGCTGTTCTAATAGTAATTCTCACTACCCCTTCCTTTCCCACACCACTGGACAACACACACAAGAACTAACCCTTCAGTTTCACGATCAACAAACCCAACTATTCCCCCTATCCTCCCAGTCAACAAAAGACATCCACTTCGATTCAGTGGAGACCTTTATTAACTTTTATTGATCCACACAATGAAACTCTTCGAGCTGCCCCCTTAAAACCCACACTCGAAAATAATGAAAAATATTCAACTTCACACTTCAAGTAACAGCCACTCCCCCTCCCAGCTTCATCCTCCTTTTTCTCAGTCTCGAACTCTCACATCTGTCATTAACGACACTCGACTTCTTCTCTCCAGGACCCAAGGTTCGACGCCAGCATCGACCCTCGAACAGCTACAGGACCATGAGTGTGTTGTGCATGCCGGTCTGTAAATACCGAAGGTGAGGTCATCGGTGTAGCAGAGATCATCAACAAGAAGAATGGCACCAATGAGTTCACCAGACAGGATGTGGAGGTCAGTAGAGGGGCCAGAGGCCAACTGAATAAAGGTCAGTAGACAAATTCAGAGTTATCTGAATGAAGAGAGATCAGTAGAGGGGTCAGACAGAGGTCCCCTGAATGGAAGTCATAGGGAGTTAAAAGGACCTGGTTTAAAGGGGTGCTTCAAAGTTACCCAGGGGGTCATCGCCCCTTGACTCTTTTTTCACCCCAGGTCCCCCGGGTCAGAAATGTACAATTTTAAAAAACCGAAATTTGGGCCGGGTCTGGATAAAAAAATTTATCAAAACACCCCTGGTTTGAGTTGATGAGGGTCACAGCACCCAAATTTTCAAAGTCAGGGATGGGCCCTGATTAGTTTTTGGGGTTTAAAAGTCTATCGACTACAAAGGCTCATTAAGGCTGCTCAATCCCCTGTTCATAAACCAAATTTAAAAAAAAACCTGAACCCCTAATGGGGGTATGCAGTAAACTCAAAGACAACACACACACCCCCCTCTTGTTTTATACCTCTGTCTAGTTTAAAAATCAGAGCCCAAAAATATCCCCTTAAATAAGTGGGATACTACCTTACCTGGAATTTTTTGGGAAAAATTTTTCTCCCAAATTTTTTTTTTTGGAAAAGGGTTTTGATTATTTCAAAAAAGGCCCAAATTCTTCGGCGAGTTTTTATTAATAACGTTTTTAAATTCCTCTAAAATTGCCCGAATGTTTTAAATTTCCCCTTTATACAAAAATTTTTGAACAAAAAACCCTCGCCCATAGTTTCACAAAACCTTTGGAAAGGGTAATAAAGAAAAAGGGAAGCTAAAGTCGTTATGCGACTAGATGCACTACCCCCTTTTGTGGACCTCAACTGGACCCGGAGGAATCCGAATTGAACCCGGTTTGGGGCCCCAGATTTCCCTAAACCTGAGACCCAACAACAAATGCTCAGTGGAGACTTTGGTTGAGTGCCACAAACAAATGGGGCCCCCCAAGGAACAGCCCCCTGGGCCCACTACCCTTTCTCCTTTAATCTATACAAAAAATAAAAAAAAAGGAATAACGCCTACGGTTTACTAATAAACACGAAGAAAAGAAACAACCTGCCCTGCTACCGTGTAAAAAAGGGGAAAAGCAAAAAGGGTAAGGGACGCAAATGTATAAAACGGAAAACACGATTTTCATCACTGATGAAGATTAGTTTTTTTACTCTATTTTATGTACATTTTAAAAATAAACATTTATTGTTTTAATTTTTAAAAATAAAATAGGGGTTAAATCTCTTAGTTAATTTGTTCTAAGTTGGGGTTTTTTTTTTTTACAAGTGGTGACAATTTCCCCATATGGTCAGAGTGATGAGAAATAACAAAATTTGGGAGGTAGGGATTGGTTTTTGGGACGTTTCGCGGTTTTTGTGGCCCGGGAATTTTTTATTTAGTATTTCGGGGTTTTTTTTGAAAGGAACAAGTCTGTTGCACTAATTTTTATTTCTCTTTGACAAATTGCTTCCCCAATACACACACCTGGGCAATTGTTCACCCCACACCCCCTGAGCACTTGCTTCACCCCACACACACATGGGCACTTTCTTCCCCTAACACACCTGGGGACTTTCTTTTACCCTACACACACCTGGGGGCCCTTTCCCCTTTACCCTACACACACCTGCGCACTTTTTTAACCCTAACACACCTGGGCACTTTCTTTCCCCTACACACACCTGGGCACTTTCTTTACCCTTCACACACCTGGGCACTTTCTTCACCCTACACACACCTGGCACTTGATTCACCCCACACACACAGTGCATCTGCTTTACCCTACACACACCTGGGAACCCTTTCCTCACCCCAAACACCCCCTGGGCCAATTTCTTCACCCTACACACACCAGTGATCTGCTTTACCCCACCCCACACCTGGGCACTTGGCCCCACCCCACGCCCCACCTGGGAAATTTTTCACCCTACACAAACCCGGGCACTTTTATTATCCTACAACATGGGCACTTGCTTCACCCTACACACCCTGCGCACTTTCTTCACCCCCACCCCACACCTGGGCCTTGTTTCCCCTACACACACCTGGGAAATTGCTTCACCCTACACGCACCTGGCATTGCTTCACCCTACACACCCGGGCAATTGCTTCACCCTACACACCCTGGGAACTTGCTTCACCCTTAAAACACCTGGGCACTTGGGAAAAATAAACACCCGGGCGCTTTGGGTTTACCCTACACACAACTGGGAAATTGCTTCACCCTACACAACCTGGGCCTTGCTTCCCCTACAACACCTGGGGGGCGGGGGGGGGCCCTACACACACCCGGGAACTTTTCTTAAACCCCCCCCACACCTGGGCGCTTTGGTTTTACCCTACACACACCTGGGAACTTTTCCCTTTACCCTACAAACACCTGGGCCCCTTTGTTCCCCTACACACAACCCGGAAACTTGCTTCACCCTACACAAAACCCGGGCGTTGGTTCCCCTTTACACATGGGAACTTGCTTTAACCCCACACACCCTGGGGGGCTTGGTTTTTACCCTACAACCCTGGAACTTGGGGGAACACCCTACACCACCCTTTTTGGTGTCGTGTGGGTTTTGGGGTCTGTCTGTCGTCTCTGTCTCTCTGTCCTGTCTGTCTGTCTGTTGTTGTCTGTTTTTTTTGTTTCTCTCTCTCTCTCCTCTCTCTTCTCTCTCTTCTCTCTCTCTCTCTTCTTCTCCTTTTCTCTCCCCTCTCTCTCTCTCTCTCTCTCTCTCTCTTTTTCTCTCTCTCTCTTCTCTCCCCTCTCTCTTCCTCCCCTCTCTCTCCTCTTTTTCTCTCTCTCTCCTCTCCCCTCTCCCCCTCTCTCTCTCTCTCTCCCCAAACTCTCGCCTAATTGGGTTTACATCATGACGTAATGAAGCGACTCGCTCCCTTTATATATATGGCTCACTATATTTAAATTTCAAAGCCTATTATTCCTTTTATTCCCCTTCCTCACCCAAAACCTGCTTCCCCCCCCCCCTTTTATCACCTGCTGTAATTTTTCCGTAAGGTGTGGGGTATGAAAGGGTTTTGGGTAGTGAGGTGTAGGGAGTGAGGTGTGGCTAGTGAGGTGTGGCTAGTTTAGGGGTTTTTAGTGAGGTGTGGGGTTTGTGAGGTTTTGGGCTAGTGAGGGGTGGGAAATGAGGGGGTGGCTAGTGAGGTGTGGGGGGTGAGGTTTTTGGGTAGTGAGGGGTTTATAGTGAGGGGTTGGGTAGGGGAGGGGTGGCATGAGGTGTCCCCGAAGAAAGTGTGGCTATGAGGGGTGGGGTTTGTGAGGTGTGGCTAAGAGGTTGGCCCAGTGAGGTGTGGGTAGTGAGGTGTTGCTAGTAGTTGTGTAGTGAGTGTTCTAGTGAGTGTTGGCTAGGTGAGTGTTGCTAGGTGGTGTGTGCTTGTGAGTGTTGCTAGGTGAGTGTTGTAGTGAGTGTGTAGTGGTGAGTGTGTAGGTGAGTGTTGCTAGGTGAGTGTGTGGCTAGTTGTAGGTTGTGCTAGGTGAGGTTGTCGCTAGTGAGGTGTTGCTAGTGAGGTGTTGATAGTGAGTGCTGCTAGTGAGGTGTTGCTAGTGAGTGTTGCTAGGTGAGGTGTTGCTAGGTGAGTGTGCTAGTGAGGTGTGCTAGGTGAGTGTTGCTAGGTGATGTTGCTAGGTGAGTGTTGTAGTGAGGCTGCTAGGTGAGTGTTGTAGGCTAGTGAGGTGAGTGTTGTAGGTGAGTGTGCTAGGTGAGTGTTGCTAGGTGATTTGTTGCTAGTGTGGTGTTCTAGGTGAGTGCTGTAGGTGAGTGCTGCTAGTGAGTGTGTGCTAGTGAGGTTGGCTAGGTGAGTGTTGTAGGTGAGTGTTAGGTGTGCTGCTAGGTGAGTGTGCTAGTGAGTGTTGTAGTGTGAGTGTGTTGCTAGTGAGTGTCTGGCTAGTGAGTGTTGTAGGTGAGTGGTTGCTGGTGGTGTTGTAGAGTGTGCTAGTGAGGTGTTGCTAGTGAGTGTGCTAGGTGAGTGTGGCTAGGTGGGTGTGGTGTTTGCTAGTGAATGTTGCTAGGTGAGGCTTGGTGAGTGCTGCTAGTGAGGTTGCTAGTGAGGTGTAGGGAGTGTTGATGGTGAGTGTTGCTAGGTGGTGTTGTTAGTGAGTGTGTAGGTGAGTGTTGCTAGGTGAGTGTAGCTAGTGAGTGTTGTAGGAGGTGTGCTAGGTGAGGAGTTGGTAGTGAGGTGTGTTGCTAGTGAGAGTGTGCTAGGTGAGGGTGTAGGTAAGTGTTGCTAGGTGAGTGTGCTAGTGAGTGATGTGCTAGTGAGTGTGATAGTGTAGGTGTTAGCTAGTGAGTGTTGCTAAGGTGAGTGTTGTAGCTGTGAGGTGATGTTGCTAGGTTGTTGGCTAGTGAGTGTGTAGTAGTTTCTAGTGAGGTTTTGGGCTAGGAGGTGTGCTAGTGAGTGTACTAGTGAGGTGTGCTAGTGAGGTGTGTTAGTGAGTGTTGCTAGTGAGTGTGCTAGTGAGGTGTGCTAGTGAGAGTGTGTGAGTGTGTGGCTAGTGAGTGTGCTAGTGAGTGTGCTAGTGAGTGCTAGGAGTGTGTGGTGTGTGGGTAGGTGTGGCTAGTGAGTGTGCTAGTGAGGGTGCTGTGTGAGTGGGCTAGTGTGGTGTGCTAGGTGAGTGGTTGCTAGTGGGGTGTTGCTAGTGAGTGTTGCTAGGTGAGTGTTGTAGGTGAGTGTGATGTGTGTGATTGGTGAGTGTTGCTAGTGAGTGTGGCTAGGAGTGTGCTAGTGGGTGTGCTAGTGAGGTTGTGGGTGAGGTGCTGTAGGTGTGGCTATGTGTAGTGTGTTTGATAGTGAGTGTGGCTAGTGAGTGTTGCTAGTGAGTGTGCTAGTAGTGTGCTAGGTGAGGGGTTGTAGTGAGTGTGGCTAGTAGTGTGAGGGGTGTGCTGGGTGAGGTTGTAGTGTGTCAGTGTGTGCTAGTGAGTGTAGCTGGGGGGGGGTGAGTGTTGCTAGGTGAGTGTTGCTAGTGAGGTGCTGGGGGGTAGTGGTGTTGCTAGTGAGTGTGCTAGTGAGGTTGCTGGTAGTGTGCTAGGAGTGTGCTAGTGAGTGTTGCTAGTGAGTGTTGCTAGGGAGGTTGCAAGGTGTAGCTGGGTGAGGTGTTGCTAGTGAGGTGTGGTGGGTGTGGTGGGGTGGCTAGTGAGTTTTCTAGATTGGTGAGTGTGCTAGTGAGTGCTAGGGGTGTGCTAGTAAGTTGCTAGGAGGTGAGTAGTGAGTGGTGTTAGGTGAGTGGTGCTAGTAGTGTTGCTAGGTGAGTGTGTGGTGAGTGGCTAGGTGAGTTGTGCTAGTGAGTGTGCTAGTGAGTTTTGGCTAGTTGAGTGTGCTAGTGAGTGTTGCAGTGAGTGTTGCTGGGTGAGTGTTGTAGGTGAGGTGTTGCTAGGTGAGTGTGCTAGGTGAGTGTTGCTAGTGAGTGTGCTAGGTGAGGTGTGCTAGGTGAGTGTTGCTAGTGAGTGTGCTAGGTGAGTGTTGCTAGTGAGGTAGGTGAGTGTGCTAGGTGAGTGTTGCTAGGAGTTAGTGAGTTTGCTAGTAGGTGCTAGTGAGTGTGGCTAGGTGAGTGTTGCTAGGTGAGTGTTGCTAGTAGTGGCTAGTAGTGTGCTAGTGAGTGTGCTAGGGGTGAGTTATTGCTAGTGATGTTGCTAGTGAGTGTTGCTGAGTGTGTGTGGTTTAGGTAGTGTGCTAGGTGAGTGTGCTAGGTGAGTCAGTAGGTAGTGCTAGTGAGTTGTAGTGAGTGTGCTAGTGAGTGTTGCTAGTGAGTGTGCTAGTGAGTGTTGTAAGTGAGTGTGCTAGTGAGTGTCAGTGAGTGTGCTAGTGAGTGTTGGTGTAGGTGAGTGTGCTAGGAGGTGTTGCTAGTGAGTGTGCTAGGGGTGTGCTAGTGATTGCAGTGAGTGTTGCTAGTGTGAGTGTTGCTAGTGAGGTGTGCTAGGTGAGTGTTGCTATGAGGTGTAGTGTGCTAGGTGAGTGTGTGAATGCTGTAGTGAGGTGTGGCTAGTGGGTTGCTAGGTGAGTGTGCATAGGTGGTGCTGCAGTGTGCTAGTGAGTGTGCTAGGTGATGTGCAGTGAGGTGCTATGATGCTAAAGGTGGGTTTAGTGAGGTGTAGTGAGTGGTGGCTTGTGAGTTGTAGTATGAGGTGGGCTATGAGTGTGTGTGAGGTGGTGGCACGGGGTAGTGTGCAGTGAGTGTTCTAGTGAGGTTGCTTTATGTGCTAGTAGGTTGCTAGTGAGTGCTAGGAGTGTGCTAGTGAGTGTGCTAGTGAGTGTGCAGAGGTGTGCTAGTTAGTGTGCAGTGAGTGTGCTATGAGTTTGCTAGTGAGTGTGCTATGAGTGTGCTAGTGTGTGCAGTGAGTGTGCTAGTAGTGTGCTAGGATGTGCTAGTGAGTTTGCTAGTGGGGAAGTGTGAGTGTGGCTATGAGTGGCTAGTGAGGTTGCAGTGAGTTGCTAGTGAGTGTGCAGTGAGTGTGCTAGAGTGTCTGTGAGTGTAGTAGTGAGGTGTGGCTAGGGTGTCTAGGTGTGTTTAGTGAGTTGCTAGGAGTGTGCCTAGTGAGTGTCAAGGGGATTGGCTATGAGTGTGCTAGTAGGTTGCTAGGGTTGTATGAGGTTGGTGGGGTTTTTAGGAGGTTGCTAGGGGTGGAGGGTGTGCTAGTGAGGTTGTGGGCTAGGAGGTTGCAGGAGTGTTGCTAGTAGGTGTGGGGCAGTAGTGTGCTAGTGAGGTTGCTAGTGAGTGTGCTAGTGGGTGTGGCTAGGAGGTTGCTAGTGAGTGGCTAGTGAGTGTGCTAGGAGGGCTGGGAGTGTGGGTTTTTAGTGAGTTGCTAGGGTGTGCATGAGTGTGCTAGTGAGTTGCAGTGAGTGTGCTAGTGAGTTGCTAGTGAGTGGCTAGTGAGTGTGCTATGATGTCTAGGGGTTGTGGGTGAGTGTTGCAAAGGTGAGTTTGCTAGGTGAGTGTTGGTTGAGTTTAGGTGTGTCTAGGGTTTGGGGTGTGCTGTAGGGGGTTGGGGAAGTGGGAGGTGTAGCTAATGAGGTGTGGCTAGTGAGGTGTGGTAGTAAAGGTGTGGCTATTTGAGGGTAGCTAGTGGGTGGGGGCTAGTGGGGTGTAGCTAGTGAGGTGGGCAAAATGAGGTGTGGCTAAAACCCCTCTTTTTTTCCCAACATAATTTTCGCTTCCTAACTGCAAAAAACCTGATCACCAGAAAATTTAACTTCGCGGGGGTCTTCTGTCTCCAACTTACCGTACTCCCATGATTTTTAACTCTTTCCTCTCTTTTTCCCTTTTTATCACGCCCTCTCTCTATCTTTTTCCCCCCGGGGGCAGGTGTTCCGGCGATCCCCCGGGACCTTCTGGGGTTTTGGGTACCCAAAAATGCACAGCGGTAAAACATGTCCGTGCGCGAGTACAAGAAAAACCCAGTAATTTTTACCCCTCCCCTTTGTAAAAGTAATTTCCCGGGGGGTCGGTCCCCCCTCATTTTTGAAAAGTAAGGAAATTTCTGAGCCTTTTTAAACTGGGGTTATTTTTCCCCCATTTTACTTAAAAAAATCATAAAAAAAAATTTTAATCGAAGCTAACCTCGAAGATCGTTACCTAAAGAAAAAAAAATAAACACGAAAATACCCAAAAAATTTAAAAAAATTAAAATTTAAACTGGAAAGGCACAAAATTTTTGCTGCCGGGAAAATCTGTAAAATGGTCGGTTAAACAGTTTGATGTTTTGTCCCCCAACAAATTTAAAATTGTATGTTTCAAATTTAGATTAATTTTACAAGTTAACCTATGATAATAATAATTTAAAATAATAATAATAATTTTTTTAAAAATAAAATAATAATAATAATAATTTAAAAATAATAAAAAAATAATAAAAATAATAATAATAATAATAATTTAAAAAAAATAATAGCAATAAAATTTAAAAATTTTTTATTATTATTATTATTTTTTCTCAAGTACTTGTGGAGGGTTTTACAGGTCAAGCTGTTTATTTAGTGAATATGCTTATAGAAAGAACCTGGTTTTCTGAGCATTTCCCGGGGAAAATTTGGTTTAAATTTTTTCCCCAGGGTGCGAACCCCCCCCAGACGGGCTAACATCCAGGTACCTTTTATACTAGGGGAACAGGGACAGCAGGTGTTTTAAGGAAAAAACGCCCCAAGTGTTTTTCACCCGTACCCGGGGGTCGAAACCCCCGGAAAAACAGAAAGTGAGGCGAGTGCCCCCTACCAACCCATATTTACAATGACTGTTGACCCAAAAAAATAAAATATCTTTAAAACTTTTATTTTTTTGTGGCCCCCGACAAATCCAAAATTTAACAAACTGGAAAAAAATGATCAGACGAGGATTCTGACATTTTTGGGCAAAGAGACTTATTTTGTTGGTTGAAAAATTCCCCAAATTTACCGTTATTTCCTTTTAGATGGCTGTGTTGTCCAGGTGCGACACACACACACCCCAAAACACACACAAACACACCCACACACACACACCACACACACACACACACAACACAACACACACACACACACACACACACAACACACACAACACACACAACACACACAACCACACACACACACACCCAAACACACACACCACACACCACCCCAACCCATACACACACACACCGCGTGGGGGGAGATTTGGGGAAAGGGACTACAAGTAGCTACATTTCAGTCTGGGGAAAAAATAAGGTAGTCCCCTTGCAGTGAGGTTAAAAAACCCAGCCAGAACGCAGGAGGCCAATTTGAGGGGTTAAAGAAGGTGAACAACAGAAATGATGGTGGGCACACTGGCTGAGGTGGCCGAGGCTCAATTTTAAAAGACCAAAATTATGGTTTTTGGGGGATTTCAACCCTAGGGAAAATGGGCTGTGGAAAACCCGGAGCCTCAGGGGGGCCCACACTGGGAGAGACCAAAATGATGGGAAAAGTGGGGCTGGAAAACCTCATGCATCAACACGTCAAGGGGGAAAATACCAGAGAGAGAAGAGAAGGATGAACCAACAAGATGGGGCCTTGTGTTTACCCTGGCCCGTTTAAAACATTGGGGGCATCACATATGGATGCCCCCTTGGGGCTAGCGATCAAGGGGGTTTTGAGTTTTGTAACATAGTAGAGCTGCAAAATGGGAGGGTAAAATTTCGAGCCGAAAATATAAAAGGGGGGGGGTACACAGGTTGAGGAAATTTTCCCGGGGGGTTCAGTGGGGCCAAAAGAGTGGGGGAAAGTTAGTTTAACGAAAAGATGGGGAAAATTGGGAACAACAAAATGCAAGGAGGCAGAGGAAAGGGTTTTTTCCCCAAAGGGGAAAAAGAATTTAAAGGGAAAACCAAAATGGAAATCCCTTTGGTTTTTTCGAAAGGGGTTTTGAGAGGTAAAAAAATAAGTGCACTAGAGAATGGAAAAAAAGGGACAGAAGGGAAAGGACCCCCGGGAAAAAAAGGAGATCAGTCGAAGACCAGAAGAGTATGCACGATAAGGAGGGGGGCCGCGACAGTATGAAAAAAAAAAATAGCATTTAAAAGTCAAATTGACCAGAAACTGCTGTTAACCCCGTTAGGAGAAAGAAAAAAGTCCAAAAACCAGGTGAACAGGTGAGAAAGAAAATGGGGAACTTTCCCCGATACGATCAAAAAGGGGGGGGGAGGCCTCAAAAAGAAAATTTTTGGAAAATATTCACAGGGGAACGAAAAGGGCTCTAGGGAAAACAGTACAGAAAAGGGGGCACCAACAGAGAATACCCAACAAGTGGGTGGATGACATACAACAAAATGAGGAGGAGGGGAAGAAAACTGCTTTAAATGACCTTTATTTCCCCAAAACCAAGGACCGGACAAAATCTCCCCGTGGGTCCTTAGAGAGGGGGCAAAATGTGTGTGTCCCATTAATCCAATTTTTCAACACTCCCCTTTAAACTGGGGAACTACCTGAGGTGTGGAAGACGGGAAAAAGTAGTTTCCCCTTTTTTAAAAAAAAAGGGCAGAAAAGAGGCGCCCGAACTACAGACCAGTGTCTCGGGCGTGTTTTGTTTTGCAAAGTCATGGAAAGATTATCAGGAGGAGAGTGGGGAGCACCCGGAACGGAAAAAAGTATAAATGACAAAACCCGCCGGTTTTTATGGAAGGCAAAACCTGTGTCACAAACCCCCCTTTGGGGGTTTTTTGATTAAAATAAAAGAAGTAAAAGACCCAAAAGAGGAGGGGTGGGTGTTGCCCTCTTTTTGTACTGCAAGAGAACCTTTGACACAGTTCCCACAAGAATTAGTCAGAAACTAGAGGATCAGCCGCGTTAAAAAAACGGAAAGGGCACTTCAATGGATCAGAGAATACCTGACAGGGAGGCAAAAACGAGTCGGACTGATGAGGGGTCCAGTGGCACCGTGACGAGCGGGGTCCCACAGGGGGCGGGGCCTAATCGTGCTTTTCGGTATTTTCGAAAGACATGATGGAAGGGGATAGACTCAGAGGTTGTCCCTGTTCGCAGATGATGTAAGTTAAAGGAGAATTAAACCCAGATGGACCAGGGTAGGCCTTCAAAAAAGCCCGGGAAACAGGCTGGCCCCGTGGTCCAGCAACTGGCTTCTCGAATTCAACCCTGCCAAATGCAAAGTCATGAAGATCGGAGAAACGCAAAGAAGACCGCAAACAGAGTATAGACTAGGTGGCCAACGACTGCAAACCTCGATCAGGGAGAAAGATTTTGGCTTGAGTATAACACCGAACACGTCTCCGGAAGCACACATCAACCAGATAACTTCTGCAGCATATGGGCGCCTGACAAACCTGAGATTAGCATTCCGATACCTAAGTAAGGAATCTTTCAAGACACTGTACACCGTGTACGTCAGGCCCATACTGGAGTATGCAGCACCAGTTTGGAACCCGCACCAGATCAATCACGTTAAGAAATTAGAGAAAGTGCAAAGGTTTGCGACAAGGTTAGTTCCAGAGCTAAGGGGAGTGTCCTATGAAGAAAGGTTGAGGGAAATCGGCCTGACGACACTGGAGGATAGGAGGGATAGGGGAGACATGATAACGACATAGGGGACATAGAAACAAGGGGTCACTCTTGGAAATTGAAGACTCAGATGAGTCAGAGGGACTTTAGGAAGTAGTTCTTCGGTCATAGAGTTATCAGGAAGTGGAACAGTCTGGCGAGCGATGTAGTGGAGGCAGGAACCATACATAGCTTTAAGACGAGGTATGATAAAGCTCATGGAGCAGGGAGAGAGAGGACCTAGTAGCGTTCAGTAAAGAGGCGGGGCCAGGAACTGAGTCTCGATCCCTGCAACTACAATTTTGTGAGTACACATACATACACCCACACACCCACACACTCACTCACCCACACACCCACACACCCACACACCCACACACATGGAGCAGGAAGAGTGACCTAGTAACGACCAGTGAGGAGGCGGTGCCAGGAGCTGTGACTCGACCCCTGAAACCACAACTAGGTGAGTACACACACACACACACACACACACACTGCCTCGGTCCAAATTCTGAGAAGTTCCCACCTGCTGCCTTCCAATCTCTGGAATTGATTGGGTTAGGTAAGGTTGGTCCTGACGCGGGTCTTAGTCATATGATGACCCGCATCTGGAGCTTATGGTCATCTGACCGAGGCCTTCCACTGGCTTACCCCTCCAACTCTTTAAAATTTAATAGTTTGTAATTAATTTCACTCTCAAAGACATCTAATTGACACAGTATTCTACAAATTTTTTTTCCCAATTAATTGCGATTCAAGCCTAACGGGAATCATAATAAAAAAAT
>NC_069417.1:23083722-23132700 GCF_026875155.1 Cherax quadricarinatus | reverse complement strand
AGCGGAAAAAATTTTAATGGACACTGCTGGCATATAAAAAAAAATAAGGTACACATAGAAATAAATGGATAATTTGGGTATATAACCAATTACTAAAGAATACAATGCTGAAAGAACACAAAAAAAAAAATGAATTAATTACTTCACATGGAGTGACTGACTGGTACACTACACAATAATACTTACTACAGACAGAGAGTAGCACAAAAAAAAATACACAGATAAAAAGTATGAGATGAGCGATAACACTGAAAAATATTGCAAAAATAATGAGTCAAAGAAACACTGAGTCTACACTGAAAACACAAGGCTATAAATGTCTCACACACACACAAATGTCTTTAAATGCAAGAAAAATGTCTCTAAACAGAAAATTATCACTGAAGTCTGGAGTAGTAGACGGGATGACGAGTGATGAGGAGAAGGTTGTCCTGTGTGGGTGATGACGCCTCCTACACTCACACTGTCGTCGGAAGAAATGCGCTTTCTAGGTGAACTCACATAACTGGGTTTATCGTTGGCACTCAGCTACAATCTCTTGACCAATTATGTGAAGCAAAACAGTACTAGGACCCGGTACAAGGGTGGAAAAAGCCACAGGTAGATGAGTGAATAGTGGGTGAGTGGGTGGTGGGTGGTGGTGGTGGTGGGAGCATGGCTCTCACTGGCATTCATTCATTCATTCATTAGAGGTTCACCGGTACTTCCTGCCCGGGTCTTCTCCATATGGTGACCCGGCTGTAGCCCCGGTTGGGGGTGTTTTTTCATCTTCTTTCTTCTGTCTTCTTTCTTGGGCCCTCCGGGTGGAGGGTAACATCTCTTCTCTTGCGGCGATCCCCGGAGGGGGGTGTCATCTCACTTCTCATCTTCATCAGCGGCGTCCTTGTCTTATCGCAGGCGTCCATTGGCTTCATCGGCAGGCAAACGCCGGGGTCGAGGGTCTTGGCACTTGTTTGCCTGTAAGTTGTTGGTAGTTGGAAGGGTTCTAGGCAGTTCAGACTTTTACCCAGAAAACAGGGAAAGGGTCCATTGGGGTTTTTTTTTTTTTTTTTTTTTTTTTTTTTTTTTAAAAAAAGTGGGGGAGGGGGGGTAGGGGAGGAAAGAAGGGAAAATAGGAAAGTTTTAAAAAGGTGGGAAGGGTTTTCACTCCTATTTTTTTTTGTGGTGTCCCTCATCGAGGCGGTGGGGGGGCAGCCAGGAGGGGATGAGGTTTTTCCCAGGTCTCGGAGGCCAGGTACACCAGCGGGTGCGGTGTCTTCTCGGTTTGGGTCCCCGGCACTTGGGAAGTGCCTCCATCGGAGTGGCACGTCGCGGGGCGTAAGGAGGTAATGCACTAGTGGTGGGGACCTCGGGTTTTGCAATGGCAGCAGCACTCCTTGACACGATCGATGAGTCTTTGGCAGTAGGGTAGCCAAGTGCAGCCAGTGGATCCCAACTGCAATTTTGTTAGCTCTGCATGTCGGCGGGGGTTCCCTGGGTGACCTGTCATACCAAATCCAGCTCCGCGATGGCCTGGCCCTGGTAGGGGCGCCTGGCTGCAGGGCTGCCCACAGGTCCACTTGCTGCAGCTGATGGCAATGGTAGTCACTGGCTGGGGTTTCAAGGTTGCTGATTTGCCGCGCATCCACGCATCATTCCCAGCGAGGTCGATGTGGCTCGGAATCCAGTTGATTGTTGCTTGTGTCCCTCCCTCATTAAGTGTCTGCAGGTCTTTGATAGCAGTATTAGCTGGATGTTTTTCCCTGGTCCCTGGCAACGGCCCTGGATCGCCGCTCTGGAGTCAACGTGAATGACTGGGGGTGGCCGATGATCCAGGAGTGCATGTTGCGGGGCCCTCTGGATGGCATGGAGTTCTGCCTGGAGGATGGGGGCAGTGATCCTGGAGTCGCCATCCGGCCATCAGGGTGGCATGGTGTACCCCCCGCACCTGTGCGGCCAGTCTCTAGATCCCAGGGGCCATCGGTGTAATATACGGCCAAAAACCCAGGGTGCTCTGCTGCTGCAATATCATTGCAGCCCTTTGCTGTAGCAAAGTGTTGTGGACAGTGAACGCTTTCTAATGGGAGGTCTTGGTGTGGACCACAACTGCTTCTGGTGGCCCAGGGCGGAGACCCGAGTACCCCCCCCCACAGCCGGTCACAGCCCATTTTCCACAATAAGCGCCATGGGGAGGAGTTTTGCTCGCTACATCTGCCACTGACCACACCCACACCGGCCGGGAGACTCCCTAAAGTCTCCCCGTTTTACGTTCAAGGAGGTCTTGCAGCAGTCCCTCTCCCCCCAGGGAGTTGTACGTACTTGGCCCCCTCCTGGCAACCACAAGGGCGATCCTATCGCGTAGGGGCTGCAGTTGAGCCTCATGATTCAGGTGGCACGGTGTTTTATCCACTCGGCGCGCCGAGCATTTATCCGAGCTGCAGTATTTTGGATGACGTCGAGTCTTCGAAGGTGCGAGGGGCGGGTGCTCTCGCTGGCGCTCACTGGCGTGCACTCCACTCACTACCCAAAGAAGGTGGCTTGTAAGCACTCTATGCCACAGGGATGGTGAAGACCACTCTAGCATCCAACTGGGAGCACAAAGCGATATATGAAACAAACTTCAGAGGAACTTGCGTGGCTTACTTCTCTCTCCCCAGCTGGGTTAGGAAGCTGGGTTGGCTGAACTGGCTTAACCCACGAGAATGGCTGACTGAAAGACGTGTAACGATGCACAAGATGAAGGAGCAGGTGGATGACAGGAGACAGGCTCGATGGTAGGCTGAGGCAGGCTGACTAGCGTTCACTTCCACAGTCTGGCTTTTTGACTTGCTTAATTGCAAAATCCAGGTCAACCCTTTGGGGATTGAAGCAATTAGCACACGAACTAAAGCCAGGAAGCTTTAAAAAAAAAGGCTGCAACAGGCTTGCAGGCTGGAGGGAATCAGCGGGTGGAGGAGTGTGATGGTAAGCTGCTAGCTGGAAGGTGGCAGACAGTTCACCTGACTGCGGCTCCCCACAAAGCAGTCTTCTAACTTATGTTATACCCACAAATCCACGCCCACACGCTGTAACCAATTTGTCATGTGGGTTTTCGACTAACGTGGATGGGTTAAAAATACTCACTAGGCTGGTAGTACGTTATATCTATAACGGGAAGTATGGGTAGCGCCAAACAGCCTACCTGCCTCTCTCTGCTCCCTATCTTCGAGCTGACCCACAAGAAGGAGTGCTACAGGGTTGACGGGGTGTTTGAAATCATGTATGGTATGCAGCAATATGAATAACTGTCGATGATTGTAAGCAGGGGCTGTTGGTCGTGAGTAATCTACTGGTACACTGGTTATGCAACTGGTTTCTAGATATGGTACTACTACTGAGAATGACGGTGGTGAGTGAGGTGTTGATGGTTGATGATGGTGATGGTGGGGATGATGTGATGTGGTCATGGTGGTGATGATGGTGATGATGGTCATGGTGTTGTGGTGGTGATGTTGGTGTGATGGTGATGAGGGGATGGTGTGATGATGGTGATGATGACTTTGATGGTGTGACAGTGATGGTGGTGATGATGGTGATCGTATATACATGCTGAGGTAACCTACATGTAAGACAAAAACTGATCAGCTGCTGTTTGTTGCATGTCTTGATTTTTGGTGTTTGATTTTGTTGATTTTGTTGTTGCTGGTTTGGTTATGTTGTCGTTGCTGTCGTTCCTTTGCTTACTTTGTTTGCTACTTTTGCTTTTTACAACTTATGGCTGTTGTTATCCTTTGTTATGTTTTTTTTATTGGTGACAATTGAACTTGTGACAATGAAGCGAAGAGGTGTTCAGCCCTCAACTTGACTTAAGGGTTCAGTACCCTAGCCCCCACCCACTGAATAGAGGGGTTCAATCCCCCTAACTTTGATAAAGGGTTTTTTCCCCAGTCCCTTAGCCTTAAACTAAAGGGGTTCAGTCCTTAGCCTTGACCAATGGGGATTTTTTTTTTTGCTCACAGTCCCTAGGCCTTGGACAAATGGGGTTCAGTACTTAGCTTGATTAAAGGGGTTCAGTTCTTTAGAGTGACTTTAAGGGTTCAGTCCATTAGTCTTTGGACTATTAGATTCAGTCCACCTACCCTTTGACTAAAGGGGGTTAGTCATTAGCACTCAAACTAAAGAGGGTTCAGTCTCCTGGCCTTGACTAAAGTCGTTTCAGTCTTAGTCTGACTAAAGGTCGTTCAGTCCCTAGCTCGACTAAAGAGGTTCAGTCCCTTAGCTTGATTAAAGGGGTTCCAGTTCCTATTAGCCTTGACTAAAGGGGGTTCAGTTATTAGCCTTGACTAAGGGGCTTTCATGTCCCATTGCCTATAGAATAAGGGTTCAGTCCTCTTAGCTGACTAAATGGGATTCAGTCTCTTAGCCTTGATAAAGGGCTTTTCAATCCCATAGCCTTGACTAAGAGTTTCAATCCTTTAGCCTTAACAAATGGATTCAGTCCCTTAGCCTTGACTGAATGGGATTCAGTCCATTAGCCTTGAGTAAAGGAGCTTCAGTACCTTTGCCTTATCTAAAGAGATTCAGTCCTTAGCTTGACTAAAGAGGTTCAGTTCCTTAGGCTTGACTAAAGGGGTTCAGTTTCTTAGCCTTAAAGCACTGACATGAGTACGGGTGACACCACAAAAAACCCTGAAAGTGAGGCGCAGCAGTAGAGACCGCTTAACTAGGTAGCGAGACTTCAAGGTATACCTTTAGTCTACCTGGACGTTATCCGGGAGTCAACGACCCGCGGCCCGATCCATGACCAGGCCTCCCGGTGGATCAGGACCTGGAATCTACCAGGCTGTTAATGCTGGACGCACACAGTACAATCATACGAACCACAGGGGGGCCCCCCCCCTGGCTGATCCGGCAATGACTTAGGTATCTGTTCAGCTCTCTCTTGAAGGCAGTCAGGGGTTTATTGGTAATCCCCTATTGCTTGAGGGAGGCTGTGATACAGTCTTGGGCCCGGACCCTTAGGTGTTTTCTTTTTGTGTACCAATGGCGCCCTACTTTTAATTGGGGGTATTTTGGCATCGCCTGCCCAGTTCTTTTACTTTAGTAGGGATGATTTCTGTGTGCTGGTTCGGGGACATTTCTTCCTGATCTTCCAAGTGTAGATTATGATATATATCTCTCTCTTGCCTTCCAACGAGTTACAAGTCAAGTGCTTCATGGCGTTCCCAGTAGTTAAGAGTGCTGACAGAACTTGATGTCCAGTAAAAGTTATCTGTACACTCTATGGATCTGCGATTTCACCTGCATTTGTATGGAGATGTTATGTACAGCAGTATTTCCAGCTAGGAGAGAAACAAGTGATTTGAATAGGATCATCAATGGATGGGATTCTTCGTTTTGAACGTTCTCATTATCCCATCTATGGTGGCACTGCTGTGTTCTTGTAAAGTTGAGATCCTAAGCATTACTACTCCAGGTCACTTACTTATTTTTCACCGCTCTATTGTATGGACCAGTGTTTGTAGTATTTAAACTTGTTAAGGGATTATCACCTCATGCTTTACATAACAGTGTAGTTGGAATTTGTCAATCATTGAATCATATTGTTTTCGTTGCCCACTGGAAAAACATTGTTTATATCTTTTGGAGGTTAACTGACGTCCTCAGCAGATGACCAACCTCATGCAGGATCCTGTATCGTATGCCAAAGGGGATGATACGGTGCTGTGATGTATATCTCTTTTCTGTGTCTGATATGAGATTGAGGAACAGATGGGGGCGGTACTGTGCCTTGTGGAACAGAGCTCTTCACTATTTTGGCTGCTTCCGATCTTAACTCTGTTGACCACTACTCGTTGCTTTCGATTGGTTAGAAGTTGACGATCCATCTCCCACTTTGCTAGTTATTCCTTCTGACACGTATTTTGTGTGCTGTTACAGCCATGATCGCATTTGTTCAAATGCTTTAGCAAGTCTGTGTATATTACATCTGCATTATGATTTTTCTTCCAGTGCTCCAAAGTGATGGATCCATAGTGATCCAGTAGTTGTGTGAGGCAGGAGCCGACATGTCCTGAACCATGTTGACATGGATTGTGCAGTTTTTGCGGAATCCAGGTGTTTGCAATCTTGCTTCTTAGAACTCTTTCTAAGCATTGTTATTGATTTTGGGACGTTTGAGCTATTGTCTACAGTACTTAGCTATATTCTTTGCTGCCACCTTTAGGGAGTGGGGCTATATCCGTGTTTTTAAGTGACTGAATTTCACCCATGCCAAGGCTCCTTCTCCATAGGTGTACTGGGCCCGCTGAGGAGGGGTTTCTTGCATTTCTCTTTAATGAACACAGAGTACCACGTGTCTGGGCCTGGGGCTGAGTGCATTGAATGTTGTTCAATGGTTTTTTCAAACAAAAAAGTCGATCGGAGTTATGGTTATGTCGGAAAACTGACATACAATTATGGGTTTTGAGGGCTATTCATGAAGAACATCATTTGGGTCGTCGATACACAGATCTCCCCCCCCCAACCCCGATAGTGGATCACTAAAACACAGAGTTTACTGGGATTTCAGTATTTCACTCATTTCCTTGTTGTCATCTGTGATAAGTCCCATACATGTCTGCTGTAATGGCCGATACTAGATGTGGTATTTGGCATGGTTTTTGGCATATGAAAATAATATTTCGAGTTTGTCTTTCAATTTCACTTGATAGCTTTAAGGACTCCTCTGTCCTCCTGGTTCCTGTATGAAGTCCTTTACTTAAATTCGGTAGTTTCACTTCCCTGGTCAGCGCCTACTTCGTGTATCAGATATTCTAACGTTCCTGAGGAGTCAGTGTTTCTTCGTCGTCTTCTGTAGAGGGAGCGTCTTTCTCTCTCCAGTTTACTCATGCTCTTCTTCTTTCTTAGGGGAATATGCATAGGAACATACTTCAGCTGCCAGGAAGTTGATCCTTTAAAGGCACTGGTTTGGCTCCCATATTATTTAAGATATCTTCAACATGTTTCATTTATGACATGGTTTACCTGGTCCCAGTTGATGTTCTTGTTGTTGAAGTTGTATTTTGTGAAGACACCTTACAGATACTTGCATTTTGCTGATCTGGACCCCTGTGCATGTACGTCTGGACTCGAATAGATTGTGATCAGAATGGTTGTTTTTGATATTGTTATGTCTATTACCAGGTATCCTCATTATTTGTGAAGGTGAGGCCTAGTGTGATTTCCTGTCTTGTTGGCTCCACTAGCTGCTGGCTTAAGGTGGGTTTTTCGCAGGCATTTAGTAGCTCATGGGTGTGTGACCTTTAAGCTTGCTCTACCTCCAGGGATTGTTTCTGCTATAATAGTCTTTGCTACACTTTTCCATTTTGTTTGCCTTTGTTGAAAATCACATGCAGTAAGAAGTTTGGGGATGGAGTGACGGCTTTTTTCCAAGTCTGTAATCAATTTTCAGTAATCTGTTCCTTGAACTGTTGTGTGGTTGCATCTGGTGGCTTATATACAACCACAATGATAGGTTTGGTACTGATCTTTATGATAGATCTTCAACTACATCATTGTGTGTTCAGCAACTCTTTGTAGATGAGCGACTCTTTGACATAAAGGCCATCCTCATCGTTGTTTCCTGCCTCTTTCTGTCGCATCTAAAAAGGTTGTAACCACTTCTTATCCATATTTCAATGTCAAGGATCTTTTGTGTTGCGTCTCTGGGAAGGGCTGCAAACATCGCATTTGACTCCTCTAGAAGTCCAATGTTAAAAGGTATTTTGTTGTTGGTGGTTGGCTTAAGGCCCTGTATATTAGCAAATATGACGAGGTTGTATTCTGTGTTTATTGGGGGGGATTTTGTTATTGGCATAAGTTAGTTGTAAATTTTGGAGGGCTGGGTGGACACTGGCTGCGCACTCAAGTCCAAAATGGCTCCAAGGTGGTGGAATTATTTTTGTTATTTCATTACATTTTTTTTAGCCGTTTCCTGCCACTAAATAAATCTACACTGGAGTTGGGTAGTAGTAGATACTTTGTTTGGCTTGTGGGGTCTGTGCCTCCTGCGTCTCTTTTAGATGGTATATAGGGCAGTTGATGTTGTATCACTGTTTTTGGAGGTAGCGAGGCACTGCAAGGTAGCAAAGCGCTACAATATAGCGAGCGCTATAGACCCGGTAGCGAGCGTACCTAGGTAGTGAGTGCTACAATATAGCGGCGCCTTCGATGACTTCGTTTTATTCTGCTCAATCGGATTCAGTGTGTGTGTGAACATTTTTATGCTCTTATCAGTGTCAAAATTTTATTAAAAATAAATATCCTTCAGGCCTTTAACCCCCCCCACATTCTTCTCCGCTGTCCACCACCCACCCCAACTACCACCACCCCAGCTACCACCACTCCAGATACACAACCCCTGCTACCACCACCCCAGTACCACCACCCCACGCATACCACCACCCAGCACCACTAGACTAATACCACCACCCAGCTTCCATCACCAAAGCTACAATCACCCAGCTTCCACACCCAGCCTCCACAAACCCAGGTACACACACTCAGCTACCGCCCACCCTAGCTACTTCCAATCCAAGTTACTACCATCCAGCTACCACCACCCCATTACCTCCTCCCAAGCTATCATCACCCCAGCTACACCACCCCAGCTACCACACCCCAGCTACCACCCAACCCCAGCTACCACCACCCATTACCACCACCCTAGCTACCTCCACTCCAGTACCACCACCCCAGCTCCACCACCCCAGCTACTACCCCCCAACTACCACCACCCAAGCTACCACCACCCCAGCTACCACCACACCCAGCTACCACAACCCCAGCTACCACCACCCTTAGCTACTCCACCCAGCTACCACCTTCCCAGATACCACAACCCCAGCTACTACCACCCCAACTACCACCACCCAGCTACCACCACCCCAGCAAACCATAGCCTAGCTACCACCACGCCAGCAACCATTACCACTCAGCTACCACCAACCCCAGATACCAATACCCAGCTACCATACACCAGCTACCGCTACCCCAGCTACCACTACACCTGGTACTGCTACCCCAGCTACCACCATCATCATTCCTTACCAGTATTTTCTCGACTTCAATACAAACCAAGTACACGTACAGACAGTCATGCATCCTTATCTGCTTTAGCCACTACCTGCATGCCAACTAACCTTCCTCTACCCTACCTACCTACCTACTACCTGCCTACCTACTGCCTGCCTGTGCCTGCATGCCTGCCTGCCTGTCTGCCTTCCTGACTGCCTGCCCTGCCTGCTGCCTCTCTGCCTGTCTGCTGCATGCCTGCTGCATGCCTGCCTGCCTGCTGCCTCTCTGCCTGTTGGCCTGCCTCCCTGCCTGCCCTGCCTGCCTGCCCTGCCTGCCTAAGCCATATTCCTCTGTCTCTATCATGCCTCACTCGTTCATTCGTCCTTCATCTTTGACGTCTTTCCTTTCACTCTCACCCTATTTTTTTTTATGTTTCAGATTAACAACGTACCTTTTTTTATCTCTCTCCCTCTCGTCTCTCTCTCATCTCTCTCTCTCTCTATCTCTCTCTCTTTCTCTCTCTCTCTCTCTCTCTCTCTCTCTCTCTCTTTCTTTCTCTCTCTCGCCTCTCGTGTCTCGTCTATCTCTCTCTCCTCCAGTCTTTTTCTCTCAGTGATAAAGCACTGAGAGAGAGCGATGTGATCCTGGTGGGTTTGCACCCAGTGATTTATGGCCGCATTTCGAGTACTGGTCAGTATGGACTTCAAGAGTACGATTCCTAGTATAACTTTAGGATCATTTCCGACCACTGGTGTCACAAACTAACTTCATCATTGTGTTTTGATTCAAAAACTATGAGCCTTAACACAATATTTGTACTCATCTATACAGCAAAAATAAATAACCTGTTATCATCTACTTAATATATCCAAAAAACTCTTTAATTAGAAGAGTAGTGAGTTTATTCATGTGTATGGTAATTAGGCTACCCCTGCTAGGTATAGGAAGATTATTTTCCAAATAATTATATATATATTTATATATATGTAATATATATATATTTATATATATATATATATAATATATATATATATATATATATATATATATATTATATTATTATATATATATTATTTGTGTGGTTTGTATTAATTTATCTACAAGATATTCTTTCTTCCTTCCAAGACATTTTCTTTCCAAGATGTCTTCCAGACCTTTTTTTTCTTTCCTCCCAAGATGTCATCCATAAAAGGACGTCCTCCTTCCATGACGTCCACCTTTCTGACTTATTATGTGTCATTTCTAAAGTTACTTCTTGCAATCCTTTTTTTTTCCCTCTTTCTCCCTAATACTAGATCCTATTCTTCCTCTTCTCTCCTCTCTCTCTCTCTCTCTCTCTCTCTTTCTTCCACCCTCTCTTACATTTTCTTCTTTTCCACATTTAATTTTTACAAGCCAGTCAATTACTGCCATGAAAAGAGCAGGAGGCAATGAAGACATTCGAGACAATGGTGGGTGGTAATGACGGGTGTGGAGTGGGTGGTAATGCGAGTGTGGGCGTGGGTGGTATGACGAGTGTGAGCGTGGGTGGTAAAGACGGGTGTGGCGTGGTGGTAATGACGAGTGTGGGCGGGGGTGGTAATGACGAGTGTGAGAGTGGGTGGTAATACGGGTGTGGCGTGGGTGGTAAAGACGGGTGTGGGCGTGGTGGTAATGACGGGTGTGGCGTGGCTGGTATGATGGGTGTGAGGTGGGTGGTAATGCGGGTGTTGGTGTGGGTGGTAAGACGAGGTGTGAGGTGGGTGTGATGTAGTTCAGCTGGGCTTGTGAGGGTCTCCTGGGGAGACCTAATTTTAACAATTATATGGTCAAAACTTGCCTGGCAAACGTCTTAGAAACCGCCCACGTCTGAGGTCTTTTGTTCTTGACTGCGTCAGACCTAGGCGTCAGGTCGTACACGGGGTGTGAGAGGGTGCTTGGACCACCATATAAAAGCCCAAGGAAGAAGCATGCATCTGGAGTTTGAACGAGCTGGCTGCTGGGGTGCAGAGCTCCCTGAGCTGAGCATGCGGAGCAAGCTGCTTCTGGGGTGGCAGAGCTACTGAGCAGAGACTTCGAGACAGAGCTGCTGCTGGGGTGCAGGGCTCGGAAGAAGGCTGCTGAGTCTCTGGAGGAGACTGTGGAGGCATTGGGCAGGAGTAATGGCTTGGAGCAGAATTACTCGTTGCTGTGATAGGTCTTTGGGACCTGTGGATTAGTTCCTGGTAGTGAACTGTACTCTGAATTATATTGTAAGTTACATTCAATTTGGTCAAGTTGATTGTGTTCCCTGTCTCACTGTTATGTGTACCATCCCACTTATCTAAACCACATATAATGTTCTCCTGTCTAAATATATTATTGTAAAAGACTTAATAATAAATCCGTGTTTGAGTAGAATAGAAACATATATTCACTGCCACCGTTATTTATTTTTTTTTCTTATATTTTATTATGTTTATATGAGATGAAGATGGGCGAGGCATATGTTAGTGAGTAGTGTAGAGTTAATGAGAGTGTCGTGGTGGTCACCACCTGACCTGTCATTACCTACCTACACTCGTCAATCATCTCAACTCCTTCCACCTTTGCCTGCCTCTCACCTTGCCTACTTAATCCCTTACTCCCATATTCCCCACTTATATCTATTCATCTTTACCCCCTTACTTGACATGGTGTCTAAGCGGTGGTGGTTCTATTATTTTCATAGTAGGAACAGTCCCATGTGCCTTTATTTTTGAATGCTCGGTTATACTTATGCTACCCATTTGCTACCACTTTTTTTTTTCTTGTGCTGTGTAAAAATCAAAGTGAGTATCTGTATGATATTATGTATCCTAGAACCTTAACTGTCCTTTTTTGACGGTGGGTTTGTATTGTTTGGGTGTAATATTGGATTTGGTGGAGTTGGTTGTTGGTTTGAGATAAATGGTGGAGAATATCAGTATTTGGGTGAGACTTTTGGGGGAGAAGCAATTACTGCCGAATTTGAATATTTACAGGAGGAATGAGAGTCACCCAAGCCCGCAGTGGAAAAGACTTACCCACAACCTGTACATTGAAGAGCTGCTATGATTGACGTACTCGATGTGCCCGTCACCCCAGCTGATCATGCCCAGTCACCAGCTGATGTGCCCCAGTAGATGTATTGCTGCCATGGTCTGTCATCCAGTGTAGTGGGTGTCTGCATCACCCAGCCTCTGTGACCATCACCAGCGGACCGCACCTGCTGTTGATGACCTGAAGTGACCTACCTCACCTCCAGCAACTGACCATAGCCTGCTATGTGTGTCGGCTGATGTGATGCTGCTGAGATGCTGTGGCCGTGCTGTGATTGCTGTGGCCGTGCTGAGATGTGTAGCCGTGCTGCGATGTGTGGCCGTGATCGTGTGCTGCTGTGATGTTGAGATGCTGAGCCGTGCTGAGATGCTGGACCGTGTTGCGATGCTGTAGCCCATGCTGCGATGCGGTGGCCGTGACGTGTGCTGCTGTGATCCGGACGTGCTGTGATGTTGAGTTGCTGCAGTCGTGAGTTGATGTTGAGATGCTGCGGCCGTGCTGTGATGCTGGGACCGTGCTGCGTGCTGTGGCCATGCTGTGTGTCTGCTGTGATACGGCCGTGCTGTGATGACGCGATGCTGCCTAGCTCAGAGAGATGGGGTGATGCTGCTCAGTGGTGGTGAGGGATTCTGGCTGGTGTGCCAGGACTTGAGAATCTTTACATGAAGGAGCTGCCATTCCTCGGAGATGTGGAAGGACGGGTTTAGCCGCGGAGATGGACTCCAGCTGCTGGGACCAGCCTGCTATAAAGGGACGGTATGCGAGGTGTATCATGCCTTGCTGGTCGACCTGGACGGACCGGGTATGCGGGGATGCCCGCCAGCCATGAGAGACTATTGAGTGTGTGAGTTGTCCCCAACCTACTTTGGATTGCCAGATGTGTTAGTGTTTCTGTGTGAAATAGGTGACCTGAAATCGTCCAGTGATTATGGCCAGCCTTGTTTTATGAGGCCAGTGAATCCTAGTAGTGGCATAGGATAATGGTAAGTCAAGTCTTAGCTGCGATGACTGCCCCTGTCTCGATTTTCAGATGTTGTAGTGTGCATGTGAAGTGTGCCGAAAATGCGACCTTGGTGGTCGTGAAGCTGGTCCACTTGCAGTTACTGAAAAGATGCAACCGTTGGAGCACGTTTTCCCACGCCATAGGAAGCCTAGAGAGGTTTGGCCCAATATGATAACGTGCGAGGGTGACTAGCATCGGCGTGTGCATTTCTAGTAGAAGTTGGGAAGGGCAATGGAGGCCCGATATTAGGGTTTAGGGACATGATGGTAAGGAGGCTTTGCACCCAGAGAGGCAACTTTTATGCTGGTCAACTGCGAGTGGGTACTGTTATGCTGCTTTGTGGTTGTTGAGGAGGGGCTGAGGAAATTATGTATTGATATTTTTGTATTATGTATAATTTGTTTTTGTATTGTAATAGTTTTAGCGGATTAGGATTAAAATTGTCTAATAACTTAGGTCAAATTGTTATAGTTCTCAGATATTTTAAATTGGGGGGAGAAAGGGGCGATGTGATGTTAGTGCAGGCTGGGCTTGTGAGGTCTCTGGGGAGACCTTAATTAACCAATTATATGGTCACACCTTGCCTTGCAAACGTCAGTAGCCACGCCCACTCTGAGGTCTTTGTTCTTGACTGCGTCAGACCTAGGCGTCAGATCGTACCGTGTTGTGGAGTGTGCTTGGACCCACCTTAAATTCCCAAGGAAGAGCATGATCAGGAGATTCGAGCGGAGCTGCCTGCTGGGGTGCAGAGTCCTGAGCTGAGATTTTCGAGCGGTGTGATGCTGGGGTGCAGAGCTCCTGAGCAGAGACTTCGAGCAGAGCTGCTGCTGGGGTGCAGGGCTCGGGAGAAGGCTGCTGAAGTCTCTGGAGGAGACTGTTGGTGGCATTGGGCAGAGTAACTGGCTTGGCCGCAGTACTCGTTGCTGTGTTGGCTATTGGGACCTGTGGCTTAGTTCATGTGTGAAATGCCCTTTTGAACTTATTGTAAGTTAATTCATTTTGGTCAAGTTGATTGTGGTTACCTGTCTCACTGCTTATGTGTAACACCCATTTATCTAAACAACAATAAATTGTTCTCCTGTTTCCTAAATATATTATTGTACAAAGACTTTAATAATAAACTGTGTTTGAGTAGAATAGTAATATTCACTGCGCTACCGTTATTTATTTTTTTTCTTATATTTTATTATGTTTATATGAGTGAAGAATTGAGGCGAGGCATATGTTATTGGAGTATTGTAGAGTTAATGAGAGTGTCGTGGTGGTCACCAACTGACCTGTCCTTACCTACTCCTCGTAATCATCTCACTCCTACCACCTCGCCTGCATCCCCCTGCCTACATAATCCCTTCTCCACATATTCCCCACTTATTCCATTCAATCTACCCCCCTACATGACATGGGTTGTAATGCACGGGCGTGGGCGTGGGTGGTAATGGGGGGTGTGGCGTGGGTGGTTAATGACGAGTGTGAGCGTGGGGGTAATGGACAGGAGCGAGTGTGGGTGATATGCGAGTGTGGGCGTGAGGGCACTAATATTTGTGGGTTCAAATGGCTGTACCCGAACTGGGAAAGAAACCTGCTTGTAAAACCTGGCTGCGCAGCTTTTTGAGGCATCTGTGGTCTAGAGCGTCACTTGGGGGGGGGGGGAACTTTTGCCTATCATCCCTGACGTGGTTTCGGAATCCTGCTTACTGTGCCATTATTTGTATATACTCGTTTGTTTCTGCAAGGTGTATAATATAACATACAGGAATACAGGACCCTAGGTATGCCAGTGTCATTACGAAGGAAGATTCTCGTTCGCTCCAGCAACCAAAACCTATTGCAGCACTTGTCTATATACAGTTCAATTGGGGATGTCCCATCGCTGAAAAGGTGCTTGCAAACATGCTTAGGCTGTAACATCAGGACAGGAGACTGCCATCTCAATGCTGTGAGAACACCTCACTTGGGGATTTCCTCCTAACAGTTCCCATCTCAAGTTAATGAGAAACATGCCTCGGACATAAGACGTGTATTTGCGCGATGTGCAAGCCTGCCTTTATAGTCTACATGGTCTTAATGCTCCAAAACCAAGGGCTGGCATGCAGGACATATAAAGTCAACGACATTATAAAGAAAGCCTTGCCTACTGCTGGATGCCCAACCGAGAATGAGCCCCAATCATAGCAGCCAACAATACTACACCCCTGCGAACCACCCTTGATGGGATCACCATCTATACTCAAAAGAATGGAAAGGCTCTTAGCATGGGACTATAACTGCGTGTCGAAGCTGGCTGGACACCTACATCCATTCACAGGCGTCGGGCGGTAGGGAAGTGCGCCTAGTCACAAGGAGGGTACAAGATCGGCAAGTACAGAGAAAAACCATTCAGTATCAATTTGTCCCAGGAGAGTTCAGAGACCTTCAGATCCTGGGGAAAAAAAATGCCACATGTTTCCTTAAAGAACTGGATTTCAGACTCCTCGATACCACCCAGGGACCCGAGGCACCACCTTTCACTGTGCTTCTAGCACTCATGTGGCCATCCAGAGGGAATTGCATGCTGATATTTGCCTTGTTTCCCGCTTCGGAGGAGATGGAGGAGGTTCAAAAATCTTTGATATATTGTACCACTTATTCCTGTTTGTGTTTTTTATCAAGATTATCTATAAATAAAGTTCACATCTAATATAGAATATAGGGGGTAGTAAGAGAGAAAATATTCAACAGTTCTGGGGAGAACCTTGAGTTTTCTCTGAAGTATTATTTACTATCTTCTCTGATGATGTGGCTCACCCAGTACAGTTCTAGAAGTGGTACCTCCCTAACTATATTATATTATATATATATATATATTATATGATATATATATATATATATTTTTACATATATATATATATTTATATATATATTTATTTATAATATATATATATATATATGATTGGATAGAGATGAACAAGGTGGCTTTAGTAAAGGTAGGGGTGTGTGGACCAGGTGTTTACAGTGAAACATATAAGGAACAGTATTTAGATAAGGCTAAGAGGTCTTTGTGGCATTTATTGGATTTGGGAAAAGGCGTATGGACAGGGTGGTTAGGGGGGCAATGTGGCAAAAAAAGATGTGGCAAGTGTTGGTGTAGGAGGTAGGTAATGAAAGCAGTGAAGAGTGGTTACGAGGATTGTGAGGTCAGTTAGAGTATGTAGGAAAGTGGAAATTATTTCCCAGTAAAAAGTAGGACCTTAGACAAGGATGTGTGGATGTCACCGGGTGTTTAATATATTTATAGATGGGGTTGTAAGAGAAGTAAATGCGAGGTATTGGCAAGAGGCGTGGAGTTAAAAGATAAAGAAATCCACATAAAATGGAGGTTCTCACAGTTGCTCTTTGCTGAGACACTGTGCTCTTGGGAGATTTGAAGACCTGCAAGTTGCAGAGATGGTGGATGAATTTGATTGGGTGGCAAAAGAAGAAAATTAAAGGTGAATCAGGAAAGAGTAAGGTTATGAGGATAACAAAAGATTAGTGATGAAAGATTGAATATCAGATTGGAGGGAGAGAGTATGGAGGAGGTGAAGTATTCAGATATTTGGGAGTGGACGTGTCAGCGGATGGGCTATGAAAGATGAGATGAATCATAGAACTGATGAGGGGAAAAGAGTGAGTGGCGCACTTAGGAGTCTGTGGAGGGGACAAAGAACTTTGTCCTAGGAGGGGGGAGGACCAAAAAGAGGGGGAATGTATGAGAGTATAGTTTTTCTAACGCTCTTATATGGGTGTGAAGCATGGGTGATGATTTTTGCAGCAAGGAGGAAGGCTGGAGGCAGGTGGAGATGTCATGTATGAGGACAATGTGTGGTGTGAATTTAATGCAGAGAATTCGTAGTTTGGAAGTTAGGAGGAGGTGCGGGATTTACCAATATGTTGTCCAGAGGGCGAGGAAGGGTTGTTGTGGTGGTTCGGACATGTAGAGAGAATGAGCGATACAGATGACTTCCATGAGTGTTTCAGTCTGTAGGGAAGGAAAGGCGGGGTAGGTGTCGGGCCTAGGAAAGGTTGGAGAGGGGGGTAAAGGAGGTTATGTGTGCGAGGGGCTTGACTTCCAGCAGGCTTGCGTGAGCGTGTTGATTAGGAGTGAATGGGACCAAATGGTTTTTTAAAACTGACGTGCTGTTCGGAGTGCTGTGCACAAGTTAACATTTTATGAAGGGGTCAGGGAATCCGGCAGGCCGGATTGATCATGGGATGGGAAGTTCAGTGCCTGCACTGAAGGAGGGGGTTAATGTTGCAGTTGAAAAACTGTAGTGTAAAGAACCCTTTGGCAAGACAGGATGGAGTGAAGTGATGGTGAAAGTTTTTCTTTTTCGGGCCACCCTGCCTTGGTGGGAATCTGCCAGTGTGATAATAAAAAAAAATAATATATATATATATATATATATATATAATATATTATATATATATATATATATATATATTTATATTATCTATATATATATATATATATATATATATATATATATATATATATATACTATATCAGTAACTCACAGTGACCTCATCAACTTCAGAGGTCAGTTTTAAAATCAATATAAAATATGAAGAAAAAAATCAGAGAGTATTATTGACTTGTCACCTGTTCACCATCTTACTGCGTCATCGTCCTTGCATTTTTCTCCTCCCTCTCACTTTTTATATCTACTTTTAACGAATTTTTGTTTTGTTTTGTAAAGATTTCTATTTGCTTCTTAAGGGCATTTAAAAGTTTTCTCACTTAAAATACGAGTTAAGTGAAGTCTAATGAGATGTGCAAACATTCTGAGAGGAACCAGCAGCAGCGTATGACACACCCGCATGCAACTATCCTGAGAAAACTTACTTCTCCTCCTTCGTTGCCCAGCCTTGCAAACCACATTTGCCACAGCTATTGATGATGCATGAGAAGGTGTGAAATTACTTGAACTAAAGAGAGAGATAGAGATGATCCCTGAGGCTTGTCTTGCATATATATATATAATATATATTTATATATATATATTATATATATATTTGGATATATATATATAATAGATATATATTTATATATATAATATATATATTATATATATATATATTATATATATATATATATATAAAATATAAATATCTATTATATATATATATTTTAATCTATATATATATATAATATATATATATATATATATATATATTTATTATATTATATATATATATATATATATATTCTTTGCTGAAACAAAGCTTAAAGTAGGACCTGCAAAGTAGCAATTGAAAAGTAGCAACTGAAAAGATGCAGCAGAAAAAGTGCAATTGAACATAGAGGCAGCCCAAATGTAGCAACAGAAAGGAAGCAGCTGAAAAGTAGCAAATATGCAAGGCAGCAGAAACAAACATTTAGAAAAGTAGCAGATGAAAAATAACCAGTTTACAAAGTGGTTAACACTGAAAAAAATTGGTAACACTGGTAGTAAAACTCGAGGACTCAACACTTGAAACCGACCGTAAAACATTAGTAAAAGTGTTCCTCTGCATGCTTGAGTTATCTTGCTTGAGTTATCGTGCGTGAGTTATCATGCTGAGTTATCATGCGTGCAGTTATCATGCTTGAGTTATCATGTGTGGAGTTATCATGCCTTGAGTTACTCATGGTGAGTATCATGCTTGAGTTATCATGCGTGAATTATCATGCTTGAGTTTTCATGGCTTGAGTTATCATGCGGTGAGTTTTCATGCGTGAGTTTTCTTGCGTGAGTTATCATGCAGTTGAGTTTCATTGCGTGAGTTATCATGCGTGAGTTATCATGCTTGAGTTATCATCGTGAGTTATCATGCGTGAGTTATCATGCTTGAGTTATCATGCTGAGTTATCATGTTGAGTTATCATGGTGAGTTATCATGTGAGTTATCATGCGTGAGTTATCATGCTGAGTATCATGCGTGAGTTATCATGCGTGAGTTATCATGCGTGAGTTATCATGCTGAGTTATCATGCGTGAGTTATCATGCTGAGTTATCATGCTGAGTTATCATGCTTGAGTTATCATGTTAGTTATCATGCGTGAGTTATCATGCTTGAGTTATCATGCGTGAGTTATCATGCTGAGTTATCATGCTGAGTATCATGCTTGAGTTATCATGCGTGAGTTATCATGCGTGATTATCATTTGATTATCATGCTTGAGTTATCATGCGTGAGTTATCATGCTTGAGTTATCATGCGTAGTTATCATGCGTGAGTTATCATGCTTGAGTTATCATGCTTGAGTTATCATGCTTGAGTTATCATGCTGAGATTATTCATGCTTGAGTTATCATACATGCGTGAGTTATCATGCTTGAGTTATCATGCGTGAGTTATCATGCGTGAGTATCAGCTTGAGTTATCATGCTTGAGTTATCATGCTTGAGTTATCATGCGTGAGTTATCATGCTTGAGTTATCATGCGTGAGTTATCATGCTTGAGTTATCATGCGTGAGTTATCATGCTTGAGTTATCATGCTTGAGTTATCATGCTGTGAGTTATCATGCTTGTGTTATCATGCGTGAGTTATCATGCGTGAGTTATCATGCGTGAGTTATCATGCGTGAGTTATCATGCTTGAGTTATCATGCGTGAGTTATCATGCTTGAGTTATCATGCGTGAGTTATCATGCGTGAGTTATCATGCGTGAGTTATCATGCGTGAGTTATCATGCTTGAGTTATCATGCGTGAGTTATCATGCGTGAGTTATCATGCTTGAGTTTATCATGCTTGAGTTATCATGCGTGAGTTATCATGCTGAGTTATCATGCTTGAGTTATCAGCGTGAGTTATCATGCTTGAGTATCATGCTGAGTTATCATGCTTGAGTTATCATGCTTGAGTTATCATGCGTGAGTTATCATGCTTGAGTTATCATGCGTGAGTTTATCATGCTGAGTTATCATGCTTGAGCTATCATGCGTGAGTTATCATGCGTGAGTTATCATGCTTGAGTTATGCTTGAGTTATCATGCGTGAGTTATGATGCGTGAGTTATCATGCTTGAGTTATCATGCGTGAGTTATCATGCGTTGAAGTTATCATGCTTGAGTTATCATGCTTGAGTTATCATGCGTGAGTTATCATGCTTGAGTTATCATGCTTGAGTTATCATGCTTGAGTTATCATGCTTGAGTTATCATGCTGAGTTATCATGCGTCTGAGTTATCATGCGTGAGTTATCATGCGTGAGTTATCATGCTTGAGTTATCATGCTTGAGTTATCATGCTTGAGTTATCATGCTTGAGTTATCATGCGTGAGTTATCATGCTTGAGTTATCATGCGTGAGTTATCATGCGTGAGTTATCATGCTTGAGTTATCATGCTTGAGTTATCATGCTGAGTTATCATGCTTGAGTTATCAGTTGAGTTATCATGCTTGAGTTATCATGCTTGAGTTATCATGCTTGAGTTATCATGCTTGATGTTATCATGCTTGAGTTATCATGCTTGAGTTATCATGCTTGAGTTATCATGCTTGAGTTATCATGCTTGAAGTTATCATGCTTGAGTTATCATGCGTGAGTTATCATGCTTGAGTTATCATGCTTGAGTTATCATGCTTGAGTTATCATGCTTGAGTTATCATGCTTGAGTTATCATGCGTGAGTTATCATGCTTGAGTTATCATGCTTGAGTTATCATGCTTGATTACATGCTTGAGTTATCATGCTGAGTTATCATGCTTGAGTTATCTGCATGAGTTATCATGCGTGAGTTATCATGCTTGAGTTATCATGCTTGAGTTATCATGCTTGAGTTATCATGCGTGAGTTATCATGCGTGAGTTATCATGCTTGAGTTATCATGCTTGAGTTATCATGCTTGAGTTATCATGCGTGAGTTATCATGCTTGAGTTATCGTGCATGAGTTATCATGCTTGAGTTATCATGCTTGAGTTATCATGCGTGAGTTATCATGCTTGAGTTATCGTGCATGAGTTATCATGCGTGAGTTATCATTCTTGAGTTATCATGCGTGAGTTATCATGCGTGAGTTATCATGCTTGAGTTATCCTGCGTGAGTTATCATGCGTGAGTTATCATGCTTGAGTTATCATGCTTGAGTTATCCTTCTTGAGTTATCATGCGTGAGTTATCATGGTTGAGTTATCATGCGTGAGTTATCATTGTTGAGTTATCATGCGTGAGTTATCATGCGTGAGTTATCATGCTTGAGTTATCATGCGTGAGTTATCATGTTTGAGTTATCATGCTTGAGTTATCATGATTGAGTTATCATACTTGAGTTATCATGTCTGAGTTATCATGCGTGAGTTATCATGCATGAATCATCATGTGTGAGTCATCATGTGTGTGTCATCATGTGCAAGTTATCATTTGTGAGTTATATTATCATATCTGAGTTATCTTGGAGTTATCATGCTCAATAATAACCCACATGGAAACAGGAACGCAGGAGATTAATTAGTCTGTATATTTCTATCTTCTTCTGGAATCCTCTTCAGCAGATGTACTGAAGAGGATCCCAGAAGGGGGTCGAAACATACAGATCAACCAATTAACCTAAGTTTCTGTCTTCACGTGGGTTATTACTGAGCACTGACAAATGTTCATTACACTTTAGTTATCCATTGAGTTATCATAATCAAGGTACGTAACAGTTATCACACTCATACTGTTCATTAAAGGAAGAGGTTTTTCCGTTGATCATCTCTGTTAACTGTTTGTTCAGGTCCCAGTGAGTCTAGTGGGGAGCTTTCCCAACCTATTTGTAGAGCCTTTAACGGGAGTGGAGCTCATGACTTTTATTCTCATTCTCTCTCTCTCTCTCTCTCTCTCTCTCTCTCTCTCTCTCTCTCTCCGATAATATAAAGAAAAGACCCTTTTGTGCGAGGGTAAAAAATGGGACAGGTTAAGCGCAGGTTTTGTGAGACGAGTATTTTGAGGGTGAGAGAAAATGGCTAAGCTTAATTAACCCAGGTTCTCAGTGTTTTGCTGGGTACTCGTCGACCAGCTGTAGCAGTGTCGACCAGCTGTAACAGTGTCGACCAGTTGTAGCAGTATCGACTAATTGTGGTGTAATGTTATGGCTCCGTCTAGGCAGGTAGCAAGGGTCGACAAGGGGGGCAGTACCATTAACTCTGAATTGCGCGACGCTCACCCCAGGCATTACTGTGGCTTAGCTCCAGTAAGATCAGACTCAGACGAGTTACACAAGAAAACGGAACTTTTCTAAGGTGGAGGCCCGTTAACACAGGTCTCTGGAGGCGAAGATGTTGGCTATTTGTAGTCAGGAGCAGGTGGAGTGTCGTGGAGATGGCAGAAGACGTAATTGCTGTTTCGATGCGTCCTGTTTTTTTTCCCCGTTAAGATATAGGTTGTCCAGGTGTTGCAACGCATTTCTCTCTTTTTTGTATAAAGCTTGTCACTTAGCATTTTTTCCCGTGGACATGAAGAGCTGAGATACTTGCCCTGGTATGGAGTAACTCATTGGTGACACAGTTCTGGCATCCAGTGCTAAACATCTAGCAAAGAGCCTTGTTATGAAGTCTGCAGTTTCAGGTGATTGGATCTGACAGCGAGGGAGATAGCAAGTGGTGGTGATGGTGCATGTTAGAAGCTGGCAATATGAGGTTTTATACAGGTCTAGTCTGGTCTGGGGAATGAGCCCCTCATGGTTTACAGACTCTGTTGGTCTTTTATCTTTTAGGGAATGGCCATGACGTCTTCGGAGTTGGTGTGTTTACTTATATGCAGGCGTTTGTTGAAGTTAGGAGTGCGGTGGTGTCAGTGATTGATATGAAAATGCGGCCTCAGAAGTTTTTAGTTCGAAAGTGGTGGATCATTTCTTTTCTTGTAGTTAGAAAGAAATAATTATGTGCCCCGTCTCCTTCAGGACACATGCAGTATTACTCAAGAAGTTCCTTCTCCAGGTGACTGTTGCGAGTTGTGATGTAGAGTGATTAGTTGTGTTGGTTCAGGGATTCCTCTTGTCAAATTCGGACCTGTTTGTGTCTGTCTTCAGGCGTCCTGTGTGTTCCCAAAGAGTGATTCTGTCTACTTCAAACCTGTACATTCCTGAAGGATGCGTTTCTGAGATTACATGTGAGATGTCGTCAGCATGAGAGGCAGTGATCGTGCCGTCAGGATTAGAGACAGTGATCGTGTCGCCAGGATTAGAGACAGTGATTGTGCCATCAGGATTAGAGACAGTGATTGTGTCGTCAGGATTAGAGACAGTGATTGTGCCATCAGGATTAGAGACAGTGATTGTGTCGTCAGGATTAGAGACAGTGATCGTGTCGTCAGCATTAGAGGCAGTGATCGTGTCGTTTAACTGGTGTTCTGGGGACGCCACTGGTGTTCAGGATGTGTAGTGTAAAGGGATCAGATAGATCCCTCAGGAGTCCTGCTTCCAGTAGAAAGAAGTTGAGTGTTTTGGCCTTGCGAGATGATTCTCAAATACGGTTGTCTAGCAAGTTGAAGTGGAGTTTTGTGTATGGTGTATGAGAAGATAAAATTGTTGCAAATTACAAATAATTTAGCCCGTCATGCCAAATGGCATCAAAAACTTTCTTCATCTTTGGCAGCAAGTTCTGTTTTTAACCTTGGATTCTGTCGAAGTGTGTGGGTAATCCATGATGTTCAACACGTCTTGCTTTGATCTATGTTGTCTGCCTGAAGGAAGATTATACATCAGTGAGGACGTTAGTTTATAGGCGTTTGTTTATGCATACGTTGAAAGCCTTTCAAATATATGCGTTAGTGTTTCTAATAGGCTTGTGGGTCATTAGTTCTTGGGATCTGTGTGCGTGTGAGACTTGTGTTTGGGAATTACAAGAAGTTGGTAGTAACCGGAGGCTGGAGATACAAAGAGGAGGAGGAGGCGGAGGAGGAGGAGGAGGAGGAGGTTGGTGTAGGGAGATTGATGGTGTCAGGGAGGTGTTTTAAGATATTACAGGGTCCAGAAAACACATGTGGCTTCGGGGCAGGTGGGATCAGAGTGTGGTAATGTTGTTTATCATGAGAGGAATATTCTCTACATGTGTTGAGGGAAGTGTTTGGGGTTGCTAGGTGCTTGTCAAATATTCCAGTTTATGTGCTGGGTGTGTTGAGTGCGTGGTGGGTGTGTTGAGTGTGTGGTGGGTGTGTTGAGTGCGTGATGGATGTGTTGAGTGTGATGGGTGTGTTGAGTGTGCGGTGGGTGTGTTGAGTGTGTGATGGATGTGTTGAGTGTGATGGGTATGTTGAGTGTGTGGTGGGTGTGTTGAGTGGCCAAGTGGGGTGGTGGGTTTGTTGAGTGCGTGATGGGTGTGTTGAGTGTGTGATGGGTGTGTTGAGTGTGTGGTGGGTGCGTTGAGTGGCCAAGTGGGATGGTGGGTTTGTTGAGTGGTCAAGTGGGGTGGTGGGTGTGTTGAGTTGCCAAGTGGGGTGGTGGGTGTGTTGAGTGGCCGAGTGGGGTGGTAGGTGTGTTGAGTGGCCAGTGGGGTGGTGAGGTGTGTGAGTGGCTAAGTGGGTGGTGGTGTGTTGAGTGGCCGAGTGGGGTGGTGGTGTGTGAGTGGCCGAGGGGGATGGTGGGTGTTTGAGTGGCCGAGTGGGGTGGTGTGTGAGATGAGTGGCGGGGTGGGGTTGGTAGGGTAGGGTGTTGAGTGGCCGAGTGGGGTGTGAGTTTTTGTTGAGTGGCCGAGAGGGATGGTGGTGTGTTGAGTGGCCTGAGTGGGGTGGTAGGTGTGTTGAGTGGCCGAGTGGGGGTGGTGGGTGTGTTTGAGTGGCCGAGTGGGGTGGTGGGTGTGATGAGTGGGGTGATGGGTGTGTTGAGTGGGGTGGTGGGTGTGTTGAGTGGGGTGGTGGGTGTGTTGAGTGGGGTGGTGGGTGAGTTTTGTCTGTGGGAGACTTTTCTGTTGTCTGTGTCTATCTTAGCTCCGTTCCCATTTTCCCTTTTCTTCCTGTCTCCTCACCTTCCATTACTAATACTACCACCACCAATCCTCCTTTTCCCTCCTCCTCCTCCACTTCCTCCTCCTCCTCTCACTCCTCCTCCTTCCACTTCCTCCTCCTCCACTTCCTCCTCCTCCTCCACTTGCTCCTCCCCCTCCACTTCCTTCACCTCTACTTCGTCCTCCTCCACTTGCTCCTCCTCCACTTCCTCCTCCTCCACTTCCTCCTCCTCTTCCTCCACTTCCTCCTCCTCTTCCTCCACTTCCCCCTCCTCCACTTCCTCCTCCTCCTCCTCCACTTCCTCCTCCTCCTCCACTTCCTCCTCCTCCACTTCCTTCACTTCCACTTCCTCCCCCTCCACTTTCTCCTCCTCCACTTCCCCCTCCTCCACTTTCCTCCTCCTCCACTTCCTCCTCCTTCACTTCCTTCTCTTCCACTTCCTCCTTCTTCACTTCGTCCTCCTCCACTTCGTCTTCCTCCACTTTCTCCTCCTCCACTTCCTTCACCTCCACTTCCTCCTCCTCCCTTCACTAGCTACCCTGTTATCGTTTGTTCTGCAGCCCATCCTCTTTTCTTGCCCTTCTCTCAATTTCCTCCCTTCAGCCCCTCGGGCTCTCTCTGACTTTCCCTCTTCTCCTCTCCTGCCATTCTTCCTTCTCTTCCCCTGTTTCCTTTCACAATTCCCTCCCCTCTTTTTCCCCCCCACCCCTTTCTTCTGCTCATCTCCCTCTCGCACCACACACCCTTTCTTTGCTCTTTATTTCTTCCACTCAAATGACCCCTTTCATCCCACTCTGCGTTATTTTCTATCCCCCGTTTCTCCATCCTCTAAGTTCTTTTCCTCACTCATCCATTTTTTTCTCTCGCAGTTTCTTTCCCCCCTTTCTTTCATATTCCTCGTTCCCAGTTTTACCTTTCTTTCTCAGACTAACCCCCCCCCTCCCTCTTTCTTCGAAGACTCGCCCCTCTCCCTCCTTTCCTTCCGTCTAATCCCTTCCTTCCCTCTTCCTCTCGTGTTCAGTACCTCTCGATTATTGACGAATCCGGAGGGCGTTCGCGAAACCTTATGCCCGTCACTGGATTTCCTGACGTCACTAAGAACGGTAGGGTAGGGGGAAGAGAAAGGGGGGAGTAAGAAGAGGAGAGAGGAGAGAGAGAGAGAGAGAGAGAGAGAGAGAGAGAGAGAGAAGGAGAGAGAGAGAGAGAGAGAGACAAGGAGAAAAAGAGAGAGAGAGAGAGAGAGAGAGAGAGAGAGGGGAGATGAGGAATCTTTTTGGTAAACAGAATCCTTTCAGAGAGATCTCTAGAGAGAGAGAGAGAGAGAGAAGAGAGAGAGTGAGAGGGAGGGGAATCTATTTGCAGACAAACACAATCCTTTCAGAGAGATCTCTACCTTCCTGTCAGTTTCATCAGCCACTGCTACGTATATTTTGGACGGGACCTCGTGTCTCCCTCCTTCAGAGGTGTCTTCTCCGTGCTGGTGAGAGAGTACCATCCTGGCAGTGCTGGTCCCATCCTGGCAGTGCTGGTACCATCCGGGCAGTGCTGGTACCATCCGGGCAGTGCTGGAAATCATCCTGGCAGTGCTGGTACCATCCTGGCAGTGTGGTACCATCCTGACAGTGCTGGTACCACCTGGCAGTGCTGGTACCATCCTGGCAATGCTGGTACCATCCTGGCAGTGCTGGTACCATCCTGGCAATACGGGTTTACCATCCTGGCAGTGATGGTACCATCCTGGCAATGCTGGTACCATCCTTGCAGTGCTGGTACCACCTGGCAATGCTGGTACCATCCCTGGCAGTGCTGTACCATCCTGGCAGTGCTGGTACCATCCTGACAGGCTGGTACCACCCTGGCAGTGCTGGTCCCATCCTGGCAATGCTGGTACCTTTCCTGGCAGTGCTGGTACCACCTGGCAATACTGGTACCATCCGGCAGTGCGGACCATCCTGCAATGCTGGTACCATCTGGCAGTGCTGGTACCATCCTGGCAATGCTGGTACCATCTGGCAGTGCTGGTACATCCTGGCAGTGCTGGTACCATCCGGGCATGCTGGTACCATCCTGACAGTGCTGGTACCACCCTGGCATTTGCTGGTACCATCCTGGCAATGCTGGTACCATCCTGGCGTGCTGGTCCCATCCGCAATACTGTTACAATCCTGGCAGTGCTGGTACCACCCTTTGGCAATGCTGGGTACCATCCTGCATGCTGGTACCATCCTGGCAAATGTCTGGTCCCATCCTGGCAGTGCTGGCCATCTGGAAATGTGGTACCATCCTGGCAGTGCTGGTACCACCTGGCAATGCTGGAAACCATCCTGGCAGTGCTGGTACCATCCTGGCAGTGCTGGTACCATTCTGGCAGTGCTGGTACCATCTGGCAATATGGTACATCCTGGCAGTGCTGGTACCATCCTGGCAATGCTGGTACCATCCTGGCAGTGCTGGAAACATCCTGGCAATGCTGGTACCATCCTGGCAGTGCTGGTACCATCCGGGCAATGCTGGTACCATCCTGCAGTGGCTGGTACCATCCTGGCAATGCTGGTACCATCCTGGCAGTGCTGGACCATCCGGCAGTGCTGGTACCATCCTGGCAATACTGGTACCATCCTGGCAGTGCTGGTACCATCCTGGCAGTGCTGGTACCATCCTGGCAATGCTGGTACCATCCTGGCAATACTGGTACCATCCTGGCAGTGCTGGTCCCATCCTGGCAGTGCTGGTACCATCCTGGCAGTGCTGGTACCATCCTGGCAATACGGTACCATCCTGGCAGGCTGGTACCATCCTGGCAGTGCTGGTCCCATCCTGGCAATGCTGGTACCATCCTGGCAAATGCTGGTACCATCCTGGCAGTGCTTGGTACCATCCGGGCAATACTGGTACCATCCTGGCAGTGCTGGTACCATCTGGCAATGCTGGTACCATCCTGGCAGTGCTGGTACCATCCTGGAAAGTGCTGGTACCATCCTGGCAGTGCTGGTACCATCCGGCAATGCTGGTACCATCCTGGTAGTGCTGGTACCTCCTGGCAGTGCTGGTACCACCCTGGCAGTGCTGGTACCATCCTGGCAATACTGGTACCATCCTGGCAGTGCTGGTACCATCCTGACAGTGCTGGTACCACCCTGGCAGTGCTGGACCATCCTGACAATGCCTGGTACCATCCTGGCAGTGCTGGTACCATCCTGGCAGGCTGGTACCATCCTGGCAGTGCTGGTACCATCCTGGCAGTGCTGGTACCTGGTTTAAACCTGGTTTGCGATGCGAATATCGTCGTTTAAACAAGCGCACACCCAGTTCCCTCAATCTGCTTACTTTCATTATATATTTTAAATTCTGATGATGGATGAAGTTACAACCGAAAAAGTTAATAATAAAGAAGTGATAGCTCTAGGCCTTTCGTGTTACAATCAACACATCATCAGGAGCCTGCAATGCTGCAGAAAAGAGGAGGATGTTCAAACAAATACGATCATATGAAACATCTCCTGGCGAAAAGGCGCTTCCTATTTGCTTGGACCTCCTCCTCCTTTCTGCAACATTGCAAGCTCCTGATGAAAGGCCTAGAGCTATCATTCAACTCTCCTTCCGTGGTTGTTTTGCGTCTTGTATCACTTGTTTGCGATTTATACATGGCCTAGTAGGTATGCAGGCAAGAAAGTTGTGTAGAGTCGCGTTCCCTGGGTAATGCATTGTTGTTGGAGCTCTGTGTTGAAGTCTTGAGTCGCGTTCCCTGGGTAATGCATTGTTGTTGGAGCTCTGTTTGAAGTCTTGAGTCGCGTTCCCTGGGTAATGCATTGTTGTTGGAGCTCTGTGTTGAAGTCTTGAGTCGCGTTCCCTGGGTAATGCATTGTTGTTGGAGCTCTGTGTTGAAGTCTTGAGTCGCGTTCCCTGGGTAATGCAGTGTTGTTGCAGCTCTGTGTTGAAGTCTTGAGTCGTGTTCCCTGGGTAATGCAGTGTTGTTGGAGCTCTAGGTTGAAGTCTTGAGTCGCGTTCCCTGGGTAATGCATTGTTGTTGGAGCTCTAGGTTGAAGTCTTGAGTCGCGTTCCCTGGGTAATGCAGTGTTGTTGGAGCTCTAGGTTGAAGTCTTGAGTCGCGTTCCCTGGGTAATGCAGTGTTGTTGCAGCTCTGTGTTGAAGTCTTGAGTCGCGTTCCCTGGGTAATGCAGTGTTGTTGGAGCTCTGTGTTGAAGTCTTGAGTCGCGTTCCCTGGGTAATGCAGTGTTGTTGCAGCTCTGTTTTTAAGTCTTGAGTCGCGTTCCCTGGGTAATGCAGTGTTGTTGGAGCTCTGTGTTGAAGTCTTGAGTCGCGTTCCCTGGGTAATCCAGTGTTGTTGGAGCTCTGTGTTGAAGTCTTGAGTCGCGTTCCCTGGGTAATGCAGTGTTGTTGGGCTGTGTTGAAGTCTTGAGTCGCGTTCCGGGGTAATGCAGTTTTGGGTTGGAGCTCTGTGTTGAAGTCTTGAGTCGCGTTCCTGGGTAATGCAGTGTTTTTGAGCTCTGTGTTGAAGTCTTGATCGCGTTCCCTGGGGTAATGCAGTGTTGTTGGAGCTCTGTGTTGAAGTCTTGAGTCGCTTTCCCCTGGGTAATGCATTGTTGTTGGAGCTCTGTTTGAAGTCTTGAGTCCGTTCCCTGGGTAATGCAGTGTTGTTTGAGCTCTGTGTTGAAGTTTTTGAGTCGCGTTCCCTGGGTAATGCAGTGTTGTTGGAGCTCTGTGTTGAAGTCTTGAGTCGCTTTCCCCTGGGTAATGCATTGTTGTTGGAGCTCTGTTTTGAAGTCTTGAGTCGCGTTCCCTGGGTAATGCAGTGTTTTTTGGAGCTCTAGGTTGAAGTCTTGAGTCGCGTTCCCTGGGTAATGCATTGTTGTTGGAGCTCTTGTTGAAGTCTTGAGTCGCGTTCCCTGGGTAATGCAGTGTTGTTGGAGCTCTATGTTGAAGTCTGAGTCGCGTTCCCTGGGTATTGCAGTGTTTTTGGGAGCTCTGTGTTAAAGTCTTGGGTCGTGTTCCCTGGGTAATGCAGTGTTGTTGGAGCTCTAGGTTGAAGTCTTGAGTCGCGTTCCCTGGTAATGCAGTGTTGTTGGAGCTCTATGTTGAAGTCTTGAGTCGCGTTCCCTGGGTAATGCAGTGTTGTTGGAGCTCTATGTTGAAGTCTTGGGTCGCGTTCCCGGGGTAATGCATTGTTGTTGGAGCTCGGGTTTGAAGTTTTGAGTCGCGTTCCCTGGTAATGCATTGTTGTTGAGCTCTGTGTTGAAGTCTTGAGTCGCGTTCCCGGGGGTAATGCATTGTTGTTCGAGCTCTGTGTTGAAGTCTTAAAGTCGCGTTCCCTGGGTAATGCAATGTTGTTGGAGCTCTAGGTTGAAGTCTTGAGTCGCGTTCCCTGGTAATGCATTTTTGTTGGAGCTCTATTTGAAGTCTTGAGTAGCGTTCCCTGGGAAATTGCAGTGTTTTTGGGAGCTCATGTTGAAGTCTTGATCGCGTTCCTGGTAATGCAGTGTTGTTGGAGCTCTGTGTTGAAGTCTTGAGTCGTGTTCCCTGGTAATGCTTGTTGTTGGAGCTCTAGGTTGAAGTCTTGAGTCGCGTTCCCTGGGTAATGCAGTGTTGTTGGAGCTCTATGTTGAAGTCTTGATGGCGTTCCCTGGGTAAGCAGGGGTTGTTGGAGCTCTATGTTGAAGTCTTGATGGCGTTCCCGGGTAATGCAGTGTGTTGTTGGAGCTCTATGTTGAAGTCTTGAGTCGCGTTCCCGGGGTAATGCAGTGTTGTTGGAGCTCTATGTTGAAGTCTTGGGGTCGCGTTCCCTGGTAATGCAGTTTTTTGGGAGCTCTATGTTGAAGTCTTGAGTCGCGTTCCCGGGGTAATGAAAGTGTTGTTGGAGCTCTGTGTTGAAGTTTTTGAGTCGCGTTCCTGGTAATGCAGTGTTGTTGGAGCTCTGTGTTGAAGTCTTGAGTCGGGGTTCCCGGGGTAAGCAGTGTTGTTGGAGCTCTGTGTTGAAGTCTTGAGTCGCTTTCCCCGGGGTTAATGCTGTTTTTGTTGGAGCTCTATGTTGAAGTCTTGGGGTCGCGTTCCCTGGGTAATGCAGTGTTGTTGGAGCTCTGTGTTGAAGTCTTGAGTCGCGTTCCCTGGTAATGCAGTGTTTTGGAGCTCTGTGTTGAAGTCTTGAGTCGCGTCCCGGGGTTTAGTGCATTGTTGTTGGAGCCCCTGTGTTGAAGTCTTGAGTCGCTTTCCCCTGGGTAATGCAGTGTTTTTTGATGTTCTGTGCTTAAAAGGTCTTGAGAATAACAGAGTAAACATTGCTTCTCTGTTTAATGAAACCTTCCCCTAGGTTTAAGTGTACTAGCTAAGTGTGGGAGTGTAATTGTACTAGCGAGGATGGAGTGTAAGTGTACTAGCTGGAGGTGGAGTGTAAGTTATACTACTAGAGAGGGGGAGTGTAAGTGTACTAGCTGGAGGGTGGAGTGTAAGTGTACTAGCTGGAGGGTGGAGTGTAAGTGTACTAGCTGGAGGGTGGAGTGTAAGTATACTAGCTGGAGGGAGGAGTGTAAGTGTACTAGCTAGAGTGTGGAAGTGTAAGTGTACTAGCGGGAGGGGGGGATTTAAGTATACTAGCGGGAGGTGGAGTGTTAAGTGTACTAGCTAGAGTGTGGAAGTGTAAGTGTACTAGCTGGAGGGTGGAGTGTAAGTATACTAGCCGGAAGGGGGGAGTGTAAGAATACTAGCTAGAGTGTGGGAGTGCAAGTGTACTAGCTGGAGGGGAGTGTAAGTGTACTAGCTGGAGGGTGGAGTGTAAGTGTACTAGCTAAAGTGTGGGAGTGCAAGTGTACTACTAGAGGTGGGGGTGTAATTTAACTAGCTAGAGAGTGGGATGTAAGTGTACTAGCTGGAGGGTGGAGTGTAAGTGTACTAGCTGGAGGGTGGAGTGTAAGTGTACTAGCTGGAGGGTGGAGTGTAAGTGTACTAGCTGGAGGGTGGAGTGTAAGTGTACTAGCTGGAGGGTGGAGTGTAAGTGTACTAGCTGGAGGTGGAGTGTAAGTGTACTAGTAGAGAGTGGAGTGTAAGTGTACTAGCTGGGGGGTGGAGTGAAGTGTACTAGCTGGAGGATGAAGTGTAAGTGTACTAGCTAGAGTGTGGGAGTGTAAGTGTACTAGCTGGAGGGTGGAGTGTAAGTGTACTAGCTGGAGGGTGGAGTGTAAGTGTACTAGCTAGAGTGTGGGAGTGTAAGTGTACTAGCTAGAGTGTGGGATGTAGTGTACTAGCTGGAGGGTGGGTGTAAGCGTACTAGCTGGGTGGAGTGTAAGTGTACTAGCTAGAGAGTGGGAGTGTAATTGTACTAGCTGGAGGGTGGAGTGTATGTGTACTAGCTGGAGGGTGGAGTGAAGTGTACTAGCTGGAGGATGAATGCAAGTGTACTAGCTAAAGTGGGGGAGTGTAAGTGACTTGCTGGGGGGAGGAGTGTTTAAGTGTACTAGCTAAGTGTGGGGTGGTAATGAACTAGCTGGAGGTGGAGTTAAGTGTACTACTGAGGGTGGAATGTAAGTGTCCTAGCTGGGATGAAGGGGTAATTTACTAGCTAGAGTGTGGAGTGTAAGTGTACTAGCTGGAGGGATGAGTATAAGTGGTACTACTAGATGGGGAGTGAAAAGTATACTAGCTGGAGGTGGAGTGTAAGTGTACTAGCTGGGGTGGAGTGAAAAGTTTTACTAGCTGGGGGGAGAAGTGTAAGTGAAACTAGCTTAAGTGTGGGGATTTGCAAGTGTACTACTGGAGGGTGGAGTGTAAGTTGTACTAGCTGGAGGGGGGAGTGGTAAGTGTACTAGATGGAGGGGGAGTGTAAGTGTACTAGCGGGAGGGGGGAGTGTAAGTAATACTAGCTGGTGGTGGAGTGTAAAGTTAACAGCTGGAGGGGGGAGTGTAAGAATACAGCTGGAGGGGAGTGTAATTGTACTAGCTAGAGTGTGGAAGTGTAAGTGTACTAGCGGGAGGGTGGAGTGTAAGTATATAGCCGGAAGGTGGAGTAGAATACTAGCTTGGTGTGGGAGTGTAAGTGTACTACTGGAGGTTGGAGTTAAGTGTACTAGCTGGAGGGTGGAGTGTAAGTGTACTAGCTGGAGGGTGGAGTGTAAGTATACTAACTGGAGGGTGGAGTGTAAGTATACTAGCTGGAGGGTGAAAGTTAAGTGTACTAGCAAGAGTGTGGTGAAGGTACGGGCTGGAGGGGGGAGTGTAAGTGTACCAGCGGGATGGTGGAGTGTAAGTATATTAGCTGGAGGGTGGAGTGTAAGTGTACTAGCAAGAGTGTGGGAGTGTAAGTGTACTAGCTAGAGTGTGGGAGTGTCAGTGCACTAGCTGGAGGGAGGAGTGTAAGTGTACTAGCTGGGGTGTGGGAGTGTAAGTGCACTAGCTGGAGGATGAAGTGTAAGTGTACTAGCTAGTGTGGGAGTGTAAGTGCACTAGCCGCAGGATGAAGTGTAAATGAACCAGCTAGAGTGGAGGAGTGTAAGTGTACTAGCTGGAGGGTGGAGTGTAAGTGTACTAGCTGGAGGGAGGAGTGTAAGTGTACTAGCTGAGTGTGGGAGTGTAAGTGCACTAGCTGGAGGATGAAGTGTAAGTGTACTAGCTAGTGTGGGAGTGTAAGTGTACTAGCTGGAGGATGAAGTGTAAATGTACTAGCTGGAGGATGGAGTGTAAGTGTTAAACTAGCTGGGGAGGAGGTAAGTGTACTAGCTATAGTGTAAGATTTGTAAGTATACTAGCGGGAGGGTTGGAGTGTAAGTGTACTAGCTGAGGGTGGAGTTAAGTGTACTAGCTGGGGGATGAAGTGTAAGTGTACTAGCTAAGTTGGGAGTGTAAGTACACTTGCTGGAGGAATAAAGTGTACTAGCTAGGTGGGAGTGTAAGTTTACTAGCTGGAGGGTGGAGTGTAAGTTACTAGCGGGAGGGTGGAATGTAAGTGTCCTAGCGGGAGGATGAAGTTAAGTGTACTAGCTAAGTGTGGGGATTTGTAATGTACTAGCTGGAGGAGGAGTGTAAGTGTACTAGCTAGAGTGTGGAGTGTAAGTATCTAGCTGGAGGGGGGAGTGTAATGTACTAGCTGGGGGGTGGAGTGTAATATACTACGGAGGTGGAGTGTAAGTATACTAGCGAGGTGCGGTGTAAGTGTACTACTGGAGGGGGGAGTGTAATTATACTACGGGAGGTGGAGTGTAATTTGTACTAGCTGGAGGGTGAGTGTAAGGGGTACTAGCTGGGGGGGAATTAAGTGTCCTAGCTGGAGGATGAAGTGTAAGTGTACTAGCTAGATTTGTGGGATGTAAGTGTACTAGCTGGAGGGAGGATGTAAGTGTACTAGCTAAGTGTGGGAAGTGTAAGTAACTAGCTGGAGGGGGTTGGGTGTAAGTGTATAGCTGGAGGGGGAATGTAAGTATAACTACTGGAGGTGGAGTGTTAAGTATACTAGCTGGAGGTGGAGTGGTAAGGGGTAACAGCTGAGGGTGGAGTGAAATAACTACTGAGGGGGAGTTAGGTGTACTAGCTGGGGGTGGAGTGTAAGTGTACTAGCTGGAGGTGGAGTGTAAGTGTACTAGCTGAGGGTGGAGTGGTAAGTATACTACTGGAGGGAGGAGTGTAAGTGTACTAGCTAGAGTGTGGATGTAAGGGGCACTAGCTGGAGGGAGGAGTTAAGTGTACTAGCTGGAGGTGGAGTGTAAGTGTACTACCCTGGAGGGTGGAGTGTAAGTATACTAGCTAATGGTTGGAGTGTAAGTGTACTACTGGAGGGTGGAATTTTAAGTGTCCCTAGCGGGAGGATGAAGTTAAGTGTACTAGCAGAGTGTTGAGTGTAAGTGTACTACTGGAGGGAGGAGTGTAAGTGAAACTAGCTAGAGTGGGGGTGTAAGTTACTAGCTGGAGGGTGGATGTAAGTATACTACTGGAGGTGGAGTGTAATTACTAGCTGGAGGGGAGTGTAAGTATACTAGCTGGAGGGTGGAGTGTTAGGGGGACTAGCTGGAGGTGGAGTTGTAAGTGTACTACTGGAGGGTGGAGTGTAAGTGTCCTAGCTGGAGGATAAAGGGTTAAGTGTACTAGCTAGAGTGTGGGAGTGTAAGTGTACTAGCTGGAGGGAGGAGTGTAAGTGTACTAGCTAGAGTGTGGGAGTGTAAGTGCACTAGCTGGAGGATGAAGTGTAAGTGTACTAGCTAGAGTGTGGGAGTGTAAGTGTACTAGCTGGAGGGAGTGTAATTTGTACTAGCTAGAGTTGTGGGGAGTGTAAGTATACTAGCTGGAGGGTGGAGTGTAATTTAAAACTAGCTGGAGGGTGGAGTGTAAGTGTACTCCTGGAGGTGGAGTGTAAGTATACAAGCTGAAGGGTGGAGTGTAGGTACTAGCTGGAAGGGGTGGAGTGAAAAGGTACTAGCTGGAGGGTGGGAGTGTAAGTGTCCTAGCTGGGGGGGATGGAAGTGTAAGTGAAACTTAGTAGGAGTGGGAGTGAGTGGTATAGCTCAAGGAGGAGTGTAAGTGTACTACTTGAGTGGGGGGAGTGTAAGTGCACTAGCGGGAGGATGAATTGTAAGTGTACTAGCTATGTGGGAGTGTAAGTGTACTAGCTGGAGGATAAAGGGTGTAATGTACTAGCTGGAGGGTGGGGGTGTAATGTAATACTGAGGGAGGAGTGTAAGTGTACTAGCAGAGTGTGGGAGTGTAATTTATACTACTGGGGGGTGGAGTGTAAGTGTACTAGCTGGAGGGGGATGTAAGTGAACTAGCGGGAGTGTGGGATGTAAGTGCACTAGCGGGATGATGAAGTGAAAAGTGTACTAGCTAGTGTGGGATGTAAGTGTACTAGCGGGAGGAATGAAGTGTAAATTTTACTAGCTGGGGTGGAGTGTAAGTGTACTAGCTGGAGGGAGGAGTGTAAGTGTACTAGCTAGAGTTGGGAGTGTAAGTATACTAGCTGGGGGGTGAGTGTAATGTACTAGCTGAGGGTGGAGTGTAAGTGTACTAGCTGGAGGATGAAGTGCAAGTGTACTAGCTAAGTGTGGAGTGTAAGTGCAAATTGCTGGAGGAGGATTTGTAATTGTTCTAGCTAGAGTGTGGGAGTGGTAAGTAACTACCTGAGGGGGAGTGTAAGGGGTACTAGCTGAGGTGGACGTAAGGGTCCCTAGCGGGAGGAGAAGTGTAAGTGTACTAAGCTAGAGTGTGGGAGTGTAAGTGAAACTAGCTGGAGGAGGAAAAGGTAAGTGTACTAGCTAGTGTGGGAGTGTAAAGTATACTAGCTGGAGGTGGAGTGTAAGTGTACTAGTGGAGGGTGAGTGTAAGTATACTAGCGGAGGGTGGAGTGTAAGTTACTAGAGTGGGGTGGAGTGTAAGTTCTAGCTGGAGGTGGAGTGTAAGTAACTAGCTGGAGGGTGGAGTGTAAGTGTACTAGCTGGAGGGATGTAAGTGTACTAGCTGGAGGGTGGAATATAAGTGTCCTAGCTGGGGATGAAGTGTAAGTGTACTAGCTAGAGTGTGGGAGTGTAAGTGTACTAGCTCAAGGGAGGAGTGTAAGTGTACTAGCTAGAGTGTGGAGTGTAAGTGCACTAGCGGGGGGATGAAGTGAAAGTGTAAACTAGCAGTGGGGAGTGTAAGTGTACTAGCTGGAGGTGAAGTGTAAATGTACTACTGGGGGGTTTGGAGTGTAAGTGTACTAGCTGGAGGGAGAGTGTAAGTGTACTAGCTGAGTGTGGGAGTGTAACGTAATACTAGCTGAGGTGGAGTGTAAGTGAAACTAGCTGGAGGGAGGAGTGTAAGTGTACTAGCTGGAGTGTGGGAGTGTAAGTGCACTAGCTGGATGATGAAGTGTAAGTGTACTAGCTAGTGTGGGAGTGTAAGTGTACTAGCTGGAGGATGAAGTGTAAATGTACTAGCTGGAGGGTGGAGTGTAAGTGTACTAGCTGGAGGGAGGAGTGTAAGTGTACTAGCTAGAGTGTGGGAGTGTAAGTATACTAGCTGGAGGGTGGAGTGTAAGTGTACTAGCTGGAGGGTGGAGTGTAAGTGTACTAGCTGAGATAAAGTGCAAGTGTACTAGCTAAAGTGTGGGAGGGGTAAGTGCACTGCTGGGGGGAGGAGTGTAATTGTACTACCCTAAGTGAGGGGAGTTTAAAGTATACTAACTGGAGGTGGAGTGTAAGTGTACTAGCTGGGGTGGAATTTAATGCCTAGCTGGAGGATGAAGTGTAAGTGAAACTACTAGAGTTGGGAGTGAAGTGAAATAGCTGGAGGGAGAGTGCAAGTGTACTACTAGAGTGTGGGAGTGTAAGTATACTAGCGGGAGGGTGGAGTGTAAGGTTACTAGCTGGAGGTGGAGTGTAAGTATACTAGCTGGAGGGTGGAGTGTAAGTATACTAGATGGAGGGTGGAGTTGTAAGTGTACTAGCTGGAGGGTTTGAGTGTAAGTTATACTAGCTGGAGGGTGGAGTGTAAGTTTTACTAGCTGGAGGGGGGAGTGTAAGTGAAACACTGGAGGTGGAATATAAGTGTCCTAGCTGGAGGATGAAGTGTAAGTGTACTAGCTTGGGGTTGGAGTGTAATTTAAACTAGCTGAGGGAGGGTTAAGTGTACTAGCTGAGTGTGGGAGTTTTAGTATACTAGCTGGAGGGTTGAGTTAAGTGTACTAGCGGAGGTGGAATGTAAGTATACTAGCTGGGGGGGGTGGGTGTAAGTATACTAGCTGGAGGTGGAGTGTAAGGGGTACTAGCTGGAGGGTGGAGTGAAAAGTAAAAACTAGCTGGAGGGGTGGAGTGTAGGTGTACTAGCTGGAGGGTGTGTGTAGTGTACTAGCTGGGGGTGGAGTGTAAGTGTACTAGCTGGAGGGTGGATTGTAAGTATACTAGCTGGAGGAGAGTTAAGTGTACTAGCTAGAGTGTGGAGTGTAAGTGCACTAGCTGGAGGGAGGAGTGTTAAGTGTTCTAGCTGAGGGTGGAGTGTAAGTTACAAAGCTGGAGGTGGAGTGTAATTTATACTAGCTGGAGGGTGGAGTGAAGTGTACTACTGGAGGGTGGAATGTAAGTGTCCTACTGGAGGATGAAGTGTAAGTGTACTAGCTAGAGTGTGGAGTGAAAGTGTACTAGCTAAAAGTGTGGATGTAAGTTACTAGTTTGGGGGGTGGAGTGTAATTTACTAGCTGGAGGTGGATGTAAGTGTACTAGCTGGGGGGTGGAGTGTAAGTAAAACTAGCTGGAGGTGAGTGTAGGTTACTAGCTGGAGGTGGAGTGTAATTTGTACTAGCTGGAGGGTGGAATGTGTCCTACTGGAGGAAGTGTAAGTGTACTAGCTAAGTGTGGAGTGTAAGTGTACTAGCTGGAGGAGGAGTGTAATGTACTAGCTAAGTGTGGGAGTGTAAGTAACTAGCTGGAGGTGGAGTTAAGTTACTAGCGGGAGGGTGGAGTGTAAAGTATACTAGCTGGAGGGTGGAGTGTAAGAAATACAGCTGGAGGGAGGAGTGTAAGTGTACTAGCTGGAGGGGGGAGTGTAAGTAATATTTAGGGAGGGTGGATGTAGGTGTACTAGCGGAGGGTGGAGTGTAAGTGTACTAGCTGGAGGGTGGAGTGTAATTGTACTAGCTGGAGGGTGGAGTGTAAGTATACTAGCTGGAGGGAGGAGTGTAAGTGTACTAGCTTAAGGGGTGGGAGGGGTAAGTGTAAGCGGGACGGAGAGTGTAAGTGTACTAGCTAGAGTGTGGGAGTGTAAGTATACTAGCTGGAGAGTGGAGTGTAAATGTACTAGCTAGAGGGAAAAGTGTAAGTGTACTAGCTAGGGGGTAGTAGTCTAAATTCACTATAACTAGCGTTACCTAGTTCTCACAGCGGTGAAGAAATTAGACCCTACGTGGTAATAAGTGCGCAACTCACCGACCGTGTGGCCGCATTCTGGTGCGCCCTATGAACGGCAGATGATTTATGATGTCACGCCGCACAGTCGCAGAGTCAGTGTACCGATGTCACAACACTATGTTAGGACGTCCCACCACTGCGTCAGGACGTCCCACCACTGCGTCAGGGCGTTCCACCACTGCGTCAGTGACTTCCCACCACTGCGCAGGAACGTCCCACCACTGCGTCCAGGACGCCCCCCAACCAACTGCGTCAGGGACGTCCCACCACTGGTCAGTGCCCGTCCCAACACTGCGTCAGGACGTCCCACCACTGCGGCAGGGCGTCCCACCACCCACATAATCAGAAAGTCAAGCATACTGTGGCGGTATCTAGAAATTAGGGTCTACATCCTGTTATCCTCTGGGGAAGAGAGGACGCAGAAAGGTTCATCCCTGATACCTTTGTCAGGGGAACCTCAGCTCTGTGAGCAAACCCCGTGGGAAGCTCTCCCGGGGGAGCTGACCTCTCCAGCCACTAGTTATGGAGGGGGAAAGTTGAGACCTCTGTATGTTCAGTATCTCAGGGGGGAACAACTGTCGGGGGGACAGACTGTGTCGGGGACACAGACGTTCTTGGGCTAGGAACCTCATCTGTCTGGGTTGGTGAGGGGGGATACACTCCTTGGAAGCGAACCTTTTATCATGTGTGCAACTCTTGGTATCTTTATTGAGGAAAACGTTTCGCCACAAAGTGGCTTCATCAGTCCAAAACAAAGGGGAATCTTGAAGAACAGGAGGAGATGAGGTAATCAGCCCCCTCAGCCTTGAGTCGATGTGGTCAGTCCATCAATCTTGATAGACTGACCACATCGACTCAAGTGGGGGGACTAAATTACCTCATTCTCCTCCTGTTCTTCAAGAATTCCCCTTTGTATGGACTGATGAAGCCACTGTGTGGCGAAAGGGTTTCCTCAATAAAGATACCAAGAGTGCACATGTGTCTAATTTATCAACATGTCGGTTCTCTGAACCATTGATCTAGGAACCTATGGATCATAAACCCAGTGAAAGGTGAACTTGGATCATACAACCCCGTGGAAAAGGTGAACCCTGAATCATACACCCAGTGGAAGGTGAACCCCTGAATCATACACCCCAGTGGAAGGTGAACCCTGAATCATACACCCAGTGGAAGGTGAACCCTGATATAATTCTAGTAAGTGGACATTCAGTTTCGTTATCTAATATATCTCCTCCACTCCCAGGTATCTCTGGTATATCTTCCTGGATATCTTACAAAGATATCTGTGATATCTTACGAAGATATTCCTCTCGCCAAGCTTACTACGTACAAGTATATTTAAATATTAACAATGTCAATATAATACTGTGAGGGGTGAGTATTAACTATCATTAATTTGTTTTTCTTGAATATTACTCAAGTGGTGAGTACCAGGTGGGTGGGTGTACCAGGTGGGTGAGTGTACCAGGTGGGTGGGTGTACCAGGTGGGTGGGTATACCAGGTGGGTGGGTGTACCAGGTGGGTGGGTGTACCAGGTGGGTGGGTGTACCAGGTGGGTGGGTGTACCAGGTGGGTGGGTGTACCTGGTGGGTGGGTGTACCAGGTGGGTGGGTATACCAGGTGGGTGGGTATACCAGGTGGGTGGGTATACCAGTGGGTGGGGTGTACCAGTGTGGTGGGTGTGTCCAGGTGGGTGGGTACCAGGTGGTGGGTGTACCAGGTGGGTGGTGTACCAAGTGGGTGGGTGTACCAGGTGGGTGGGTGTACCAGGTGGGTGGGTATACCAGGTGGGTGGGTATACCAGGTGGGTGGGTGTACCAGGTTGGTGGGTGTACCAGGTGGGTGGGTGTACCAGGTGGGTGGGTATACCAGGTGGGTGGGGTGTACCAGGGTGGTGGGTGTAACCAGGGTGGGTGGGTGTACCAGGTGGTGGGTGTACCAGGTGGGTGGTGTTACCAGGGGGTGGGTATACCAGGTGGTGGGTGTTACCAGGTGGGGGGTGTACCAGGTGGGTGGTGTACCAGTGGGTGGGTGTACCAGGTGGTGGGTGTACCAGGTGGGTGGGTGTACCAGGTGGGTGGGGGTACCAGGTGGGTGGGTGTACCAGGTGGGTGGGTATACCAGGTGGTGGTGTACCAGGTGGTGGTGTACCAGTGGGGGGGTGTACCAGGTGGGGGGGGTGTACCAGGTGGTGGGTGGTACCAGGTGGGTGGGTATACCAGGTGGGTGGGTATACCAGGTGGGTAGGTGTACCAGGTTGGTGGGTGTACCAGGTGGATGGGTGTACCAGGTGGGTGGGTATACCAGGTGGGTGGGTATACCAGGGTGGGTGTACCGGGTTGGTGGGTGTACCAGGTGGGTGGGTATACCAGGTGGGGGGGTATACCGGTGGGTGGGTGTACCAGGGGTGGGTGTACCAGGTGGGTGGGTATACCAGGTGGGGGGGTGTACCAGGGGGGTGGGTATACCAGGTGGATGGGTGTACCAGGTGGGTGGGTATACCAGGTGGTGGGTGTACCAGTGGGTGGGTGTACCAAGGTGGGTGGGTATACCAGGTGGGTGGGTGTACCAGGTGGGTGGGTGTACACAGGTGGATGGGTGTAACCAGGTGGGTGGGTGTACCAGGTGGGGGGGTATACCGGGTGGGGGGGTTATACCAGGGGGGTGGGTGTACGGGTTTGGTGGGTGTACCAGGGGGTGGGGGTACGGGTGGGTGGGAAAACCAGGGGGGTGGGTATACCAGGTGGGGGGTGTACCGGTTGGTGGGTGTCCCATGGGTGGGTATACCAGTGGGGGGGTATAAAGGGGGGGTGGGTGTACCAGGTGGGGGGGTGACCAGGGGTGGGAAACCAGGTGGGTGGGTATACCGGGTGGGTGGGTGTACCAGGGGGGTGGGATACCGTTTGGGTGACCAGGTGGGGGGGTATACTAGGTGGGGGGGTTTGTCCCAGGGGGGTGGGAGTACCAGGGGGGGGGGCTTTCCCAGGTGGGGGGTTTTCCCAGGTGGGTGGGGTTCCAGTTTCGGGAGGTTGGGGGGGAAATTACTCAAGTGGGAGTCCCCGGGTGGGGGGGTGTACCAGGTGGGGGGGTATACCAGGGGGGTGCCAGTGGGGGGGGTATCCGGGGGGGGGTTTAAAACCAGGTGGGGGGTATACCGGGTGGGTGGGTGTACAGGGGGTGGGTTTTTTTTCCAAATGGGGGGGTGCGGGGTGGGATCCCAGGTGGGTGGTTTTCCCGGGTGATGGGTTCCGGGTTTACCTGAGTTAAATGTAAAGGGGTGGGGGGGTTTTCCGGTGGGTGGAGACCAAGGGAATGAGTGTATAAATTTAGGGATGAGTGTGAGGGTGTGAATGAGTGTGAAGTATGGAAGTGAGTGTGAGTGAGGGGATGAGGTGAAGGGAGGTAATGAGGGGAATAGTGTGAGGGAGTGTGAAGGAGTGTAAGAGTGTAAGTGAGTGTAGGTTGGTGTGAATGAGTGTGGGGGTTGGGTGATGGAAGGGGTGTGAAGTTGTGAAGTGAGTGGAAGTGAGTGAAGGGTGTGAAGTGAGTTGAAGTGAGGGAAAGTGAGTGGAAGTGAGTGTGAAGTGAGTGTGAAGTGAGTGGAGTGATGTTGGTTTCTCCATCTCTCGCCTCGTTCACCCTCCCCGGGGGAAACCCTTTCTCCATCTGCTCGTAAAGATCGTCAGATTGCGCAACAAATCGCATGATGCTGCGTCAACAAGTCGTCATGATGCGCGTAAACATCTTGACATCCCCACCTCGCAACATCTCTCGCATGAGGCTGCTGGTTATAAATTACCTGGGAACCGGGCCCTTAAATTTGTGTCTGAGTAAAAAAAAAAGTACTCCAACTCTCGGGTCAAGACCCCTTTTCACCGGAAAAAGGAACCTCCCCCCAGCTTTTCGGGGGTTTTTGGCCGGGGGGAGAAAGTCAATAATGGTGTTTAACTCTCTAATTCGTTGATGCGCAGTGGAAGCACAGCCGAAAAGGGCAGAAACCGCCGCCCCCAGCCGCGGAACCACACCGTAGCGCACCCACCCCCACCACCCAGAAACACACCAGCCTACAGCAGCACCACCACCATCACTTAAAAATTTGAAATTACGGGGGAATGAAGCTGGCTTCTCGGAGGCTTGTTACTTTATTTGGGGTTTTTGTACAAGGCAATGGTTTAAGTGCCCCAGCCCCGAGGGCCATTCGGCGAGGAAATGACAGAGTAAACCTTGTTTTTGATGAGGCGGGTGTGAATGAGGGAAGGAAGTTAAAAATAATAATAATAAAAATAAAAAAATAATAATAATAATAATAATAATAATAATAAAATAATAAAATAATTAATAAAATTTTTACTTTCACAATACAGTACAAAGGGATATCGCCTAGCTGACATCAATACAATTTCTTTTAAAAGCCCCTTTTTTAGCTGAGAATTTAGGCAAATTAAGTCGTTTTGTCCCAGGGGCAACCCACCCAGTCGACTAAATCACAGTACCCTTTGCCTGATGGTGAACAGGGGGCGCAGGGCTTATAGAAACACTCCTAATGTTTTTTCCCGCCATACCAAGATTTGAATTTCCCGGGCCTCATGTGTGAGCGAGGGCTGGAGCGGGGTATACTACGACTGAGCTACGAGACACCGTAAGACCCATGGGGGCGCACAAGCATGGGGCAAATATGAACCGGTGGCACACATCGCTCAGCCACCCCACCCATAGTTGTCCCTCGACCATGGTGGGCTGAAAAAGAACCTGATTCTCTCGGGAAAGGGGGCCCCAAAAAAACATATCATACTGTGGAATGGACAAAAAAAAAAAAACCCACAGGGGGGGGGAAAAAAAAAAATGGGGGGGGGGGCTAAACAAAAGTTTTTTTTGGACTCATGCCTCCTCCTCGTCGGACAGATACGCAACCAGGAACATCATGCACTAGCGTGTTAAGGGGGAGGTTCCCCCTGGAACGGGGAGCGACTTGTAGTAGTTGCTGCGGGTTCACTCAACTTGGGGGACAACTGCGGTGCCCTGGAGTGGTGCGTCAAAATCGGGAACTGGGGGAAGACTTCTGGGGAAACGACTCAGGGGGGGCATTTTTTCGACTGCTACGTCGCTGGGCTGTCACTCCGGGTAAAGTGAGGGAAACGTAGCAGCTACACCTAACTGGTGTACGGGGAGCAGTAAAGTGACTCCTACTTTTTTGCAGGCTGCTCCTAAGCTGTTGAAACGAGCAACAGTCGACTGCGACAGGGCTACGCGGCTTACGATGTCTCCCTTTTATGAGTTTTGAGTTTTAGAAGGGTTTTCTCGTGTCCCAGACTGGTTTTTACACAAAAGATCTGGGGGTCAGGAGGGTGACAGAGTAAGCTTATTGTCTGAGGGATGGGATGCAGAGTGAGGCAGAGGAAACGTGGGAGGTAGTAGTAGGCCTATGGGAACACCCGCATGGTGCAAATACGAACCCCTCGTCATTACCCCAAAAGGTCTTTTGATCTTTCTCATTTACGCACCAGGGAAAACACAGGGTAGGATAGGCCCCACAGGACAATAAAAAAGGTAACTGAAACTACAGTAAAGAAACCTGTAAATAGGGACACAATTGTGACTGGGCGAGATAACAAGTTTCACGGGCGTAAACGATGCCCGGAAAAATTCAAAAAAATGTTCAAATCCTCCTTAAAATATTGCACCATTAAAGAGGGTTTGGATTAAACGAAGAACGAACCCCGGGGTAAACTGAGTATTAGATAATATAAAAATTTAAGACCACTGCTAAAAAGATTTAAAAACAAAAAGCCGGGGTATTTCAGCACTAAAGAATTTTCCCAAAGGGGGAGGAACGAGAAGGACTTATAAAAAGGGCAAAAGGAAAGACTATGCAAAATTTTAAGAGTTTTAAGCATAAACCCCAGAAAGCTCTGGCAACAACTAAAACAGTTGGGGTATAGCCATAAACCAGTAGTTTAGGTCTAACATAGTACTCACAAATCGATAATGAGGTATGCCACGAAACATCTAAGGTGGCAAATTGCTTTATTCATATACACATCTGTTGCATCAACACTAGTAAAGTAACTACCAGCTGCATCAAATACCTTTAACACAGACTCTGATAAGTTTCAAACATACTATACCAATAAAGGGGTAACCCCAAACAGTTGTCAACTGTAAGTGTATCTCATGACTTTATTCAAAAAGAACTAAGCGGGTTTAAAACCCCAAAATTTAAGAGCACAGGCCCTGATAACATCCCGTCTAAGTTCCTAAAAAGAGGGTTTCTTCTGAAACTGCCAATCCCTATTGCTCACATAATAAATTATCAATCACCAATAATACCGTCCCGGAGGGGTTAAAGGAGGCCAGAGTTACCCCCTATCTTCAAGAAAAATAGTAGGTCTGATGTAAGCAAATATGGGCCTGTTAGTATACTCAGTATAATATCTAAAATTTCTAGAGAGGGCGGTGTATTCTCAAGTAGTAAGTACCTTAATGACAACAACATTCTCCATAGCTATCAATCGGGCTTTAGAAGATCTACTAAACCCGACACCTCCCTTATTAATCTGATGGATTACTGAGAACTGAAATGTCAAAGGGAAACCTCATAGGCATGGTAACCTTAGACCTGCAAAAGGCCTTCGATACTGTCAACCATTAATATATTATGTAATAAACTTCAAGCTATCGGTATAGGTTCTGTAGACTGGTTTAAGCCCCTACCTTAGCAACAGGAGACAAATAGTCCAAAATCAACAAAACAGAATCAGAACCCCTGCCGATAACATGTGGAGTTCCCCAAGGTAGTATTCGGGGGTCCTTATTATCTTATGTTATGTCAATGATATGCCTATCAGTGTCAAGTGCAAACTCCTACTGTATGCAGATGACAGTGCTCTGTTAGTTCAAGTAAAGAACCCTCAAGATATTGCTAATGTTTTAACACTGGAACTGGAGTCCTGCAGCAAATGGTTAGTAGACAACAAATATCATTACACCTCGGGAAAATGAAAGCCATTCTCTTTGGCACGAAACATAAACTGAGAAGGGTAAATAATTTTAATGTTCAATGTAATGGGGAGCCCATCACTTTGGTTTCATCAGTAAAAATATTTGGGAATCCCCTTTGACCCATGCATGTCAGGAGAATTGATAGGGAACAGTGTAGTAAAAGAAGCGAAAGCCAGACTGAAGTTCCTATATAGACAAGCACAGTGTCTACCTACTGAGGCTCGCAGGAACCTATGTCTAGCCCTTTAACCCAAAGCCATATGGATTACGCTTGCTCTTCTTGGTACTCTCTGCCTTGACAAAAAAACTGAAAGATAGATCAAATCACCCAGAACAAAATCGTAAGATTCATCCTGGGGCTGGGACCAAGAAACATGGAGGCCAGGATGAATTACAAACAGTTGGATATGCTGAATGTTGAAGACAGAGTAAAACAACTGAAGCTAAATCATGGGTTTTTAAAATTGCTCACAAACAATGTCCAGAATATCTTGCTGTCAATTTTGTCAAGGTTGGGAACCAAGCAATCATAGTACTAGGGGGAGAGAGCACAACTTTGTAAATACCACAGTCAGTGGCCAGGCTTCAAACACCTTTTATTGTACAGCAATAAAGGATGGAACAGACTGCCCGCACATGTCAAAACCAGTCTAGCATGAACCAGTTCAAAAGAGTGCCAAAAGGTGTCTGATGAATGTAGCTACAGAAAGGGAGGGGAATGAGTTTCTATTTTTAAGCTAACATACGTGTAAAATTTTACCTTATTCCTAGTAATGACCCGTATTGTAGATAGTCTTAATGACCTTGGTGTAGCAGATAGTCTTTTTAGTATGATAATAAGATGTTATCTTCATTGTAGAATAATAAGAAAATATTATAACCTTTATATTATAATAATAAGGTAAAAGGACCCCAATGGAAATAAGTCACTCTGTCTGACTTTTTTGGGTTATCCCAGGTTCTCTACACATATGCTGCTATGTATGATAATTCTATGTAACTGTATTTGTGAATACCTGAATAAACTTACTTACTTACTTACTTACTGGCCATACACCATCAGCAGCCGCAGCAGCAGCAGCACCACCACTACCACCACCACCACCACCACCCCACCCCCACCACCACCACCACCACCACCACCACCACCACCACCACCACCACCCACCAGCCACTGCAACATCATCAGCACCACAGCAAAGGCAGCAGCACCACCAGCAACAGCAACACTAGCAGTAGCTTCAACAGCTCCAGCACCACTAGCATCCGTAGCAGTACCAGCAACAGTAACAGCAACATCAGCTGCATCAGCAGCACCATCAGCACAAGTAACATCAGCTCAACAGGTACATATCAAAGAGCTAATGGAGCGTCGTGAAAACTTTTCCTTAAACCAACAGATAAAAAGTTCCACTAGAAACAACAATACGCCGGATTTGATGTGCACGACCAACGAGGAACTAATCAGAGACAGCAAACACAAACACAATATGCTCTGATCACAACATCATAGAAGTATAAACCCAGAGTTGGGCAACTCCAACAAGAGCTGGAACAGATACATAGATCATTTACAGCTCACTTAGAGCCAAAAAAATAAAAAAAAATTCTGGGAACGTCTCAAAGCCCTAAATACATACATACTGGAACGGAGTAGAAAGAGATACATGCTAATATATACCTGGAAAGTACTTGAGGGCCTGGTCCCAAATCTGCACACTACCGTAACGTATTGGCCCAAGAGAGATGAGACGAAATTTAAAATATACCCAGTGAAGTGATGGGCACCGTGGACACAATAAGAAAACACTGTATCAACATTCGTGGCCCCAGACTGTTCATTATCTTACCAGAAGACATCAGAAACACTGCTAGGACAAGTGTAGAAGTCTTTAAGAGGAAACTGGACAATTATCTTTACCAGGTGCCAGATCAACTAGGCTGTAATGGATATGTGAAGTAGCGGACCTCCAGCAGCAACACCCTGGTTGAGCGGGCAAGCACCAGACCAGCCTGGCCCAGAACCGGACTGCAGGAGCAGGAGAACTCTCGAAACCAATCAGAGGTGTATCATAGACAAGACAGTAGCAGCAATAGCAACATAAGACACATGGTTTTATTATATATATATATATATATATTATATATATATATATATATATATATATATATATATTATATATATATATTATATATATATATATATACATATATAGAGTGTAGCACGGGACACACACTGTGTATTCTTTGTTGGCTGTTAGCCAACTTCCCCTTAGTGGAGAGGGGCCGGTGAGTGGCTTTCGATGAAGAAGTCAGCGTGTCCTCCCTTTTCTCGGATCGAACCAGTCTTTTATTATTTTAATCCCTAAGGGATTAGCGCTCCACACTGATTTCAGATTCCTTGTTGTTGGTTGCTGCTGCTATTGTTGTTGTTGTTGATGATTATTCTCATATCCAATTCAGACATTGACCTCAATTATAGTACTCTATCAACCATTGTAGACGATACTAGAATATGAATGACAGTGGCATGATAATATCATGACAGTGGCATGACAGTGGCATGACAGTGGAATGACAGTGGCATGACAGTGGCATGGCAGTGGCATGACAGTGGCATGACAGTGGCATGGCAGTGGCATGACAGTGGCATCCAATGAGGACACTATAAACGTCTAAGCTGATATAAAGAAAGTCTTCCAGTGGGCCACTGACAACAATATATGATGCTCAGTCAGGACGTATTTGAGTTACTAAGTCATAGAAAAATGAGGAAAAGTAAGACTGAAACAAAGAAAAAAAATTTAAGTAACTCAGTAGCGTGGAAGAGAAATGTGGGAGACATGGGAGTGATAATGTCAGAGGAACTCACTCTCAAGGATCACTGCGGTGTCATTATCACAACCGCGAAAAAAATATTAGGATGGATAACGAGAACCTACAAAACAAGAGATGCCAAGACAGTAATGGTCCTTTCTCAAGTCAGTTATTCTCTCTAGGCTGGAGTATTGATGTACACTAACAGCTCATACAGAGGCAGAGTTACAGACACGGAGAATATACAGAGAACTTTCACTGAACGTACAAGTTAAATCAAGCACCTAAATTACTGGGGACG
>NC_069417.1:23063722-23078722 GCF_026875155.1 Cherax quadricarinatus | reverse complement strand
TGGATCATAAATGAAGGCAGGTGAACCATAAATGAAGGCAGATTGACCATAAATGAAGGCAAATGGACCATAAATGAAGGCAGATGGACCATAAATGAAGACAGATGGACCATAAATGAAGGCAGATGGACCATAAATAAAGGCAGGTGAACCATGAACCATAAATGAAGGCAGATGGACCATAAATAAAGGCAGGTGAACCATAAATGAAGACAGATGGACTATAAATGAAGGCAGCTGGACCATAAATGAAGGCAGATGGACCATAAATGAAGGCAGATGGACCATAAATGAAGGCAGATGGACCATAAATGAAGGCAGATGGACCCCAAAAAAAAAAACAGCCAGATAAAATTTCCTTTAACACAACATTTAAGACTTTGCTTCTCTCACTTCCCACCAAAAAAGTTTAAACAACTTAAACCATACTGAAAATACCACCTCAAGAGCAGCTTATTAGCAAGTCTTAAAAGGCTTAAAAGTTTTGAAAACAAACGTCATCAACAGTAGTTTAATAAGTCTTAAAAGTTTTGAAAAAACACAACATTAGTTTACTAAGAAGTCTGAAAAGTCTTGGAAAAATCCTCACCGACAGTAGTTTGTTAAGAAGTCTTGAAAGTCTTGGAAAAATACAACGGTAGATTATTAAGTCTTACAAGTCTTCAAACACCCTCAGGCTGGGTCCCTGTTGAGAGTTGCTCTGTTAAGACTTACAGATTGGTCTGTTGAAAGCTACTCTGTGTTTTGCTCCTGATGTCGAGAACAAACAGGTTACTGTTGACTGTTGCTACGCCACAAGCACTCTGTTATGCTCATGATTTTCCAGAGACCAGACGCAGGTTGCGGACCGAGGAACTGGGCAACGTTTCGCCCTAGGTAGAGCTTTATCAAGGCATGAGAGGGTTGGGGAGACGTCGCCCAAGAACAACTGGTCCTGCAGCCTCTGTCTTCTGTTCACTGTTCTTGGTAGAACCTCACTTAGATTCCCCGTTCAGTCTTTCTAGAGTGTAATTTACTTTCTCCCCCTCTCTTCCCCTTCACTCTCTCTCTCCCCTCACTCTCCTCCTCCTCTCCTCACTCTCTTCCTATCTCACTTTCTCTTCTCTCTTCTCTCTCTCTCTCTCTCTCTCTCTCTCTCTCCCTCTCTCTCCTCTCTCTCTCTCTCACTCTCTCTCTCTCTCTCCTCTCTCTCTCTCCTCTCTCTCTCTCTCTCTCTCTCTCTCCCTTCCAGTTCCTTTTCCCTCCCTCTTCCCACTCTCTTCCACTTTAGATTTACTTTCTATTTCCTGGTCCCACACTTTCTATTAAGTTAGTAATGTGTCTTCCACTGAATAGAAACAGGAAGAGGAAGAGGAAGAGAAACACTAAGAGAAACAGAGAAACAGTAAGAGGAACGGGAAGATAAACAGGAAGAGAAACAGGAAAGGAACAGTAAGAGAAACAGGAAGAGGAACTGGAAGAGAAATGAGAAGAGGAATATGAAAAGAAACAGGAAGAGTAACTGGAAGAGGAAGTGAAAGAGCAACGGGAAGAGGAACAGGAGGAAGAGAAACAGGAGGAAAATGAGAAGGAAAAAGAAGTGGAAGAGGATGAACAGGAGGAACAGGACGACGAGCAAGAAGTAAAGGATTAGAAAAAAGAAGAAGAAAGAAGAGGAAGGAAGAAGTAGGAGAAAGGCGAGGAAGGAGATCAAGACGTGTTTGTTCTTTTTTATTGTGTACCACTGTTGTGTACCACTGTTGTGTACCACTGTTGTGTACCACTGTTGTGTACCACTGTTGTGTACCACTGTTGTGTACCACTGTTGTGAACCACTGTTTGTGTTACTACTGTGTGTACCACTGTTGTGTACCACTGTTGTGTACCACTGTTGTGTACCACTGTTGTGTACCACTGTTGTGTACCACTGTTGTGTACCACTGTTGTGAACCACTGTTGTGTACTACTGTTGTGTACCACTGTTGTGTACCACTGTTGTGTACCACTGTTGTGAACCACTGTTGTGTACTACTGTTGTGAACCACTGTTGTGTACTACTGTTGTGTACCACTGTTGTGTACCACTGTTGTGTACCACTGTTGTGTACCACTGTGTGTACCACTGTGTGTACCACTGTTGTGTACCACTGTTGTGAACCACTGTTGTGAACCACTGTTGTGTACCACTGTTGTGTACCACTGTTGTGTACCACTGTTGTGTATCACTGTTGTGAACCACTGTTGTGTACCACTGTTGTGTACCACTGTTGTGTATCACTGTTGTGAACCACTGTTGTGTACCACTGTTGTGTACCACTGTTGTGTACCACTGTTGTGTACCACGTCTGTGTGTACCACTGTTTGTGTACCACTGTTGTGAACCACTGTTGTGTACCACTTTTGTACCACTGTTGTGTACCACTGTTGTGTACCACTGTTGTGTACCACTGTTGTGTACCACTGTTGTGTACCACTGTTGTGTACCACTGCTGTGTACCACTGTTGTGTACCACTGTTGTGTACCACTGTTGTGTACCACTTTTGTGTACCACTTTTGTGTACCACTTTTGTGTACCACTGTTGTGTACCACTTTTGTGTACCACTGTTGTGTACCACTGTTGTGTACCACTGTTGTGAACCACTGTTGTGTACTACTGTTGTATACCACTGTTGTGTATCACTGTTGTGTAGCACTGTTGTGTACCACTGTTGTGTACCACTTTTGTGTACCACTTTTGTGTACCACTGTTGTGTACCACTGTTGTGTACCACTGTTGTGAACCACTGTTGTGTACTACTGTTGTGTACCACTGTTGTGTATCACTGTTGTGTAGCACTGTTGTGTACCACAGTTGTATACCACTTTTGTGTACCACTGTTGTGTACCACTGCTGTGTATCACTGTTGTATACCACTGTTATGGTACTGACAGTGCTGGTGTAGGCAACCTCTCTCTCTCTCTCCCGCACGCAATGAATGCCTGTGTTTGTTGAAGTTAGCTGAGTTTGCAGCAAGCATGATCTGAATGTGTGTGTGTGTGTGTGTGTGTGTGTGTGTGCTCACCTAGTTGAGGTTGCAGGGGTCGATTCACAGCTCCTGACCTCGCCTCTTCACTAGTCGCTACAAGGTCACTCTTCCTGCTCCATGAGCGTTATCATACCTCTTCTTAAAGCTGTGTATGGATCCTGCCTCCACTACATCGCTTCCCAGACTATTCCACTTCCTGACAACTCTGTGACTGAAGAAATACTTCCTAACATCCCTGTGATTCATCTGAGTCTTCAACTTACAAATGTGTCCCCTTGTTGCTGTGTCCAGTCTCTGGAACATTCTGTCTCTGTCCACCTTGTCGATTCCTCTCAGTATTTTATATGTCGTTTTCATATCCCCCCTATCTCTCCTGTCCTCAAATGTCGTAAGGTCGATTTCCCTTAACCTCTCCTCGTAGGACATACCTCTTAGCTCTGGGACTAGTCTTGTTGCAAACCTTTGCACTTTCTCTAGTTTCTTCACGTGCTTGGCTACGTGTGGGTTCCAAACTGGTGCCGCATACTCCAATATGGGCCTAACGTACACGGTGTACAGGGTCCTGAATGATTTCTTATTAAGATGTCGGAATGCTGTTCTGAGGTTTGTTAGGCGCCCATATGCTGCAGCAGTTATTTGGTTGATGTGCGCTTCAGGAGATGTGCCTGGTTTTAAACTCCCCCCAAGATTTTTTTTTCCTTGAGTGGGTTTGTAGTCTCGGGGCCCCCTAGATGTACCCCGTCTGCGGTTTTTTTCCCATTCCCAATTTAAAGTTTTTCCCTTGTGGGGTTGAACCCCAGCGCTTTTCCTGCTACTACAATTTTCCCATTTGGGACTCCGGGAGAAGGTTAAATTTGGTTTTTTTCTTGTCTTTTCCCCTCTTCCAGTATCAAAATCACATGGTTTTTTGATGTTGTGTTGTGGGGTTTTGTGTGGTGTGTGCGGTGCGTGGGCGTGTGCTTGTGGGCATTTTAGTGTTTGGCCATCGCAAAACTTTGAAAATTTCTTTTTCGTCGCTGTTCGCAAAAACAACTTGATGCTCTATCACTGTCAAGATAAACCTTCAGCTCCCTTTTTTCCCTGCCCCTGTCCTTTTTCCCCCTTGCAGGTTTAAAAAAGTTTCCATTCCCCCTTTTCATGTCCCCTTAACAATGTTTTTATCAAGGAGATCCTTGTGGTACCCGTTTCGTTTCCACCTTGCACCTTCACCCATTGAAAAGACAACTCAGTCGAAAATTAGTGTTTGGGGGGTAAAAACCCGAGATTTCATATCTAAATTAAAAAACAACACACCCCAATTTTACTATTAAACAATTTCTGTGTTGTTGTAAAACTTGGGCGACATTTTTTTGTTGTGGGTTTGGAAGGCCCTCCCCGGTGCATTTTTTTCCCCCTATTTTGTTTTTTGTTCTTATGTTCTTTATTAAAAGAAACGTTTCGCCCAACTGTGCTTCAGTGTTCTGCTTTTTGTTTTCTCAGATTTGAAAACGGGAACGGTCGAGGAAAAAGGAGCAAGTACGGGGAAACAGGGCAAGTAAGAGGAAACGGGAACCGTACAGAGGAAAAGGAACAAGTACAGAGGAAACAGGGGCAAGTAAGAGGAAACGGGAAACCAAGTAAGGGAAAAGGAGAAGTACAGAGGAAACAGGAACCCCAGTCGGGGAAAAAGGAAAGTACAGGGAAAACAGGGAAGTAAGAGGAAACGGAACCGTACAGAGGAAACGGGAAAACAAGTAAGGGAAAAACAGGAGCAAGTACGAGGAAACAGGAAACCAGTCGGGAAAACAGGAAATTTAAGAGGAACAGGGCAATACAGAGGAAACAGGGAAAGTACAGGGAAACGGAGAAGTACGAGGAAACAGGAGAAAGTAAAAGGGGAAAAAGGGAACCAGTTTAGAGAAACGGAACCAGTCGAGGAAACAGGAACCAGTAAGAGGAACGGAACCCAGTACAGAGGAAACAGGAACAAAAAAGGGGAAACAGGAACTAAGGGAAACAGGAACCCAGTCCCGAGAAACGGAACCGTACAGGGGAAAAATAGGAACAGTCAGAGGAAACGGGAAACCCAGTAAGAAAAAAAACGGGAACCCAGTACAGAAAAAAAACAGGAACCCAGTATAAAAGAAACGGGAAACCCAGTACAGGGGAAAAACAGGAACCCAGTACAGAAAAACAGGAAAGTCAGAAAAAACGGCCAGTGAGAAAAAAAACAGGAACCAGACAAAAGAAACGGAAACCCCGTACAGGGGAAACAGGAACAGACAAAAGAAACGTAAAATTTAAGAAAAAAAGGGCCCCCGTCAAAAAAACGGGAAAACCGGTCAGGGGAAACAGGAAACCCAGTACAGAAGAAAAGGAACCCCGGTACAAAAAAACCCAGGAAACCCAATACAGAAGAAAAGGAACCATGAGAAAAAAACGGACAGTACGAGAAACGGGAACCAGTACAGAAAAAACGGGAAAACCAGTAAGAGAAAACAGAAAAAAAGTACAGAGGAAACAAGAACCGGACAGAAGAACAGGCCCGGACACGGAAAAGGAGCAAAAAAGAAGAAAACGGAAACCGGTACAGAGGAAAAGGAAACCCGTACAAAAAAACCAAAAACGAATACAGAAGAAACAGGAACCGTACGAAAAACAGGAACCCAGTAAGAAGAACAGAAACCCAGTACAGGGAAAAACAGGAGAAAGAAAGAGGAAAAGGAACCGTACAGAGAAAAAAAAAACCAGTCAGAAAAAAACGGGAACCCATACGGGGAAACAGGAACCGACAGAGAAAAGGCCCCCGTACAAAAGAACGGGAAAACCGCACAGAAGAAACGGGAAAAACAGAACAGAAGAAACGGGAAAACCCAGTAAGAAGAAAGGGAACAGTACAGAAAAAAAGGAAAGTACAGAAGAAACGGGAAAACCAGTAAGAAAAAAAAACAAAAACCAGTACGAAGAAACAAAAACCCGGTAAAAAAAAGCCCAGAAACCAGTACAAAAGAAAACAGGAACCGGGGAAGAAGAAACAGGAACCCAATTACAGAAAAACGGGAACCGTAAAAAAAAAAGGAATTAGAAAAACAAGAACCCAGTACAGAGGAAAGGAACCAATACAGAGGAAAACAGGAACCGTACAGAAGAAACGGGGAACAGTACAGAAAAAACGGAACCAGTACAGGGAAACGGAACCGTCAAAAGGAACAGAAACCCGTAAGAAAAAAGAGGAACCGGTAAAAAAGAAACGGAACGTTAAAAAAAAATGGAATAGTAAGAAGAAACGGGAACCCGTCGAAGAAACAGGAACGTACGAGGAAACAGGAACCCAGTAAGAAGAAAAGGAACCGTCAAAGAAAACAGGACCCGTACAGAAGAAAAAGGAACAGTCAGAAAAAAACAGGAACAGTACAGAAGAAAAGGAAAACCCAGAAGAAGAAACGGGAAACCCAGTAAAAAAAAAGGGGAACCCGAAAAGAAGAAAAGGAACCAGTACAAGAAAAGGAAAAGTACGAAAAAAGGGAAAAACCGTACGAAAAAACAGGAACCAGTACAGAGGAAACAGGAACCAGAAAAGAAGAAACAGGAACCGTACGAAGAAACGGAAACCAGTACAGAAGAAAGGAAAAAGTCAAAAGAAACAGGAAACGTACAGAAAGAAAAGGAAAAAGTACAGAGAAACGGGAAACCAGTACAGGGGAAACGGGAAAAGAAAGACGAGGAAAAAGGGAAACCCAGTCAGAAGAAAAAACCGTACAGAAGAAACAGGAACAGTACGTAAACAGGAACCAGTACGAAGAAACGGAACCGTTGCCAAAAGAACAGGAACGTAACGACGGGAACCCCGGAACCGTACGAAGAACCGGAACCACGTACGAGAAGAAAACGGAACCAGTACTTGACCTGTATCGTTCAACTTGTACTTGACCTGTATCGTTCAACCTGTACTTGACCTGTATCGTTCAACCTGTACTTGACCTGTATCGTTCAACCTGTACTTGACCTGTATCGTTCAACCTGTACTTGACCTGTATCGTTCACTGTACTGAACTGTTTTCGTTAAACCCTGTCCTTGACTGTATCGTTACCTGTACTTGACTGTATCTGTTGAACTTTGTCTTGACCTGTACGTTAAACCCTGTACTTGCTGTATCGTTTCAATTGTATTGACTGTATCGTTCAACCTGTACTTGACCTGTATCGCTCAACTTGTACTTGACCTGTATCGTTCAACCTGTACTTGACCTGTATCGTTCAACCTGTACTTAAACTGTATTTCAACTTTCTTGCCTGTTTTGTTCAACCTGTACTTGCCCTGTATCGTTTCAACCTGTACTTACCTGTATCGTTCCACCTGTACTTGCCTGTATCGTTCAAACTTTTACTTGATTTGGTTTTAAACCTGTATTGACTGTATCGTCAATTGTACTTGACCTGTTCGTTCACCTGTACTTGACTGTATCTTTTCAACCTTTGTACTTGACCTGTATCGTTAAACTGTATTGACCTGTATCGTTCATTTGTACTTGACCTGTATGTTCACTGTATTGACCTGTATCGCTCAACTGTACTTGACCTGTATTTTTAAACCCTTGTAACTTAAACCTGCACGTTAAAACTTGACTTGCCCTGTATCGTTCAACTGAAATTGGACCTGTATCGTCAATTGTACTTGAGAAATCGTTCAACCTGTACTTGGGAACACTTGTATCTTTAACCTGTACTTGACCTGTATCGTCAACCGGTACTGACCTGTATCGTTAACTGTATGACCGTATCGTTAAAATGAAATTGCCCTGTATCGTTAACTGTACTGGCCGTATCTTTCAATGTACTTGACCTGTATCAGTTCAACTGTACTTGACGGTATCTTTAACCTGTACTTGACCTGTATCGTCAACTTGTTTGACTGTATCGTTCAACCTGTACTTGACTGTATGTTCAATAGTACTTGACCTGTTCGTTAACTGAAACTTGACCTGTATCGTTAACTGTATTGACCGTATCGTTAACCTGTATTGACCTGTATGTTCAACTGATGACTGTACGTTCAACCTTACTTGACCTGTATCGATCAACTTGAATTGACCTGTACGTAAACCCTTTTACTTAAACATGTATGTTTAACTTACTTGACCTGTAATCGTTACCGTACTTGACTGATCGTTCAACTGTACTGACCTGTATCGTTAAACTGTACTGACTGTATCGTTCAACTGTATTGACCTGTACGAAATTGTATTTGACCTGTATCGTTCAACGTACTTGACCTTTTTCAACTGACTGACCTGTATCTTCACCTGTAATGGCTGTATCGTTCAACCTGTATTACGTATCGTTAAACCCTGTACTGGCCCTGTATCGTTAACTTACTTACCTGTATCTTTTTAAAAAAAACCGTAACCGATCACAAAAAACCCGACTTCAACCAACCAAAGTTCAAGACAAACCGACTACCGACAACAAAAAAAACCGACGCCCACGTAAAAAATTTAAAAGACAACCGTTCGCAACCGACTAAACCAACCCGTCCCACCATTCACCGAAGACCAGTAAACCCTGTACTTGACCTGTATCGTTCAACTGTACTTGAACCTGTATCGTCAACCTGTACTTTCCCTGTATCGTCAACCTGTATTGACTGTACGTTCAACTGTACTTGCCCGTATCGTTAACCTGTACTGATGTATCGTAACCTTTTACTTGACCGTATCGTTCAACGTCTGCCGTATCGTTAACTGAACTTGCCCTGTATGTTAACCCGACTTGACGAATGTTCAACCTGTAACTGACCTGTATCGTTCAATGTACTGACCTGTATCGTCAACCCTGTACTTGACTGTATCGTTCAACCTGTAATTAAACTGTATCGTTCAACTGTACTGACCTGTATCGTTTAACTGTACTTGACCTGTAAAGGGGACTGTGGTAAATATTATTGACAGCTCCAAGATTTCCCCATCCTGAGGTGAAGGTGAAGTTCCCATCTGAGGTGAAGGTGAGTTCCGTCTGAGGTGAAGGTGGTCCCTCCTGAGGTGAAGGTGAGTTCCGTCTGAGGTAAAGGTATTTCCCCCTCCTGAGGTGAAGCTGAGTTCCCTCCTGAGGTGAAGGTGAGTTCCATCCTAGGTGAAGTGGTTCCATCTGAGATGAAGGGGGTTTCCCCACCCTGAGGGAAGGTGAAGTTCCATCTGAGGTGAAGGTGAGCCCCCATCTGAGGTAAAGGGTGAGTTGCAACCTCAGGTGAAGGTGAGTTCCACCCTGAGGTAAAAAGGAGTTCCCCTCTGGGGTTTGGAAGGTGAGTTCCATCCTGAGGTGAAGGGTGAGTTGCCATCCTAGGTGAAGGGGGTTTCCCCATCCGAGGTGAAGGTGAGTTCCCTCCTGAGGTGAAGGTGAGTTCCCTCGGGAGGTGAAGGGAGTTCCATGAGGTGAAAGTGAGTTCCCATCTGAGGTGAAGGTAGTTCCATCTGATGCGGGGTTTCCCCACGTGAGGCAGGTTCCATGCTAAAGGCGAGAGTTCCACGCTGAGGCGAGAGTTCCATGCTCGCGAGTTCCACGCTGAGTCGAGAGTTCACACGCTAAAGTCGAGAGTTCCCACGTTGAGGCGAGGTTCTCACGGTGATGAGAGTTCCACGTGAGCGAGTTCCACTTTGAGGCGAGAGTTCCACGCTGAGGCGAGAGCCCCAGTGAGCGAAGTTCCAACGCTGAGGCAGAGTTCCCACGTGAGGCGAGAGTTCCCGCTGAGGCGAGGTTCCCGTTGAGGCGAGAGTTCCCCTTGAGGCGGATTTTCCACGTGAGGCGGGGTTTTCCACGCTGAGGCGAGAGCCCCCAAACGTTGAGGCGAGGCCCCCACGTTGAGGGAGATTTTTCCACGTTATGGCGAGATGTTCCACGTTGAGGCGAGAGTTCCCACCTGAGGCGAGGTTTCCCACGTGAGGCGAGAGTTCCACGTTTGAGGCGAGAGTTCCCACGTGAGGCGAGGTTCCACGCTGAGGCGAGATGTTCCACGCTGAGGCGAGAGTTCCCACGCTGTGGAGGTTCCCACGCTGAAGGCAGAGTTCCAGCTGAGGCGGGTTCCCGCTGGCGAGTTCCACGCTAGGCGAGAGTTCCAACGCTGAGCGAGAGTTCCACGCTGAGGCGGTTTCCAGCTGAGGCGAGGTTCCACGCAAGGCGAGATTTCCACGCGGGCGGGTTTTTCCCAAACGTGAGGGGGAAGTTCCCACGCTGAGCGAGATTTTCCCCGCTGAGGCGAGAGTTCCCACGCTGAGGCGAGGTTCCACGCTGAGCGGGGAGTTCCACGCTGAGGCGAGAGTTCCCACGCTGAGGCCGGAGTTCTTTTTTACGCTGAGGCGAGGTTCCCCCGATAGGAGAAGCCCCCGTGAGGCGAGAGTTCCAACGCTGAGGCGAGGTTCCCACGCTGAGGGAGAGTTCCCACGTGAGGCGAGAGTTCCACGCTGAGGCGAGAGTTCCCGCTGAGGCGGGGAGTTCCACCGGGAGCGAGAGTTCCCCCCGCTGAGGCGAGCGTTCCCAGCTGAGGCGGAGTTCCCACGCTGAGGCGAGAGTTCCACGTGAGGCGAGATTCCACGCTGAGGCGAGAGTTCCACGCTGAGGCGAGAGTTCCCCGTGAGGCGGGTTCCCCGTTTGGGGGGGTTCCCGCTGGGCGGGGTTTCCACGCTGGGCGGAGTTCCCAGCTGAGGCGTGAGTTCCCCGCTGAGCCGTGAGTTCCCCCGCTGAGGCGAGAGTTCCGCTGAGCGGAGTTCCACGCTGAGGCGAGGTCCCCGTTTGAGGCGAGAGTTCCACGCTGAGCGAGAGTTCCACGCTGAGGGAGGTTCCACGCTGAGGCAAAGAGTTCCACGATGGCGGAGTTCCCACGCTAGGCGGAGTTCCCACGTGGGGCCCGAGAGTTCCACGCTGAGGCGAGGTTCCCACGTGAGGCGGAGTTCCACGCTGGGGCCCGAGAGTTCCCACGCTAAAGGCGGATTTTCCCACGCTGAGGCGGAGTTCCCCGCTGAGGCGGAGTTCCCCGCTGAGGCGGAGTTCCACGTGAGGCGAGGTTCCACGCTGAGGCGAAGTTCCCACGTGAGCGGAGTTCCCCGTGAGGCGAGAGTTCCCACGTGAGGCGGAGTTCCCGCTGAGGCGGGGTTCCACGTGAAGGCGAGAGTTCCACCGCTGAGGCGGAGTTCCCCGCTGAGGCGAAGTTCCACCGCTGAGGCGAGATTTCCACGCTGAGGCGGAGTTCCACGCTGGGGAGAGTTCCACGCGAGGGGAGTTCCACGTGAGGCGAGAGTTCCACGCATAGGCGAGAGTTCCCACGCTGAGGCGGAGTTCCACGCTGAGGCGAGATTTCCCCAAACGCTGGGGCGAGGTTCCCACGTTTGAGGCGAGGTTCCCACGCTTGAGGCGGATTTCCCGTGAGCGAGAGTTCCACGCTGAGGCGAGATTTTCCCGTGAGGCGAGAGTTCCCACGCTGGCGAGAGTTCCCACGCTGAGGCGAGAGTTCCCAGCTGAGGGTGATTTCCCCACGCTGAGGGAGGTTCCCACGCTGAGGCGAGGAGTTCCCACGCTGAGGCGAGAGTTCCCCCGCTGAGGGGAATGTTCCCCGCTGAGGCGTGAGTTCCCACGTGAGGGAGAGTTCCCACGTGAGGCGAGAGTTCCTAGCTGAGGCGAGAGTTCCACGCTAGGCGAGATTTTCCCACGCATAGGCGGGGAGTTCCCACGCTAGGCGAGAGTTCCACGCTGAGGCGAGAGTTCCCCGCTGAGAGAGAGTTCCCACGCTGAGGCGAGAGTTCCCACGCTGAGGCGGAGTTCCCCCCGTTGAGGCGAGAGTTCCCCCTGAGGCGAGATTTTCCACTGAGGCGAGAGTTTCCCCGCTGAGGCGGGGAAGTTCCCGTTGAGGCGGGGATTTCCCCACGTTGAGGCGAGGTTCCCACGTTGAGGCGAGAGTTTCCACGCTGAGGCGAGAGTTCCCACGCTGAGGCGAGAGTTCCCACGCTGAGGCGAGAGTTCCCACGCTGAGGCGAGAGTTCCCACGCTGAGGCGAGAGTTCCCACGTTGAGGCGAGAGTTCCCACGCTGAGGCGAGAGTTCCCACGCTGAGGCAGGTTCCCCGCTGAGGCGAGAGTTCCCACGTGAGGGGGAGAGTTCCCACGCTGAGGCGAGAGTTCCCACGTGAGGCGAGAGTTCCCACGCTGAGGCGAGAGTTCTCACGTTGAGGCGAGAGTTCCCACACTGAGGCGAGAGTTTCCACGCTGAGGCGAGAGTTTCCACGCTGAGGCGAGGTTCCCACGTGAGGCGAGTGTTCCCACGTGAGGCGAGAGTTCCCAGTGAGGCGAGAGTTCCCGCTGAGGCGAGGTTCCCACGCAGGCGGAGTTCCCACGCTGAGGCGAGAGTTCCACGCTGGGCGAGAGTTCCCCGCTGAGGCGAGGTTCCCACGCTGAGGCGAGAGTTTCCCACGCTGAGGCGAGAGTTCCCACGCTGAGGCGAGAGTTCCCACGCTGAGGCGAGAGTTCCCACGCTGAGGCGAGAGTTCCCACGCTGAGGCGAGAGTTCCCACGCTGAGGCGAGAGTTCCCACGCTGAGGCGAGAGTTCCCACGCTGAGGCGAGAGTTCCACGCTAAAGGGCGAGGGGGTTTCCCACGCTGAGGAGGGGGTTCCCACGCTGAGGAGAGATGAGTTCCCCGAGGGGCCGCGTTCCCCCGAGGCGGAGGTTCCACGCTTTGAGGCGAGAGTTCCCACGCTGAGGGAGAGTTCCCACGTGAGGGCGAGAGTTCCCAGCTGAGGCGGGTTCACGTGAGGCGAGAGTTCCCACGCTGAGGCGAGGTTCCCCACGCTGAGGCGGGAATTTTCCCACGCTGAGGCAGGCCGCTGGGTGGTCCCGGGGGGAAAGGAGGGTTCCCACGCTGAGGCGAGGTTCCCACGCTGAGGCGAGAGTTCCCACGTGGGGCCCGAGAGTTCCCACGCTGAGGCGGAGTTCCCACGCGGGCGAGAGTTCCCACGTGAGGCGAGAGTTCCCACGCTGAGGCGTGAGTTCCACGCTGGGGGCGAGAGTTTCCACGTAGGCGAGAGTTCCCACGCTGGGCGAGAGTTCCCCGCTGAGGCGAGGTTCCACGCTGAGGCGAGAGTTCCCCGTGAGGCGAGATTTCCCACGCTGGGCGGAGTTCCCACGTGAGGCGGGTTCCCACGCTGAGGCGGAGTTCCCACGCTGAGCGAAGTTCCCACGTAGGCGAGAGTTCCCGCTGACGGGCGAGGTTCCCACGTGAGGCGGAGGTTCCACGCTGAGGCGGAGTTCCACGCTAGGCGAGGTTCCCCGCTGAGGCGAGAGTTCCCACGCTGAGGCGAAGTTCCCACGTGGGCGAAAAGTTCCACGCTGGGGGGGAGGGGTTCCCCGCTGAGGCGAGAGTTCCCACGCTGAGGCGAGAGTTCCCACGCTGAGGCGAGAGTTCCCACGCTGAGGCGAGAGTTCCCACGCTGAGGCGAGAGTTCCTACGCTGAGGCGAGAGTTCCCACGCATAGGCGAGAGTTCCCACGCATAGGCGAGAGTTCCCACGCTGAGGCGAGGGTTCCCACGCTGAGGCGAGAGTTCCCACGCTGAGACGAGAGTTCCCACGCTGAGGAGTCTGGAGTCAGCTCATAGTTATTTATTTCTTGGGAAAAGCTTGGAAAAAAACCTCGACACTGAGAACAGGAAAATGAGAAAGGGAAGAGAGAAAGGAGGGATGAAAGGTAGAGAATAATAGAGGGGAAGAAAGGGAGAGAGAAAGGAAGGGGGGAAGAAGGAGAGAAGACAGAAGGAAGGTGTGCAGCCAGCGTCTGTTGATGGACGCTCGTAAATTCCATAGGGGACGAGGTGAATATTGCCGGCCGTAACATGTTTGTAGAGGGCAGGTAGTCTGATAGTCACACGAGACCCTGTAATAGCTCACTGCCTATACCTACTCTTGACTACTACTATTACTACTACGACTCGGAAGCTGCCTTTGAAGGATTTAGAGTTGCAGAAGCTGGAGAAACTGCGACTATAGTTGAGAGTCGAAGCAACTTCGACGTTAACCAGGAAACACTTCTTCCAATACACGGGAAAACAGTGGAATCAGACTTGAAGGGGAAAACCAATAGTGTTCTGAAGCCACTGGTAACTTATCGAAGCACTCTCTACCAGACACGTCGACGCTGTGTGCTCCAGGTCGTCTGTAAAGGCAGGCAGAACCAACGGAATATTTCCTCACACACACACACACACACACACATACACACACACACACACACACACACACCTAAGACTGCCATCTACCTAAAGCAACTTTCCCTGACCTTTCTTGTCCGCTTCTTCGTTCTCACGCTGAGGGGAGCGGGCCGCCCGCTGAACCCAAATTGCTTTGCATGTTTCCAGGGCACCAGCGTGGGCAAGGTTCCTTACAATGGTGTGTGTTTGTGTGTGTGTGTGTTTAGGTAGTTCTCCCTGCCGTGTGGTAGTTCAAAAAGTTGCTTGCATCAACATCACACAGCAACCTGCCAGCCTGCCAGCCTGCCAGCCTGCCAGTCTGCCAGCCTGCCAGCCTGCCAGCCTGCCAGCCTGCCAGCCTGCCAGTCTGCCAGCCTGCCAGCCCGCCAGCCTGCCAGCCTGCCAGTCTGCCAGTCTGCCAGTCTGCCAGCCTGCCAGCCTGCCAGCCTGCCAGCCTGCCAGCCTGCCAGCCTGCCAGCCTGCCAGCCTCTCCCTCACAGACATCAACAAACTCTACAACGGTAAAAGTGAAATGCTTTTATGCTTCAGCTTGTTCAAATAATTCTCATCTCTCTTTAATTTTCTCGAGAATGTTTCTCATTGTTTGTGTTCCTCAGAGAGATCCGCCCGAAGTGAAACTTTTAAAAATAATAATAAAAAAAATAATAATAAATAATATAATTAAAAACTAATAATAATAATAATAAAAATTGTATAATAATAATAATAATTTAAAAAATTAATAATAATAATAATAATAATATAATAATAATAATAATATAATTAAAAAAATAA
>NC_069417.1:23056805-23063222 GCF_026875155.1 Cherax quadricarinatus | reverse complement strand
GTTCCACACAAGAATTGGGGGCAAAAACGGAGACCAAGCGGGGAAACAGGGAAGGCCCACAAGGATCAGGGAATACTTGCCCAAAGACAGCACGAGCCCATGGTAAACGTGCGGGGTGTCAGAGTGGGCACCTGTGACCCGGGGCCCGCGGGGGCACCCCCTAGGACCATGCTTTTTCTGGTTTTTGTAAACGACAGACAAAAATTGACCTGAGTGTCCCGTTTGCAGATGACGTGAATTTTGATGAGAAAATACACTCGATCGAAGACCGGGCAGAACACAAAGGTCTGGACGGCGAAAACGGTCCAGAAATTTGGGCTCCGGAGTTAAACCCCCACCAAGTGCAAAGTCATGAAGTTTGGGGAAGGGCAAAGAAGGCCGCAGACGGATCCCCTAGGGGTCAGAGACAAACAAACCTCACTCAAGGAAAAAGATTTGGGGGGGTATAACACCAGGCACACTCTGAAGCGCACATAAACCCAAAATAACGCTGCAGCATAGGGGCCCTACAAACCCAAACACATTCCGACATCTTAATAAGGAACGTTCAGGCCCCTGTACACCGTAACTTTAGGCCCATATTGGAATGGGGCACCAGTTTGGGCCCACCCCAAGCCAACACGTAAAAAAACTAGAGAAAGGAAAAGGGTTTTGCAACAAGATACCCCGAGCTAAGAGGTAGTCCTACGAAGAGGTTAAGGAAATCAACCTGACACACTGGGACGGAGAGATAGGGGGAAAAGATAACGACATACAAAATACGAAGAATTGAAAAGGTGGACAAAAACGGGAGTTCCAAGTTTGGGAACAAGTAAAAAGGGGGACACAGTTGGAAAAGCAAAAGACACAGATGAATCACAGGGGATGTTAGGAAGTATTTCTTTTCAGCCACAGAGAGTCAAATGGAAATAGTTTGGGAAGCGATGAGTGGAGCAGGATCCATACTAGTTAAGCAGAGGTACGATAAAGCTCACGGCTCAGGGAGAGTGACCTAGAGGTCATTAAGACGGGGGCCCAAACTCGACCGACCCCCGCAACCTCAAATAGGTGAGTACAACTAGGTGAGACACACACACACACAACCAATCGATACCTCAGTTTGGGGCTAGATATTTCCAAAACCACTTTTTTTCCTTACACTTACCTGGAGGTTATTTCCGGGGGTCAACGCCCCCGAGGATCAGGGGCCCGACAAAAGGCGTTACTGCTGGCCGCACGCAGTCCCCAAAGTACGAACCACAGCCCGGGTGATCCGCACTGACTTTAGATATCTGTCCAGCCTCCCCCTTAAAAGGCACCAGGGTTTATGGAATTTCCCCCCAAAACTTGATGGGGGGCTGTTCAACATCTTGGGCCCCCGGGACACTTAGGGTTCCCCTACACTTCCCTACACCTTCCCCCTTCCCCACTCTCTCTCTCTCTCCTCTCTCTCTCTCTCTCCCCTCTCTCTTCTCTCTCTCCTCTCCCTCTCTTCTCTCTTCTCTCTCTTCTCTTCTTCTTCTTTTCCTTTTCCTTTTTTTCCCCCCTCCCCCCATTCCTCTCTCTTTTACTTCCCCCCTCCCTCCCTTCCACTCTTTCTTTCTAGCCCCTTCCCATCTTCTCCCCCCATCCTTTTCCCCATCCCTCTCCCCCCCTCCCCCCATTTCTCTCCCCCTTACCATTTCCCCCACCCCCACCACACACGCGCACCAAACAGCACATACCCACTTTAAAGCACCTAAAAAAAAAGGGCGGCTCAAAAGGGGAAATCGAAGGCTCGGGGGACCCAAGGAAAATGGTTCTTTAAAAAGAAACAGGAAAAGGGGAAATTTAAAAAGGGGGAAAACAAGAGGGGGGAAGCAAACGGGTGGTTTTCTGGAAAAATTGAGAAAGGAGGAGGCGGAATGAAAAAATGGGTGTACAAGCCGACCGCAAAGCGGGGATAAAGGCCCAGAATATAATAAATACCTGAAGCGAGTTACAGGGCTATTGACAAGAGCATCTGAAGCAGGTACACCCCTACTAACGAAGAGCCCCCAAAAGGAAGGAGACATGACTTATCAAGGGCCCCAATCAGACCCCCAAAGTAGGGCTGGGGAAAAGGGGGAGAATTGTAGCAAGAACAGCATAAAGAGGGGGGAGAGTGGGAAGTGGAAAAAATAAGGGAAACAATGGTCATGACAAAGGGGCCCCAGAGACACAGGGGGAAAGGAAAGGGGGGGGAAGCGAGAGGTAGTGTTTATTCAGGCATCAAAGAGCAAGGGAAAAGCACAATAAAGAAGGAAAAAAGAAAAACAGGAGATTGAAAACATCAAAAAAAGAAATAAAAAAAAGGGACATGACGAGATGAAAATTTTTCAGAAAATGGGGGGGGGTTTTTTAAATGGGAGAAATCGTTGGGTAAAGCGGGTGTTCAAACAAAATGTGCAAAACAATCCGCAAGAGAAGCCAGACTAAGGAATCGTCAACTACAAGAGGGAAAGGGTACCCCAAACCCCGAGACGAACAAAAAAACGAGGGAGCTGAGGGAGAGGGCAAGAAGCAAAGGGCTAGGAAAAGAAAAAAGGGCAGAATCAGCAGAGGACAGGGGGAGGGGGAGAGCAACAAGTCAGGCACACACAGAACCCCTCCTAGAATCCCCAACTAAACTGCATCTCAACACAAACCACAATCCACACTTTCAGCCCCCACCCAAAACTATGATGTAAATACCACAGCACACGCAAGGCCCCCCCCTCACAGACCCCCCAAATACAGTGTTGGAGAGGGAAAATGAAGGTAGGCACTAACTGATGGATAACAAATAAATGCTAGGATGGCAGAAAGAGTTAAAGAACTCACTGGGCACTATCTTTTACAGAAACCAAGCCCCAGGAATATAACAGATGCCATTTCTAACAGGGTATCAGATCCCGGGAAAAAGAGGAGGGGAAAAAGGGGTGGAGGGTGCACGCTCACAAAAAACCCATGGGATTTTATGGCTGGGAGAGGAGACAGAGAAAAAAAGTAAAAGACTACATAATAGGAACACTTGATCTGGGGGCCCAAGTGTAATTGCAGTGATGTTAATCCATCCAAAACATAGGAGGCCAAGGAAAATATGATGAAGAATAGAGTGATGGTTGACACACTAGCTGAGGTGGCCAGAAGGGCTCATGCGAGCAGGGCAAAGCTGCTGATTATCAGTGACTTCAACCACAAGGAAATCGACTGAGAGAACCTTGATCCACATGGGCGCCTAGAAACGTGGTGGAGGGCTAAGATGATGGAGGTGGTACTGGGAAACATCATATACCAACACGTAAGGCATGCTACCAGAGAGAGAGAGAGAGAGGAGAGGATGAACCAGCAAGACTGGACCTAGTATTCACCTTGAGTAGTGCAGATAATGAGAACATTACATATGAAAGACCCCTCGGGGTCAGTGATCATATGGTTCTGAGCTTCGAATAAACAAAAGAGTTACAAGTGGAGAGGGAAGCAGGAAGGGCAGGATGAATGAAGCCAATCTACAAGAGGACTACACAGGCATGAGGAATTTTCTGCATGAGGTTCAGTGGGACAGAGAACTGACAGTGAAGTCAATAAATGAGATGATGGAATATGTGACAACAATATGCAAGGAAGCTGAGGAGAGGTTTGTATCTAAGAGTAACAGAAATAACGAGAAAGCCAGGATGAGCCCTTGGTTAACCCAAAGGTGTAGAGAGGCCAAAACCAAGTGTGCTAGAGAATGGAAGAAGTATAGAAGGCGAAGGACCCAGGAGAATAAGGAAAGAAGTCGTAGAACCAGAAGTGAATATGCACAGGTAAGAAGGAAGGCCAAACGACAATATGAAAATGACATAGCAGCGAAAGCCAGATCTGACTGGAAGCTGTTGTACAGCCACATCAGGAGGAAAACAACAGTCAAGGACCAGGTAATCAGGCTAAAGAAGGAAGGAGGAGAGATCACAAGAAACGACCACAAAGTATGTGAGGAACTCAGCAACTCAGCAGATTCAAAGAAGTGTTCAGAGAGGAGACAGAAGGGACTCCAGGTTTGCCAGGCGCCCATATGCTACAGAGTTATCTGGTTGACGTGCACCTCAGATGTGCTTGGTATGATGCTCACCCCAAGATCCTTTTTCTTGAGTAAGTTTTGCAGCTTTTGACCTCCTAGGCTGTACTGCATTCGCGGTCCTTTTTATCCTTCCCAAGCTTTAACTTTGCACTTGCTCTGGGTTAAACTCCAGGAGTCATTTGCCGGACCAGGCTTGCAGCCTGTCCTGATCTCCTTGTAGGCTTACCTGATATTCGTCCATTTGTATTCTCCTCATTAGCTTCACACCGTCTGCGAACAGGGACACCTCTGAATCTATCCCTTCTGTCATGTCATTCTCATGTACTAAAAACAGCACTGGACCTAGGACTGACCCTTGTGGAACCCCACTCGACACATGCACCCACTCTGACACCTCATGTACAAACACACGTTGTTTCCTTCTTGTCAGGTATTCCCTGATCCACTCTAATACTTTCCTTGCTGTTCCTGTCTGCTCCTCTAGTTTTTCTACTAGCATCTTGTGTGGTACTGTGGTGAAAGCCTTCTTACAGTCCAAGAAGATATAGTCTACTCATCCCCCTCTCTCTCTCCTGTCTTATTTCTCTTACCTTATCGCAGAACTCCAGTAGGCTTGTGATGCAGTATTTCCCATCCCTGAAGCCGTGCTGGTTGTTATGTATGACCCCGTTCCTCTCTAGGTGTTCCACCATTCTTCTCCTGATAATGTTCTCCATAACTTTACATGCTGCACATGTCAGTGACACTGGTGTATAGTTTAATGTTGTCTGACTGTCTCCTTTCTTGAGAACTGAGGCTACGTTTGCTGTCGTCCACACCTCAGGTAGTTACCATGTTTCAGTGGATTTAATGAAGGTTCTTGTTACTGGCACACATAATTCATCTGCTCCCTTGGAACAGATGAGCAATAACATCTCTTCCACGGGGAGATATTATCTGGGCCCACCGCCTTCGAGGTATCCAGTTCTCCCTAGCAGTTTCTTTACCTCCTCTTCGGTCGTGTGGAGTGTGTCCAGGACTTGGTGGTGCACCCTACTCCCTCGGTTTGCTCGAAGCCTTTTTCTATCCACAGTGAATACCTCCCTGAATCTTGGGCTGAGCTCCTCACAAACATTCTGGTCGCTTCCTGTGAGATCCCCTCCTTCTTTCCTCAACCTGATTACCTGTTCCTTGACTATTGTTTTCCTTGTGATGTGGCTGTATAATAACTTTGGGTCAGATCTGGCTTTTGATGCTATGTCATTCTCGTATTGCCTCTGGGCCTCTCTCCTTATCCATGCCTATTCATTTCTGGTTCTTCGGCTCAAAACCCTGCTTTCCCAAGTATTTGCCTTCTATACTTTTTCCATACTCTTGCATACTTGGCTTTGGCCTCTCCACACCTGGTAAAACATGGGCTAACTCTTGTCTTCCATTGTTTCTGTTGCCCCTTGGCACGAACTTCTCTGCCTGCCTGCACTTTGCTATCACGTATTCCATCATTTCGTTTACTGTCTTTCCTTCTAGATTTCTTACCCACTGCACCTCATGTAGGAATTGTCTCATACTAGTTTAGTCCCTTGATGTGAAGTCTGACTTCCTCATTCTTCTCGTGCTGCTTCACTTTACTGTTAACTCAACTATGCCTTCGAAACTCAAGACCACGTGATCATTAGCACAGAGGGGAGTTTCGTGTGTGAATTTCCCTTTGTCTGAACTGTTGAAAGTGAATACGAGGTCCAGCCTTGCTGGTTCATCATCTATCTTCTGGTTGTGTACCTAACATGTTGGTACATGAAGCTTTCCAGCACCACCTCCAGAATCTTGGCTAGCCACGTTTCCAGTCCCCCATGTGGCTCCAGATTTTCGCATTCTATCTCCACGTGGTTAAAATTCCCTATGATAAGTAATTTTGCTTAACTGGGCCCTTCTGGCCACCTCATCGTATTCTTGTCTTGATTTCCTGCTGTTCGGTGGTGGGTTGTACATCACTGCCATCATCACTTTTGGACCCCTGGTTTGAAGTGTTCCTATCATGTAGTCATCCGCTTCACCTCTGACTAGTTCTCACTACCCACTCATTCAGTCCACTCATCGCTGCATCTAGTCTACATATAGTGCGACAATCAGTTTATCTATCCACTCCTCAGGCTTCCATTCAACTTATCAGCACTCTACTCTGTGGTTGACTATCCAGCGTCTACTGTAAAACTTGACCGTCGATAGCCGGGTCGATAGTCGTTCATCTCCTAGCTGCTGAATTCAATTCTGTCTACTATCTACTCCACCATTCAGTTCCTTAATGCAGGTTTTAAACCCTATCGACTACACGAGGGTCATTAAGGCTGCAAGTCTCCAGTATCAGTCTAAGACAAGTGCTTCATCCATTGCCTATC
>NC_069417.1:23021805-23046805 GCF_026875155.1 Cherax quadricarinatus | reverse complement strand
GCGGGGCCAGGAGCTAGGACTCGACCCCTGCAACCACAAATAGGTGAGTACACACACACACACATACACACACACACACACACACACACACACACACACACACACACACACACACTAGTTTTACTCTCAATAAAACTTTAAAGTACCTCAGAGATTTATGCCTTTTTTTCATCCAAACAAAAGAACTGTATATATAACCTTTTCTTTGAATGCGTTTTATGGTTTAATGTCGCCTTTCATGGTTTTAATGGCGTGGTTTATGTTTTTTTCTTTTGATATTTTTTTTTTCAGTGAGGGACGTGTGAAGGGGTCGTGGTGCTTTTAAGGGTCGTGGCACTGTGAGGGGTCGTAGCATTGTGGGGGATTGTGTCACTGTGAAGGGTCGTAGCACTGTGAGGAGGGGTCGTGGTGCTTTTAAGGGTCGTGGCACTGTGAGGGGTCTTGTCACTGTGAGGGGTCGTAGCACTGTGAGGAGGGGTCGTGGTGCTTTTAAGGGCCGTGGCACTGTGAGGGGTCTTGTCACTGTGAGGGGTCGTAGCACTGTGAGGAGGGGTCGTGGTGCTTTTAAGGGCCGTGGCACTGTGAAGGGTCTTAGCACTGTGAGGGGTAGTTGCACTGTGAGGAGGGGCCGTGGTGCTTTTAAGGGTCGTGGAACTGTGAGGGGTCGTAGCACTGTGAGGGGTCGTAGCACTGTGAGGAGGGGTCGTGGTGCTTTTAAGGGTCGTGGCTCTGTGAGAGGTCGTAGCACTCTGAGGGATAGTAGCATTTTGAGGGGTAGTAGCATTATGAGGGGTCGTGTCACTGTGAGAGGTCCTAGCACTGTGAGGGGTCGTAGCACTGTGAGGGTTCGTGGCACTGTGAGGGGTCGTAGCACTGTGAGGAGTCGTAGCACTGTGAGGGTTCGTGGCGCTGTGAGGGATCGTAGCACTGTGAAGGTTCGTAGCATTGTGAGGGTTCGTAGCACTATGAGGGTTCGTGGCACTGTGAGGGTTCTTGGCACTGTGAGGGGTCGTAGCACTGTGAGGGTTCGTGGCACTGTGAGGGTTTGTAGCACTGTGAGGGGTCGTGGCGCTGTGAGGGTTCGTAGCACTGTAAGGGTTCGTGGCACTGTGAGGGGGTTGTAGCACTGTGAGGGTTCGTAGCACTGTGAGGGTTCCTGGCGCTGAGAGGGTTCGTGGCACTGTGAAGGTTCGTAGCACTGTGAGGGTTCGTAGCACTGTGAGGGTTCGTGGCACTGTGAGGGGTTGTAGCACTGCGAGGATTCGTAGCACTGTGAGGGTTCGTGGCACTGTGAGGGTTCGTAGCACTGTGAGGGATCGTAGCACTGTGAGGGTTCGTGGCACTGTGAGGGGTTGTAGCACTGTGAGGGTTCGTTGCACTGTGAGGGTTCGTGGCACTGTGAGGGGTTGTAGCACTGTGAGGGTTCGTGGCACTGTGAGGGTTCGTAGCACTGTGAGGGTTCGTGGCGCTGTGAGGGTTCGTAGCACTGTGAGGGTTCGTGGCACTGTGAGGGGTTGTAGCACTGTGAGGGTTCGTAGCACTGTGAGGGTTCGTGGCGCTGTGAGGGTTCGTGGCACTGTGAGGGTTCATAGCACTGTGAGGGTTCGTAGCACTGTGAGGGTTCGTGGCACTGTGAGGGGTTGTAGCACTGTGAGGGTTCGTGGCGCTGTGAGGGTTCGTAGCACTGTGAGGGTTCGTGGCACTGTGAGGGGTTGTAGCACTGCGAGGATTCGTAGCACTGTGAGGGTTCGTGGCACTGTGAGGGTTCGTAGCACTATGAGGGTTCGTGGCACTGTGAGGGGTTGTAGCACTGTGAGGGTTCGTGGCACTGTGAGGGGTTGTAGCACTGCGAGGGTTCGTAGCACTGTTAGGGTTCGTGGCACTGTTGTAGACAGCCTGTACTGTCTGCACAGACAGCTCATGCTGTCTGCCAGCTTAGTTCATGACAGCGGCAGCGGCAGCAACAGCAGCGACCTCCAAGCTCAGTACTTTTCTCCAACTATCAGAGCCACCAATGCTCCTATGATGACCTAGTTACAAGCAAAACTGCGCTACCCAACGTAGCACCCAGAATGACCAAAGATTACCAACAGTAAAACCTACAAATCGAAAATAATAGAGATCAAAGGAAGACGGCCCTCAAAACCAAAGCAACACCCCGCTGCCAGCCGAACAACGTAACCCTAAGCTTTGTATAACTACAACTTCTTAACTACAAAGGAAGACTGCCCTCAAAACCAAAGCAACACCCCGCTGCCAGCCGAACAACATAACCCTAAGCTTTGTATAACTACAACTTGTTAACTACAACAATTAGTAATCAATCCATCCCTCTCTCTCCCTCGTCTCTCTCCTGTCTCGCATCTCTTTTGCCATATAAATGCAGCTGGATGGTAAGAGAAGATTTTCCATTTCTAAACTTGTGCTGACTATGGTTTATGACACTACTCTCCTAGTCTGCTATCACTCTCCTGTTATCTTCTCCGTTCCTTTGTTTCGGAGTTCAACGCTTCCTGTTTGTCTGTTGTCTTCTTTCTTAAACATAGGGACTACATTCGTTATCTTCCAGATCTCTGGCAAGTGTCCTGTATCCACTAAGTTGTTGTAGATCTTAGCTAGTGGTTCACCCAGACAGTGCGTCTCTTCCCTCTCTCAGAATTTATGGTGGAACCTTGTTAGTTCTCATGGCTTATTGCGTATCTCATTTCATCAAAAGTTTGCATTGGTGTCCAGTACATGTTGGTGTATCCTTTTCTCCCTAGACTTGGCATTGTTTCCACCGAGACCTTTCTAAATCGTTAGTACAAAACCTCACAGACTTCCTTGTCATTTTTCGTGAGGTCTCCTCCTTCCTTCTTCGGTCGAATTACCTGGTCATTTACCGTCGCCTTTCTTCTGATGTGGCTGCGAAGCAGTTTAGGTTCAGACTTGACCTTTGCTGCTGCATCGTCCTCAGGTTGACACTCAGCCATTCTCCCCGTTCTTGCACATTTATTTCTGGTTCATTTACTAACATGTTATTGTCTGTTCTTCACTTTCTAAGGTGTTTCCAGGTTCTTCTCCGTCTCTGGTGTGTGTGTGTGTGTGTGTGTGTGTGTGTGTGTGTGTGTGTGTGTGTGTGTGTGTGTGTGTGTGTGTGTGTGTGTGTGTGTGTGTGTGTATGTGCGTGCGTGTACTCAAAAATCGTACTCACCTAATTGTAGTTGCAGGGGTCGAGACTCAGCACCTGGCCCGCCTCTTCACTGAACGCTACTAGGTCCTCTCTCTCCCTGCTCCATGAGCTTCATCATACCTCGTCTTAAAGCTATGTATGGTTACTGCCTCCACTACATCGCTCGCCAGACTGTTCCACTTCCTGATAACTCTATGACTGAAGAAATGCTTCCTGACATCTCTGTGACTCATCTGAGTCTTCAGCTTCCAAGAGTGGCCCCTTGTTTCTGTGTTCCCTCTCTGGAACATCTTGTCTCTGTCCACCTTGTCTATTCCACGCAGTATTTTGTATGTCGTTATTATGTCTCCCCTATCCCTCCTGTCCTCCAGTGTCGTCAGGCCAATTTCCCCTCAACCTTTCTTCATAGGACATTCCCCTTAGCTCTGGAACAAACCTTGTCGCAAACCTTTGCAATTTCTCTAATTTCTTAACGTGCTTGACCCGGTACGGGTTCCAAACTGGTGCTGCATACTCCAGTATGAACCTGACGTACACGGTGTACAGTGTCTTAAAAGATTCCTTACTTAGGTATCGGAACGCTAATCTCAGGTTTGCCAGGCGCCCATATGCTGCAGCAGTTATCTGGTTGATGTGTGCTTCCGGAGACGTGTTCGGTGATATACGCACGCCAAGATCTTTCTCCTTGAGCGAGGTTTGCAGTCGTTGGCCACCTATCCTATACTCTGTTTGTGGTCTTCTTTGCCCTTCTCCGATCTTCATGACTTTGCATTTGGCAGGGTTGAATTCGAGAAGCCAATTGCTGGACCACGTGTCCAGCCTGTCCAGGTCTCTTTGAAGTTCTGCCTGATCCTCATCTGATTTAATTCTCCTCATTAACTTCACATCATCTGCGAACAGGGACACCTCTGAGTGTATCCCTTCCATTATGTCATTCACATATACTAAAAATAGCACTGGTCCTAGGACTGACCCCTGTGGGACTCCGCTCGTCAAAGGGGCCCACTGTGATACCTCATCACGTACCATGACTCGTTGTTGCCTCCCTGTCAAGTATTCTCTGATCCATTGAAGTGCCCTTTCCGTTATACGCGCCTGGTCCTCTAGTTTCTGCACTAATCTTTTGTGAGGAACTGTGTCGAAGGCCTTCTTGTAGTCGAAGAAGATGCAATCAACCCAACCCTCTCTCTCGTCTCTTCTGTTACTTTATCATAAAAACTCCAGAAGGTTAGTGACACAGGATTTACCTTCCATGAAACCGTGCTGATTGTCATTTATACTTTTGTTCCGTTCCAGGTGCTCCACCACTTTCCTCCTGATAATCTTCTCCATGACTTTGCATACTATACACATCACTGACACTGGTCTGTAGTTTAGCGCCTCTTTTCTGTCTCCTTTTTTAAAAATGGGATCTACATTTGCCGTCTTCCAGCATTTCTGATCCCTCTCTAAAGACCCACGGGGGGATTTTGTCCGGTCCCATTGCCTATGAGGTATCAAGGTCACTTAGCAGCTTCTTCACCTCCTCCTCAGTTGTATGTCATCTAGCACTTGTTGGTGCATTCTCTGTTGGTGTCCCTCTCTGTCCTGTCTTCCTAGAGTCCTGCCTGTCTCCACTGTGAATACTTCCTTAAATCTCTTGTTGAGCTCCTCACATACCTGTTGATCGTTTCGTGTGAGTTCCCCACCTTTTTTCCTCAGCCTGATCACCTGGTTCTTTGACTGTTGTATTTCTCCTAATGTGGTTATACAGCAGTTTCGGGGCAGACTTGACTTTTGATGCTATGTCGTTTTCATACTGTCGCTGGGCCTCCCTCCTTATCTGTGCATACTCGTTTCTGGCTCTTCGACTGATCTCCTTATTTTCCTGCGTCCTTTGCCTTCTTTACCTCTTCCATTCTCTAATGCACTTAGTTCTTGCCTCCCTACAACTTCTTGTATGTGTGTACTCACCTAGTTGTACTCACCTAGTTGAGGTTGCGGGGGTCGAGTCCGAGCTCCTGGCCCCGCCTCTTCACTGATCGCTACTAGGTCACTCTCCCTGAGCCGTGAGCTTTATCATACCTCTGCTTAAAGCTATGTATGGATCCTGCCTCCACTACATCGCTTCCCAAACTATTCCACTTACTGACTACTCTGTGGCTGAAGAAATACTTCCTAACATCCCTGTGATTCATCTGTGTCTTCAGCTTCCAACTGTGTCCCCTTGTTACTGTGTCCAATCTCTGGAACATCCTGTCTTTGTCCACCTTGTCAATTCCTCTCAGTATTTTGTATGTCGTTATCATGTCCCCCCTATCTCTCCTGTCCTCCAGTGTCGTCAGGTTGATTTCCCTTAACCTCTCCTCGTAGGACATACCTCTTAGCTCTGGGACTAGTCTTGTTGCAAACCTTTGCATTTTCTCTAGTTTCTTCACGTGCTTGGCTAGGTGTGGGTTCCAAACTGGTGCCGCATACTCCAATATGGGCCTAACGTACACGGTGTACAGGGTCCTGAATGATTCCTTATTAAGATGTCGGAATGCTGTTCTGAGGTTTGTTAGGCGCCCATATGCTGCAGCAGTTATTTGGTTGATGTGCGCTTCAGGAGATGTGCCTGGTGTTATACTCACCCCAAGATCTTTTTCCTTGAGTGAGGTTTGTAGTCTCTGACCCCCTAGACTGTACTCCGTCTGCGGCCTTCTTTGCCCTTCCCCAATCTTCATGACTTTGCACTTGGTGGGATTGAACTCCAGGAGCCAATTGCTGGACTGTGTGTGTGTGTGTGTGTGTGTGTGTGTGTGTGTGTGTGTGTGTGTTGTGTGTGTGTGTGTGTGTGTGTGTGTGTGTGTGTGTGTGTGTGTGACTGCGTGTGTGTGTGTGCGTGTGTGTGTCGTTGTGTGTGGTGTGTGTGTGCGTGTGTGTGTGTGCGTGTGTGTGTGTGTGTGTGTGTGTGTGTGTGTGTGTGTGTGTGTGTGTGTGTGTGTGTGTGTGTGTGTGTGTGGTGTGTGTGTGATGTGGTGTGTGTGTCGTGTGTGTGTGTGGTGTGTGTGTGTGGTGTGTGTGGTGTGTGGTGTGTGTGTGGTGTGTGTGTGTGTGTGTGTTGTGTGTGTGGTGTGTGTGTGTGTGATTGTGGTGTGGTGGAGAGGTAGCGAGAGGGCTGGGGGGGGGTGGTGGAGATGAAGAGAGAAGGGGGTAGAAGGAGAAGGAGGAGCCGAAGAAGACATTGAAATCCTGTATAATTCTCTTCTCCTGATGCTTGTGTCACCTCCCAACGATGAACATTATCAGCCTCCTCCTCCTCCTCCTCCTATAATTTCCAACAGGCTATTACACAATCTCTCCCTCAAAGGCTTAACCAAGGCACCTATCCCTCCCTGTCCCCCATCCTTTAAACACAGGTCACATACGTCTCCTGACTGGCCAATCCTCAGACTGCCGAGTCCTGTGGCCTCTCAGGATTACCCCAGGATGGACTTAATCCTATTAGGATAGTGGCTGCTACCCTTCCTCAATATTCTGAGTATCCTGTCTGAATCACCTGATGCGGCAGATTTAATGGGCAAGCTGTATGGCGCAACGGATGAGAGAGAGAGAAGAGAGAGAGAGAGAGAGAGAGAGAGAGAGAGAGAGAGAGAGAGAGAGAGAGAGAGAGAGAGAGAGAGAGAGAGAGAGAGAGAGAGAGAGAGACGGCGGTCCTTCCAAAAAAAAAAAAAAAAAAGATAATATTCCCCAGTTTCTATGCATTTCTTCAACTCAGCGCCAGTGAGTTAACGTCCTTTAGCGAATCAAGAGCCGCCCGGACCATTCATCCCAGCTCCAATTAGCAGAACTTGCCTAGCTGAAGCTGCGAGATGCAGCTAAAGTTGATGACCGGACCTGTGTCTGGCCGTCGCCAACTCGACCACTGTCTGACAAACAGCATTAGATACGGCGTAAACTGCCAGCACCCCTGGATCACACTGGTTACCTGGAGGTTATTCCGGGGATCAACGCCCCCGCGGCCCGGTCCATGACCAGGCCTCCCGATGGATCAGGGCCTGATCAACTAGGCTGTTACTGCTGGCCGCACACAGTCCAACGTACGAGCCACAGCCCGGCTGATCCGGCACTGACTTTAGGTATCTGTCCAGCTCTCTCTTGAAGGCAGCCAGGGGTTTATTGGCAATTCCCCTAATGCTTGATGGGAGGCTGTTGAACAGTTTTGGGCCCCGGACACTTATGGTGTTTTCCCTTAGTGTACCAATGGCGCCCCTACTTTTTATTGGGGGCATTTTGCATCGCCTGCCCAGTCTTTTACTTTCGTAGGGAGTGATTTCTGTGTGCAGATTCGGGACCATTCCTTCCAGGATTTTCCAAGTGTAGATTATGATATATCTCTCCCTCCTGCGTTCCAACGAGTACAAGTCAAGTGCTTCCAAGCGTTCCCAGTAGTTAAGGTGCTTGACAGAACTTATACGTGCAGTAAAGGATCTCTGTACACTCTCTAGATCTGCGATTTCACCTGCTTTGAATGGAGATGTTAATGTACAGCAGTATTCCAGCCTAGAGAGAACAAGTGATTTGAAAAGGATCATCAATGGCTTGGCATCTCTCGTTTTGAACGTTCTCATTATCCATCCTATCATTTTCTTTGCACGTGCGATCGTGGCACTGTTGTGATCCTTGAAAGTGAGATCCTCAGACATTACTACTCCCAGGTCCCTTACATTATTTTTCCGCTCTATTGTATGGCCGGAGTCAGTAGTATACTCTGTTCTAGTTATTATCTCCTCCAGTTTTCCGTAACAACAATAACAACAACAGCAACAAAACTAATAATAATAATAATAATAATAAATAATAATAATAATAATAATAATAGCAGTAGTATTAGTAGGAGTAATAATAAAACTAATGTTAATAATAATAATAATAATAATAATAATAATAATAATAATAATAATAATAATAATAATAATAATAATAACAATATAATAATAATAATAATAAAAATAATAATAATAATAATAATAATATAAAATAAATAATAATATAAATAATAATAATAATAATAAATAATAAGAACAATAATTAATAATAATAATAAAAATAATAATAATTAATAATAATAATAATAATAATAATAATAATAATAATAATAATAATAATAATAATAATAATCAAGCAAGGTTAGAGAGGGGATTAAGTGGTAATGAAAGAAGCAGCATACTTAGGGGCCCAGCTGGAAGAAAAGGACTGCAAGTAAAGGGGAAACTAAGGAATGATCCCCTGACGAAGGGGGGGAGGGGTTATTGCTGTTTGGGAAGCAATTTCGGGAGTTAACAGGTTAGAGAGTGAGGGGAGGGAAGAGGAAGGGGAGAGGAGGAGGAGGAGAACGAGAGGGGGAAGGATATTCTTGATCCTGGCTTGCCATAACATCAGTCACCGTCACCATGGGAACAGAATCCTCTACATCAATCACTGACGCACCGTCAACCACAACAATCACTGCCAACCGCCACCATCACCGTCAACCACCACCATCACCACCCACCCACCACCATCACCGTCAACCACCACCATCACCACCCACCCACCAACACATCAACCATCACCATAACCACGCAACCACCTACCCACCACCATCCCCATCCATACCACCATCACACCAACCACCCCCATCACCGTCAACCACCACTATAACCACCCAACCACCTAACCACCACCAACACCATTTACCCACCCACAACCACCACCAACACCATTTACCCACCCACAACCATCACAGCCAACAAATACCATCACCGTCAACCTCCATCAACCACCACCACCATCACCACCCACCTACCACAATCTCCACTGTAAACAATGTGGGCGTAGGATCGAGTCGCCTCCAGATCAGCTGATTACTTGTCCATCAGCTGATGCAGGTAAATATTGACCCCCTCCCCCATCTTGGAGGGGGGTGATAGTGGAGGAGGTGGGGAAGGAGGGAGCAAACAGCCTCTCACATCTAGTCAGAAATAAAGTATAGATTTATCATCCATAACTCTGCTTAGATCAGTGTCCTCAGTGTAGTGCCTCAGTGAGGTGCCTCAGTGTAGTGCCTCAGTGTAGAGCCTCAGTTTAATGCTTCATTGTGGTGCCTCAGTGTAGTGCCTCAGTGTAGTGCCTCAGTGTAGTGCCTCAGTGTAGTGCCTCAGTGAGGTGCCTCAGTGTAGTGCCTCAGTGAGGTGCCTCAGGGTGTTGCCTCAGTGTAGTTCCTCAGTGTAGAGCCTCAGTTTAATGCTTCATTGTGGTGCCTCAGTGTAGTGCCTCAGTGTAGTGCCTCAGTGTGGTGCCTCAGTGTAGTGCCTCAGTGAGGTGCCTCAGGGTGGTGCCTCAGTGTAGTTCCTCAGCGTAGAGCCTCAGTTTAATTCTTCAGAGTGGTGCCTCACTGTAGTGCATCAGTGTGGTGCCTCAGTGTAGTGCATCAGTGTAGTGCCTCGGTGTGGTGCCTCAGTGTAGTGCATCAGTGTAGTGCCTCAGTGTAGTGCATCAGTGTAGTGCATCAGTGTAGTGCCTCAGTGTAGTGCATCAGTGTAGTGCCTCAGTGTAGTGCATCAGTGTAGTGCCTCAGTGTAGTACATCAGTGTAGTGCATCAGTGTAGTGCCTCAGTGTAGTGCATCAGTGTAGTGCCTCAGTGTAGTGCATCAGTGTAGTGCCTCAGGATAGTGCATCAGTGTAGTGCATCAGTGTAGTGCATCAGTGTAGTGCCTCAGTGTGGTGCGTCAGTCTAGTGCATCAGTCTAGTGCCTCAGTGTAGTGCATCAGTGTAGTGCCTCAGTGTGGTGCGTCAGTCTAGTGCATCAGTCTAGTGCCTCAGTGTAGTGCATCAGTGTAGTGCATCAGTGTAGTGCCTCAGTGTGGTGCGTCAGTCTAGTGCATCAGTCTAGTGCCTCAGTGTGGTCCCTCAGTGTAATACCTCAGAGTGGTGCCTCAGTGTAGTTCCTCTGTGTAGTGCCTCAGTGCAGTTCCTCAGTGTAGTTCCTCAATGTAGTTCCTCAGTGTGGTGCCCCAGTTTAGTGACTCAGCGTGGTGCCTCAGAGTAGTCCCTCAGTGTAATTCCTCAGTGTAGTGACTTAGTGTAGTTCCTCAGTGAGGTGCTTCAGTGCAGTGCCTAAGTGTAGAGCCTCAGCGTAGTGCCTCAGTGTAGTGCCTCAGTGTAGTGTCTCAGTTTAGTTCCTCAGTGTAGTGCCTCAGTGTAGTTAATCAGTGTGCTGCCTCAGTGTAGTGCCTCAGTGTAGTGGCTCAGTGCAGTGCCTACTTGTAGTTCCTCAGTGTAGTTTCTCAGTGTAGTGCCTCAATGTAGTGTCACATTGCAGTTCCTGAGTGTAGTGCCTCAGTGTTGTGCCTCAGTGTAGTGCCTCAGTGTAGTTACTCAGTGTCCAGGCTCAGTGTAGTTCCTCAGTGTTGTGCCTCAGTGTAGTGTCTCAGTATAGTGCCTCAGTGTAGTTCCTCTGCGTAATGCCTCATTGTAATTCATCAGTGTAGTGCCTCAGTGTAGTAGCTCAGTGTAGAGCCTCAGTGTAGCGCCTCAATATACATCCTCAGTATAGTTCCTCAGTGTAGTGCCTCAGTGTAGTTCTTCAGTGTAGTTCCTCAGTATAGTTCCTCAGTGTAGGGGCTCAGTGTAGCTCCTCAGTGTAGCTCCTCAGTGTAGTGCCTCAGTGTAGTTCCTCAGTGTAGTTCCTCAGTGCAGTGCCTCACTGTAGAGCCTCAGTGTAGTTCCTCAGTGCAGTACCTCAGTGCAGTGCCTCAGTGTAGTGCCTCAGTGTAGTTCAACAGTGTAGTGCCTCACTGTAGAGCCTCAGTGTAGTACCTCAGTGTAGTTCCTCAGGTAGTTCCTCAGTGTAGTTCCTCAGTGTAGTGCCTCAGTGCAGTGTCTCAGTATAGTTTCTCAGTGTAGTGCCTCACTGTAGAGCCTCAGTGTAGTTCCTCAGTGCAGCACCTCAGTGTAGTGTCTCAGTGTAGTGCCTCAGTGTAGTTCAACAGTGTAGTGTCTCACTGTAGAGCCTCAGTGTAGTACCTCAGTGTAGTGCCTCAGGTAGTTCCTCAGTGTAGTTCCTCAGTGTAGTGTCTCAGCGTAGTTTCTCAGTGTAGTGCCTCACTGTAGAGCCTCAGTTTAGTACCTCAGTGCAGTGCCTCAGTGGAGTGGCTCAGTGTAGTGCCTACATGTAGTTCCTCAGTGTAGTGCCTCAGTGTAGTGCCTCAGTGTAGTTCCTCAGTGTAGTGCCTCAGGTAGTTCCTCATTGTAGTTCCACAGTGTAGTTCCTCAGTGTTGTGCCTCAGTGTAGTGCCTCAGTGTAGATACTCAGTGTCTAGGCTCAGTGTAGTTCCTCAGTATTGTGCCTCGGTGTAGTGTCTCAGTGTAGTGCCTCAGTGTAGTTCCTCAGCGTAATGCCTAATTGTAATTCCTCAGTGTAGTACCTCAGTGTAGTGCCTCAGTGTAGAGCCCCAGTGTAGTGAATCAGTATACTTCCTCAGTATAGTTCCTCAGTGAAGTGCCTCAGTGTAGTTCCTCAGTGTAGTTCCTCAGTGTAGGGGCTCAGTGTAGTTCCTCAGTGTAGGGGCTCAGTGTAGTTCCTCAGTGTAGTGTCTCAGTGTAGTTCCTCAGTGAACATAAGAACATAAGAACATAAGAAAGGAGGCACACTGCAGGAGGCCTGTTGGCCCATACTAGGCAGGTCCTTTACAATTCATCCCACTAACAAAACATTTGCCCAACCCAATTTTCAATGCCACACAAGAAATAAGCTCTGATGTGAAAGTCCCACTCAAATCCAACCCTTCCCACTCATGTACTTATCCAACCTAAACTTGAAACTACCCAAAGTCCCAGCCTCAATAACCCAACTAGGTAGACTGTTCCACTCATCAACTACCCTATTTCCAAACCAATACTTTCCTATGTCCTTTCTAAATCTAAACTTATCTAATTTAAATCCATTACTGCGGGTTCTCTCTTGGAGAGATATCCTCAAGACCTTATTAATATCCCCTTTATTAATACCTATCTTCCACTTATACACTTCGATCAGGTCTCCCCTTATTCTTCGTCTAACAAGTGAATGTAACTTAAGAGTCTTCAATCTTTCTTCATAAGGAAAATTTCTAATGCTATGTATTAATTTAGTCATCCTACGCTGAATGTTTTCTAACGAATTTATGTCCATTCTGTAATATGGAGACCAGAACTGAGCTGCATAATCTAGGTGAGGCCTTACTAATGATGTATAAAGCTGCAGTATGACCTCTGGACTTCTGTTGCTTACACTTCTTGATATAAATCCCAGTAATCTATTTGCCTTATTACGTACGCTTAGGCATTGCTGTCTTGGTTTAAGGTTGCTGCTCACCATAACCCCCAAGTCCTTTTCGCAATCTGTATGGGTAAGTTCTACATCATTTAACTTATAAGTACTAGGGTTATGGGCACTCCCGAGCTTCAGAACCTTGCATTTATCTACATTGAACTGCATCTGCCACTTTTCTGACCAAGAATAGAGTTTGTTTAAATCCTCCTGAAGTTCCATAACTTCTACGTTTGAATCAATTATCCTACCTATCTTTGTGTCATCGGCGAATTTGCTCATATCACTAGTAATTCCCTCATCAAGATCATTGATATATATTATAAACAACAACGGGCCCAAGACTGATCCCTGTGGAACGCCACTTGTTACAGATCCCCACTCGGATTTAACCCCATTTATGGCCACTCTCTGCTTCCTGTCAGTGAGCCATGACTCGATCCACGAGAGCACTTTTTCCCCAATGCCATGAGCTGCCACTTTCTTTAACAGTCTATGGTGCGGAACTCTATCAAAAGCCTTACTAAAATCTAAGTAAATAATATCAAATTCTTTATCGTGGTCAACAGCCTCAAAAGCTTTACTGAAGAAAGTTAATAAATTAGTTAGACAAGACCGGCCTCTTGTGAATCCATGCTGAGTATCATTAATCAAGCTATGCTTATCGAGATGGCTTCTTATAATCTCAGCTATAATTGACTCTAGTAATTTGCCTACAATTGAGGTCAGGCTTATTGGGCGGTAATATGACGGTAACGACTTGTCCCCTGTTTTAAAAATAGGAGTTACATTAGCCATCTTCCACATATCAGACACTACACCTGTTTGAAGAGATAAATTAAAAATATTAGTTAATGGTTCACAGAGTTCCATTTTGCATTCCTTAAGAACCCTTGAAAAACCTCATCAGGACCCGGCGACTTATTTTGCTTCAGTCTGTCTATCTGCTTCACAACCATTTCACTAGTGACTGTGATGTTGCATAATTTATCCTCTTCTAGCCCACTATAAAAATTAATTACTGGAATATTGTTAGTGTCTTCTTGTGTAAAAACTGAGAGAAAATAATTATTAAAAATCGAGCACATTTCATTCTCTTTGTCAGTAAGGTGCCCATAGTTATTTTTAAGGGGACCTATCTTATCTCTAACTTTTGTTCTATAGACCTGGAAAAAACTTTTTGGGTTAGTTTTAGAATCCCTAGCAACTTTAATTTCATAGTCTCTTTTAGCTTTTCTTATCCCCTTTTTAATGTCCCTCTTAATGTCAATATACTGATTCATAAGATGACCCTCACCTCTTTTGATACGCCTATAAATTCCTTTCTTATGCCCTAGTAGATATTTGAGCCTATTATTCATCCATTTTGGGTCATTTCTATTTGATCTAATTTCGTTATATGGGATAAACGTTCTTTGAGCAGCATGTATAGTGTTCAGAAAACTGTCATATTGATAGCTCACTTCGTTACCCCAGTCAACAGATGATAAGTGTTCTCTAAGCCCATCGTAATCTGCTAAGCGAAAATCTGGGACTGTTACTGAGTTATCGCTACTATCGTACTTCCATTCAATGCTAAATGTAATTGATTTGTGGTCGCTAGCACCCAGTTCCTCTGAAATTTCTAAATTATTAACAAGGGATTCATTGTTTGCCATAACTAAGTCAAGCAGGTTATTTCCCCTTGTAGGTTCTGTCACAAACTGCTTCAGAAAACAATCCTGAACTACTTCTAAGAAGTCGTATGATTCTAAATTCCCAGTCAAGAAATTCCAATCAATATGACTAAAGTTAAAGTCTCCTAGAATTAATACATTATCGTGCCTTGTGGCCTTAACAATTTCCTCCCATAGTAGTCTCCCCTGGTCCCTATCTAAATTTGGGGGACGGTATATCACACCTAAAATCAGTTTTTCATGCCCCTCTGAAAATTCTATCCAAACAGACTCTGTATGTGTTACTTCAGACTTAATACCCGTTTTTATGCAACAGTTCAAGCGATCTCGGACATACAATGCCACCCCACCCCCCTTCCCAATACTTCTATCTACTTGGAACAATTTAAAACCCTGAATGTGACATTCCGCAGGCATGTCCCGACTTTTTGAATTAAACCACGTCTCAGTTAAGGCAAATACATCTATGTTACCTGCACTAGCAACTAGTCTCAACTCGTCCATCTTATTCCTGGCAGTGTAGTTCCTCAGTGCAGTGCCTCAGTGTAGTGCCTCAGTGTAGTTTTTCAGTGTAGTGCCTCACTGTAGATCGTCAGTGTAGTTCCTCAGTGCAGTGCCTCAGTGTAGTGCCTCAGTGTAGTGTCTCAGTGTAGTTCATCAGTGTAGGGCCTCAATGTAGAGCCTCAGTGTAGTACCTCAGTGTAGTGCCTCAGGTAGTTCCTCAGTGTAGTTCCTCAGTGTAGTGCCTCACTGTAGAGCCTCAATGTAATACCTCAGTGTAGTGCCTCAGAGTAGTTCATCAGTGTAGTCCCTCAGTGTAGTGCCTCAGGGTAGTTCCTCAGTGTAGTTCATCAGTGTAGTGCCTCACTGTAGAGCCTCAGTGTAGTACCTCAGTGTAGTGCCTCAGTATAGTGACTCAGTGTACTGCCTACGTGTAGTTCATCAGTGTAGTGCCTCAGTGTAGTGCCTCAGTGTAGTTCCTCAGTGTAGTTCCTCAGTGTAGTGCCTGAATGTAGTGCCACAATGCAGTTCCTCAGTGTAGTGCCTCAGTGTACTTCCTCAATGTAGTGCCTGAGCATACTGCCTCGTCTTAGTTCCACAGTGTAATTCCTAAGTGTGGTGCCTCAGTGCAGTGCCTCAATGTAGGTACTCAGTGTAGTTGCTCAGTGTTGTGCCTCAGTGTAGTGTCTCAGTGTAATTCCTCAGCGTAATGCCTCATTGTAAACCCTCAGTGTAGTGCCTCAGTGTAGAGCCTCAGTGTAGTGCCTCAGTATACTTCCTCAGTATAGTTCCTCAGTGTAGTTTCTCAGTGTAGTGCCTCACTGTAGAGCCTCAGTGTAGTTCCTCAGTGCACTGCCTCAGTGTAGTGCCTCAGAGTAGTTCCTCAGTAAAGTTCCTCAGTGTAGTGCCTCAGGGTAGTTCCTCAGTGTAGTTCCTCAGTGTAGTGTCTCAGCGTAGTTTCTCAGTGTAGGTCATCAGTGTAGTGCCCCACTGTAGAGCCTCAGTGCAGTACCTCAGTGTAGTGCCTCAGTGTAGTGGCTCAGTGTAGTGCCTACGTGTAGTTTCCCAGTGTAATGCCTCAGTGTAGTGCCTCAGTGTAGTTCCTCAGTGTAGTGCCTCAGCATACTGCCTCATCGTAGTTCCACAGTGTAGTTCTTCAGTGTTGTGCCTCAGTGTAGTTCCTCAGTGTTGTGCCTCAGTGTAGTGTCTCAGTGTAGTGTCTCAGTGTAGTTCCTCAGCGCAATGCCTCATTGTAATTCCTCACTGTAGTGCCTCAGTGCAGAGCCTCAGTGTAGTGCCTCAGTATACTTCCTCAGTATAGTTTCTCAGTGTAGTGACTCACTGTAGAGTCTCAGTGCAGTTCCTCAGTGTAGTTCCTCAGTGTAGTGCCTCAGCATACTGCCTCATCGTAGTTCCACAGTGTAGTTCCTCAGTGTTGTGCCTCAGTGTAGTGCCTCAGTGTAGTTACTCAGTGTCCAGGCTCAGTGTAGTTGCTCAGTGTTGTGCCTCAGTGTAGTATCTCAGTGTAGTATCTCAGTGCAGTTCCTCAGCGTAATTCCTCAGTGTAGTTCCTCAGTGTAGTGCCTCAGTGTAGTTCCTCAGTGTAGTTCCTCAGTGTAGTGCCTCAGTGTAGTTCCTCAGTGTAGTGCCTCAGTAGTTCCTCAGTGTAGTTCCTCAGTGTAGTGCCTCAGTGTAGTTCCTCAGTGTAGTGCCTCAGTGTAGTTCCTCAGTGTAGTTCCTCAGTGTAGTGCCTCAGTGTAGTTCCTCAGTGTAGTGCCTCAGTGTAGTTCCTCAGTGTAGTTCCTCATGTAGTGCTCAGTGTATTCCTCATGTAGTGCCTCAGTGTAGTGCCTCAGTGTAGTTCCTCAGTGTAGTTCCTCAGTGTAGTTCCTCAGTGTAGTTCCTCAGTGTAGTTCCTCAGTGTAGTGCCTCAGTGTAGTTCCTCAGTGTAGTTCCTCAGTGTAGTGCCTCAGTGTAGTTCCTCAGTGTAGTTCCTCAGTGTAGTTCCTCAGTGTAGTTCCTCAGTGTAGTTCCTCATGAGTGCCTCAGTGTTCCTCAGTGTAGTTTCCTCAGTGTAGTGCCTCAGTGTAGTTCCTCAGTGATAGTGCCTCAGTGTAGTGTCCTCAGTGTAGTTCCTCAGTGTAGTGCCTCATGTAGTTGCCTCAGTGTAGTGCCTCAGTGTAGTTCCTCAGTGTAGTTCCTCATGTAGTTCCTCATGTAGTCCTCAGTGTAGTGCCTCAGTGTAGTTCCTCAGTGTAGTTCCTCAGTGTAGTGCCTCAGTGTAGTTCCTCAGTGTAGTGCCTCAGTGTAGTTCCTCAGTGTAGTTCCTCAGTGTAGTGCCTCAGTGTAGTTCCTCAGTGTAGTGCCCAGTGTAGTTCCCAGAGTAGTACCTCAGTGTAGTGCCATGTATTCCTCAGTGTAGTGCCTCAGTGTAGTTCCTCAGTGTAGTGCCTCAGTGTAGTGGCCTCAGGGAGTCCCTCAGTGTAGTTCCTCAGTGTAGTGCCTCAGTGTAGTTCCTCAGTGTAGTGCCTCAGTGTAGTGCCTCAGTGTAGTGCCTCAGGGAATATTTATATATATTATGTTCACTAAGTTTCATACGTGAGGAAAAGCAAAACAGAAATTTCTCATAGTTAGTGCAGGCTGGGAGGAGGGATAGTGAGTGCAGGCTGGGAGGAGGGATAGTGAGTGCAGGCTGGGAGGAGGGATAGTGAGGGCAGGCTGGGAGGAGGGATAGTGAGTGCAGGCTGGGAGGAGGGATAGTGAGTGCAGGCTGGGAGGAGGGATAGTGAGCGCAGGCTGGGAGGAGGATAGTGAGTGCAGGCTGGGAGGAGGGAAGTGAGTGCAGGCTGGGAGAAGGGATAGTGAGTGGAGGCTGGGAGGAGGGATAGTGAGTGGAGGCTGGGGAGGAGGGATATTGAGTGCAGGCTGGAGGAGGGATAGTGAGTGCAGGCTGGGAGGAGGGATAGTGAGTGCAGGCTGGGAGGAGGGATAGTGAGTGCAGGCTGAGGAGGGATAGTGAGTGGAGGCTGGGAGGAGGGATAGTGAGTGCAGGCTGGGAGGAGGGATAGTGAGTGCAGGCTGGGAGGAGGGATAGTGAGTGCAGGCTGGGAGGAGGGATAGTGAGTGCAGGCCGGAGGAGGATAGTGAGCGCAGGCTGGAGGAGGGATAGTGAGTGCAGGCTGGGAGGAGGGATAGTGAGTGCAGGCTGGGAGGAGGATAGTGAGTGCAGGCTGGAGGAGGATAGTGAGTGGAGGCTGGGAGGAGGGATAGTGAGTGCAGGCTGGGAGGAGTGATAGTGAGTGGAGGCTGGGAGGAGGGATATTGAGTGCAGGCTGGGAGGAGGGATAGTGAGTGCAGGCTGGGAGGAGGGATAGTGAGTGCAGGCTGGGAGGAGGGATAGTGAGTGCAGGCTGGGAGGAGGGATAGTGAGTGGAGGCTGGGAGGAGGGATAGTGAGTGCAGGCTGGGAGGAGGGATAGTGAGTGCAGGCTGGGAGGAGGGATAGTGAGTGCAGCCTGTGAGGAGGATAGTGAGTGCAGGCCGGGAGGAGGGATAGTGAGTGCAGGCTGGGAGGAGGGATAGTGAGTGGAGGCTGGGAGGAGGGATAGTGAGTGCAGGCTGGGAGGAGGGATAGTGAGTGCAGGCTGGGAGAGGATAGTGAGTGGAGGCTGGAAGGAGGGATAGTGAGTGCAGGCTGGGAGGAGTGATAGTGAGTGGAGGCTGGAGGAGGGATAGTGAGTGCAGGCTGGGAGGAGGGATAGTGAGTGCAGGCTGGGAGGAGAGATAGTGAGTGCAGGCTGGGAGGAGGGATAGTGAAGTGCAGGCTGGGAGGAGGGATAGTGAGTGGAGGCTGGGGAGGGATAGTGAGTGCAGGCTGGGAGGAGGGATAGTGAGTGCAGGCTGGGAGGAGGGATAATGAGTGCAGCTGGGAGGAGAGATAGTGAGTGCAGGCTGGGAGGAGGGATAGTGAGTGGAGGCTGGGAGGAGGGATAGTGAGTGCAGGCTGGAGGAGGAGGAGTGAGTGGAGGCTGGAGGAGGGATAGTGAGTGCAGGCTTTGAGGAGGGATAGTGAGTGCAGGCTGGGAGGAGGGATAGTGAGTGCAGGCGGGGAGGAGGATAGTGAGTGCAGGCTGGGAGGAGGATATGAGTGCAGGCTGGGAGGAGGGATAGTGAGTGCAGGCTGGAGGAGGATAGTGAGTGCAGGCTGGGAGGAGGATAGTGAGTGCAGGCTGGGAGGAAGGATAGTGAGTGCAGGCTGGGAGGAGAATAGTGAGCGCAGGCTGGGAGGAGGGATAGTGAGTGCAGGCTGGGAGGAGGGATAGTGAGTGCAGGCTGGGAGGAGGGATAGTGAGTGGAGGCTGGGAGGAGGGATAGTGAGTGGAGGCTGGGAGGAGGATAGTGAGTGCAGGCTGGAGGAGGATAGTGAGTGCAGGCTGGAGGAGGGATAGTGAGTGCAGGCTGGGAGGAGGGATAGTGAGTGCAGGCTGGGAGGAGGGATAGTGAGTGCAGGCTGGGAGGAGGATAGTGAGTGCAGGTTGGAGGAGGGATAGTGAGTGGAGGCTGGGAGGAGGGATAGTGAGTGCAGGCTGGGAGGAGGGATAGTGAGTGCAGCTGGGAGGAGGGATAGTGAGTGCAGGCTGGGAGGAGGGATAGTGAGTGCAGGCTGGGAGGAGGGATAGTGAGTGCAGGCTGGAGGAGGATAGTGAGTGGAGGCTGGGAGGAGGGATAGTGAGTGCAGGCTGGGAGGAGGGATAGTGAGTGCAGGCTGGAAGAGGGATAGTGAGTGGAGGCTGGGAGGAGGGATAGTGAGTGCAGGCTGGGAGGAGTGATAGTGAGTGGAGGCTGGGAGGAGGGATAGTGAGTGCAGGCTGGGAGGAGGGATAGTGAGTGGAGGCTGGAGGAGGATAGTGAGTGCAGGCTGGGAGGAGGGATAGTGAGTGCAGGTTGGAGGAGGATAGTGAGTGCAGGCTGGAGGAGGGATATGAGTGAAGGCTGGGAGGAGAGATAGTGAGTGCAGGCTGGGAGGAGGGATAGTGAGTGCAGGCTGGGAGGAGGGATAGTGATGGGGCTGGGAGGAGGGATAGTGAGTGCAGGCTGGGAGGAGGGATAGTGAGTGCAGGCTGGTGAGAGGGATAGTGAGTGCAGGCTGGGAGGAGAGATAGTGAGTGCAGGCTGGAGGAGGGGTAGTGAGTGGAGGCTGGGAGGAGGGATAGTGAGTGCAGGCTGGGAGGAGGGATAGTGATGGAGACTGGGAGGAGGGATAGTGAGTGCAGGCGGGAGGAGGGATAGTGAGTGCAGGTTGGAGGGATAGTGAGTGCAGCTGGGAGGAGGGATAGTGAGTGCAGGCTGGGAGGAGGGATAGTGAGTGCAGGCTGCAGAGGGATAGTGAGTGCAGGCTGGGAGGTGGGATAGTGAGTGCAGGCTGGGAGGAGGGATAGTGAGTGCAGGCTGGGAGGAGGATAGTGAGTGCAGGCTGGGAGGAGGGATAGTGAGTGCAGGCGTGGAGGAGGGATAGTGATGCAGGCTGGAGGAGGGATAGTGAGTGCAGGCTGGGAGGAGGGATAGTGAGTGCAGGCTGGGAGGAGGGATAGTGAGTGCAGGCTGGGAGGAGGATAGTGAGTGCAAGGTTGGGAGGAGGATAGTGAGTGCAGGCTGGGAGGAGGATAGTGAGTGCAGGCTGGGAGGAGGATAGTGAGTGCAGGCTCGCAGGAGGGATAGTGAGTGCAGGCTGGAGACGGATAGTGAGTGCAGGCTGGAGGAGGATAGTGAGTGCAGGCTGTGAGGAGGTATAGTGAGTGCAGGCTGGAAGGAGGGATAGTGAGTGCAGGCTGGAGGAGGATAGTGAGTGCAGGCTAGGAGGAGGATAGTGACTGCAGGCTGGAGGAGGGATAGTGAGTGCAGGCTGGGAGGAGGGATAGTGAGTGCAGGCTGGGAGGAGGGATAGTGAGTGCAGGCCGGGAGGAGGGATAGTGAGTGCACGCTGGGAGGACGGGTAGTGAGTGCAGGCTGGGAGGACGGATAGTGAGTGCAGGCTGGGAGGAGGGATAGTGAGTGCAGGCTTGGAGGAGGGAGAGTGAGTGCAGGCTGGCAGGAGGGATAGTGAGTGCAGGCTTGGAGGAGGGATAGTGAGTGCAGGCTGGGAGAATGGATAGTGAGTGCAGGCTGGGAGGAGTGATAGTGATTGCAGGCTGGGTGGAGGGATAGTGACTGCAGGCTGGGAGGAGGTATAGTGAGTGCAGGCTGGGAGGAGGGACAGTGAGTGCAGGCTGGGAGGAGGGACAGTGAGTGCAGGCTGGGAGGAGGGATAGTGAGTGCAGGCTGGGAGGAGGGATAGTGAGTGCAGGCTGGGAGGAGGGATAGTGAGTGCAGGCTGGGAGGAGGATAGTGAGTGCAGGCTGGAGGAGGGATAGTGAGTGCAGGCTGGGAGGAGGGATAGTGAGTGCAGGCTGGGAGAGGGATAGTGAGTGCAGGCTGGGAGGAGGGATAGTGAGTGCAGGCTGGAGGAGGGATAGTGAGTGGAGGCTGGGAGGAGGGATAGTGAGTGCAGGCTGGGAGGAGGGATAGTGAGTGCAGGCTGGGAGGAGGGATAATGAGTGCTGGCTGGGAGGAGGGATAGTGAATGCAGTCTGGGAGGAGGGATAGTGAGTGCAGGCTGGGAGGAGGGATAGTGAGTGCAGGCTAGGAGAAGAGATAGTGAGTGCAGGCTGGGAGGAGGGATAGTGAGTGCAGGCTGGGAGGAGGGATAGTGAGTGCAGGCTGGGAGGAGGATAGTGAGTGCAGGCCGGGAGGAGGGATAGTGAGTGCACGCTGGGAGGACGGGTAGTGAGTGCAGGCTGGGAGGACGGATAGTGAGTGCAGGCTGGGAGGAGGGATAGTGAGTGCAGGCTTGGAGGAGGGAGAGTGAGTGCAGGCTGGCAGGAGGGATAGTGAGTGCAGGCTTGGGAGGAGGGATAGTGAGTGCAGGCTGGAGAATGGATAGTGAGTGCAGGCTGGGAGGAGTGATAGTGACTGCAGCTGGGAGGAGGGATAGTAGTGCAGGCTGGGAGGAGGGACAGTGAGTGCAGGCTGGGAGGAGGGACAGTGAGTGCAGGCTGGGAGGAGGGATAGTGAGTGCAGGCTGGGAGAGGGATAGTGAGTGCAGGCTGGGAGGAGGATAGTGAGTGCAGGCTGGAGGAGGGATAGTGAGTGCAGGCTGGGAGGAGGGATAGTGAGTGGAGGCTGGGAGGAGGGATAGTGAGTGCAGGCTGGGAGGAGGGATAGTGAGTGCAGGCTGGGAGGAGGATAATGAGTGCTGGCTGGGAGGAGGGATAGTGAATGCAGTCTGGAGGAGGGATAGTGAGTGCAGGCTGGGAGGAGGGATAGTGAGTGCAGGCTGGGAGGAGGGATAGTGAGTGCAGGCTGGGAGGAGGATAGTGAGTGCAGGCTGGGGAGGAGGGATAGTGAGTGGAGGCTGGAGGAGGGATAGTGAGTGCAGGCTGGGAGGAGGGATAGTGAGTACAGGCTGGGATGAGGGATAATGAGTGCTGGCTGGGAGGAGGGATAGTGAATGCAGTCTGGGAGGAGGGATAGTGAGTGCAGGCTGGGAGGAGGGATGTTGAGTGCAGGCTGGGAGAAGGGATAGTGAATGCAGGCTGATTGAAGGGATAGTGAGTACAGGCTAGCAGGATGGATAGTGAGTGAAGGCTGGGAGGAGGGACAGTGAGTGCAGGCTGGGAGGAGGGATAGTGAATGCTGGCTGGGGGAAGGGATAGTGAGTGTAGCTGGGAGAAGGGATAGTGAGTGCAGGCTGGGAGGAGGGATAGTGAGTGCAGGCTGGGAGGAGAGATAGTGAATGCAGGTTTGTGGAGGGATAGTGAGTACAGGCTGGCAGGAGGGATAGTGAATGTTGGCTGGGAGGAGGGATAGTGAGTACAGGCTGTGAGGTGGGATAGTGAGTGCAGGCTGAGAGGAGGGATAGTGACTGCAGGCTGGGATGAGGGATAGTGAGTGCAGGCTGCAGGAGGGATAGTGAGTGCAGGCTGGGTGGAGGGATAGTGAGTGCAGGGTGGGAGGAGGGATAGTGAGTGCAGGCTGGCAGGTGGGATAGTGAATGTTGGCTGGGAGGAGGGATAGTTAGTGCAGGTTAGGAGAAGGGATAGTGAGTGCAGGCTGGGAGGAGGGACAGTGAGTACAGATTGGGAGGAGAGATAGTGAGTGCAGGCTGGGAGGAGGGATATTGAGTGCAGGCAGGGAGGAGGGATAGTGAGTGCAGGCTGGGAGGAGGGATAGTGAGTGCAGGCTGGGAGGAAGGATAGTGAGTGCAGGCTGATAGGAGGGATAGTGAGTGCAGGCTGGGAGGAGGGATAGTGAGTGCAGGCTGAGGGAGGGATAGTGAGTGCAGGCTGGCAGGAGGGATAGTGAATGTTGGCTGGGAGGAGGGATAGTGTGTGCAGGTTAGGAGAAGGGATAGTTAGTGCAGGCTGGGAGGAGTGAGAGTGAGTGCAGGCTGGTAGGAGGGGTAGTGAGTATAGGCTGGCAGGAGGGATAATGAGTGCAGGCTGCGAGGAGGGATAGTGAGTGCAGGCTGGGAGGAGGGATAGTGAGTGCAGGCTTGGGGAGGGATAGTGAGTACAGGTTGGCAGGAGGGATAGTGAATGTTGGCTGCGGGAAGGGATAGTGAGTGCAGACTGGGAGGATGGATAGTGAGTGCAGGGTGGGAGGAGGGATAGTGAGTGCAGGCTGGCAGGAGTGATAGTGAGTGCAGGCTGGCAGGAGGTATAGTGAATGTTGGCTGGGAGGAGGGATAGTGATTGCAGGCTGAGAGGAGGGATAGTAAGTGCAGGCACGGAAGGATATTGAATGTTGTTTGGGAGGAGGGATAGTGAGTGCAGGTTGGTAGGAGGGATAGTGAGTGCAGGCTTGGAGGAGGGAGAGTGAGTGCAGCCTGGGAGGAGGGATAGTGAGTGCAGACTGGGAGGAGGGATAGTGAGTGCAGGCTGATAAGAGGGATAGTGAGTACAGGCTTTTAGGAGGGATAGTGAGTGCAGCGTGGGAGGAGGTATAGTGAGTGCAGGCTGGGAGGAAGGATAGTGAGTGTAGGCTGGGAGGAGGGATAGTGAGTGAAGGCTGGGAGGAGGGGTAGTGAGTGCAGGCTGAGAGGAGGGATAGTGACTGCAGGCTGGGAGGAGGGATAGTGAATGCAGACTGGCAGGAGGGATAGTGAGTGCAGGCTGGGTGGAGGGATAGTGAGTGCAGGCTTTGAGGAGGGATAGTGAGTGCAATCTGGCAGGTGGGATAGTGAATGTTGGCTGGTATGAGGGATAGTGAGTGCAGGTTAGGAGAATGGATAGTGAGTGCAGGCTGGCAGGAGTGACAGCGAGTGCAGGCTGGCAGGAGGGATAGTGAATGTTGGCTGGGAGGAGGGATAGTGAGTACAAGTTAGGAGATGGGTAGTGAGTGCAGGCTGGGAGGATGGATAGTGAGTGCAGGCTGGGAGGAGGGATAGTGAGTGCAGGCTGGGAGGAGGGATAGTGAGTGCAGGCTGGCAGGAGGGATAGTGAATGTTGGCTGGGAGGAGGGATAGTGAGTGCAGGTTAGGTGAAGTGATAGTGAGTGCAGGCTGGTAGGAGGGATAGTGAGTGCAGGGTTGGGAGGAGTTATAGTGAGTGCAGGCTGGGAGGAGGGATAGTGAGTGCATGCTGGGAGGAGGGATAGTGAGTGCTTGCTGGGAGGAGGGATAGTGAGTGCATGCTGGGAGGAGGGATAGAGTACGGAGAGAGAGAGAGAGCTATACAGCGAGGGAGCGACGTAGTCAAGTAGGGAGAGGTGCAATTATAAGCTAATAAATAAATTAATTAATTACTCGATTATTTAACTAATTGCAATTTAAGATTTATTATCTAGCTAACGAGACTTCTGTCTAGCTAGAGCGGCAGCTCTCTCTCCTCCTGCTCCTCCTCCTGCGCTTCGTCTAGGCATGTTGTTTGACGTGAAAGCGACTGAGGAAACCAACCCTCTCGTATTACAAAGGCATTTACGATAAATGAATAGGATGCAAGAGGGATGGGATCATTTACATCATTTACAGAGATCATTTACATCTCGCACTGAGCCAATACAGCATTTATATTACCGGGAACGCCTGAAAGTCTTGTATGTACTCACTGGAGCGGAGGAAAGAGAGATACACGATAATATATACCTTGGGGCTTAATCCCAAATATGTACACTACCATAACAAGACAATAGAGTGCGAGAGATGGGGAAGAGTACAAGACAAACCTAGTGAAAAGAATGGGGCGCCGTGGGCACATTAAGAGAACCCAGGCTAGTCGACATCTTACCAGAAGATATCACAA
>NC_069417.1:23014305-23016805 GCF_026875155.1 Cherax quadricarinatus | reverse complement strand
ATATACAGGGCCTTTAGACATCCACAAACAACAAAATAACTTTCTTTAGTGGACTTCTAGGGGAGTCAAATGCACTGTTTGCAGCCTTCACAGAGACCCACGCAAAAGATTATTTTGACAGTGAAATATGGATACCTGGATACAACCTTTTCAGATCCGATAGAAAGAACAGGCAACAAGGGGGGGTTGGCCTGTATGTCAAAGAGTCGCTCATTTGCACAAAGATACTGAACACCAGAAATGATGTAGTTGAAGTTCTGACAACAAAAATCGAGAACCAAAACTTAGTCATTGTACTTGTATATAAGTCACCAGATGCAACTTCCCAACAGTTCAAAGAACAACTGTCAAAAATCGACTCCTGTCAGGATAACTTTCCAGCCCCATCCCCAAACATCTTGCTGCTTGGTGACTTCAATCTAAGACACAAAATGGAAGAATATAGCAAATAATGTTGTAGCAGAAATGATCCCTGGAGGTAGCTCAGATGAAAAGTCACACACACAGGAGCTGCTGAATTTCTGCAACAAATACACCCCAAGTCAGCAGATAGTGGAGCCAACAAGACTGGAGAACACACTGGACCTTATTTTCACAAATAATGAGGACCTGGTAAGGAATATAACAATATCAAAAACAACAAATTCTGATCACAATCTAATCGAAGTCCAGACTTGCATGCACAGAAGTCCTGATCGGCAAGATACATACAGTTATGAGGGTACCTTTACCAAATTCAACTTCAACAACAAGAACATCATCTGGGATCAGGTAAACTATGCCCTAAATGAAACATGCTGGGAGAATATCTTAAATTACATGGACCCTAACCAATGCCTCGAAAGGATCACCCTCCTGGTACACAAATAACCCGCACATAAAAGACAGAAGCTTACGACGACGTTTCGGTCCGACTTGGACCATTGACAAAGTCACACTAACAGAGGAGGAGCAGGACGGCTATATATAGGCAGGAAGAGGTGGAGGTAGAAGTAGTGGTAGTAGTAGTAGTAGTACAAGAATTGTATATAATACCGACAGGATGAAATGACACACGCACAACACCCGGGCATCCCCACCGTAGACGTTTCGCCATCCAGCCAGCCACTGGATGGCGAAACGTCCACAACAAAGACAACCAGACGTCGTCGTAAGCTTCTGTCTTTTATGTGCGGGTTATTTGTGTATCGTTCCAGTCACGGTATTGTGCCTTTTTGTTATTTACCCTCCTGGTAGCTGAAGTATGTTCAAGGTATATTTCTATAAGACAAAAGAAAAGAAGAAGCAAACTGGAGAGAGAGAGAGAGACGTTCCCTCTACACGAGAAGACGAAGAATCACTGAGTTCTCCAAGAATGCCAGATTATCTGATACCAGGAAGGAAGTGCTAACCAGGGAAGTGGAAAATATTGAGCTGAAGTAAAGGACTCATAAGATCCAGGAGAGACAAGAGGAGCTAAGAGAGATTAATAAAATTGAAAGAAATTCGAAATATTTCTTTTCATATGCCAAAAACAAGTCAAAACCAACTTCTAGTATAGAGTCCCTGCTCAGACAAGACGGATCCTACACAGACGACAACAAAGAAATGGACGAGATATTGAAATCGCAATATGACTCAGTGTTCAGCGAGCCACTAACCAGTTTAAAGATAGACATTCCAAACAATTTTTTCATGAATGAGCCTCAAAAACCCTGCCAATGTAGGCCAGATTTATGACATAACCCTTACTCCACTAGACTTTGAGAAAGCCATCGACGACATGCCCATGTACTCAGCACCAGGCCCAGACTCTTGGAACTCCGTGTTCATGAAAAACTGCAAGAAACACCTCTCACGGGCCCTAAGTATGCTATGGAGAAGGAGCACAGTCATTAAAAACAACAGATACAGCACCACTCCATGAAGGTGGCAGCAAAGCAGTAGCTAAGAACTATAGACCAATAGCTTTAACATCCCACATCATAAAAATCTAAGAAGTAGGATAGCAAACCACCTGGACTCCCAAAAATTGCACAACCCAGGGCAACATGGTTTCAGAGCAGGTCGCTCCTGCCTATCGCAACTGCTAGACCACTATGATATGGTCTTAGATGCACTGGAAAACAAGCAGAATGCAGATGTAGTATACACCAAGGTGTAATAGCACACAAAATGCGTGCTAAAGGGATAACTGGCAAAGTATGCAGATGGATCTTCAACTTTCTAACCAATCGCACACAAAGAGTAGTGGTAAACAGAGTTAAATCAAATGCTGCCATAGTAAAGAGCTCTGTCCCACAAGGCACAGTACTCGCACCTATCCTGTTCCTTATTCTCATATCAGACATAGACAGAGATGTAAACCATAGACAGCGCTGTATCATCTTTTGCAGACGATACTAGGATCTGCATGAGAGTGTCATCCATTGAGGACACGGCAAAGCTCCAAGAAGATATAAACCAAGTTTTCCAATGGGCAACAGAGAACAATATGATGTTCAATGAAGACAAATTCCAA